>CM034710.1:41700369-41730140 GCA_020142125.1 Phrynosoma platyrhinos
TCTTGTCTGGATTAAGTTTAAATTTGTTTGCCCTCATCCAGTCCATTATGGACTGCAGACACTGATTCAGTACAGAGATAGTTTCCTTGGAGTCAGATGGAAAGGAGAGATGAGTGTCATCCGCATATTGGTAACACCTCACCCCAAAACTCCAGATGACCTGTTCCAGTGGTTTCATGTAGATGTTGAATAACATTGGGGACAAAACGGAACCCTATGGGACTCAACAGGCCAGTGGCCAAGGAGTTGAACAGGAGTCCTCCAACACCACCTTCTGAGTTTGCCCTTCCAAGAAAGACTGGAACCACTGCATAATAGTGCCCCCAAGTCCCATCCCAGAAAGGTGGCCCAGAAGTATACTATGGTCAATGGTATGGAAAGCCACTGAGAGATCTAGCAGGACCAACAGGGACACACTCCCCCTGTCCAGCTCCCTGCATAGATCATCCACCAAGGCGACCAAAGCTGTCTCTGTCCCATAGCCAGGTCTGAAGCCAGATTGAAATGGATCTAGATAATCTGTTTCATCCAGAAACCCCTGGAGCTGGGAGGCCACCACTTGCTCCAGAACCTTTCTCAAGAATGGAATATTAGAGACTGGCCGATAATTCTCCAGGATGGTGGGATCCAGGGAGGTCTTTTTCAGTACTGGCCTCACCACAGCCTTCTTTAGAAAGGATAAAAATCTGCCTTGCTGCAGTGAAGCATTCACCACTCTCCTTACCCACTCGGCCAGTCCCCCTCTAGTTGCTTTCAGGAGCCAGGAAGGGCAAGGATCCAGTATGCACATGGTGGCCCTCACTTCTCCAAAGATCTTGTCCACATCCTCAGGCTGCACAGATTGAAACCTATCCAATAAAATGGGACAAGCAGATACCAAGATTACATCCACTGGACCTGTGTCAACTGCAGCAGCCAAGTCAGAGCGAATCCAGGCAATTTTGTCTGCAAAGTGTCTTGCAAATTGTTAACAGCAAGCTGCTGAGTGGTCTTTGTTGTCTTCTTGGGGGCCAGAGTGTAAAAGGTCCTTGACCACTCAGAACAGCTCTGCTGGACGACACTGTGCAGAAGCAATAGTGGCAGAGAAGTGTAATTTCTTCACTGCATCCATTGCCCCACCGTAGGCCTTCCAATGGGCCTTAGCTTGTGTTTGGTTAGACTCAGAGTCTTCTGCCATCGTTGCTTTAGTCTCCGACCCACTTGTTTTATCACCACCAGCTCCCTAGTGAACCAGCGGGCATGTTTGGCTCTACTTCATGGGAGGGGACGCTCAGAGGAAATTGTGTCCACCGCCCTGGTCATTTCCTTATTCCACAAATTTGCCAGGGCTTTGACAGGATCACCTGCCAAAGCAACAGGAAACTCCCCAAGAACCATCAGGAATCCATCTGGATCCATAAGCCTCCTGGGCCAGACCATCTTAATCGCCTCACACCCCTGCAGAGGCTCTGAGTCCCAGTGAGTCTAAACCCTACCAGGCAGTGATCAGTTTTATAGGCTACGGCAAAGCCTTTGACTGCATAGATCATGAAGGGCTATGGAATGCCCTTAAAGACATGGGACTGCCAACACATCTAATAGTCCTGATGAGGAATCTATGTCTAGGACAACAGGCCATTGTTAGAACAGAACACGGAGAAACTGAATGGTTCCCAGTTAGCAAAGGAGTCAGACAATGTTACATAATTTCACCCTATCTGTTCAACTTGTATGCAGAATATATTATAAGAAAAGCAGGCTTGGACACAGAAGCAGGAGGAGTGAAAATAGGAGGAAGGAACATCAACAATCTTAAGATATGGTGACAACACAGTACTATTAGAAGAAAACAGTTTAGAGTTTCTAGAGCAACTACTGAGGAAGGTCAAAGAAGAAAGTGCAAAGGCAGGCTTACTGTTGAACATAAAGAAAACAAAATAGGATCGTCACAGCTTCAACCTAGACAATGAGGACATAGAAATAGTAAAAGAGTTTGTATACCTTGGATCAAACATTGATCAAAATGGGGACTTCAGTCAAGAAATCAGAAGACTTAAGAATGGGGAAGGCAGATATGAAAGAACTAGAAAAGTTCCTAAAGAGCAAAGATAGACAACTAAGCATGAAAATTAGAATTGTACAAGGAATTGCATTCCCCATTACCATGTATGAATGCAAGAATGGACAGTTCAGAAAATGGACAAAAAGAGAATAAATTCATTTGAGTTGTGGTGCTAGAGAAGAGCGCTGAGGAGAACATGGACAGCAAAAAGAACACATAAATGGATCAAGCCTGGAAGTAAAGATGACTAAACTGAGGCTGTCATATTTTGGCCACGTGATGAGAAGGCATGAATCATTAGAAAAGACAATAATGCTAGGAAAGGGGGTGGGGAGTAGAAAGGAAGGAAGATGGATGGACTCAATAAGGGAGATCATGAGTATGAATCTGCAAGAGCTTAGAAGAATAGTGGAGAATAGGGAGTCTTGGAGGTGTCTTATCCACAAAGTCACCATGAGTTGAGATGGACTCAAGAGTGGTTAACAACAACAACAGGATTCATCAATTGATTCAGTGGGTTTACTTTAGTTAGGACTAACTATTGGGTTTGAATCCATACATGTTATTTTTACAGCACTCAAAATGAGATGAGGTACTGATAATTTCTGAAGCTTTTCCTTTCTCTGAATCACAGATAGTGATGTACAATGGAAAATTACTGCTATATTTTGCTGTGGAGAAATTTCCAGTTTAAAGATGCATTGTTCCATACGGTGAATTAATAACAGAGTGAAATTAGGCAACTGGAATGGACCACATACTTGTCAAATCTAAAATTGTAGCTGTACTTTTTTTTAGTTGACTGTGCCTGTGAATTTCAAGCATGCTAAAACTAGTATTTAACAGCTTTAGGGGTGTGCCTCCCTCCCTTAAAATCTAACGTAAATGCAGTTTACAGTATTTAGTGGTCTTGATTTAAAACAGTTACAGTTATAACAGTTCTGATATATTTGTATCATTTTAGTTGTATTGTGAGCCACTTTGTAAAGATTTTGAAAAGCTGGGCATGAATTCCTGGATAAAATGTCAAATAAATGATTTCTAAGAAACTTTGATTTTGTTAGAATTCAAAGATATAGCCATGTTAGTCTGGAAAATCAGTATGCAGAGCACCTTTGAGACTAATTGAAAGAAAGAAGTTGGTAGCATGAGCTTTCATAGACTTCAACTACTTCCTCAGATGGAAGTAGGCTGAAGTCTATGAAAGCTCATGCTACTAGCCTCTTTGATTTTGTTAGAATATAACTACAGTGGTTTGGATCCTAAGTTTTTGCTTTGTGAATGGAAGGAGAGTTCCAGAACAGGTAATTCTGTGAGAAGACACACCATCAGCTTGTGGAATATTATATTAGAATCCAACCTCCTGCATGCACTATTGAAGAATTATTTCCTAAGTATGCCATTTCAATTCTTTTTTATTATATAGAGAGGACCTAATATATCCATACAACTTGTAAAAATGTATGACATGTTCATTTTGGTTTTGTTTAATAAATTGTAGGTGAAAGTGCTAAATCAGGTCTTTGTTACCTTAGAGCAAGAAGGAAAAATATTTTTAAATTTTCTGACAAACTGGAAGTACTATTACTGACCAAATATTTCTGAACTGGAGGTATAAAAACTAAACTGCTTTAGATTTTCCAGGTCTATTGAAGTTCTCAAAGCTCTTTTATATTCAGAAAATATTAAACAGACAGAAATTAGGTTTTCTAAACTATAAAACCTAAACTTAATTGATATATAGTGGAGGGTTGTTTTTTTTGGGGGGGGAGCTATATTTAAACAGATGCACCAAAGTTTTCTGAAGCTCCCTCTTAATTGAAACAGGGCAAAAATTATTAGTATGTGCAACTGCTACAGAACAAATAATATTCATAAATATTTCACTTCATACTGACAATAAATAGAAATATTTTTTTCTGGCACCTTAATAAATAAGTGAAATCTATAAGTGAGTTACTATAGGTGAGTTTACAATCATTGTTTTTAAAAATATGGTAATTTCTATATTCATCCTAAATTTTCTTTATTTCATGGGCATACACTGAAGTGTAATGTCACCTTTATTTGTAGCTTCACTCACACAAGTGTGGGAAGTGGTACAAGCACTGTACAACTGTCAATGAAGTTGCTTTTCTTTGTAGAGAATCACACTTTCATAGTTCTTTCTTGAGGAATTTTGCTCTTTCATATGAATCCAGATGTTTTAGTAGCTCAGATTAAACATTTTTTCCCATTCTAGCTGAATCCTACCCTCTCTAGCAATTTCCTTAAAAATAAAAAGGCACCCAAGCTCCTTTTTTTTTATGTCCACTCTGTTAGTTCTAAGAGAGGGATTTATTTCCAGACTCCAAGTGATGTCATAACTTGAGAACCTCATGCCATAGAAATTTATAATTGGAATAAATTAATATGAACTGCCTTGGTCTTGGCTACCCTGTTGCTTATCTCTAATTACATATCATTTATGAGTAACATAAAAATTGTTGGTTCCATTTTAGATTCAGGGTCTTGGGAAACTTCTTCGCCTCTACAACTGTCCATTCTGTAACTTATTCTTTAACTAGTTATCAGTACATTCAAAAAGTTCCCATTTTCTTATCCCATGATGGATGTGTTTTAGCTTTCACCAGTAATGCTTCCTATAAAAATTGCACTTTATTAATAATAGGGAGATTTATTGATTTATCCATTTCTTTTTCCCATCAGTGTCCTCAAGCAAATATATAATAAAACCACAATATAAAAACAAAATGAAAACATGTTGAGAGATCTTGTAGCACCTTTGAGACTAACTGAAAGAAAGAAATTGGCAGCATGAGCTTTTGTAGATGCATTTGGTGAGGAAGTAGACTGAAGTCTACAAAAGCTCATGCTGCCAATTTCTTTCTTTCAGTTAGTCTCAAAGGTGTTACAAGATCTCTGTACATGCTGATTACACAGACTAACATGGCTATATCTTTGAAAATTAAAATGACATATTATTAAAAACAGACTAGTAGCCATTTTTATAAGCTCTGTCATGCATGCATGGTTGAAAAGATAGGTTTGCATCCATAGTATGCAATGCTAAGGGGAACCCACCAGAAAGAGTGTATCTGGTTCTCACCTTATAAAATGTGTGGGTTTCCATTGAGTTTTGAAAAGCACTCATATGATTTTGATTGCAGTGTTCAGGCATTCAGGCCAAGTACCTCTGTATGGAACGTTTTGTTACAGGTATGGATTCTGTTTCTGAAAAGATAAGAGAAGGTGCTGAAAAGTTTTCAGCCCGACCAAGAAGGAAATGACAAAGGTTGCATCCTCACTGCCAAAAAAACTGACACCACTTTAAACACCATGGCTCAGCGCTATGGAATCCTGTGATTTGTAGTTTGTTTTAGTGCCAGAGTTTTCTGACAGGGAAGACCAGATGCCTCACAAAACTAGAAATCCCATGATTCCATAGCACTGAGCCATGACAGTTAAAGCAGTGTTAACCTGGCTAGGTTTCCTCACACTGACTCCTATAGTTGGCTTCATTTATATATAAATTTATAATTTATATGTTATTCTTTCCCAGACAATATAACCATCTTTGCTGTAAACTGTACTGGCATTCCTGCCTTTATAAAATTAGTTTATTTTGTAGTAATGAAAATTTTTATATCAGCATAACGTTTATGGAAGAAATTTTTCTAGTCAATAATGTTGATACAACTAATTGGATCTTTAGTACTGTTCGTAATTGACTGATGTGAATGCGCAAAGGATCTAATTTCTAATCTTCATATGATTTTATTTTTATTGGATGAGTGGTTTTCATCCAGCAAAGTAAACTTATCTTATTAAAACATCACACCAGATTTTCTCTTAAGCTGCATTTGTTTTGAAGAATGTTGTAAAGAAGAGTGATCATTGCTTTCCTGGAAGACTGCCTAGTCCTGTTGAAAGGATGTTCTGATATCTTAGCGCAAGTAAATTCTATATAATTGCCTGAAATCTGTGAAGAAAATCTATTCTAGTCAAGGTTGCTGATCTATAACAAATTGATGTTTCAGGGTTAAGATTTCAAAAGGCAAAATGTTGCCCATTTGTAATTAAAGGATGAAAAGCAAAAAGGAGATCTGGATCTGGAGGCTTAAATAAGAGCAATATTATATATTTATTAAAGTTGTTTTTAACTTTCCCTTCATCCAACCTAGGACATTAGGACTGTATATAAAACCAAATATGATATGACATAATACAGTGAACTCATAAAAATCAGGTCACAGTAAAAACTGAAGAGCAACTAAACGTCAACATACATTTTAAATAGTAACATTCCCAAAACTTCTGGGTTGTCACTCAGCTGGTACAGGTTGCAGGTCTGCTCATTAACATGATGAGTCTTCCATCAGTTACTGTTTAATAAACAAAGGCGACAAGAGAACAATGTTGTTGTTGGTTAAAAACCCCTCCAAAGTCCATAGCCATGTAGATCCATGAAAAAAATATATCCACAGTTAGGATCAGTGAAAATGGTATAGAAATGTACAAACTTTACAGTTTTCCAAACTCATCATCAGGTTAATTGGTAGGGGAAGGGAGAAGAAACAGAAGAGTCAATCTGACTAAATAAATCATGATAGTTGTGCAGATTTCACCTATCAATGCATAGTGGGACAAAGAAGCAATGGCCATTCTCTGTTTCTGAAAATTCATTAATTGGGCATGCCATTTATGAGGCACAATGAAAGTGTTTTGAACTGTTGACTCTATTGACTGAATTGTGAAGTTGAATGAACTATAAAGTTGCTGGATTAAGTAGATGGATTTCTAGATAATAGTTACCCAGTCCCATGATTTTAGCTTTAGTTTGCTGTTTCTTTTCTTACTCATACTACTTAGTTCACCGGGTGGGGTTTGTTGTGTTTTTCCCTCTCTGCTACTCATCAGTGGTTTATATTAAGAATTACCTGTTTCTGGTGATCATAGTAAATATAAAAGTTTTAGTCATGGTATGTTGGGTTCCTGGATATAAGATGAGCGTGTGTGTGTGTGTGCCTTCAAGATGCCCGTAGGCCCAGTTTGACTACCCCTGCTAGACTTATGGGGACCCCATTAATTTCATAGGGTTTTCTTAGGCAAGGAATACTCAGATGGTTTTGTCAACCTCTTCTTCTGAAATATATAGCTCACAGCACTTGATACTCATTGGTGATCTCCCATCAAAGTACTAACCAGAGCTGACACTACTTAGCTTCCAAAATCAGATGGGATCTCGTGACTCTAAGGCAGGGGTAGGCAAACTGTCCCCTTTAAGGGTCGAGGGACTTCAGCTCCCAGAAGCCTCAGCCATGTTGTCCAATAGTCTGGGATGTTGGGAGCTGAAGTCCCTCGGCCCTTAAAGGGGACAGTTTGCCTACCCCTGCCTGAGTCTAAGTTATTTTGGTGGTCATAAGATGAGGATACCCTTATCTTTATGGCATTTTCCTGATTCTGTGATATGACACTGAAGTTCTCTGTCCCTTCACTTTTACAGCATTGCTTCCCTGAAATATTCTGGAGTATTTTTAGAGCCAGCTGCTCCAAAGTGTCCTTATTTTGAATGGTCATCCCTATTTATAGAATAAAAGTCTTCAGTTTGGAGGGACATTAGAGCAACCACTCTTTAAGACTGTAGTGCTCCTAATCCTGAGCCCACAGTTGTTTGATTACCCTGAAGGCAATGTCAAGAGGAATAACAGCTGTAATATTGTTAAGCCAAGATCATAAGCAGCTCTGAGAACCTTTGTGGCTGAAGAGAGGGGTATAAATATTCTAAATAAATATATAAATAAATATCACCTTCCAAAAAGAGAGAAGTGTTTGAAGGGGAACTTCATATTTTTTGAATGATAGAATTTACAGCCTGCTTCATCCTGAGTACTTGAGTAGGTAAACAAACAAACAATTCTAATAAAAAAACAGCTTGAATAAAGATGCCACATACACAGCTGGAAGATATGACAAGTCTCCAGGAGATTCCAAAGTTGTTTTTATTTTTTTTGGTGATATTGGGCAGTTCCTCTGTGCACCAAACATAGTCTCCACTGGTGTTTACAGAGGGCACTTGTGAGGGCAGTGTATGTACCACCTCTCAACATGACTGGGAGTAATTTCATGTCACTTCAGGTTTTGTTTTAGACTTTTTTTGGCTTTAGGGTAATTGAGGGTGTCATAGGGGTAGTGCTTTTTTATCCATTTTGCATTATTCAGGAGTAGAAAGTTTCCTGCAGAAAGGCCACAAAGCAGGATCTTTGATTCTGCATTGGTTTGCTGGTCACACCTTTCTCACTCCTAATTTATATCTGTAAGAAGAGAAGGAAAGCCATTGTGGATCAGACCAAAGCTCAGTTTAGTCTAGAACCCTGCACCCTTAAAGGATCCATTCAAATGCTCTGGGAACCATGGAAGCAGATCAGAAAGGTAAAAGTTCACTCTCACTAATGGACCTTGACAGCTCATTTTCATTGGCATATTCTGAATCTGAATATCCAAACTGCGTATCAGGGGAAAGGAAGGTGTACCTCTGAGGGGCCACACACACCTCCCACAGGATTGTTTTATTTTGCATTTTTAGCAACTGTATGTCTACAGAAGGTCCTGGGGCAGAAAACTGGCTCCTAACTTACCACAGCTTCCCACCCCCATTTTATACGGTATCATGACAATTAGATATTGATTAGTCTATCTTGGTTAATTCTTTTAATCTTATTTATTTTTTGAATGTATACCTTGTCTTTCTCCCAGAATGAGTTCCATGGTGGCTTTTCATAGAAAACTATGGGGGGATGCAGACTGGAGGCCATGGGCTGCCCTGGGAAGCGGCGGATCGGGGCCAAGGCTGCCCCATGCCTTGGCCCTGATCCTCCCTTTCGCCGCCTGGGAAAGGAGCGCCAAAATAGCGTTCCTTCCACAAGCCACGAAAGGGCCACCTCTCTTTCGGCTCAGCGTGTCTGGATGCTGAGACAGAAGGACGTAATCGGAGCACCCATCATGTGGAAGGGCGGGTGCTCCAATTATGTCCTCAGAAAGGGGTTGGGGCACCCAGAGTCCGGCTGCCCCTCCCCTTCCTTGCCTCCAAGATGTTGCAAAGCGTCATCTGCAAAGGGGGTAAGATAATAAGCCAGTGATCATGATCTTAATTGTGGCAATTAATACTATAGAAGAATGTGCATTTATCTAGCAGCTGATTCAGGACAGTCAGTTTCACTGGATTACCCTGAGTATTTTGAAAGAGAAAAACAAGTTTTCTAGATGATGCACTATTCATAAACTGGTCATATTCAAAGGTGACTAAATTTAAACATTTAAGTATATTAAACAATGGATTCTGTCACTACCTCATATTAAGGTAGTGTATGAAATGTTCATCACATTGAAAGCATGGAATATGCCACAACCACATACTGATGTTGTTGGGTTATACAATGTGATCCTGAGATTCCATTTCTGGTTAATTATCACCAGTTCTCACTTTTGAATATACAAAGTGAGGTTTTTTGTTTTTTTTACTGGCTCTTTGCGAATTATTCTGTAAACTGCTCCTTACACTTCTCACCTCTAACTCTGGATCATTTTAAGATATTAAATTTTGTTCCTCTCAGTGCAATATAGTTGGAGGACCTTAATGCTATTTTCAGTCATGAAAACTTGTCCCCTACTTCCAGTTGCTAAATTAGTTGTTAATACATTATCTTATCCCAGGAAGCCACTGTGTTTGTTCAATAGTCTTTAGTGAGAAGGTTTCTTAAAAGTTTTTTGGAAATCCCAAGTATAGAATGTTGACTGAAGTACCCTTATGGACGCACTTGTGTTGAAGCAGGGCTTTTGTTTTGTTGGGTGCATCTGCAGGCTGATTCTCTGCCAGTCTTGTTCTTCTTTGTCCTTAATGATTCTATGTTTCATATTGCTTTCTGCCAGTTTACTAGAACAATGAGAAATTAACTGGCTTATTCCTGGATCCTTTTTTTGGAAACTAGTTTGGCATTTTTGCTTCGAAATGGGGGAGGCTTTCAGAGACAAGTTGCATATTTTTGTTTGACAACCATTAATACCACTTTTGAGTTTTTCCCCTATTTCTACTTGATTCAGTTTTTCAGATACCTTTTTTGCAAATGCTAGTTCAGGCTTGTCCTGCATTTTTATTTCTCTTTGCCATCTAATGGTCCAGTTACCTTCCTGGCCAGGTTTCTGTTTCTGACATGCTTGAATGAAACTTTCATTTTGATTTTAATGTTTGTAATAATATATTATTTTTCTTGGCTTATTGTCAGTTTAGATCAGGCCTGCACAACATACGGCCCAGGAGCCACATGTGGCCTGCCAAAGGATTTTGGGCGGCCCACAAAGATGTGGAACAGCTTCAAAGCTCTTCTATTCCACAGCCTTCTGAGGAGAGGGAATGTGGAGGAAGAGGAAGAAGGGCAGACACTCACTTTACAAAGCTCCTCTGCTGCTCAGCTTTCTCCAGAGGAGAAGGTCAGGTGGTGGAGGCAAACACTCACCCCTCAATGCTCCTCCACTGTCCAGCTTTCTTTCAAGGAGAAGGCCAGGCGGCGGAGGAGGAGGATGGGCAAGGCTTCTCTACCATCTGGTTTTCTCTGGAGGAAAAGGCCTGGTGGTGGTGGTGGGGGAAGACAGGCAAACACTCACCCTGCAAGGCTCCTCCGCTGCTTGTCTTTCTCCTAAGAAGGTCGGGAGGAGGAGGAAGATGATATTCTCCTGAGGGCAGTGGAGGAAGAAGAGGGGCCGACGCTCACTCCACATAGCTCCTCTGTTGCTCGCTTTCATCCGAGAAGAAGTCCAGATGGAGGAAGAGAAGGATGGGCAAGACTCTCAGCTTTCTCCTGAAGACAGGGCCAGGCAAAGGAAGAGGAGAAGGAGGACAGAATTAATATTAATTAATTAAATAATTAATTAATATTTAATTAAAATCTATCTGCGGCCTGAAGAAGTTTAGACTATTTAA
The DNA here is from genome assembly GCA_020142125.1 of Phrynosoma platyrhinos. Lineage (NCBI taxonomy): Eukaryota > Metazoa > Chordata > Lepidosauria > Squamata > Phrynosomatidae > Phrynosoma > Phrynosoma platyrhinos. The sequence goes on from CM034710.1 coordinate 41,711,388, forward strand.
TTTTGTTCCCTTCCTACTGCCAAGTTGTGCAGGTCTGATTTGGATCTATTTAACCAGTTAATGCTCCTCCTCAATCAAAGAAGGCTTCCATTATGAAAAGGAACCCTTCTTGCCTTTTATGGTTTTATGGACTCTGTTTGTTGACCACATTGGTACCGTCTTGGACTTATTGGTACCTTTCCTAATCTGCATTATATGGTGTGAGTTTCTGTTGCTGTAATTTCAGATGACTTCCTCTAATCTTGGGAGAGGTGTTACTCTTCTGACTCTCCCTTTCAATGTTTTAGTTAATCTCGTTTTTTTCAAGAGAGGTGGGTAACACAAGACCCACAGGCTGAATGCAGGTCTCCTTTGCAGTTGAGTCTCAGGAGTGATGCAAGTTGAATTCCTAGATCTCATGATAAAGCATCTTGCAGGATGTTTATCTATTGTGTTTTATGATGAGTGGTAACGTTTCCTCATAGAAGGAAGATCACATTAAAAAAAGATATTTAGTTTTATATTAAAGGTAAAGGTATTTCCCCATTGACAAGGTTGCCAAGTTGTGTCCGACCATAGGGGGCAGTGCTCATCTCTGTTTCTAAGCCAAAGAGCCAGCCATGTCAGAGACTACTCAGTGATCATGTGGCCAGCATGATTGCATAGAACGCTGTTTACCTTCCCACCGAATTGGTACTTATTGATCTACTTGCATTTGCATGCTTTTGAACTGCTAGCTTGGTTAGTTTTATATTACTCAACAAAAATTTAATGTACTGATGATTAACAATGGAGTGCATAGTAATTGGAATAAACCCATATAAAGTGGTTGAACAAGATACATATATTAACATGGTCAGATTTTTAAAACAAATAGATGACATTGACAGAAAATAGGGCTGAAATACTCAGCAATTTTAGTCTTTGCTCTGTGGCTTTCAATTACAGGGGGTCATGCATCAAAAGAACTGGTCATTAGAGTGGCTTGTTGTCATTCAGTCATGAATTTGCTGCTCCTCTATTATTCAAATTTCATAGTATCCCAGAGTAATTAAAAAACAACAGCCATTTACTTTTTAATTGTTAATCTGAATTAATTAAATAAACACAATTCAAATGAGTTAATTCCACTTAGATAGAGATACTGTTGCATTTTGTTGAGTGCCTACCATCAAATATTTTTACTTAGAGAAGTGTGTTTTCTCACTTGTGATTGTGCTAGCATATAATACTAAGCTACAATTTAATGTTTAGCTATAATTTAATGTTCTGTGCACAAGCCCAAAGGAGTGCAGATGAAATGCCAGTCTTACATGCTCCTTTCCCTGCCCCCATGCCATCTGCCTTGTGACTAGGAAAAGGAATAAACTAAAGTTTTCTTGAAATTTAGTCAATACCTGACTTCGTGTTGCGTGCATACCAGCCATGTAAAATAAACTCTAGTTTGTTCATCAAGTTACCCTAGGGTTTATTGTTGGCCTGTGTAAACAGTTTGTTGGAATTGATAATAAACTATTATTCCTGGCTTGTGTATAATAACAAGCGTGTACTCTCCTAAAGTGAAATTGAATTCTTATTTGTATCTCCTTCTGATTCCATAAATAAGGGATAGGTGGACAGGGAGTATTTGAACATTTTTGTGCATGAAGCATGAGTCTGCGGCTTAGTTTGATGTCTGAGGCCTGAAACAGATGGGCCAAATAGAGTGGTGGGAGACCGCACCAGTGCCATTCGCGCTGGGACTGGGGCAACTTCATGTGCCCGGTCCCAATCTGGGCTGCGAACATGGTCCTAAACTGGGCCATCAGAAAGAGCAGATTTTATCGACTCCTTCTTGTCCTGGTTCTTTGCAAATGATGCGGCCTTGGTGCAGCTTCATGCCACGTTCAGGGTGTAAACAGTACGCCCCCAACACAGCCTGAAGCCGAATCATTTTGCCTGTGTGTTTCAGGCCTGAGCCCTCTCAAAGTGACTAAACATTACCTACAAAACATTAAGTTCACAGTTAATACACGTAAAAGTGTTTCCTCAAAAATGGGAGTAAAAAGTGTTTGTTTAATATGAGCAAGAGAGCAGAACAGATGTGTTTGTGTGTCTTTGTGGTTTGTCCATTTTCCTTGGCTAGGTTTGCATATTCATATTTACATAGATCTTAGATTTTTATTAGTAAAATGGGATGTTTGGCATTGATGTCTACAATCTGGTTTTTGAAAGCAATCTACTCTGTTGATAGTCATTTATGGTATTGCATGTTTTCACTGGAATTAATGAGTGCTCTTGCATCTGTTACTTTATGATGTTTGAATACTTAAATTAAATTTGCAAGGTAAAAATGAGAGAAACACTGCTGACTTGGATTTTTCAGTAGAAGCAATTATTTTGGTTGCCTGCAGAACCGTAAGAAAGCCATCTTATATTTCTGGTGTTACCTGTTAAAACAAGTTGAAGAGCTCCAGACAAGAAGTGCCAAATGAGATTTGATTCTCTTTCCCCTGCCATATAACATATAGCGCCATCGGGCCTAGTGTAAGAATAAGAGCCCTCCCTCCATTCCATCCAGTGTCATCTGGGGGAGAGACACTAGGCCCAGCACCATCAGGCCTAGAATAGGAAGGAGGGATGGGATTCGAATTTGATTTACCTTATTTTCCTGCGTATAAGACTACTTTTTAACCTGAAAAATCTGTAGTTAAAGTGGGGAGGTCATCTTATACGCTGGGTATAAGGATAAGGAGGATAGAGGTGCTAAAACTCTATATTTTGACTGGAAAAATGGGGGGTCGTCTTATACGCCGGGTCGTCTTATACGCCGGAAAATGCGGTATCTGCTTTGTTGTTTGAAAATGCTGTACGCCGCCCCGATTGCCTAGCAGAGGGGCGGGATATAAATAAAAATTATTATTATTATTATTATTATTATTATTATTATTACCTTGTTACATGCAGTTGGTTGCATGTTTGTTCTGTAAGACAGAAATAGCAGAACACTGGTCTGGTAGGGTCCTGTTAATCTGTTTTCCCCCCTGAGAATGCATCGATAGTGCTATCTAGTTGACTTACCTGAAAGTGTCCAATATCTTACAGACTAGATTTGGCAAGTTACCCAAACCACAATGATTGCAGACACTGGATCCTTGCAAGAAATGTTCAGTGCAGAGAGAGTGGGGAAAATGTTGGCTGAGCACAGTCATAAATGTTTGTTAAATGAGGTGACAATTTTATATGCAGCTCTCTCATTTAGAAAGAGGCTCTGTGTGAACAAGGCTGTTTTTTGTCCTGTTTTTCATTCAGGGCATGGGAATGGGTTTTTCTCTAAAAGCTTAAAACATGTAGAAATCTGACTATTATCATGAGGACAAATTGCAACTTTTAGAATTGGAGCATAACTTGGCTGTTACAAAGGTTTGCAGGTAAGTTTGCATATGGGTATCTGTTTAAACTTTGAATAATAATAGCATTTTTGAGTTTCTAAATATTGGAAGGGAAAGAGGTATGAGAATTTTCTTGAGCTGCATCCACTTTGACCATCTTTTTGTTGTCTGTTACAAATGACAGTATTAAAACCAGTCTGTTTAGAATTTGTGAATCAAAACTTTGGTGAAATAGGTCATGTAATATGACCTACTTGTCAAGTTATTTATTAATATGATTCTTCTCAATGATGTGGAGTCATTGAAAAAAACTGATGAAAACTTCTGTGTAGGTAGTGTCCATATATTTGATAAAATAGTAGGGTGAAGAGACAATTTAAGCAGTTAATTTTCTAGAAACTCTGACCTGAAAACATTCTAGAAAACACACATTGCTTCGGAATTTTCCCAGTTCCTGAAAGCAGTTGGAATCTGACCTAACATGTTTGTTTTAGTAAACACACACAAATATATTTGATGATCTGTCATGTTTTTCCCAAACTTACTTCACCTAGGAAGAGTAAGACACATTTAATATGCTAAATGATATGTTTAGAACCAAAGCTCAGTGGATATTATTAATATATTACATAAAAAACACCTTAAAACATGACAGTTAAGTGATATACAGTTGATTATGCTCTTTGAGAACAGAGTGAAGGCACTGAAAATTGGTGATGTACTAATTTAAACATAGACAAAAGGCTGTGCATTCATACTGTATGTATGTATACCTGTTAGGTTTTGTCATCTAGAAAAAAAGCTCTGAGGCTACACAACTTGAATGGTATTGTATTTGTTCATTATATTACTTGTTAATGTATAAAATGCCACATTTTTAGAATTGGAAGGTTTTGATACAAAAATGTACCAAGGAATTCCTCCCACCCACCTCGTATTCCTGAAGAAGGTTGCTTAGTTTTCAAAATGTAGAATGAAAGTTGTCAGTGGTTATCCGTACTCCAATAGTCTCTACTCTAGGCTATTGCAATGGGATTGCATGGGGAACCTTTGGGCTACAGAAAGGTGATCTGAAAAAATTCTTATTATTAAATTGAGGCATCAGGACAAGCAATTGTCGCCGCTCCCCCCCCCTTTTTTTTCCTACTGATAATGCTTGGTATTTCATAATAATCACACAAGGTCAAGTCAATATAATCCTCATATTACAGAGACAAGATTAGTTCACAGGCCAGCCTGTATATAGAGAGCTAGTTTGATGTAGTAGTTTGAGCATTGGACTGTGACTCTGGAGATCAGGGTCCCAATCTTCACTTGGTGATTTTGGGAAAGTCACAGTCTCTTAACCTCATAGGAAGGCTAAGGCAACCCCCTTCGAACATATCTTGCCAAGAAAACCCTGTGATAGATTTACCTCAGGGTCACCATAAGTTGGAAATGACTTGAAAGCACACAAAAACAACACATGATGCAAAGAAATAATGATGTTCCCAACCAGTGTTATTTTTTAAAATGTTTGTAACACTGTTACCCAAGGTTTTTGGAAGACTTGGTCCAAAGCAACATAAAGCAATATGTAAATACTATGTGTTACTGGCCAGCTGAGCAGCCTGGTAGGATCCACTGAAGTCATGTCACTATTCCTGAGTTTTTACTTAGCACTGTTGCTTAAAAATTTTGTAGTGTACATCTGCAGCATAGAGAAAGGAAGAATACTTTATTTTTGGAGAATAAAATACTGTAGAGTACCACTCCTGACTGAAATGCCACTTGTGTCATCCCTAAAATAGAGATTGCATTGGGATTTTGACTGAGAGCGTAGTGTGTCAATGCTAAATTCCTCTGTAAGAAAGATGCATGTTATTGTATAAGGGTTCCATGTGATGCTATTTATGGAACTTGTCTCAGATGTCTTTCCATGAATAAACCAGCTGTCAAGAACTTCAACCAGCATATAGCAGCGTTTCACTTGCAATAGCACTAGCATTATGTTATATTCAAGCTCATTAGCTGTATGAATCCACAGATCACAATTATTTTGCTGTTTTTGTAACTCCAGCTAAACTTTCCATCACCTGTATTTGCATGAAAAAGTAAGCCAAGATACTAGGGGCAACTCACTGTGAACATGCAGCCCATTTGTGACTGCTTGGTTTGATCTGCCAGCACAGATAGCTAAACTAAGTATAATAAATCAGAATTTTATTTTGTTGTCCAAACTCAGATTTTTGGCTTCTTGTACTCTTTACAGGACAGAACTGCAAAACAGTATCTTGAATTTGGGTGGCACAACATGCCTTCAATTTCTGCCCAGTTTAGTGAAATTGTGAAGCATAATCATTTTACATTTTAAGAGATTAAAAGTCATCTACTTTGTGTTCTTTTAAATATAGTTGATACAATAGATTAAGTCTTTCTGGAGAAGAGATTTTTTTTCCATTTTGGAAATGAATGGACTGCTAATAATCAATACAACTAAATTTACATTAAGCAGACAAAGTTGTGGATATCAGTTCTGCACAGGCTTAAAAGTAAGGATTCTCAATATGCAATAGGATATAATAGATTACTTTTAAGACAAGGAGACTTGGATTCAAATCTCCTCTTTGGCTAGTGTACCTAACAGGTACACTTCATTAAGATATATTAGACTAATCCATGTGAATGCTCTTCATAAACATGATGGATGTGACAATTAAAATTTCTAAATTCTGACTTGAAAAGCAGTGAATAAACATGGCATATCTGATTTACTGGATTACTGCACTACATTCTTATGGTGCTACTATTCCACTTTAACTGCTCTTGCTACCTCCTGTTGCATTCTGGGATTTGCAGTTTAATGAGAGGCATTTAGAATTATCAGCCAGAGAGCTCTTAGGCCTCACTGAACTACAAGTCTCAGAATGCAACAGGAGGCAGCCAGAGCAGTAAAAGTGGATTAGTAGCACTATAAGAGTGTAATGCAATAATGTGGTTAGTCTGAAACACTATGGTGTATTATTATAAAAACAACACCACTTTCATTTCTGACTACAAGTAAACTTTATTTTCGTGAATACTTAGGATCAATGTGATAAATTGTTTTTTCACATTGTTTCTATTGATATGGATGTCTCCAAATCTAACTTCTATAAAGAAGACACCAAAGAAAAATGTGTCTTGCTGGGTAAGAAAGTATTTGTTATTGGCCCAAGTACACATTCATTCTGACTTTCCTCTACTAGGTATTAATGGGGTTGAATATGACAGAAAAGTTGTGCTTATATTTGAAGGGTATGAATACAGTGTCATATGCACTGCCACATACAATAATGCAGTCTCATCAATGATAAGATTTGAGTAATAGTGTTCTTTGCTGAAAGACAATGGGTCATAGCTCGCTCCCAGTCACCTAAAACAGTGAATAATAATAATAATAATAATAATAATAAAATTTATTTTTATCCCGCCCCTCTGCATAGCAATCGGGGCGGCTCACAACACTTAAAATACCATAGTTAAAATACATTCAGCTATCCCAATCCCTCCACCCATCCCTCCCACCCCTTAAGACCGAATTAAACTAGTGGTTCCCAACCTTTGGTTCTCCAGCTGATTTGGACTTCAACTCACATAATTCCCAGCTGTTGGCCAAGATTCAGGGAGCTGAAGTCAAAATCAAATGGCGAAACAAAGGTTGGGAACCACTGACCTAAAGTATGGCTCTCTACCCCTCACTTTCATTCACTCTAACCTTGTTTTCAAATGGAAACATGAGAGTGTGTCAGTTCTGACATCTCCTTTTCTGTCACTCTAGAGCCTCGTTCCCACTATGATTTAAAATGAATTGCTGATCAGGTAATATGTCTTTCGTTCCCACTTGAAACCGGTTCCGAACTGACTGCATTCGATTTCAGTTGTGATGAAGCGAGGCAAATGCAAAAGAACTGCTCTTTCCTGACACTAGTTTTTTGGTGGTTCTTTTGAAAAGAAGCGATTAGCAAGCATGTTCAGCAAGTGGGAATGAAGGACCTGAATTGCATCAATTGAGCTTGACTAGGAAGCATGTCCTCCAAGCCCTGCAAGGCTGGGAGGGCAGCACCATACGCAGGGGAGACTCCTCCATATGACACCCATGGCTGAGTGGACTTGGAGGACATGGGTAGTTGGAAGTGGTGCCCTCCCAGTCTTGCAGGATTTGGAGGACAAGCTCAAAATGGAGGGTGTTTTGGAATTCCTCCTGGTCAGAAGGTTGGAATGTAGGATGGGTCCTGGGAAAGGAGAGGGGGGGAATGGTGGATTTCCCCAAAAACTAATGAGGGATGGGATATTAGTGAGGGATGGGATTCTGGCCACAGCACCCATGACTCCCTCCTGTCTTTTCTTGAATGTGTTGCCTGTTGCATCACCGTTGATTGATAGGCATTTTGAAGGGGCACAAACTAGGGGAATGAAAATCATGCCAAAAAAGAAGCGAATAACGAAAAGACACACTTTCATAGTGGGAACGACACATGGATTGGAATTGATTCATCAACCTGGAGCGAAAGCAAATCGTAAACTGGGTTAAATGTAAGTGGGAATGAGCCCTAGGAGAGCATCTACGCATGGAGAAGCACTCCTGTTCAAGCTTCCCATTCTCCACACAGAAGAAATGGAAGAATAGGAGATGATTGGCTTCTGCATATTAACTGACTGTTTGGCTTGGCCTGGGAAGACTTCTAGCAGGGCAATTTAAGTAGATTGACCTTTGCTGTGGCCTGAGAGAAAAAATGATATTTTAAAATGTGATTCCAAAGTAGTTTGACCCTCATCTCTGACTTACAGTAATAACCATGAACTATCTTGCCTGGCTACAGTCAGCTATTCTCCATCAGCAAACCCCTCCAACTGGTATATAGTGTCTACACTGCAGGGCTGTATACTATACCTACAGCCCAACCTTCAGTGTGGGGATAAAACTAATACCTAATATTTCGGGATCATTATGTTGTCTGAGCTTCAGCCTAATTCAAAGTAGGGCTGCAATCGTGCTGGACAACAAGGCAGAATTGTTATAAAACTCACTCAATGCCTGACCTGCAATATTCATTATGAACTTCAGGTCAATCATAAGTCACTCTTTTCCCTCCAGAACCCACTTTAATTTGCATTTGGAGAATGAAGTGTATTTGCTTTGGGATTTGTAAGAGCACACCTTATACAGTTTTACACTAAACATCTAAGTTAGAGCAGAAGCTTTTCTCTTTTATCTTTTAGAGAAAGGGTATGATGTGGGCATATTAGTACCTGGTGCTAAGCTGCATTTAAATTTTGGATCTCTGCACTTATTTCTGTGGGCACATTTCATTTTTGCCTCCAGGAATGTTTTAAAAATAGTTTCTTAGCACAAATCAGGAAATGAACTATCTGTACAATCCAGTAGTTCTCACAACTCTTTATATCTATGTTTCTCTTCCTCTAGGGCCAAAATATCCTAGATCCTGTCTGATCTTGGACACAATAGAGGGTCAGCCCTGGTTACTATTTGGATGGCAGACCACCAATGAATACAAGGTGTTGTAGGCTATGTTTCAGAGGTAGGAACTGGCAAAACCACCTCTGAGTATTCAAAATACCCTAAAGGCACCAGGAAGCTAAGCAGGGTCAGCCCTGATTAGTACTTGGGTGGAATACCAGGTGCTGTAAGCTATATTTCAGAGAAAGAACTGGCAATATTACCTCTGTGTAGTCCTTGTCTAAGAAAACCTTACAGAATTTATGGGGTTGCCATAAGTTGAAGGGTGACTTGAAGACACATGTACATATACTTCTCTGTTTGTCCTCCTTTACTAGGAGGTACATTTTATCCCCCTCCCTTGGTTTCTGGTTTTTTTTTTCTTCTTGCAACAGGTACCCTAACACTATATTTCCATTAAATATGTTTATTGAGATGAGCCTGTGTAGTCTAGTAGTTTGAGCATAGGACTATGACTCTGAAGACCAGGGTTCAAATCTCTTCTTGGTTATGGAAACCTGCTTGGTGATCTTGGGCGTCACTTTTTGTCAGCTTCAGAGGAAGGTAAAGGTAAATCCTCTCTGAACAAATCTAGCCAAGAAAAATGTCTAAAGCTCGCTTAAGTCAGAAATGATTGGAAGGTACACACAACAACAACAAGGGTTATTATGCCCCCCCCTTGCAAAAGGTTTTTGTTAAAGCTTTTTCTTTATTTTGCAAAACTCATGTTTCATTGAGTCTATCAATGCTTCCTTTTTCTTGCAGGTACTTCCATTTTGGCTGCATAAACATGAACACTATGGAAACAGGAATAAAATAGAAGTTGAGGTAGCAATTTCCACCCATGTAATAGAATGTTATTGGACTACAGCATTTACCAGTTTGTGAAAACACTGGCTATGAGATGTTGTTGCTTAAATAATGATTGTTAAATGAATGGATGTATAATCCAACCTATTTTAGTAATATTTTTGCTTTTATTTATTCTAAAATTGAAAAGTTGTAGCATAACATTTTCACATATAATACTATATTGAAGATGCAAATATATCCTAATTTGACAAGAATATACACCTTTACTTTCAGTGTGTATTTTGCAAATACACTGCATGCACACATATGTGAGAGAAAGAAATGCACATACAGGAGTTCTTTGTGGTTGAATCATCTGATTAAGAAACACTGTTTAGGGCAGTCTGTGTTAATGAACTTTGATTCGCCATACTAATCTCTTAACATGAATGTTGAGAAAGCAAATGGACCTGTTCTAAAAGCAATAGAATCCCAGAATTGATGAAGTGTACCATAGGGATTGCATGCTGTAGCACTACTGCAGATTTGACTAATCAACCATTATCTGACTTTCTAGTTGTAGTCTAGTCACGAGATGTGCGTAGAAGGAATCCAGCCTGTGATAATAGGATCTGTTGACATAACTACCTGGGAACAGAGGGAGATAGAGAAGTTTGACCCATTGGCATCCTCTCCTCAGTTGTTCATTTCCATAAAACTTATAGGTGACTAGAAAAAAAAGAGTCTAGCTGCCTTTTCTATTTTTTCTTTTACTTCAGATATTCTGATTTGGAGTTGCTACAGGTGTAAGTCTCCCTTATCTGAAGTTCCAAAATCCAAAATACCTCAAAACCCATTTTTTTTCATGGGTGGTTGAGATAGTGCTATATGTGAATGGCATGGAGGTCCAGGGGAAAAAAGACATTGTGACTTTCCTGCCCATCACTCCCATAACACCTGTTTGGTAGAAGAGAGAAAGAAGTGGACACTGGGATAGCTTGCGACAATGACAGTGCCACATTCTGTCCTGGCTATCCTAGAGTGAAAAGGTGGGCTATTGGTTGTATGCCTATAATGACATCTTTTCTGTCTTATGGTTCAATGTCCACAAATTTTGTTTCATGCACAAAATTATTTAAAATTGCCTTCAGGCTATGTGAGTGAGGTGTATATAAAATATAAATGAATTTGTGTTTAGACTTTGTTCCCATCTCCAAAGATATCTTATTATTTATGTATGTGCAAATACAATGGTCTCTCCACATTCGCTGGGGTTAGGGTTGAAGGACCCCCGTGAATGTGGAAAAAATGCAAATAAAAAAACACTATTCTTTTTACCTGAGATAACACCTCTCTAGGAATCCCCAGGTCTTCCAGTGCAACTCTATGGTCAACATCTGCCAAAATTGATCATAGAATCATGCTGGAGCACCAACAAATGCCTAGAGAAGTGGGAACTTTTAGGTTCTCCAGCACAACTCTATGGTCAACTTCCAGTAGAGTCGCACTGGAAGACCTAGAGATTCCTAGAGAGAACATATTAATCAAAACCACAAATAATCAAATCTGCAAAAGTCAGAGCCGCAAATGTGGAAGGCAACTGTACATACCTTCAAAAATCCAAAACACTGCTGGTCCGAAGCATTTTAGATAAGGGAGACTTAACTTGTATAGCCAAAGAATATGTACACATGCACAAATGCACACAAAATGCTTGTAGATGCTTCCCTACTATACAGTCCCAGGTACACAGTTTTGATTATTTTTTCTAGATAGTGATACTTTTCAATATCCTGCCACAATAATAATGGTTTGTTTGCAGTGTAAAAATGATTTATGTAGAAGAAATTTCATACATTTTGTTTGAACTAAACTGATATTTTGTATATAAATTTTGATGAAGTATCTGCTGGAGATTAGCATGAATTGCCCTCCCCCCTTTATTTTTTCCTGTATCCCACAGTGGTGAACCTGTTTTATGGAGTATTACTGGAAAATTCCTGCCTGTTGTTATAGGTACTTTCCCAAGTCTTTGTGTCTGTGATAATGACAAACCTCTGAAATATTTCCATTCACTGTTTGTCCTTGGATATATACACTTTTTATTTTGCCAGTGCATGTAGTAATTATAAGGATAAAATTAATATCGGTTGTCTGTGGGAACTTTTTTAGAGTCTTCCCACACAATGCTACTATTAAAGGACTAAGAAAATTCATGTGGCTAGAGGTTGTCTTGTTTGGTTAGAATTAAACATATCCTCTCTAACCAAAGGAGTGTTTTTTCCTCTCCATAGTTACATAGTCTTGTGATTGTTGGTTCAATCGCTGGATTTAATAACCAGATGGGTGAGTTGAAGCTTGTGGGAATTTAAAATCAGGACAGAGCATTCTCACTCTTTAAATGGAAGGATGATATCATTAGGGATTTACTGTCAGTAATGGAAGACTAAAGAATTGTTTTCAACCCTTGATAGTCCCAAGGGCAAGGTCAGTAGAATAGTCAGCATGGTAAACTACTGCTCCATTAAAAATACCCTCATATCATGAAGCTTTGATTTTCAGCTGGTCATTTGTAATACTACTAAGGCAGAGTGAGCCGGCAGCCCTGTTTGCTTTTGAAGTGGTGTTCATCTTAGAATATATCATACATACTCGACTATAAGTTGACCTCATATATGTTGAGGGCAGGTTTGGGGTTTTGGATTTTGGATTTTGTTATGACCCATGGATAAGTTGAGGGTAAAACTTAGGGGCATGTAACAAAGGACAAAGCAAAGGTAAATGATGCCAAAGGGCTTACAAAATTCAGACGTGTGTAACTGTTTGTGCTCACCCTAAAGGCTGGATGGATGAGGGGGGAATTACAGTAAATTGTGGCTGTGCAATGTTGGAGGGAGGTAACCAGACACAGGTGAGGCTAAGAAAATGCACACATGTCAAAAAGGATCAAAAGACAAAGATATGAAAATGGCAACTACATAAGCAGTCATTATAGCCTTTAACTTTAATGTGCTAACTTTGCCTAATTTTAACCCAGAAAAGCTGGCAAACATACACAGATGTCTCATTCACATACTTCAAAGCTTGATTCCTCTTAGTGCTTCTTCAAGAGGTTGCTCCAAAGAGATGCCACCACTGCCATTTTCCCACCCAGGCATTCAAAAAGTTCAGAGGCAATGCCATTAAGGAGAGAATAGAGGGAACCAGTGCTTCTTTTAGGTGCTCCCAGGATAGACTAAGGCAGGAGTAGACAACCTTTCCCCTTTAAGGGCCGAGGGACTTCAGCTCCCAGAATCCCAGGAGCTATTGGCCAACATGGTACTATTGGTCAACATGGCTGAGGCTTCTGGGAGCTGAAGTCCCTCGGCCCTTAAAGAGGAAAGGTTGCCTACCCCTGGACTAAGGTCTCACCTTTCACCACTGTACTCAGAGAATGGGATGATTCCTGTTTTGATAAGAGTTAAAAGTACAGTACCTACATTGACCTGTGGATGAGTTGACCCAAGTTTTTTGAGTCAATTTTTGACTAAAACTTAGAAACTTGTGCATGAGTATATACAGTAGTTTCTAAGGTGCATCTCAGTATTCATTCCAGTATCACAGGGACACATATATTAGATAACACAATGCTTCTGGCATAGGTCACAGTTGGCCGTTGCAGAGACAAACTCCAGGATCCCATGTAGTTTTGCAAAGGATATTCATGTATCTCGGCCTCGGCAGACGGCTAATAGAGCCGTCTTCCGGGCCCAGAAGAGGAGGGGCAGCCGCACAAGCGGCGCCCCTTCCTCTTCCTGAGGTCGCCCTCGGAGTCGCCGGCCGTTCACACGGCCGGCGCTCCGGGGATGACCTCACGCCCCGGTGACCACACGCGCCGCGGCGTTTGAGTCAGGGAAAGTGCGCCCACCGCTTTTAGGGCGCACTTTCCCTGAAATCTAAAAGGAGCGCCAATTTGGAGCTCCTTTTAGATTCGCCGGAGGTGCGCCGCGGTGCAGAGGCTGAGCTCCGCCGGCACTCTGACCTGCGGCGCACGGGAAGCTCCCGTCTGCTTCCCCCCTCAGGTTATGTACATGTTGCCTCAACTGGCTGCATAAGGAAGAGTCTATAGAAAGTATAAACACAGACACATTTTCAGCAGACAGAAGGTATACACAGAGATACTTGTGTATGACAATTCAGACAAAAGTCCCGTGTTGTAGATGGAGGATAAAAGTAGGCACCATTTCTACAAAGGCTGGAGATCACTGCCTGATAATTATACAGTTGTGTTGGATAGGAACAAAAATCCTATAGGAATCTTATGTTTGAACAATAATGTCGTTAAATTTTGTTTCGTTTTGCTCCTGCCGCTAAAACATCCCAGTAGTGAGGGGAAAGACATTTTCAATATCCAAAAGGGCACCTTTGGATTAAAACCAAAAAGAACAAAGGACTTGGTTTGTGTTGTTTCTGCCTCAGCTACAAATGTGCTCTGACATGCAATGCTGTGTGTCCTTTAGGTTTGTCATGCTAAATTTGGATGTAGAAAGCATTACAGTTGAAGTCATGTTATGACATGCAGTATTTTTCTTAAAACATTAACTTCGTATTTGACAGGCTAAATAGATACCACACTGTGAGATCCAAATTATCCTGGAAGCTGCCACTCTCTTGAAATTGCTGAGTCTTTCTTATAAAAATGCTGCACCCAATGATAAACACAAATTTAATTTAACAAAAGAGAGAGTGATTGTAATAAATTTCAGCTCCCACATTGACTTAATGGAGTTTGAAAACTTTGTCAGTTGTTGTCAGTTTTTGGAAGCATGTTTACTGGCTGAAATACTCTATTTGAAAAACAGTTAATTGGATAACCTAAGAAACTGTGGTCCAAAACACACTGCAGAAATAATCCAGTTTGAGATTGTTTTAAGTGCCCTAGCTCAATGCTAGGGAATCCTGGGAATTGTACTTTATTATGGCACAAGGTCTCTCTGACAGAGAAGGCTCAATGTCTGATAAAACTACAGTTCCCAGAATTCCCTAGCATTGAGCCAGGGCAATTAAAGCGATCTCAGACTGGATTATTTCTGCAGTGTGTTTTGGACCCCTGTTCACTATTTTATGTAGTCTTTGAAATCACTAAGATGATTCTTAAGCTTAAAGTAGTATTGTCAAGCAAGTACTTTAAGAACAAAGGAGGATGCTTTCTTATCTGTCCATTTAATGCTTTCTGTTTACATTAAATTAAACATGTTTAATTTAATGTAAACTTCTAAATACCAATATATTTTGTTAATTACCTTGTTATATGCTGTTTCTTTTTATTGTGCTGGTTATATATTAAAAAAAAAGATTGATTATTGATTTTTGTAACATTCATATCTGCTAAAGTATATATTTTCTTGTGCATATGCCTTCAAGGTGTCACCTGTTGACTTAATGGCGTCCCTATAAGTTTCATAGGGTTTTCTCAGGCAAGGAATCCTCAGAGATAGTTTTACTAATTCCTTCCTTTGAGATACAGTAGGCCCTTGGTATCTGCTGAGGTTTGGTTCCATGGCCCCTTGTGGATACCAAAATCTGTGGATGCTGAGGTTTCATTATATATATGGTGGCATATAATGGTGTCCCTTATATAAAATGGCAAAATCAAGGTTTGCTTTTTGGAATTTAATTTTTTAAAAATATTTTCAACTCATAGATGGTTGAATCTGTGGATAAAGAATCCATGGATATAGATGGCTAACTGTCTACAGACTGCCTACAGACCCTCGTATTCACTAGAGGTCTCCCATCCAAGTAGGGTAACCCTGCTTAGCTTCCAAGACTAGACAGGGTCTGGTGCCTTTAGGACAGCTTTAACACATTTAGCATACATTTTAGCCTTTTAAATTTAGCACTGTTTACTTTCTACAAAAATGTTTTTGGTAAATAATGCAATTTAGGATGAATACTCACCAGGACTTAAGTTAGTGTTTATGAAAAGAAGACTTTAAAAAAAAACATGCTGAGAAGCATAATATATTTTTTTTAATCCATGCTTTGGGAACCAGGGGATGGACTCTCAGGCACTCCTTTTAAATTAGCTTCATTTGGATTGGTTTAAATAGTGTAATCATGACGCTCTGCTGTGTTTTAGTATCCACCCTCATCAAAGTGACTTGTTAAGAGGAGGCATATTTCCATCTTGAGGATAAACTTTTGGTTGATGCTTGTGAGTGTTGTCTTCCTTTGCACTTGTGTCTGTGAGTTTTAACTGGAAATTATTCTGTAAGTTGTAGAACAGTTCACTTTGCTTGTGATATCTGTTCTTGAGGTGTGACTGCTGAATATGATAGGGCATCTATTTTAGACATCAGGAATGTATTTGTGACCTGCAAGCCAGAGCTGCTCAAAGAATAAACTTGGCTTCTCTTTGAAACAGCTTGGAAGGACTGAGTGAGTTTTAAAAATTTTTTGTTTCTTGATGAAAAAAAAAAAATGAAACTTTAATATATGTACATTTCTTGTGTATGGAGGTGGGGAAAAATGAAAGGCTTCAGTTTAGAGGATTGCCATTTGTACCTTGTGGGTTGAATTGGGTAATAATCTCCCTCCTTCCAAAATCATTTTAAAGTCACAATAGCGAGAAAGAAATGTAGCTCCAAGGAAGCAAATATGGCCCTGTGTTTTGAATTGTGGCAAACGAATTTAAATTCAAGCATCCTTGGCTTTGTAGTACAAAGTGAAGTTTATTCCAGTAGAATACAAATGTGTATAATCTAATGTGTCTGCCAATTTCAGGCAGATATTCTTTCTTTTTCAATCAGAAGATAGGAGTATGTTTATTAAAAGGGAATTATTATCCAAATATTAAATGGATGATTGCACAAACATAGTCAGTGTAAGCTAACCAACATAAGCATTTTTTTCTGAGTGATTTTGTAGCTGAAAGTAGTGATTGCCACTATGAAGTTTTGAAAAACAACATACAGTATAATGTTTCTCCTTCAAGATGGCATGCTATTAAACATGCTATATAAGGATGTGTAGGCAAACTGGGTTTCAATATGTGAAGTGACCCTTTTATATAACTGATACTTATTTTAGAATTGTCAGAACATTATTTACTTCTTGGAGGTTAAATCTTCCATCATAGTTATTATACCATTTTTGCATGTAAGTTTAGAACCATATAAGGATGTAGCTTTGCCTACCACTATTTTAATTATCCTGCCTGCAATGACAAGGTCTGTTAAATTTTAAATGCATTTGTGACTATGACCTTTTGGAGGAGGAAAAATGTTTTAACTGACTTGTTTATGTCTGCCATTACAAGATAACTTTGATTGCCTTGATAATTCTAAAATATTATTAACAAGATGTGTTTCATAAGTAATATTGGTATATGAATAGCAAAGCAATGAAAGAATTGAATGCAGGTTGCTGCAAAACTTGCTGTTCTGTAAAACATTAAAAGATTAAAAATATTTGCTGGTTGGATCTGTTCGTCTCTATGTAGTTAATCTCTAAGGAATATCCAGGTATTCAATTGCTAGGTAATGTTCCTTGGGTAAAATTCAGTGTCCTTTGAGGGCAAGTGCCTTCTGACCTATATTGTACTGCTGGAGATCCTCCAGCGTGGAGCTTCTGTGTGTGCATGTTGGAATGAATCTTTCTTAAAGGTTGGCAGAGTATTGGCAGCAGTTAATCTGCCACATGTAAACAAGCACTGCGACTCAGTAGGGTCTGCCCTGTATTTTGCCAGAGGAAATTTAAGGCTAACTAACCTATTAGAATTTCCTTTGTAGTTCCTTTTTTCCTTAGAATACTCTGCCATTGGCTGACAACAAACTGCAGTTCCTTTGGACTCTGAACTTGGCTCTGCCAGCATCCTGCTTGAGCTTTCACCTTCATTTACTGATATTGTTTTCCTCCAATAGACTGTTTGGGTGGTAAGAAGAATAAATTATTTTATAAGTGTCAACTCCACATTTGCATTTGGGTTGCATAATACTTTTACCTTTTCTGAATTTATTGAACACTTTCCAATGAATGTGCTTCTCTTTTTAGTAAAGGGGTTCTGCTTCTTGGTTTCTCATTTTAAAAAAAAGCATTGCAGCCTGACACAACAAAATGTGTAACATTTTATGAATTCAGAGATTCTTATGTATTGGAATCATGTATAATACTCAATGCTTTGAAAGCATTAAAAAGTCAAGCCTTTATGCAGTGTAACACAAAAGGCAAGGGAGAAATCAGAGCTTAATCTGGGAGGTAGAATAGAACAGTTAAGGCATTAACCCTTCATAAAACATGGGGCCAGTAATTCTACTTAATATTCTGTGCAGCCCACTGCCCCTTTAGTATAAAGAGGTGGACTCAGGAACTGGTTGATGATAAACAGGACAGTTCAGGAGTAGCCTTTCCATTGACTTTTGTTATTGTGTGCCTTCAAGTCATTTCTGACTTCTGGTGACTCTAAGGCAGGGGTAGGCAACCTTTCCCCTTTAAGGGCTGAGGGACTTCAGCTCCCAGAAGCCTCAGCCATGTTGGCCAATAGTCCCATGTTGGCCAATAGCTCCTGGGATTCTGGGAACTGAAGTCCCTCGGCCCTTAAAGGGGACAGATTGCCTACCCCTGCTCTAAGGTAAACCTATAATGGGATATCCTTGGGAAGATTTGTTTGGGGGGCAGGAGTTGCCCTTGCCTTCATCTGTGACTGAGTGTGCTTCCATGGCTGACTGAGGATTTGAACCCTGGTTTCCTAGAATCCTAGTACAACAATCAAACCACTATGCCATTCTGGTTTACACCATTGACCTTTGTTGTTAACTGCCTTCGCATTGATCTTGACCCATGGCGATCCTATGGATGAGACATCCCCAGCTCCCCCCTGTCCTCTATTGCTCTGCCCGGCTCCTGCAAACTCATATTTGTGGTCTCTTTAATAAAGTCCATCCATATAGCATGTGGTCTTCCTCTCTTTCTATTCCCCTCCACCTTTCCTAACATCATTGTCTTTTTCAGCAATTCATGCCTTCTCATGATGTATCCAAAGTATGATAGTCTACGTCTTGCCATCTTGGCTTCTAGGGATATTTCTGGTTTGATCTGCTCTACGACCCATTTCTTTGTCCTTTTGGCTGTCCATGGAATCCTCAGCACTCT
>CM034710.1:41735216-41770876 GCA_020142125.1 Phrynosoma platyrhinos
ATGCCCTATGAGGAATGACTTAGGGAACTAGGTATGTTTAGCCTGGAGGTTAAGAGGTGATATGATAGCCCTGTTTAAATATTTGAGCCCTGGTGGCGCAGTGGTTAAATGCCTATACTGCAGCCACTCACTCATAGACCACAAGGTTGCGAGTTCAATACTAGCCAGGGCTCAGGCTAGACTCAGGCCTGCATCTTTCCGAGGTCACTAAAATGAGTACCCAACTCTTGGGGGGCAATGAGCTTACAGTTGTAAACTGCTTAGACATCCCATAGCACGATATGAAGCGGTATATAAATGAAGCTGCTTTGCATATTGAGGAGGGAGTTAGCTTGTTTTCTGCTGTTCCAGAGATTAGGACCTGGAACAACAAATGCAAGCTACAGGAAAAGAGATTCCACCTCAACATTAGGAGGAACTTCTTAACAGTGATAGCTATATGACAGTGGAACAAGCTTCCTTGGAGTGTGGTGGATTCTCCTTCTTTGGAGGTCTTTAAACAGAGGCTAGATGGCCATCTGTCAGGGATGCTTTGATTTTGAGTTCCTGCATGGCAGCGGGTTGGACTGGATGGCACTTGTGGCCTCTTCCAATTCTATGATTCTAAGATATGCAGATGACACCATAATACTAGCAGAAACATCACAGATCTGGAACACCTAAGGATGATCAAAGAAGAAAGTGCTAAGGCAGGCTTCATGTTGAACATAATGAAAACAAAAATAATGACCATAGAGGACCTTTACAAGTTCAGCTTAGACAATGAATTATTATTCTGTTTATGTAGAAATGAATTATTTATGAATTATTATTCTGTTTATGAAGAAATAGTAATAGGAAAAGAATCCCCATACCTGGGATCAAACATTGATAGAAATGGGGACTGCAGGCAGGAAATCAGAAGAAGACTAAGAATAGGGAGGGTGGCTATGAAAGAATTAGAAAAGATTCTAAAATGCAAAGATATACAACTCAGCACAAAAATTAGAATCATGCAAGCCATTGTATTCCCTGTTACTATGTATGGATGTGAGAGCTGGACAGTTAATAAAGTTGATAGGAAGAAAATCAATTCATTTGAGATGTGGTGCTGGAGAACAGTGCTGAGGACCCCATGGACAGACAAAAGGACAAACAAATGGGTCCTAGAGTAGATGAAGCTGAGAACCTCCCTGGAAGCTAAGATGACCAAACCGAGACTGTCGTACTTTGAACACATCATGAGAAGAGAAGACTCTTTGGTAAAAAAACAATAATGCTCAGAAAGATGGAGGGAAGTATGATGAGTGGAAGGCTACATGTCAGATGGATGCACTCTATTAAGGAGGTCATGGGTATGAAGGGGTTGCAGGAATTAAGCAGAGCAGTGGAGGACAGAGGGTTTTGGAGATGTCTCATCCATAGAGTCGCCATGGGTTGAGATCAACTTGAGGGCAGTTAACAACAAAACGTGTCCTCCACTTTTTATCCATTTGTACTTGTTGAGGAAGGGACACTTTTCACATGTACAAAGGCATTCATGGATTATCTTCTAGGCAGATCAGGGATGGTAAAGTGCAGCCTCTTACCTACATGTGGCTCTCAGGTCTCTTTTGCAGCTCTTTTGTTCGTTTAAAAAATGACATTGCAGTTTGCTACCAATGTGAGAAGCAGCTTGTCCACCTAGAGATATACTTCATTGCTTTTATGACACCCCCATTTTTTCCCCTGTTGTTGCCACTGATTTAAAGTGACAGATTGCTGGAATGTGAACTTTTGCAAGTGGGCAAAGAGGAAAGGGCTTATTTTTGTAATAATGGAGAATTGTGGCATGGTACTAGACTGAATTTACACAGAGTAAAGGAGAGGGAATCGCTGAAGGATGGATGATAATGTTATTTATGGGTGTGGGAAGGATATGGGGAGCAGAGGGTTTGTGAGAAAAAGTGAAAACAATCTTTGAGATATACATAGCTAAATAAAAATATCAGACACATAGATGAGATGTGGGAGAGAGTGAGCTGTTCTGAGAAATGCATTTTGTGAGCATATGAGTGGTACTAAAGGCTGTAGCATGTGATGAGGACATACTGTGCATAGAGATGATAGTGAAGGACTGAGGTCAGACTATAATGGAGAGGTAGAAAAGAGAGGAAGAGTTTTACCTGTGGGTAGAAAAGCTAAATGAACAATTGAAAAAAAACAGCTGAGGACAGAGTCATGGAAACCTTGATGTGAGTCACACAAAAGAAAATTATTTATTGTTTCATGAATATAAAGACTGAGTAGAGACTTTTGGATTTGACAGGCAATCATTAGCATGTTTTGTGAGGTGTAGAATACTGAGAGCAGAAGCTTGATTTTTAAGAAGTCAAAAAGACGTTGCAATGATTGGTGGCTGTAGGAGTATACTGCACACTCCATGAGTTAGAGATGAAGCACAGAGAAGATAGTTTTCCTTGAGATGTAGGAAATGTTGTGTTGTTCAAATGCAGTAGGAGAGAAATAAATTGAAGGTGGAAATTACAGGAGAGCAGATGAGTCTCCCTTACCCTGAATTCCAAAATCCAAATATTTCAAAAACCAAAACTTTTTTTCATGGTGGCTAATATAGGGACACCTTTGCTGTCTTATGGTTCAATATACACAAACTTTGTTTCATGCACAAATAATTAATTATTTTGAATAAAATTACCTCCAGGCTATGTGCATAATTTGTATATGAAACATAAATGATTTTTTTACTTCCTTGACTTAGTCTTGACTGAGTCTATCCATCTACAATGCTGTCTTCCTCTTTCCCTACTGCTTCCACCTTGCCAAGCATTACTGACTTTTCTAGTGAGTATGTTTTCTCATGATATGGCCAGTCCCAGTGTAGTCATCTTGGCTTCCAGGACGAGATCAGGCCTGATTTGCTCTAAGACCAATTTATTTGTCCTTTTTGGCAGTCCAGGGTATCTGCAGAACTCTTCTCCAGCACCACATTTCAAGGATTCTTTCCCTATCAGTCCCTCTTCACTGTCCAGCTTTCATAACCATACATAGAAATTGGAAATACAGTGGCATGGAAAATTCTGACTTTGGTATTCAGTGATATATCTCTATCTTGCCTAGTTCTTCATAAGTGTCCTTCCAGGGCCTAGTATTCCTCTAATTTCTTGACCGCAGTCTCCATTTTTATTAGTGAGTAAGCCAAGGTATGGAAAATCTTGAACTATTTCAGTGTCTTCATTGTTCTGAAGTTATGTAAATCATCTGTGGTTTTTGTTTTCTTAATATTCATCTGTAAACCCACCTTTGCACTTAGTCATTCCATGTCTTTGCTATTTTCGGCTAGTAGTATGGAGTCATCTGCATATCTTAAATTGTCGATGTTCCCTCCTCCAATTTTCACACCTCCTTCCTCAGAGTCTAATTCAGTTTTGCGTGTGGTATGCTCCACATACAAGTTAAACAATAGGGTGATAAAATGCAGACATGTCTGACCCTCTTGCCAACTGGAAACCATTCAGTTTCTCCATATTCTGTCCTGACAGTGGCCTCTTGTCTTGAGTACAGGTTATGTGTTAGCAGAATCAATTGCTGTGGTACACCCATTTCTTTAAGACTGACCTGTAGTTTTTCATGATCTATATAATAAGAGGGTTTACTATAATCTTTAAAGTATAGGCTGATTTTCTTCTGAAATTCTTTGATGTACTCCTTCATCCTATAAATGTTTGCAGTAAGATCCCTATTATGTCTTTCCTTTCTTGAACCCAGCTTGGACATCTGGCATTTCTCACTACATATATGTAGGCCATTTAGCATTGTTATCTAGTATGCCCCATTTGGCTGCAGGTGTGTATTGATTCAAGGGCTAGGCAGTAGATATAGTAGTGTCTCCTGCTTCTTCATTTTAGTGTGTGCACCACTACCTTTGTGCAAATGGTGGTTCCATTCTTGGAATGGCAGGTAAGGCAGCTATGTTGATCCCTCGCAACACTTTCTTCTTTATCCACTTTTGGTGTGTTCTGCATTTGGGGTGTTGGAACTTTTTGACATAACAGTCTTGCATTGACACAAAGCTAATGCTTCAGGTTTGGTGGTTTAATGCAACACAGGTTTGGTGGTTTAATGCTTTCCCAATCTGATGACTTTCAGTCATTTTGTACCACAGCCTCCTTCCACACAGACTACTGTCTGTGCCGGTTGGACATTAAATGGGGGTTGTTGCCAAAATATTTTTCTTGTCCCCAACTGAACAAGCCTGCATTACACCCTAATCCAGATTTGAACTATGCACAGCTTCCAAAAGTTTTTTTTTGTTGAAACTCTAAGGGAAAGGATCAGCTCCTGAGAATGAAGTTTGAAGAAGAAAATGTGGAGAAGAGACCATTCAAAGTAAGGAGGAAGGTGTAGGAATATATGTTCCCCTGGAATTAGGTACTTCCTGCCATCCCAAAATCAAGATCTTTCTTCTGGTTCATTGCTTCTTCAGCATCATTGGCAGTTGGTACATCCAAATTGGTCTTCTGGTTGCTGAGTTCAGGCTTTGAGACTTTCATCAAGGACTATTTTCAGAACTTGAATATTTTCTAATCCCGGGGCTTGGGCTGGTACCAATTTCAGTTCTCTCTCATTAATCTCTCTCTTTCTTCTTCATCAACTTTCCAATTCACTTCAAAGAGAGCCACAAAATACTATCACCTATGCTTAGAAAGCAACATGAGCAGTAGTCAGAAATTGCTGTTATTTCCAAGACTTAGTAATATGCATGTAAATATGCCTGTAAAAAAATATTTGGAAGCTTGAACAAGTCCAGAATATGGTGTCCAAACTGTTAACCTGGAAACACCATGGTTCATTCATCAGTGTGGCACACTAATATTTTCAGTAAGATCTGCCCTGTTTTGAGACACAGTTGTATTAATCTATAATGAGTAAGAACCACTTTCTCTTATGTGTACCTTCCTGCCAGCTTTTTTGGTCACTCTTATTTTTGTGCCTTCTACTTTGGATGTTAGGCAAGCAGCCACTGGAGAATAGAGTCTTCTGAGTGGTTGCAAGTTGAATGTGGAACTCCCTCCCTAGATATTGGGTTTTCTTACATCATCTTTCCTAGCTTTCAGGCACCAATACAGGCCTTCTTGTTTGTACAAGTTTTGGTAGTTGGTATATTTTCACACTTTGTTGTTAACTGCCCTCGAGTAGATCTCAACCCATGGTGATCCTATGGATGAGACATCTCCAAGACCCTCTGTCCTCTACTGCTCTGCTTAATTCCTGCACCCCCTTAATACCCGTGGCCTCCTTAATAGAGTCCATCCATCTGGCATGTGGCCTTCCTCTTTTCCTACTTCCCTCCACCTTTCCCAGCATTATTGTTTTTTTTCCAAAGAGTCCTCCCTTCTCATGATGTGTCTGAGGTATGACAGCCTCAGTTGGTCATGTTAGCTTCCAGGGAGGTTTCTGGCTTGATCTGCTCTAGGACCCATTTGTTTGTCCTTTTGGCAGTCCATGGGATCCTCAGCACTCTTTTTCCAACACCATATCTCAAATGCATTGATTTTCTTCCTATCATCTTTCTTAACTGTCCAGCTCTCACATCCATACATGGTAATAGGGAATACGATGGCTTGCATGTAGGGTAGGTTTTAAATTTGTTAAAACAAAACAAATGATACTGCACATTGATCTATGTCCTGCACATTTTGTGGCATACATTGTTTGGTGGCTTTTTCAATTGAATGAATCCTCTAAAAATAATTTTCCTGTAACAATATTTATTGCCCTCTCTTTTGTTTACCTCCTAGTACTAATCTTTCATGCTTCTTCTTTATGGAATTACAGACTTGGGTTTAATTAATTTTTTTAAAAGAAAAAAAATGCCATATTTGTGCTTTATAGCTGAAGCTTCAGTTTGCAAAATGGATGGAAAACACATTTTCTCTGAAAAGATGGCACAAGGTGGCTGCAACAAATCTGTGTCTGTTGTCCAAATTTTGGCAAGTGCAGCTTATGATAAACAGAAAACTAAAGTGAAGTGAATATTTCAAAGTAAAACCACAAAACCCTAGAGCAGGGGTAGGCAACTTTTACCTACCTGGGGCCGGTCTGCTGGTTCGGAGCTCTTCTGCGGGCCGAGAGGGGGAAAATGGTGCCGCGTGCGCATGCTCGCTCACTCGCTCGCTTGCAGTATGCTGGAAATACTGCACATGCATGCGCACGCTCATGCACACTCGCATGTGCAGTACTTCTGGCATACTGCATATGCGCGAGTGAGTCATGGCTGCCATTTTGTTTTCCAAAATGGCGGCCGCTCCAAAGGCCTCGTGGGGCTGGGGCTGGTCCCCAGGCCGTAGGTTGCCGACCCCTGCCCTAGATGCTGGGTTACATGTGGTTTGTAGAAGCTTCTTGCATTGTGCAAGTGAGGGTTCCTAACTGTGGGAACTTTGTAAGCACACACAACTGAATAGAGTCCATCCATCTGGCATACAGAATCCTTTTGAAGTCAAAACACATGGAGATAAATAACATGTCGAGGTGCACAGGAGCAGGCCCAGATACAGGTACACCCCATCCCTATTTTATGATGACTTCCCTTTCTATTTCAGTCAAACACCTATATTAGCTTCTTGTATTATCACCTAGTAACAAATATTGCCTAGCTTCCTGGTCCCCCTTGCTCAGAATAAATGCCTTATCTATTTTTGGAGTTATATTTTTGTCACAGATCTGTTTTGTGCCATTTGACAGCTCAGGTTGGATGAATGGTTTAGGCATCCCACTTCAGTGCTGTGTTTCGGTTGGTGGTACTGTAGCCTCCCTAACTGGTAAATGCTCTCTCCAAGTAGAGGCAATGTTTTCATTCCTTTGCATCTCTCTTCCAAGAGTCTGGCACGTGGCAGGCTCTGTGTCAGCCAAGGACACCTATCTTGTGTCTGCCTGGTAGCACTGAAGGCACATTTGTACCTTCAGCAGCTTCTTGCGTACATCAGCAGTATTATTAACCACTGTGATTAGCAAGTGGATTATCATCAGATGACAATATTACTGTATCTCTGAAAGCAGATTTATGATATTTCAATACTGACAAATACGGTGGTAACGTATTTCTCAAATTTGTAATGTATTCTTGTTCAGTACTTGGCTGGTCCCTGCTGATGCATTCAGTTGGCTGCTCCTCTGGTAGAGCAACATCCTGTCCTTTTTCTTATGCATTGTACAGCAGGGTCAGTTCTCCAGGCCTTTTCAGGACAGAAGCATCTGTCATCAGGTTTCTTTGGCTTTCCAGAGCTTGATGTTGGAACACTGTCTCAGTTCTCTTTTGTGGGATGCTGGACGAGTTGGCACTATTTCCTATGAATGAGAACAGAACCTAGATGGAAGCTTTCACCCTATTGCCAGGGTAATAAGACAAAAACGGATTGTAAAAAAGCAGGAAAAAGAAAAAGCAGCAAAAGTCTTTGGAATACTTCAAAGACATTTAAATTGGATTTTATCATTTTCCAAATTAATGATAGCAAAATAACTTGGTTTTAAGATGAAATCTGAATTTAATGTAGCCATATTTCTTTAAGTATTTATCTTCTCTAACTTGGTTCATAATCCTCCATCATTCACTATGTAAGCAAGAACACCATTTTATTATTTTAGCAAATTATGAGTATGGAATCATGTGTTATTTGCATGTTGACGCAGAGCTAGGCAAAATTCCATTAATTTCATTTGTCTCAAAACTGCTGTAGTTGTGTGATCTGAGAAACTAGTGCAGTACTACACAGAATCTTTAGAGAGGGATAACTGGAAGCTTCTAAAAGATTTAACACCAAAACTGTTCTCTATATTATTTCATGTTAAAGCACTGTAATTTTGAAAAGCCTGGGCTAGAAATTCTTTTTCAAGTATTCTTACATGATGTATATGGCATATTCAGCCAGGGAAGTGCAGATATCCTGGCTTATTGATTGTAAGCAGCATGCCCATTCATGCCTTCAATTGCTCACACTTTGCAGCAAGAGCAGTTAAACAAATGTTGTTGTTTTCACCCCTGTCCCCATGTGGCCTATGTCAGCAAACCTGACACAACGGGAAGTGACATCATGGTACTTCTGGTGTCATTTCTGGCCAAATGTTGATTAATTTTAGTGTATCATCCTAAAAATGGGCTTCTTCCCTCTCTGGTTTGTTTCTTTCCACAACAAACCACAAAAGACCCTGACTTCTTTGTATGGTTTATTGGGGAAACTATTGGGCAACCTGCACCTGCATACCACTTGTAACCAACAAGGCAGGATTCTCAGTTCTCAGGCATATCATATCATATGTCTATGACTTGTGCAAATATGCAAGAGTTTGAAAATTATTATTTTTAAAATTTATAGGTAGTCCTGTGAGTATTAAACAAAGTATTGACAGATGCCAACAGGTAGATTTGACTCTTAATTGCTTAGTAAGCTAGATGTGACCTCATAGTAGTTAAGAACATGAAATATGAAATGATCCAAGATTGTGTGTGTGTATATATTCAGAATCTGCTGTGGTCACACATCAACTTCATTATTTGGGGAAAGCCTTCCTTCCCTCATCTTTTCACTCTTAGATCCAGGTTTTCAGCATAAGGGAGAAGGGGTAGGATAGACACAAGACTTGCTCACATAGCACAAATCCATTCAGTGTGTCTAAATGAGATTATAGTTAAATATACAGAGCCATTATTCAGTGGAGAAAGCCAACAGTCCGTGTGTGTGTGAGAGAGAGAAGGGGTGGTGGTGAGAGAGGGATTATTTTTTAGCATACATGAAGTAGAGCTCCAGCAGTGTTTTTCTTCCCCCCAAATTAATAGATTTTGAGTTAGAATTTAAAAAGAAGAATGGGAGCTGTTGGTGGAGTATAAGAAAATTAACATCAAACACTTAACTTGAAGGACCAAGGAAGCTATTGTGTGTTCTCATAATGGGGAAAAATTTTGTTAACATTTGTTGCTGAGTGAAACATTTAGATTCCTTCCAATAATAAACTATAATGTGAAAATGGTAGTGATAAAAATTCCAGGTAGTTTTGCTGAATTGTGTGCTTACTTAGCAAATAAAGGGACTTCAGTTTGAGAATCATGGTCTATAATAAGGTCCAAGTATGTACTGTAATTTCCACAAGAGCACAGGAAGGGAAAGGTATATAGCATTGGGTGCCAAATTTCAGATTTCATTACCCCCTCCAGCCAGAAGTAATTCTAGTCCTCTTGAATGTAACAATATGCTTTAAAGTGTATTTGGAAAGCTTGGTGAAATCTAAGCTGGAGAGGAAGCTGAATAAAGATTTCTGACGGCTTGTGTGGGGCTTCGTTTTCCAGGATAGTTTTTTGCTCCTTTTTTATAACTAGCAAACCCAGAATAAATTAAACTTTCTAGTTTGAATAATTCTTCATAAGTGACAAAACTATATGAAATTTATGAGGCTGCCATAAGTTAATGGGTGACTTGAAGGCACATAGATGCATAGAGGTCCATTCTATAGTGTCTAATAGAGCTTTCTGCTTAGTTTTGGTGTTTTAGGACTGCATCTGAAGTCTTTAATTAGCAAGGAATGCATAGAGTCTGACTATAGTCTTAATTTTAGAATATAGAATTTAATAAGCCCCATTTAACTTTGGGGTGGTTGGGAATCAGACACACAAGGGATGCACAAGCACTGATTTTAATACAGCTCTATCTAGTGACATTTATTTAATTGCAAGGCTAGTTACGAAAGCAAAGGCACATTACTTTGCATTGTTTTTCTATGAAGCAGGGGTGCTCTAATTTCGGTTTCATGTGATCTTTTTACTGGAATTCCTGTGGTGCATTAATATGTTATAGGTTTGATAAGCAAGCATGCATACCTTGGAGTAGCTTTAAAATGACTTTGAGCAGACACCCTTTCTTAATAACATATACAGGTACTTTGCTGGATTAGTGACTGATCGGCTTGAAATAGTATTACTGAGAAGCAAGCAGGTCAATAGCCAAATGGCAGAAGGACTGTGGTCTACTTTTTGATACTCTGTTGTATCCCAAGCATAGTATTTCTGCACAAATATGTTTCAAGAACAGTGATAAATTACATCCTACTTTTAATCTAACTCAGACAGTCTTGTCTGTATTTATTATTGTGGATGTTGCATGTCATTCCTAAATCCCAGTAGTTAAATTTAAAGCAGTCATAGTTCTGCAATATTTTTATCCCTTTTTTTCTTTCTCATTGCAGGAGAGAGCACCACAGCTGTAGCACTACTGAAACAAAATATGGAATGGATTTCACTTGTGACTGAATCCAGCCAAATAAACAGTATTGACATTAGCTTGAAAATCACCAGTTAGCAGTTTCTTCACGCTGCAACACTACACAGCACTTTCCAGAGAGAACTCATTGTGTGCAAGAAATCTGCTTTACAAATCTCTCTCCGTAACCTCAGTTTTGTATAATTAAATACTTACAAAGGGGAAACATCTACAAGAGCACCCAGGAAAATGGCGCTGGATGAATATCTGTGGATGGTCATTGTGGGTTTTATTATTGCTTTTATCTTAGCATTCTCAGTTGGGGCAAATGATGTTGCCAACTCTTTTGGTACGGCTGTGGGTTCTGGTGTGGTGACTCTGCGCCAGGCCTGTATTCTCGCTTCAATATTTGAAACTACTGGTTCAGTGCTGCTAGGAGCAAAAGTAGGTGAAACTATTCGTAAAGGTATAATAGATGTGAACTTGTACAACACCACTGTGGATCTACTGATGGCAGGAGAAGTCAGTGCAATGGTTGGTAAGTTTGTTTTTTAAATATATTTGATTTGTTGTCCTTATCTTTTCAAACATTGGTTTTCCTATCCTCTCAGTCACATTTCCTAATGAAGAACCAAGTAATGGAACAACCTCTGTCAGACATTCATATTCCTGTATGTGCACACTTGCTGTTTCAGGCTGCTAGCATGGGGTATGTGTGAACCCTGATTTTAAGAGTCCAGTAGTGTTAAAATGTTGAGAGTAGGCCCCAGGCTCAGGTTCCTTCAACCTATCCTTGTCTAAATTTACTCCCCTTTATATTGGTCCTGACATTAATTAAAGTTGAAGTAGGCAGGTTCCTCATGATAAGAATGTGAAATTGGGATTTAAAGCTGGTAATTATTTAATTATTAAAACAATTAAAAGCAGTGTTGCTATAATGTTTAATTAGGGGTAAGAAATTTGGTGTTGGAAATGTCAACCCCATTGCCTTTTCTTAGTTCTCAACTTAGTTTAAAAGCTGGAGGATGTTCACTGGGTCTTTTATTTATTTTCCTGCTTTTCTCATACAGGACCCAAAACAGCTTACACAGTATGTTAAAATAACTAAAAACTGTAATGCAAAAGTTCAAAAGCATTAAACAACAATCTGGTTTAAAACATTAATTTAGAGTAGTTAAAACAATTATTATTATTATTATTATTATTATTATTATTATTATTATTATTTATATCTCGCCCCTCTGCAGAGCAATCGGGGTGGCTTACAACATTAAAATTTACATAAAGCTATGTTAATACAATGTAAGCAGAACCTAAAAATCCCGAAACCCACCCGCCCCTTAAAAGATAAGGGCTCTTCTTCTTAGTCTAGGCCCGATGTTGCTGGGCCTGTTGTCTCTCTCCCAGATGACATCAGATGGAATGGAGGGAGGGCTCTTCTTCTTAATCTAGGCCCGATTAAGAAACAACAAACCTATTAAAAGCTGGAAGCCTGTTTAAATAAGAAAGCCTTTATCTGGTGGTGAAAGGAGAGCAGAGAGGGGACAGTCAAGCCTCCCTAAGAGTAGTCTAGAAGCAGCTGCCAAGAAGGCTCTCTCTTGAGTTCTCAGCAGATGTACCTATGATTATGATGGGACTGTCATTCCTTGAAGATCTTGAAACTTAGACAAGTTCATATAGGGAGATACAGTCTTTCAGATCTAAGCCATGTAAAGGTCATCAGTCATTACCACCACT
The DNA here is from genome assembly GCA_020142125.1 of Phrynosoma platyrhinos. NCBI lineage: Eukaryota > Metazoa > Chordata > Lepidosauria > Squamata > Phrynosomatidae > Phrynosoma > Phrynosoma platyrhinos. The sequence goes on from CM034710.1 coordinate 41,747,177, forward strand.
TTTGAGGTCTGCATAGAAATGGACTGGTAGTCACTGACACTGTTTCAACAAAAGTTATATGTTCCCTACTGGTCAGCAGTCTAGCTGCAGTATTTTGGACCTGCTGAAGTTTCTGAACCATTTCAAAAGGCAGCCCCAAATAGAATGCATTCAGTAATCCAAATGAGATTTAATCAAGGCATGTGTTACTATCACCAGATTTGACATTTCAAGGAATAGGTACAGTTGGTGCACTCATTTTAATTGTGCAAATGCATTCCTGGTCAATGCTAAAACCTGAGCCTCCAGGCTCAGAATTGAGTCCAGGAGTGTGCCCAAGTTACAAACCTGAGATTTCAGAGGCAGTGTAACCCCATCTAGGACAGGCTGACTCCCTCTTCTCTGATTTTCCTTTCAGTTGAACTGCAGCACCTCTGCATAACATTTCAATTTGGGAGTTAGATGAAAGGGAGAGATAGAATTGGATGCCATCAGCATACTGGTGACACTGAATTTCAGATCTCCAGACAACCTCATCTGCAATTCCATTTAGATTTAAACACACTGGGGACAGAACTGAATCCTGGGGGTCACCTCAGACCAATGGCCAGGATGTTGGGCAAGAGTTCTCCAGTACCACCTTCAAAGTGCAACCCCCCCCCCCCCCCGGCATGAAGGACTGAAGCCATTGTAAAACAGTGCCTTCAAGTGTCATTTCAGAATGGCAACCCAGAAAGCTGCTATGGTCAGTAGTTTTGAAAGCCACTGAGATGTCTAGTACCCCCAACAGGGACACACCCCACCTGTCCAGTTTCCACTCTAGGTCATCCAACAAGGTGACCAAAATCATCTCTTTCCCACAACCAATCCTGAAGCCACATTGAATTGGTTCTAGATAATCTATTTCATCCAGGAACCCCTGTAACTGGGAGGGTAGAGCATGCTCCAGGACCTTGCCCAAAAATGGAATATTGATGACTGGTTGGTAATTCTCTAGTACAGTGAGGTCCCCCCCCCATAGCCTCTCTACAGCCCCTTTAAGGCAAGATGGAACATGCCTTGATGCAGTGAGGTATTAACTGTTTTCCTTATCCACTCAACCAGCATTCCTCTGTCTGCTTTCATGAGCAAGGAAGGGCAAGGATCCAACATACATTTGATGGGTCTCAGCTCTCCAAGTATCCTGTCCATAGCCTCAGGCAGCACAAATTGAAAAGTACCAAATAACACAGGATAAGCCAGTGCTAAGACTACATCCAAGTCGGAGAGGATCCAAGCAATTATATATTCAAACTATATTGCAAATTCCTCACAGTGGTTTGTTGAATGGGTTGAATTTTGTTCTTGTGGGGCAGAGTACTGAAGGTCCCTAATTACTCAAGATAGCTCTGCTGGATGACTGTGTAGACACAGGTGTTGGCAGAGAAATACAGTTTCTTAGCTGCCACTATTACAATGGAATAAGCTGTAGTCTTTGTTTGGGCTGTAATCTGTGTTTGGTTGGATGTGCTCTGAGTTTTCCACCATTGACACCCTAGTCTAATTTCATCACTGACAGCTTCCTAGTAAACCCAAGGGGCTTGCTTCAGTCTACTCTGTGGGTGGAGATGTTTAGGGGCAATCATGTCCATTGCCCTAGTCATTTCATAATTCCAGTGATCAGCTAGACAGGCTCATCTGTCAACAGGAAACTCCTCAAGAGCCATCAGGAATTTACCCGCGACCATCTTAATCAACTCCCTGCCTCTGCTGAGGCTCTGAGTCCCTGTGAGTCTAAACTTCATCAGATAGCAATCTGCCCATGACAATAGAACTACAGAATGTTCCTCCACACATAGATCAGTATCATCCCACTCAGCAAAGAAAACTGAGTCCAGAGTACACCCTGCAACATCGGTGGTACCAGATACTGCTTTGGACAGACCTATTGTCATTGTGGCGGATATGAAGGCCTAAGCCAGGGGTAGGCAACCTTTCCCCTTTAAGGGCCGAGGGACTTCAGCTCCCAGAAGCCTCAGCCATGTTGGCCAATGGTCCCATATTGGCCAATAGCTCCTGGGATTCTGGGAGCTGAAGTCCCTCGGCCCTTAAAGGGGAAAGGTTGCCTACCCCTGGCCTAAGCTGATCCTGTCAGAGAGATCTCAGCATAAATATTGAAGTAGCTGAGCACAACAAGCTGGAAGGACTGGAACACTACTGATCAGATTAACTCTGTTAGTTCAAGAAGGCAGCAGTGGGTGAGTAGTAAAACTGTTCTGTCCCAGCTGGCCACCTTCAAATAAAGGTAATCTGATCCAGCAGACAGTGGGACTGTGCACCTGACTGAAGGCGAGTGAATCCCAATTGACCACTGCAAGTCAACCTCCCTGCCCCCAGTCTTCACCTGCTGCTTTACCATGCACCCAGACAGACAGAACTGAGAGAGATTAAATTCCCATCCCCTCAGCTTCATTCAGTGAGGTCTCTCTAATGCAGATCAGGTTGCCATGTTCATCCAGGATCAGGTTCTGGATCATAGCTGTTTTTCCATTTACCAATTGGATTAAAACAAGCATCCAGCAGCTGGGGCTCTCCCCTTTCTCATGATAACATAACTGTCTCCCAGTATTCTCTCAGTACCCAGTATTGTACCTAAGGCTGCTCTCTAGCTTGCTTGCCCTCTGTATGAGAGATTGTATCTGTCTGCAGGCCAAGTTGTCAAAAGTCCAAAGGTAATAAATATAACAAAGAACTTCACCCCAGCTTCCCAAAGAGGGGAACTGGACCTCAATAAGGTGTAACAAGCACACTTTTTAGTAATTTCTTCTTATTTAGCTCTTACTACCCAAATGGAACAATTACTTAGTAATATTTAAAACAAAACAAAAAAGTTAAAAGGAGATCTTCATAGCTTGTGGTTTCAGTATGCTAGAACTTTAGGGATATATGACATGTCAGCACCATTCATGAAGGGAAGTGAACAAAGAATATATGGAGGTGAGTAGGACGCTGGCCAGCATAATTTTTTTCTGGGCCCAATGCAAAGTTTAACCCCCTCCCCACCAATAAACAAGTCTGTGTCTGTTTTCAAAAATTGATGACTTAATCGTAAAATTCAAAGACATAGCCATGTGAGTCTGGAATATCAGTATGCAAAGGAGTTTTGTATGCAAGGTGCTACAAGATCACTTTGCATGGTGACATGACTGGAATTTTTTAAAGCTTTTTTGGATCCTTGTTTAAGTTACTTATGTTCCCAGTTTTATAGTTTCCAGCTATAGTCAGACATTGAAGTATGACATACTTATTCATTAATTAAGCACAGACAACAAAATGTCCTGCCCCAGGGATGATTTCTTCTTCTCTGCACTCCAGAGTCAAGAAGCCTGATTCATTAGCTATATACAGTTGGCTCACCATCCCTTACTTTTCTCTTCATATCATTGCCTCAGGAGCCTTTGTGGGTTGGGAAGCAATACAGAAATACTTAAAATAAAATAAAATAAATATGTGGTCTGTTCTACCAAGAAGCCTCTTATTAATCATACTTTCCTATTTCTATCTGAACTAGGAAATCATAGTTACCATGCTGTGAAGCTGGTTTAATAGTCTAGCTTGTCCAGAAGCTGGTAACCATAGTATCCTGATTCAGACAGAGCAGGAAATAATGATTAATTAACTGGTTTAATTGCCAATTGTATTAAGGAGCAGTGATGGGGCTACATGTGTGAGGAAAAATCTCATGCAGATCTCATATATGTTCTAGAGTTTATAAAAGAGAACAGCAGCATTGACCCTCATTGTCCCTGGAATCTCAGTGTATCTGATTATTGGAATATTTAGTCATCCTTCCTGTTGCCAATCAAATGTTGCACCTGGTTGGCACTTCCTTCCTGTCTCTGGAAATATTAGGAGGAACTTTGGGTTGTATCTGGCACATTTTCTCTCTCTCTCTCTCTCTCTCTGTCTCTCAAATTTTAAGTCCAATTTCCTTTTACAAGGTCTCCTCATTTTAGATAAGGGGATAGCTCATTACAAATATTATTTCTTGCCTTTTTAAAACATTACTTCTGTTTGATGCTAGTGAATCTCAGAAGGTTAAGAACACACTACACAGGCACAGAGACATAAGAGACATAAGATTTGCATGGACTTTTCCCAGTATTATCTATAATTTAGTCTCATCTTTTCCTATAATGGACTTTTAACCACTCCTAGCTCCTTTGGCTCTCTTGGCCCAAGTAAAATATTTTCTGTTGCCCTAAGCTTGAGTTGTGGGGGAGAATCTCACACTATTTGAACTTGCTTGCCCTTTCTGTCCCTATAATTTTCACTTCTACCCAAATTATCGGTATGATAGAATCAAATTGGTTATAAGAATATTTCTTCTGCTTTTCTGGATCATCCTTAGGAGTGAACAGAAGGTAAATTGATATGTTTTAGCAGATCCCTGGGTGATTGCAAGACTTCCTGACACATGATGATTAACAATAGCAAAAATCTTTTCCTCTTAAGTTGTTAAAATCAAGGTTATCTAGGAGATGTCAGGAGCGCGTTTGTGTGAAAAAGGATTTGAGTATAAACTCCAGTTCTCATACTGAAACCAAATTCCTGCATTAAGCATGTGCTCAGAGACTTCAACAAGGCTGAGAAATGTTGTTCTTCAGTTCTACATCTGCTTTCCTGAGCCACTTTTTTGCATTTGGCTACAGTTGATGATTTGAAAGACACTACATTCCCCAAGCCCTAATGTCTGCCTACCTGTACAGCAGAGCAGAACTAGGTAGAGGCAATATCCGAAGTCATGTTCTGCTTCTCTCACATCTTGGTGTGGGTGGTGATTTAATCTGGTGGTGTGGGATCAATTTTCCTATTGTTATTTCTCAGTTTAATTAGGACCATAACTATGGAAGTGTCTGTGCATCTAGTTTCCTCAGTGCTATTTCAGCTACCTTCCCTGGGTAATTTTATTTTCCATTCTTTTTATTTGTTTATTTTATTTAAACAGCTTCAGTTGTATCTCTGTGCTTGTGTTCACATAATAAGCCATGATTTGGGGGACTTGTTGTTTATAAGCACATGACAGTGCTCATTGACCAATTTCACCTGTTGCTAATAGAAATGAATTAAATAAACCAGAGTTTCAACCCATGGTTTTGTTTCTTGGGACTTCCAGAGCTGGCCCTCTGGTTTGCCTATCCCCAGCAAGCCAGAGGATTGGGACAACAAACTAAGTGGGTTTTTTTCTTATTCTAGGTGAGAGACAGGCCAGTGTGCCAGATTCTGATGTCACAATATACAAACCATGGATGGAAAGTCCATGGTTTGTTTAGTTGCTTCCATTTACAATGGGCACAACTGAACAGAATGCATTAGCATTATTTCTTACTAGCAAGAGACACAGGTGATGTTAGCTTTCCTTCGTAAGAATAAGCTGTAGTTTGTCAAATGGTCTTAACAGTACTCCAAATTCATTTAACAACTTCAACCACCCAAATGAGCTTTTAACACAGTCCTTGGATCTTTGCATTCTGAAGGCTTTTTCCTTAAACACCCTAATGTTGTTTAGTTAGGGCCTTTGCAGACTGCCAGAAATACTGCAAATTGAGTCCACTTTAAGGGTTAGGGTTAGGGAATCATGGGAATTGCATTTTATTGTGGCACCAGAGCTCTCTGACAGAGAAGGGTTAATGTCTCAGAAAACAACCAATTCCCATGACTCCCTAGCACTAACCCTAACCCTTAAAGTGGACTCAATTTGCACTATTTCTGGCGGTCTGCAAAGGCCCTTAATTTATTATTTTCTGAAAATAAGTTGTCAGAGTTTATAAATGACACAGTTGCTGATCGTGGGGGTGCCCTGATGGCACAGTGGTTAAAATGCCAGTACTGCAGTCACAAAGTTGTGAGTTTGATCTAAGGGCTCCAAGCTTGTTGACTCAGCCTTCCATCATTTCGTAGGTCAGTAAAATGAATACCCACCTTGCTGCAGGCAATTGGCTTACAGATTGTAAACTGCTTGGAGAGTGCTGAGTTCACTGATAAGCGGTATAAAAATGTACATGCTATTGCTATTGCTATTGCTATGGGGGCAGCTGTTGAGTGGGGGGAGGGCAGCAGATCTGGTAGGTTTGGAAAAATTAGTTTTTCACGAGTTTTGACAGGAAAAATTCATTTTACTTGTTACCTTCCCAAAGGACTTGTATAGGGCACTAGTGGCTCCCTCTAAAGAGGAATCGGTTTGCTACTCTGGCTGTGACATTTGACCATGGCTTTACTGTTATTAAAGTAATAGATCCTTGTTTAGTCTCAACTTGCTATGTACAAATGGCTTATGCTGTGCCATCAACAGAGGAACACACTCCCTTGGAGTGTGGTGGAGTCTCCTTTTTAGAAGGTTTTTAAACAGAGTTTAGATGGTCATCTGTGGGGGATGTTTTGATTGTGAGCTCCTGCATGGCATGGGGTTGGACGAGATGGCCCTTGAAGTCTCTTCTAACTCTTATGATTCTGTGATAATGAATTTGGCAGGCTTCTATGGGCACTTCCTATGAATTCCTAAGAATTAGGCACTTTCCTGATTGAGGTTGGCATCCTGTGTAAGTCATCACTGACATTCTCTGCCTAACCCATTAAAACATAATGAGTGACCTATCAAGCTAAATTCAGCGGTCAGTCCATATATTTCAGTTCATCTAATGCTTGAGAGCCCTCTTATTTTTATTATCCAAGGCATATAGTTAAAAAAAAAAGGGGGGGGGAAGCTGTGGTAAGAACTTTTATAGTTTTCACTTTATTTATTTATTTATTTATTTATTTATTATACTGCCTTTCTCCTAGAAAGGGACCCAAAGTGGCTCACAAAATTATTATTATTAATACCTAAGAAGAATGTACTAAGGGCCGATGCAGATGCCCTGAAAGGGGTGGCACAGAGCCACCCCTGGGAGCGGCGGATTGGGGCTGTGGCAACCACGTGCTGTGGCCCCGATCCTCCTTTTTGCTACCCCCAAAAGAGCGGCAAAATGCCAGTCCTTTTGGGGGCGGCAAAAGGCCGCCCTTAGAGCCGGTGCTGTGGCTTTTTTTGTGCCCTTTTGGCGCAGAGTGTGTGCACGCTGTGCCAAGAGGGCGTCCTGATGCTGCGCACCATGCAGACAGGTGCGGGGCATCAAGATGGAGTCGGGGCAGGTGGCGTGCAGCTGCTCCGCCCCAACTCTACCCCAGGCCGGCCCTTTGTACAGGTCTGCATCGGCCCTAAGACTGGACTCTGTATCTTTCTTAATGCTTTCTTCCAAAGCTCCTAGGACTTTTGGTACATCTGTGTCTGTTGTGTTATATCATATATCGTATATGATATACAGTATTATAAAAATATAATAACATGGGGAGCTCAATATGGACCATTGTTCTCTTGTTTTAAGGGCATGATACATGTACTGACACTGTCAGTTTTAAAAAAAAAGCCCTTCATACATTTCAGTATACATTCATTTCATTTTGACAGAAGTAGACTGATGAACCTTTCCATTATAACAGAAAACCTGTGTTCCACCTGATATTGAGACACTCCAGCTCCTAGCAGGTTCATTCAACACACCACTTATGACAGGAGTTATAGTCTTAACAACGTCTGATGGGCCACATGTTCCCCATCTCCCTCCTGTACGTTTTGTGTGTTCTCATGTTTAAAGAGTGTTTGTACTGGATACCTACAAAGAGAAAATGTGGAAAAATCAAAACTTTTATCTAGATTTGTAAGATGTATTCATTCATACAGTATTAATTATTACTGTTTCCCCCCCCCCCCATTAAAGGATACTTTGATCTCAAATGTTATTTTGAAGACTTTGAATTGAATCAGTAGTGAACAGAGATTTTGTGCTAAAATTGTTTGTGGCATTCAGCAACTTCACTACCGTAGTTTTGCTAGTTTGTTCTGTTCTTAAAGTGCTTATGTATTCATGTTTTTACATGAATTCCAGTACTCCTGATTGTTAGATGATGTCATTATTCACTTGTTGTGGGTGTTTAAAATTTGGGATGTAGCAAAAATTAACAAGCTACCTTAAAGAACAATACCAAGTTAGTAAACCAGCTTTATTCCACTTCAATATTACTTGTATATGCATTAAATTGGGTAGAGGTGGATTCAGGCAAAAACATTATTGCAGTCTAACAGTCTAAATCTCCTGGACTACAGTTTGCAAAACAAAATGAACAAAAAACAGTGTAGAACAAAGCTACTTACTTGTGCCCTGTAATTCCTTGCAGAAATGTTCTGTGACTGCTCATAAACAAAAACACAATGAACAGCTTACTATGAGTTGGGAAGTATGTGATTTCAACAAGAATGCTGACATATTGTTTTTCTTCCTTCATTTAGGATCTGCTGTTTGGCAGCTGATAGCATCTTTCTTGAAACTACCTATATCAGGAACACATTGCATTGTAGGTGCTACCATTGGATTCTCATTAGTTGCAATTGGTACAAAAGGAGTCCAGTGGATGGAACTTGTCAAGATTGGTAATTGACATTTCCTAGTTGTTTTTGGTAAGGGTTTGTGCACAATCATGCATTGACTGAAACCCCCCCAAAGAATTATGGAAACAGAATCTTATAATTTTACTATGTTGTTGTTCTGTGGCTTGCAAGTTGTTTCCCACTTATGGCAACCCTAGGGCGAACCAATCATGGGATTTTTTGGGCTTGAGAGTGTATGATTCACCCAAGGTTATCCAGCGGGTTTCCATAGTCAAGTGGGGATTTGAACCCTGGTCTCGCAGGATCCTAGCCCAGTGTTCAAACCATTACACCACCCTGGTCTATACTATACTATACTATACTATACTATACTATACTATACTATACTATACTATCAGGGGTAGGCAACCTTTCCCCTTTAAGGGCCGAGGGACTTCAGCTCCCAGAAGCCTCAGCCATGTTGGCCAATAGTCCCTTGTTAGCCAATAGCTCCTGGGATTCTGGGAGCTGAATTCCCTCGGCCCTTAAAGGGGAAAGGTTGCCTACCCCTGCTATACTATACTACACTACACTACTGTTTTACTATTCTAGAATAGTTTGTTGCTCTAAGTCAGCCACCAGTGAAATTGATAGAATAGAATGGTGTTAGGCCAGCAGTAGGGCTGTGCATGTTTCCACTGAAGTAACAGAATCTTTTAACAACATGAGCCATGTTTGGTACAATTGTCTTTTTAAGGCTTCAGAATGAATTTTCTCTCACTTCCTGGTTTACCTTTGGACTTACAAAAGAGTTCTGCAGACATTTAAATCTATATTCTTAGCATGACCATCAAATTAATTATATTCTTATGGACAACATATATTCAACACTAGTTATATTCCCATCACCACGAGTAAGGCAGGAAGAACCATGTGGTTTCATGATAGCTGAAGACAGACTTTGATGATTCCTTCCAGTCAGTCATCTTACCAGCAAAGCCTTAATATAGTGAACTCAGAAGAATAACAGATTAAGAAAAATGTAGATATAACCCATCACACTCCATGAAAAGGTTCAGGAGGGGGTGGATTCCTCATCCCAACAACCCAGAATGCACCTTCATGGTAAGTAATCAATGTGGTGTTCTCTAGATTGGTGAGAGGAGGGATTCACAAAACTTGGGATATACCTAAGCCACCAACCTGAAATAAATAAGGAGGGGTGTGATTGCGCATCAGTCCCTAACCACCTCCTGCAGCACCCTTTTTCCAAAGGTGTCATCCACCAACCTAAATTTGTCAATCTTATAATGATAATGAATGAAGAAGGGCTACTCCAGGTACCTTACAGATGTCAATGATAGTGATATAAGTGGAAAACACTGCCAAGGTAGTCACTCTTCTAGTGGAAGGTGCCATCACATTAGCCAGGTGATGCATTCTTGCAAAGTCATTTGCCATCAGTATGCATGCTAACTTGATTGGGTGTTGTTGTTTTAAATCGTTATTTTGTTGAACTTGTACACAGTTTTTCCCCCAAAATATTCTTTTGTGGTTCAGCATGTGCTGATTCTAACTAAAATTAAGCATTTTGCAGCTGATTTCTCTGGAAGTGACATAAGTATACACATAATATTCTCATTGAAATCAGTGGGACGTGAACATGCTGAACATCTGCTGGTTTGTGTCAGTCCTCTTTTTTTTTTTAAAAAATTCAAACCCTATTTCTGCAGTAGCCAGGATTAAGACACCATAAATGTGCATTGTCCAAAGATTATACTATTTGTTTTCCAGGGTGGGATTTTGTCCACTTATTGAATGTCATGTCTATTTTTGTTTTTTATTCAGTTGCTTCTTGGTTTATCTCCCCTCTTTTATCTGGTATGATGTCTGGTGTTCTGTTTCTGCTGATTAGATTCTTCATCTTAAACAAGGTTAGTGATTAAGTTGGTTTTCTCTGCTCTTAATATTACTGGTGAGACTGTAAAATATGTGACAAATACATTTTGCTATCATGCAGCTCCAGCAAATCCCCACATAGTCAGAAAGCATTTCAGAAACAGCCTTGTCTAACTGACATTTTTGTGGATGCTCGTACTATTTGGCCATTTGAAGTCTGAAGGAGATGAAAAATTGTTCAAGAATGTCTAAATTGTTTCAAGTTAAACTGGCATGATACTCATATAAGTTGGAATGGGAATCATGCAGCCCTCCATATGTTGTTGGATTGCAACTTTTGACATTCCTAACATTAACTTATGTTGTCTAGGCCTCCTGGAATTTCCAGTCCAATGACTTGCATACATTTATGTGATTCCTATCCCAGTGCAATGTTTTCACCCCTGGGGTTCCAAGGTGTACAATATGAAAGGTGTTCCATTGTCTTCTAATTTTACAATATGAAATAGTAGTTCTGGATAGGGTTAGTGGAAATGGGTTGCAAAATTGACCTGCAAATGAGATGTGGTCATCATAGGTGGTTCCCCCCCTTTCTTATTTTATTTATCCCCATATATGTCATTTATTTCATTCACTCATATTAGAGAAAATTAAAGGGCTTTGTGTTAGGCTAAAGTTGTCATATGAACCTCCCAGAATCTTAAGATTTACAGGGGAGGGCTTTCTCTTGATCCCATCACCATCACAGGCTCGCTTGGTGAGGACATGAGAGAAAGCCTTCTCAGTGACTTTTTCCACACTATGGAATTTCCTTCTGTGGGAGGTTAGGCTGGCCCCCTCCCTAATCTCCCTTTGCTGGCAGGCAAACATCTTTATGTTTAAGTAAGCTTTTAATATGTAATTGCTTGCAGGGGGGCTTATTGGTTTTTTTGAACTTTTGTATGAATTTTAAAATAATTCTATACTATTTTAATGTTACAATTTTAATTGTTTTAAATTTTTATTGTCATGTTTTAATTGATTGCTTTTGACAGCTGACTTGCGCCCCCCCCCCAGGAAAACAGCAGCATATAAATGAAATGTATACATAAAATACAAGGCCACTTTCCATATATCACTTGCTGTTAAGACCAAGATTGTTTCTTTATACATATTTTATATATAAATTTGACTTGGGATGCTTGACTCATTATTGTATTAATTTACAATTATATACAGTCCAGTGACAGCCAGGACACTACATAGAGACCAGACTCGAATAGGTGTCAGATTGTGAATGTATTTATTAATAAATACATAAAATTATGTATGATCCATTTATTGTGTCCTGTTTTTTAAAAAGATGAAAATAGCATATAAGGCCTTCCAGGGACACACATCAGTGTTGAAATTTCAATAGCCTGTATATAAGGACATCAGCATTCAAGTGGTAAATCCAGTTGTTCTAATTATGGAATGCATAAGCATTCTGAATTTGTCTGAAAGCCGGTGGCATTTTAAAATCTGAGAGAGAGATGTCTAAGTGGAGCTGACAGTAGGGTGCATGTCTCTTTCTCCTTTAGACTAAATATCTTCCCTGAAGCAAATGTCTGAGGGAGAGCTTGGAAGAAAATTCTACTGTTTGAGTTTTGCCCTCACTTATTGTGAGCTACCATTTCAGATTCCCTCTTTTAACTCTCCATATTGATTAGAGCAATAAAAAGTAACCAGGAATTTAGAATAATCCCCAAGCTTTGTTAAAACATAATGCTTTATTTTACAGCTTGTAGCTTTGCACATCACATTGTGTGGAGTGGGTGTGTTTGTTCTTTCTGTTACTAAGGCAGAATGGAGAACCCTTTTTTCTCTGAAGGGTTATTGATATACAAGTCAAATGGGAGTCATAGTCATTCTTGAGTGATGGAACCAAAAGTAGGCATTCATTCTTACAGTTGCTTCCCACAGAGCTGTACGTTTTCACTTGTATGTTTTGACCCATAAGCATATAAAGGTTTGGCAGAGCTAATGCTTTATCTTTCTTGTTTTAATATATTGTGATGGCTTCCTTTTGCACCCCCATATGTGCTGATCTGATTGAGTTGAAGGAGAGCTTAGGCCTAAATTCTATTGTTAGTTCCAACGAGAGTAGCCTCACTGAATCACATTTATATAGTATTCACTGGGTCTTCTGTAGCTAGGACTAGCAAAAGGAGCCAGACCTTTAGTGACAGCTGCGGGGAAGTCCACAACTGCACAATCTTCCCTGTTCTGTAACTATGCCTCTTTACTTGCTCCTTTGCTGTTCCTTCTACTGAGGTGAATATTTATTCTTTCAGTTCTCTGCCTAGCCCTTGTATTACCTAGCTGACACTGACTGGCTAGGCTGCCTGACTGGCTAGGCTGAAAAAGCAATAAAACATTGAGGGGAACCCAGTCAAATGTTCACAACCACATTGCGGGTTGAGGCGGGGAGCCATGGGAGTGCGCTGATGTTGTGGGCTGGATAGAACCTCACAGACCATGGACTCCCCTCCCTTTGACTAAATAAATATTGATCTGATGATTTGTGATCCTATACATAGTTTGCAACAATAAGTTAAAGGTATCACAAGCATCATGACTGAATGCCCCCTCTTTCAAAATAGGCATTCCCACCTCTCTCTCAGCCTTCATGAGGAGGGTTTCAGAAACTTTTGTGTCAGTTTATTAGCTCCAGGTTATCCAGCCCTGACAAACTGTGGTAATCTTAACAGTGATTTGTTTGGAACATGACAGTTTCAGACCATAGATTATAAAGAAAGTAGATTTCAAGAAACCATGCATTTATTTAGCACACTTTGTAGGTTGGATGTAATGAAAAACTGGAATTAATCAAAACAGAAGCAAGAGCTTTCCTTGCAGCCATCCAATATAATGAGAGAAGAACATGTTCCAATATGTATTTCAGCATTTGCTTGTTTCATAAGTGCTGTTTACATGATCTTAATGGCAAGATCTTTAGTATCCTGTGGCAAGAATATCCATTCTGTTCTATATAATTTTGTAGTGAAATGTAAGGGATTGTAGTATGGGGATTTTTTTTAAAAAAAATCTTTTTGTAATTGTTTTAATTTCTTAATAAAATACAAACCAAGATGGTTGCTGAAAGCATGTGTCAGGGGAAAGCATGTGAAAAGGAGGGGGGGAAGCAAATGGAATGAAACTTATAGGAAGACCATAATATCTTGAAGAAATTTTTGAAGAATTGTTTCTTCTTTGACCTTTTACTCATCGTAGCAATTCTGCTGCATATGGAATAACAAATACAGACTTCTGACTTGCTATTAAAATGTCTACCTCTTGGCTTGATCAAAATACTCATTTGGATATGAGATAGGGAATGAAATAATTACTCCATCTCCTGATAATTCTTCCATCCCCCTGCCAATTCTCCCTGGGAAGGGGAGTTTCACACTTTTGCCCTTGCGTAACTTGTTCTTATGCATTGGTTCCTAATGTCTGGGGAACCACAGATTCCTTTGAGAATCTGATGAAAGTTACACCCTTCCTGGAAGAAATGCACTTAAACAATTAACAGGAAGTAACAGGAAGGAAATTTAATTGTCTGTCTTTTTGCATCAGCCTCATGGATCCTGTGAAGTGCATCCAGAGACCTCGTAGAGGTCTATAAATTCCAGATTGACAACCCCTAATCTAATGCCCCACGTCTTGTAACTGAGTTAATTCTCTGTATTTTCTTTATTTATTTTATTTACTTTATTTAAATGCTGCCTTTCTGTCTGGGCTGAACTAATAAACAGCTGAGGGTGACTTATGGGCTAGAAAGCAAGACAGATTCCTTTTGAAGGATGTTTAGATCTTGCCCATCTAAATGTCTATTTCTAAAATGAGGCTTCATTCTCACAGGTTAGTGCAAGGGTGTGAGTGAAGCAGCCTTCCAGATGTCATTGGACTGCAACTTTCAACATCACTCATTGGCTACAGTCTCTAGGACTCTTGGGAATTGCAGTCAACAATATTTGGAGGGCCACTTTATTCCCATCTTGGCTAGTGACACTATGCTTGTGTTTGTTTCAGACACATCAAAAAGGACATTTACCTAGGAACAGTATTCTGGTTATGATACGCTGCAAGTCTGTGATGAAATTTGTTACTAAATTGGCCAGCCTTCTCAGAGTGGAAACAGCAGAATCTGTTGAAGCTGCCTCTTACAGTTGTAAAAGTAACCTATCCACTATTCATTTTTAAATTTGTGACTGAAGAGGCTGCTGTCATAATCCAGAAGCCATGACTTCTCTTTCACTTACATTTGGGTAACTAGGCTGAACTGCCTTAAATACTAGAAAATAGTTAGAAGATTCTCACAGGAGTGTGCTGATTTTTTATTTTTTTTACTTTGACAGAATTTGAATATTTCATCCTATATTTTTAATGCAGGATGACCCTGTACCCAATGGTCTTCGTGCCCTTCCAGTGTTCTATGCTGCTACAATAACAATTAATGTGTTCTCTATAATGTATACAGGTGCCCCAGGTGAGTATTACTTCATATATGTCTACTAAGCACTGTTACAAATCTTGAAAACCTATCATTCTCTGTATTGGGTAGGCTGGATCCAGGTCATCTGTGGACACAAGGGCTCTGCTTATGAATGGTTTTTTGACCCTGGTTTCAGGGATTTCACCTCCCTCCCTGCCCCACAGCTCACTCCATTCTATAGAGTCCCTATTAATGTTCTGTGTAGCATTTTCTAGGTGCTGAAGGGGCTACCATGGTGGAAGGGGTCAGGGAAGTCTGTTCCCACCAACCCAGTTCCATACACCTAAATCTGAATCTAACCCACTAATTATTAGAGAACAAAAAAGATGTTCCAGTACACACCTTGGCTAAAGCTCATATTTCCTTCTGTAAAAGAAGCAACATCTTCACAGGTAGTGGGTACTGGAAATGCTGCTCTGTGTTCTCCTTAGCTGTCATAGTTCTCTTAGGGCTATATCACACATTATGTAGTGATAAATGCAGATTTACCAGCAAGTGTACACTGAGCCTGGAATGCTTCCAGGCACAGCATCTCAACATGTATTCATGTGTACTATATATGTGTCCTGAACGTGTGTTCCCAGATGTGTTTTCACATCTGCACTTCACCCTTGAAAGGGCTTGGCCAACATTATCCTTGATTTTATTTCTGCCTGAGGGGGAATTTTCATGTATTTCAAAATAAGCATTTTCACAAGCTAAAAAACTTCTTGTTGTTTTCTGGGATTCGTAAGAGGACACCACATCATTCTACATCATGTTAAATCTTTAAATTGGCATAGATTGACATTGTATTGATTATACAGCTGATGCTGAGTCTGATGGAGTTCAGTAGTGGGAAATCATCTTGTGTGATCCACAGGAGGTGGAGACAAAGTGTTCTACTTATGTTTATAATAGCACCAACCTGTTGTGCAAAATGGTGTTTTTTTATCCAGAAGTTACAGAGTAAGTGTCCTAGCTCCAGGATTTAATACTTTATTCTTCAGTATTCCTTGTCCTCATCTGTTCCCTCCACCTCCAGTTCCCTTTCAGCTCAGGGCAATTACATATTGTGATAATTGCAACAATATTCAATTATATAATTTTATTTTCTCCCCTTTTCAGTCCTAGGAATCACTCTTCCTGTGTGGGCAATAGCACTAATATCAATTGGTGTATCACTAGTAATTGCTGCCTTAGTCTGGATATTTGTGTGTCCATGGATGAAAAGAAAAATAGCAAGTATGTTTCCAGAGGGATGGGGGGGGGAAGGTAAAATGCATTTTAAAATTTTCAGCTGGATTTCCATTGTAGTAACTCTTTTTATTGTAACCATTGGTTTCTTTGCCTTCTCCAGTAAATGTTTGAGTCTTTAATTGCTTGTACTGTGAGCAGTCAGCTAAAATACTTGTTTGTTTATATAAAACAAAAGTGAGGAGAGTGCAGCCAGCAGGGGCCAATCCCATTTTTGCAGCCTACAGTTACAACTAACCTTCTTTCTGGCACTCAAGGCAAAATTTATAAAATCCGGCTCAAAAACACCTTGAAAAAGAAAATGAATCTGGAGGTTTTCAAGAATGGCAGCTTTGTTTAAACTTCATTTTAGACTCCCCAAAAGCACTTTAAAATGTCCTGAATATCCAGGAAATCACAACCAAAAGTCATTCCCAGATTTGATTTTTGGTAATAAATTGGGCACACCTCTCCCCTGCAGTTGTTTGCCTTTGTTTTAAAATACATATAAACCACATTTCCTTGAACTTCATGTTGAATTTATTTGAAGTTGAGGTCTTATATTTACCCACTATGCCTTCTGACTTCTTTATTCTTTAAACCAGGAATAGGCATGAGCTAAACAAGCGTCGGAAGCCTATTTTTTTCATTTCCAGTCTCCATGGGCTCCATCATGCTGGAGTGACTGCCATTTCTTTTGGTTTCTGTTTAAGTGCAAAAACAAACCTCTAGAGGATTTTTCAGCCACAAAAAGCATTTAGGAACTGGGGGAAAATCATTTTCTTAAGGGTTTGAGTGGAAACAAGGTTTCTATTTCCTTTGTTGTTACCTGGAAAGACAAGGGCAAAATACCTCTATGGCCAGTTTGTTTATTTAATTGACACCAGTAATTATTGATAGAAAGAGCTAAGGTGTAGATAACAAGCAAGATACCTTCTGTGGTTCATAAGTTTGAATTTTCCTTAGGTCGGTTAAAGAAAGAAGGTGCATTATCAAAAATATCTGATGAAAGCCTTGATAAAATTCAAGATGAAGATCTGCCTGTCTTTAAAGAACTCCCTGGTGCCAAAGCAACAGACGAAAGTACTATTCCTCTTACTGGCTCTGGAACTGAAGAGGCTGGTGCATCTGATAGTATAGCAAATGGTAGCCATCCACGTGTACCATATGGTGAGAAACCAAGAGCACTTAATTTCCCCCCTTTGTTTTCATGTTTCCATTGCAGACTGTTTTCTGTATCTTCTTTCATGGGTGTAAATGATACCAGGCCTCTAATAGCAAACCATTTCCATCACTTTGAGGTACGGTGAATCAAAAGAATGTGTTCAGTTCATTTATGCTCTTTTCCTAAGTCCTCAGAGGTTTGCTTGTCCCTGCCACATTTTTAAAAGAACCTACTATAGATATACAGTCAGCCCTCCACTTTTGTGGGGGTTAGGATCTTAGGATCCCTGGGAAAGTAGAAAACATGTGAATATCTCTAGCCCCCCCATGGTTAACAGAAAAAAAAAGTACCTGCACTGGGCTGACTGGGCCTATGGCTTCATGTGCATTCTCTCACGTGCTCATTTGAACAGGAAGGGTGGGTGAGAGAGTGGGCAGGAGGAAGGAGAAGGGGGACACCCATCCCATCCCCTTCCTGTTACCTGTCTGCATGAGTGAGCAAGGTAATGTGCACACCCTGTCCCATCGCTTTTCCCCCTGCACACATGAGTGAGTGGGTGAGGGAGGGAACATGTGTGCCCTCCTTCCTCATGTTCCCCTCCCTTTCCCCCCCCCCCCCCATATTTGTGAATGAGTGAGGGAACACACACACCATTTCATCCCCTTTCCCTCATCCACTCGTGAGCAAGGAAATGCATGCATGGCTGGGCCAAGCCACCCCTGCCACTTTGATTTCCTCCCATCAACACTGGTGTTATCAAAGTCTCTGCTAAAAGTGGCATAGGGCAGCAGTGGAGGCGGGTTGCAAATACAGTAATCCACAAATAATCAAATCTGTGAATGTTTAACCAGCAACTGTGGAAGGACAACTGTATGTTACACTGTATTTTTTACATTATATTTTCAAATAGCTATCTATGAAGTTCATTATGGAGATATGTTAGCTGAGTGATGTACTTATAGTTGCAGACAAATCAGTTTGTAGAATACTGGTAGTGAAGAACAGTATAATTTTATTACGATTGAAATTTAGTGGTATCTTTAACTTAGAGATACTGAACAATGTTTCATCAATAGGCTTCACATCCATCTGAAAGCTTCCTTGCATTTCCCTCTCCTTAAATACTATGAATGGAGTCTTAAGTTTTTGTCCTGCTCATCTTTTAGCCTCCTCTCTCCAACAGACCTTCCCATTCGTGTACCTTCTTACCTAAGCTTCACTTACCTATAGAAAACAGAGGAAATAATACTTCTTGGAACTTCAGTGTTCTGATACCTATGTGTCTTAAAATTTGTTTGAAAAACCAAACTTTTTATGTCATTTCAGGAAGGGCATTTTCAATGACACACAGTATGGTGAAATCTCCTATTTCCAATGGCACATTTAATTTTGATGGTCACATGAAGAGTGACATTCACGTATATCATACTGTGCACAAAGATTCTGGATTATACAAAGACTTACTACACAAAATACACCTAGACAGAGGTAATGATGAGAGACCTACACAAGAAAATAACTACAAATTACTGCGGCGCAACAACAGTTACACCTGCTATACAGCCGCCATATGTGGGATGCCAGTGCATTCATCCTTCAAGGCTGCTGATGTCTCAGCTGCAGAAGATAGTGAAAAGCTAGTGACGGACACAGTTTCATATTCCAAAAAGAGAGTTCGTTATGACAGCTACTCCAGCTACTGCAATGCTGTGGCTGAAGCAGAAATTGAAGCTGAGGAAGGTGGTGTGGAGATGAAATTGGCCTCTGAGTTAGTAAATCCCAACCATCCCCCAGAGGAGCCTGCAGAAGACGAGAAAGATGAAAGAGACTCCTCACAAGTCCATCTGCTCTTTCACTTTCTCCAAATCCTTACAGCTTGTTTTGGATCTTTTGCACATGGTGGCAATGATGTTAGGTAAGTAAGGGGAACTTATTTGTGCGAATATTTATAATAGCAATTTAGGAATTCTGTAATTTCTTTGCATTTTTTTTTAGCGCATATGAGAGTGCTTATGGTCTGCTGCAGGTTCCACGTTTTAATCTATAATTTTCTTGTTCTGTATCTGTCTTTCCAGTCTATATTATTTCGTGCTACTCATTTGTCTGAGGAACAAATACAACTATAAAATTAGGTTTTTCTGGACTGAGGCTTCCAAGTCTTTTTTTATCCAGAAACTAATTTTGTTTAACATGAATTTCTTCTTTCATCTTCTAGATTTATTACTTGTGTTTAGCTCTAGCTAAAATGTCTTTGTTTTTTTTCGTTGACCAAATGTTTCAAGAGAGCTTATCAATATGTTAATGATGAGAGAGGTTGTTTTGTTTCTTGCATAGAATAATGTTTTCATTTCTTTGATTCCTACTTCCAGTGGGTCACGAGTTAACTAGTTTGCCTTTGAAAATAATTTTCTAGACAGGCTTAGTTACATTAGGATAAGAATTGGTATTGAACACTATTAATTTCCTTTTAGACTGCCAGTAAGGTCACTTTCAATCATCAGCCAATTTACTTTTCATTATAAAGTCTGATGATCATCATGCCTCATTGATTTCAGTATTCATCCACATGGTAAAGTTGCCATGTTTGGTTCACCACAAGGTCTAGCATCTATTAGAATTCACTAACTACATTCAAACAATCATATTTTGACTTAATAAGCCAGGGTGTAAACAAGAGTTGTAAATATGTCCTTTCACTCTTTTCTTTGCCCAAACGAGTAAATAAATCAAGTAGCCTTCAATCAATTACTTGTACTTTCTGATACTCTTTCCAGTTTTACAATATACTTTTTGAGATGGGATGAGTCAAAATGTACACACTGTATTCCAGAAGTTATCACCTCACAAGGTTGTATAAATCCATTATGCTATTGGCCATTTTATTGTGCGCCTCTTTCTTAATAGTCTCTCTTTTTAAAAATCACTGCAACACAGTTAATTTTAATAGAACTTCTTTAATCCTTTAATAGGTATCCTTTTCCTGCTTAGTCACCACCATTTCAGAGCTGTTCAGTATGTAGGGGAATCTGTAGGGCGGGCACTGTGTACATCTTATTTATGCTGACTGATATGGAACTGCATCTGCTATTTTGTTGCTTGAGCATCTAGTTTGGAGAGATTTGTTCATAGTTCTTTGCAGCAGAGTTGGGGAAAAACAATTTAAAAATTCAGGGATTATTTGTTTAAATCAGTGTTTTACATTAACATTTTAATGAAAAAATGAATCTTAGTTAATATATTAATACTGTGAAACTTTATTTTATGTATTGGAAAGTTTGGTCAGCCATGTTTTAATGCTTTCTTTCATTAACAATCCAAAGTTATTAGACTTTGATATGGTTTCCATCTTTCAATAAAACTTTCAGAATTGTATTGAGAAGTTGGTAGCCTATATATATATATATATATATATATATATATATAGGATTAAATCAGAAAATTAAGTAACAAAATGTAGTTCAGATATTATGGCCACTAACTTAAATAATAATTGTTATTTTTAAAAGTGCTCTTTTAAAGCAAGTTGTTTTGGTCAAACTTAGTAATTGGAGGGTTTCCCCCCTGAATGGCATTTCTTGAACTATAAAATAAAGTAAAAAAGAAGCAACTGACACTGAATACTGGTGTAACAATGAACAACTTCTAATAAACATTAAAGTTAGGATATTTAAATTCAAATAGTCATTGTTGTTACAGTAGGGATTCTTCCTACTTCTTTCCACCTTTCCTAGCATTATTGTTTTTTTTCCAAAGAGTCCTCTCTTCTCATGATGTGTCCAAAGTACAACAGCTTCAGTTTGATCATCTTGGTTTCCAGGGAGGTTTTCAGCTTGATCTGCTCTAGGACCCATTTGTTTGTGCTTTTGGCTGTCCATGGGATCCTCAGCACTCTTCTCCAGCACCACATCTCAAATGCATTGATTTTCTTCCTATCATCTTTCTTAACTGTCCAGCTCTCACATCCAGTGAGATGTATAGGCAAGAAATAAAGGTCCCAAGCAGGACCACCCCTACCATTAGTCAGAATGAAGTTACCCTTGCAGGATAGCCATATGCACTGCCTTGAGTTCATTAGAGGAAAAGCAACATATAAATCTAAGCCACCAAAAGTTGAAGGGTAATTTCATCTTTCATTAAAAATAAATAAAAGCATTCCTCTTCTTTGGTATCTTATACTTAACATAAAGTCAAAAGTGACCCAGACACAATATAATATAGCAGTAATGCAAACATTGTGAGGTTCTTCACTGCAGTCTTTTTGAGGATGTTTTCTTCAAACGACAGGTGCAGCATCTATGACTGTGTTTAAGCAGTAGCACTGCAGTTTATGTTTTAATGTCTTCTCCTTAATACTCCCAAATGGCCACAACAGCTAGTTATTTGAACACCATGGAGCTGGAATACTGGGCCCAGGTGAATGGTATCTGGCAGGCTTGGATAGCTTATTTGTCTTGCTGGATGGCTGGAATCCTAGTGCCTGTAATCGGGGCAGCCTGACCTTGTGGAGATAATCACCTGAAGAACTTGAGCCCCTTTCTTCATAATTAGCAAGGATGATGAATGTCCCGAGATGTTTGTGTTTTAGAGTTTGTGTGTGCACGTGTGCATGTATGTTTAATTAATCATTTGCTTTCCTGCATTTCCTTCTTCGAACGTGTATTCTGTGGCAGCTTATCGGTTCTGCACCTGCAAGGTTGGTAATGGCAGGTGCATTGCAGTCCTCCCTTTCGGTGCAGAGCAGCCAGAGACATGCTGTATGTTTTGTGCAAAGTGGCTGCTAGACCCATCAAAACTCCCTAGCCCACATTCAAGAGGGGGGGGGGGCTACAGTGGCCCCCTCCCCGCCTCACAAATTCTCTGCATAAAGGTTTGTTCTGCAGAAAAAGCAGAAGATTGTTCATTCACAAGAAGAAAAAAAAGTTTGATATATGTGTTGAGAGCTCAGTTTTGAAGCTTGCTTGGCCACTGAATGGAAATGAAAGAGAGAGAGAATTATTCAGAGGCATAGCCAGACTAGTCTGGAATATCAATATACAAAGGGATCTTGCAGCACCTCTGAGACAGTGTCAGATGCAACTGAGGAAGCAGACCAAGTCTATGAAATCTTATTCTACGATGTATTTTGCTCAGATAGTCTCAAAGGAGCTACAAGATCCCTTTGCATAGTAAAGTATCCTGAAGTTTTCATGGCTTCTATGTGCTTACGCACAATCTCTAGCGCTTTTAGGGTGCTATCATTTGCACCTCCAATCAAAATAAATTGCATGGGCTATTCCATCTTCCTCTATCCAGAATGATTTTTTTTCCTGAGAAGAAGAAAAGATGGAAGGAACTGGGAAAACATGGGAGGACTCTCTTAAGGAGGTTACGGGTATTAAGGGGTTGCAGGAATTAAGCAGAGCAGTGGAGGACAAAGGGTCTTGGAGTTGTTTCATCCATAGGGTCGCCATGGGTCGAGATCGACTTGGGGGCAGTTAAAAACAAAATACTCCTTGAAAAGAGGCAGAGCAATTCCATAATGAAAGCATCATCTGGATACACACAGACCTCATATTACCTTCTTTTATAGAGCAATGATTGTGTTATAAGGTAGGCTAGTCTTTGTGCTTTCTCCCCCCCCCCCCCGCCCATTTTACATTAGGGAACATTTTGCCCACTTTTTATATTTGAGAAGAAGGATTCTTCCAATTTGTTTATTCTGTGGAACCAAGAGGTAAAGTTTGCTTTTTCTTTTCCCATAGAAAAGTTGGGACACACTTTCAGCTGGAACAGAAAATGTTGCAGTGCAACATGATTGTAAGAGTAAGATACATCATCTGGGTCAGTTGTGACTTTTGCTGCCTGGGATTCTCTCATCTCAAAGGGGTGCAGTGTCTGTTTTAAAGAGTGAATGTTTTTCTGAGCTTTCATCATGGAACTCCAGAGATAACCCCAAGGGAAGTGTTGTTAGCATAAGTTCGTATCTTTGTTGCCAGTACAGCCACTGAATACATTTATGTTGCCTCCTCCTCTTTTGACCCAGGGACTGGATTTTAACAACCACTGCCAGGGCCAGAAGTAGCTGTCATGTACAAACTAATAGCCCTAATTTATATTGCACTTTAGTGTGGATTATAATTTTATGGATAATAATACTTATGTAAAACTTGCCACTATATACACAAAAGTTTCCTTGATTTCATAGAACATATGACTGCGCTTGCCAAATCAGTCATCAACTGATGAGTGAGTTAAAGTAATTAAAGTTTTTTCTCTTGGCTTTTTCACAGTAAATAAACAGTTTAAAACAGATGCAAGCATGACTCCAGTCTCAGAGGCTATGAGGGTAGGCATACAAGAGAAAGGGGGACTGATCAGAAAACTAGAATACAGGTGATTTCTTTTTCAACAGGCATTAAAATCCAGTTGTGGCCAGGATGATCTTACCCTTGGCAGAAGTGTTAGGATATGGATGGGATATAGAGTCAAAGGTGAAATGTAAAG
>CM034710.1:41770976-41785275 GCA_020142125.1 Phrynosoma platyrhinos
ACTACAACACTCATCATCCACACACTAACAAGAAGAACATTGGGGAGGTGATAACCTATAACAATAATGAACTGTGCTAAATGTAGGGGCAGTGCAGAATCTATGATGTTTTTTAATAGGAGAGAAGGCATTAGGTGTAGAACAAGGGTAGGCAACCTTTCCCCTTTAAGGGCCGAGGGACTTCAGCTCCCAGAAGCCTCAGCCATGTTGGCCAATAGTCCCATGTTGGCCAATAGCTCCTGGGATTCTGGGAGCTGAAGTCCCTCGGCCCATAAAGGGGAAAGGTTGCCTACCCCTGGTGTAGAAGATTAAAGATTCTGTGTTTTGTGAGCATCATTTGATAAATCATAAGCAGTGGGTCATACTAGTACAACACAGGATTCTCAAATTAAATTTACCTGCCCCTCTTTCCCCTCTGAACTAATCTGCAACTGAGGTTTGATCTGAAAATATTTGCTCCCAGCCCACTCTTTCAGCAAATAAAACCTTTTCACTGCCTTTCTCACATCTTTCTAAATTTTATGCCTTCTGAGTTGAAAGTCACTAGAGATTAGGCCTGTAGACTGCTTTTGTTTGCAACTATTGCTTTCTGTAAGTTGCTGAATGCCTGCCACTCCCAGGGAGTACATCAGGCACAAGTTCCAAGATTTATAGCATTTGAAAGCTTAGCCTCCAGTATTCAGAAAATATTAACTATTAGCCATTGCCTGTCCCCCCCCCCATGTCAGATAGTATCATTGTCCTCTCTTCCAACTGTGTGTTTTGGCAATGCTTTTAAACTAAATATAGTTAATGCTAGTCTTTCAGTCTAGCTGTCAGTTCCTGGACTATGCATTCTCTGGATTCCTTTCTGCATTGTGTATGTCCCAGAGAGCTTTGGTTTTTTTTAAACATGGTTTATAACAGGAGCCTGTATGGTGTATGGCAGGGGTAGGCAACCTTTCCCCTTTAAGGGCCGAGGGACTTCAGCTCCCAGAATCCTAGGAGCTATTGACCAACATGGGACTATTGGCCAACATGGCTGAGATTTCTAGGAGCTGAAGTGCCTCGGCCCTTAAAGGGGAAAGGTTGCCTACTCCTGGTGTATGGACTATGCCCATGGAGACCAGGGTTTGAATTCCCACTTAGCTATGGAAACCCACTGGGTGATCATGGGCAAGTCACACTCTCTCGGCCTCAGTGAAAGGTAAAGGCAAAGGCAAACCTCCTCTGAACAAATCTTGCCAAAAAACAAACAAAAAACAAACAAAACAGTGGTAAGTTCGCTTTAGGGTTGCCATAAGTCAGAAATGATTTGAAGGTATACAGCAAAAACAATCTCATTGAGCACTTTATGTTGTTCTAATAATCAACTTGATTGTTGTTTCCTTACCTATAGGTAGCAGTTGAAAAATTATTGCATAATGGCCATGCATTTATGTTTAGTATTCTTGCTGTGAAGCTTGTGCTTTAGATGCCAGTCTCTTACAAGATCTTTGTATCAGAATTTAATATGGCGCCTAGTGCAAAGAAAGCTACACCAAAACAAATAAACAAGTTTACAATAATTCATTGTTGGGTATACACATACATATGTATCTGCTACTCTTAGAATCAAGCCAGTGGTTTTGGGAGAGGTAGAGGCAGAGGCAGATGATGCCATCATCTTTGTTAATTTGGCTCTGTCTCACCACTATACATACCAGCCCTATGAAATAATGGCCTAAGAAATACTGTCCTTTGGGTGTGGGAATGGCACAGAGCAGTAATTCTTAAGGCAGGATTTCATAAGGGTCTGGGATCTTCTGTATCATTTACATATCTCAAATTAATATTGTCTGATTCCTATATTTTAATTTACAAATCCAGACCACTTTCCATACATCCATGCATTTTCAAAGTGGTTCACAAGCTAGCCAAGAAAACTATAAAACTCTATAAAATCCTGTGTTAGAATATTTTCATTCTTCTATCATCCTGGTATAAATAACTGAAACTGATACAGATATCAAAAAATATGTTGGTGATAAAATATTACATTAGTCCCTGTTTAATGTCAGGTACTGGCATTTTGTAAAAATGCTGTTCCGTTTTTCTCTAGCATGCTTGAACAACATGGATGGAATATGTCAAAAGGAGAGGTATAAATGGCAATAAATAAATTCAAGCAACACTAGAGGTAACATGAAACTACTGTTCGTGGAGAAAGGAATTTTCACAAGGTTCTCCCTCCTTTGGTCAATGTGATCAGTAAGGAATTTAGTGAAGGTTTTAGGACTTGATAATTCAGTTCCTGTTTTATGTTTTGTTTTCCAGCAATGCTATTGGTCCTTTGGTAGCCCTCTGGCTTATATATGATCAAGGTGGGGTACTGCAAGAAGCTCCTACTCCAGTTTGGCTACTACTATATGGAGGCATTGGCATCTGTGTAGGTCTTTGGGTCTGGGGACGAAGAGTGATCCAAACAATGGGGAAAGACCTCACTCCCATCACCCCATCAAGGTAAGGGCCTGCCTACTTGTTCTGGTTACCTCAACATCTAATGCTGTCTGTTCTGACAAATGCCACCCAAGTGTGCATGTGCTTAATGAGTCCTGCTTTTGATTTGAATAGTGACATGCATTACCTCCTCTTTAAACTAATGTGATGTGTTTAAATTGTTGAGGTCTAGTTGAGCAGAATAGTCTGCCTGTGTCTTGAACAGCATAGAGAGGCAGAAATTAAGAAATGGCAAAAAATCAAATTAGCTTTCCATGAGCTTCCAAATAACGTGTTTTTAAAAACATGATTCTATTATTTTTATTTGCTTTTAATGCATACTAGACCTCTGCTGCTAACCTAATAACTAATTAAGCATGATTTCTTGGAATGTAGAATAGATTGCCAGTAGTAATGACCTGATCAATTAATGTAACGCAGATGTGTGTGTACAGTTTTCCATTATTCAGCAGCAACTTATTCTCTTAATATAATGCAATGACCAAAAATCAGTCGGAGGGGAGCAGTTGGCGGCAATGCTGGTAAGACTTTGGCATGTTGCATGGTGTCAGCCCAAAGTGATAGATATTTTTTTAAAAAAAGAGTGACTGTGAAGTGTTTTCTTATGCTTCCTGCAGTGGATTCACTATTGAGTTGGCTTCGGCGTTCACAGTTGTGATAGCTTCCAATGTTGGACTTCCTGTCAGTACTACACACTGCAAGGTATGCCTTTGCCATGTGACTGCAGCCAGGCTGGTCTGGACTGTATGTTTTTTAACTTTGCTGCTCAGATCAGTTTATAGTGGCATGATACCATAATGAGGAAATATGCAATGTGTATGGGAAGGGGAGGAACATCTTGCCACCTATTTGTAAAATGCATAAAGGAAATGGTTTTCATTTCCCTTCTCAAATATTTAATTTTTTTCATATTTTGTAACCTGTTATTCATGTGAGATTATCACTGTTGATTGCTCATTTACATTTATTTTTGCATTGTTATACATTTGTATAAGAAGCAGTCGTTCAATTTATTGTTCGGCCTTTGCTGACACTGTTAATTTTAGCGGGTGTTGTGCAAAAGCAAAGTTCAGTAGGACTGCACATGTTCTGTCTCCTATTTAACTACAAGATTTTCATATATTTGTGCAGTTACATAGGACTGTGCTGAACAAGAATGCCCCTAGCCCCAACTCCTACCCCAGTAGCATTGTTGAAATAGCTGATAGCTTTTTTGCATTTTGTTTCTGGAGGCAAGAAATATTCCTTGGGAGTTAATTTTTTTAAAAAAATACCTATTATGCTGCATTATGTGTTGTCTCTAAATCTGTTTCCTAAATCAGCTGGTAGGTTGGCCCTCCATAGCAATGAGCTTTTCCTCAGATCATGCCACATAAACTTAGATCTGCTGCACCTTCCTTTGTCCAGAGGTTCTGACATTTTTCATCCTTCATACTTCCACACTTTCCCGATGAACGCATGGCATGGGATTTCCTATGTGTCACTTTTTACACTACAAAATCTCCATCTGTCTTTTTTTTTATTTCTTCACAGTGGATTTTGCATTGAAGTAATGTGTGCGCTAACCGTACTTGTAGCATCAAATGTGGGTATTCCAATAAGCTCCACTCATTGCAAGGTATTGGAGTTTACAGTGGTCACACCAATTAAACACACAGTCAAGTTTTTAAAAACAGAAGGAGACAAATTCTAATAAGTGCTTGTTTTCCATTTTGCCTTCATTATGTAATGCAGGGGTGGGCAACCTTTCCCCTTTAAGGGCCGAGGGACTTCAGCTCCCAGAAGCCTCAGCCATGTTGGCCAATAGCTTCTGGCATTCTGGGAGCTGAAGTCCCTCGGCCCTTAAAGGGGAAAGGTTGCCTACCCCTGATGTAATGTATCAAGTAGTTTAAAAAAATAGAATCAAAGTATAAAATTCAGAATTACCAAAATTGGACTTGCAAATTTCATCAAATATTACAGTGCTATTTTTTCTGAAATATTATAGGGTAGTGAAAACATGAGTAGTTTATTATTCTTAATGCTACTTATTAGTAACATTGTAGAACATCTGATAGTCTATTAACAAGTGGCAGTCATCTTAACTTTTAGTATTCTTGCCTCTATGCATTAAACTTCTTAGGGTTAGCTTTGCACTAACAATTTTATAATTTTAGTACCCCATGCAAAAAATTATATGCACAGGGCTTTTTCACATGGAATACTAGAAGATTATAATACATCTAATTTTAAGGAGCACTTCATGTGAACATCAATAAGAGCCACCAGAATACTTGGTTCTGTATTGCAGTATCTGAAGGCAAATGACATGTGGTTTCCAGCCAATCCAAGACACAGCTGTCACTTGAAATTCAGCAAGTTTTAACTTTTGAGCAATGAATCTTAACTGCTTTCCTAACCTGTATTCTCATCAAAACTTAGTAAAATAAGCATAGATAATGATTAGAAATGGATTTACCAATGCCAGTATCACTGATGCCCTTTTAAACTGTGGTGAAAGTGTTAATAAATGACATCTATCCTCTAAAATAAATATGTCAGTAAAATTGAATTGCTTTTTTCTATTCATTTTAAATAAATATTCTCCATCATTTTCAGACCTCAAACGTACCTTTAGTCTATAACATACTTTTTTGCCATATTTCTGTTTTGTCCTTTGCCTCTTTCTCTCTCTGGTTCCAAACCCCAGCTTAAGTCTATTACTTTTTTAAAAAAGCAAAGAAGCCAGAAAGAAAATGCTGGAGGCACTGCAGATGTGATCCATCCACTGGAAGACTAAAGGAAACTCTCAGAAAGAAATATTAAGGGGCTGATAAAAGCTTGCGCATGAGTGTTTCCTTTTGGAAATCATGGCAAAATACTGTAGTAGACTGCAGGTACTGACTGGGGAGAAGGTAGCTAGATTAGATAGCCAGGCAGTCTGCTGCCTGACATAGCCAACTTAATTCTGGCTTGCATTGAGACAAAAGGCCAGATACCATATTATGGGTTGAAAGGTTGGCCACAACTTTAATGCAAGCACCACAATCATACATAATTTACCTTCATGACAAACATTTTCCCAGTATAGAATGCATATGCACAATAAGGTTGAGAGGACACAGGACCAGATATTTCAGGAACAGCAAATGCTCTAAATGCGGTTGGAAGCCATGTAGGTCAGTTAAACCTCTGGACATGGCTTTCCAAATTAGCCAGTCAATATGTCATGTCTAAAATCTAGGCTGGTGCTGAGGTGACCTGCCTCTGCACCGACTACAGAAACTCCCTCTTTTTTGTCCCTCTGTCCACCCGTGAGGTCTTCTTCCCCAAATTTCATTCATGCTTGATGTCACCTCTTCCCTTTCATATCTACCACAGGAGGGGGCTAGCCCAGCTTGGCCCCCTTTCCCCCCACCCCATCCTCTTTGAATATGCAGCCATAGCTGCTGGGTGAAGGAGTTCAAATAGAGGTCACATTGCTTGGGAGAAAGATGTACACCATTGCCTCTATACAAGTAGTCCAAATCTGCACAAATCCCGAGGTGGCAGACAGAAGCACTGCTTATCCATGCAACGTTACAAATGATGTCCTGGTTAACATAATGGCGGACAGCTGCCTTGTGGTCCTGTTTCTAGGCTGATGAAGTCTTGTGAGAAGTCCCTTCGGCCCTCGCAATAAGATCTGGCATGATTATCATGCCAAATCTGCCATTGTGAGAGTTCATCTTAGCACAACAACCAGTGGGCAGACTACAAGTGCTTGCCACAAATGGAGCCCCTCTGGAGGTGTCAGGGCAGGACTTATGGTAGCTATTCATCCTGTGAGCAGGAGGAAATATTTAAAAACTTTTTGGAAAGCTCAGTAGACAGGCACGAGGATTGGGAGATAACTGTAGCCAAGGGCAGCCAGTTTCAGTAGTATTCAGTGGTACTTATGGCACCTTGCAAAAAGAAGTTGTTTAAATTAGTGTTACATATTGGGATTCAAAGAGGCTCATGCAAAATTTGCCTATGTGCACATATGGGAGAGAATCCCCCTTCTGCTTCTTGCAGCATCTGTTCCTGCCTCATGGCATACCACTCTGGATGACTCCATGATCTTTGAGTGGCAGTGTTTCTGATAGAGGAGATTGAAAGGCACCTGTGTATGTGAATGGCTGATTCCAATTAAATTTAAAGAGGAAGCAAACTATCACATCAAACTGTCTATCACATTGATAGAAAATTAATTTTAGTCAGTAGTTTTGACAATTATGTCAAAAACAATTGTAATTATGAGAAGACTCAGGGTCTTTGGAATTGGTTTGATCAAGCATGGTCTCATGATGGCCTTTTAGTTACTAAGTTATATTAAGTGAGTTATGCCATCAACACTAATTGGATTGAATTAATCCTCTGGAACCTTGCATCTCAGTAACCTATCTGACTTCAAGAAAATCTATAAACAGAGGGGACTCTGTGTTTTTATGATTCTTCAGTGGCAAGAGAAACTTTTGGAATTTTATATATGTGCTAGCACTGTTATAGTACATTATTCAGTGTTAGAATCTGATTGTAAGAATATGGACTTTTGCTCTCTGTGGAGTTACCTTACTCTAGTGGTGAAATACAAGCTTGGGTTATTGCCCACTAAAAAGGACTTAGGTTTTAGAGGCTAGAAGAGACCTCACTCTCTGTCAGAAGCTTGAGTCTTGACTTGGCTAGATAGACCAGTACCTGACTCTGTGTAAGGCAGAATATTGGATGCAAGATTACAAAGTAATGGGGGTAGGGAATAACCCAATAAGTAATATGTTATTTCCTATTATTCTGTGCCTAAGATCAGTAGATGTTAAAAGTAAAGTTCCAGCTGTCTTAAAAATGCTTGGATGGAAATTAGAACCATTCATCTTTAGTGTCCTCTCTTTCCCAAGTTGTTTCTGTTTATGCATGAGCAAGCTCTTACCTATATAAATGAAGCTGCCTTGCTAGTTGCTCTGCAACAAAAGGAAAGCAGAATGTCAAAGTGTCTGGGTGATGTTTAGCTGTGGGGTGGAGTATAGGGTATTGAGGAAATGCTGGTTTGCCTTGCATTAACCTATAGCATGAGAAGGTTTATGGTAGCACGAGAAAGCAAACAGCAGACTTCATGGCACTTAGGAAGGAAATTGGGTTAAGCAGGCAGAAGAAATGACAGTTTCTCACGGAAGATAAATTTCACTCCTTTGTAGAGTTGAACAGTTACAGTAGGAGAACACAGTACTACTGCAAATAAATATGCGCTATCGGAGGTCTAATCTTCTTCCATCCAGAGATCAGCTTCAGGCAAGCCCTAAAATGGCAATGATCAGAACAGGAAATTCACGTTTATATATTGCCTTTGTCAGACTATTAGCCTTTTTGGCACATGAGATAGCACAGCAATCCCAGTGATGAAGAGCACCAGTTTTACAACTTACTAGAAAAAGAATTCTTACTCTTACCAGTGTAAGAGTTGAATTTGAGTACTTGTCGCCTAGTAAATATTCTGTCAAATTGTCAGGGTTAGCAGGTTATCTGTTCTTTCCTCATAGGATCTAACTTTGCCAACCTTTTTTAATTTTCTGCTCCAGAGTTAATTGACACTTGTATATAGAATAATCCTGTGCACCTATGTTTTTGTTTGTTATTCTTTATAGCAAGAGGAGCCCTTTACCAAAAAGAGTCAGGAGTTAATATGACAAATATAAAATCCCAAGCCTTAAACAAGAGAGAGAGAGAGAGAGAGAGAGAGAGCAATCAAAGCTAGAAATTAATAAGTGTCTTGGAATCCAAATGGTGCAAGGCACTTCCTAAAAACCAAACAGATGCAGTCCCTCAGCACATTACAAATAGTTTTCAGTCTCTGTGGCAGCTTTATACAAAACTCCATCCCTGTGCTGAAATGATACAGGAGTTCAGATTTCAGCAGTGAGCTATTTCAGAAGCATTATAAGTCAGGGCATCAGCTGACTGGCATTGGTTTTTTTAGTAGGGGTCCACAAATGTGGTTGCTAGGTTGCCAGCAGCAGTCACAAACCTTCCAGGCCACTGACAGGCCATGATGCTCAGTGCAAAGTGGCAGGCTTATGTTGCAGAAAAAATTGGGGAACGAGTGATGCAGTATCACATTTTATGCTGGGTGTTCACACAGAACTTACTGAAGGGATTTGTTTTGTTTCATGCCAGGCTTTGAAGACATTTGGTATACCCATAGTTGCTTCCAAATGCCTCCATAATCTGGCATGAAGAGCAACCCAGCACTTCTCCTAAATTATCTCTGTTTGTCAGAGGACTCATTGGGGCGTGAGGTGATGGTAACCACAGATAACGCTGGCTACTAAAGGCAAACAAATTTTATGGACACCTTGGTGATAAGCCTCTGTTAGCAATGTTAAGGTGCATTTAATTTTGACTTTCTTCTCAAACTTTCAAGGTTGGCTCCGTGGTGGCAGTTGGCTGGATACGCTCCAGGAAGGCTGTTGACTGGCATCTCTTCCGCAATATCTTTCTAGCCTGGTTTGTGACCGTTCCTGTAGCTGGCTTATTCAGTGCTGGCGTTATGGCAATTCTAATGTATGGTATTCTGCCATATGTTTGACTTTGTTGTTCCTTTGAGGAAAGAGGAGAGTCTTTCTTTGAAATAAAAGAAACCAAGATCTCTCCTTCAAGAGTGCTAAGCTCCCTATTTAAACCATACAGTACAATAAGAGCTAGCCAGCCAGGATGTATTCTCAGTATATTTAACATCTACTGTACATATCATCAGTGTCATTGGTTGACATAACACGTGGTGCCGTTTTCTTATGTATTAAAGAAATATATATATATGCTTATAGTAGGTAAAACTACCTTAAATTATAAGTGAGGTGAAAATAATTGCATAGAATTTAATCTTTAGTAAAACTTGTACATACTGTATCATTAGTGGCAATTTTAAAAACCTTTTAGAGAAGCTGGGATGTTTGTCACTTTGATATATGATGAAACAAGATGCAAAATGGGTGCAGGTTTTTTTTTTTTTAAATGCTGTTTAATGATACTGGAGCAAAACAGTGCAGAAGTACATTGGTTAAAAATGTGGTTCATATCATTCTTGTGTATAATACTGTATGAACATTGGTTTTATAAATACTTTTTAAAAATTAGCTTTTTAACGGTGCATTTCCCTGATATATTTTGGATAAGAAAGTTTAGAAAGTACCAAAGAAGGGGAATAGCTTGTCAGTATTACATTATGTGTCTCTCTGTGTGTATGTGTTGTTTGTCTCCTCTTCCTGTAAGTTTCTAAATAAAATTATTTTGTATCACCAGCCACCAGCAAAGCTGGGATCATATCACTCCTGTTTACTGTAACTAGCAAAGTGTCGTAAGGTTACAGTCTATATAGCAAATATTATCCACATGAGATTTAGTAAAAGTCCAGCTTTATGTGTTAAATCTCAAATTCTCTTCAAGCACCCCTTGTATGTTAATCCAATTCTGCTCCCAGAACAGCCATCTATCAGCAAGTTCAGGGAGCAAAAGATGTGGATTGAGCCCTTTGTTTTGCTTCTCCTTTTGCCTCCAGTAAGTCTCAACTATGCAGTGTCAGCTGGTGAATGATGGTGCCATACACATTGGTAGTGATATGCCCAGTGTCTAAAAAATAGGGGAACAAATTAGGCTCATTTGAGGATATCAATCATAGATGTTTGAAGTGGTTATTAAAATCATTATCATACAAAGGAACAAATGTAAGAGCCAATTCAGATGTTAACCTTTAGTAGAGTGAGATCTGCTGTAGCATTGACCCTTCTGGTCTCCAAATAATCCAGTATCAGATCTCTGAGGCCACCTTGGAAAAGTCTATACTTCAGCTTCTTATGCCAGCATTGCTCCACTTCAGTAATGACATAGAAAGAAGCTGTACTGTGAGCTGTCTGGTGATACTGGAAACTTGAGATGCTTTCAAGGACAACCAGAAAGAATCACAGTGTCCTGCTAAAGGTAATGCGGGCAGGAGCCCTAAAAAGCTTCTTTTTGAAGAGGCATCCTAGTTTGCTAGTCCTATGAACTTCATTAAAAATGACACTACTGAAGAGACTTAGGTCTCTAGCCCTAGAACTGCAACTTGTAATTTATTGGCTATGCATCCAGTAGCATAAAGGCGTAGTATTACCCAGCAGACAGCTGGTGGAATCCAATTCCCTCATTTGCTATGGAGACCTTAAACACAGACTTCTGGGAAGTTCTATTGAATTCATCTGGGTTTTTCATACAGCTCTCATAGGCTTCCATTGGGCTTATGCAGGAACTTTTCCTAGAAGACTGTGCTCCTTAACATTTAAAGACTTACTATTGTGATAGTGCTCATGTTGGATTTACTGGATCGAGTTTAAGGAAAAGAGTGTTTGGAGGAGAATGGTAACCTAGACTTTTGAAATGCTGCTAAAATTTTGATACATGACCTTTCTTGGTACACTGTTGTGATCCTTTTTTCATTGGTCATTCATTCTAAATTTATAATAAAATCATAAATTGCCCTAGAACTGCTTTCTTGTTGAGTTTTTTTTTTAAAGCCACAGTTCTGTTTCTAAAATTTACCATCAGCTCAATTGCAGACACTTTCTTAACACAAAGCATTCCTTTGCATTTGTTATAAGCCTTTTATTTATTCTCCCTCTGTGTGAGCTTTTGTTTAGAATTTGGTAACAATGGGTGGGGTATGCACATACATGCACCCACACTCCCTGTCCAAGCCCAAATAAAGCCAAGCTCTGTGTAAAGCAAACAAAACCATCCATTTATTTCTGTTGGAACTGTTTGTCCCAGGATGTAGCTCTCCTTCTGAATTACCACAGCCCTCTTTTGGTGACAGTCCTGTAATGGACATCTCATACAACAGGATGCAAATAGATGTGTGTGTGTGACACCAGAGAATCATATTCATGCACTCCTGTCAGAAACATTCTTGGTCAAGGGAAGGCCAAGGAAAGATCTTACCCACCCACTCATTTTATTCAAGACATACCCATAATTGCTTTCAAATTTTTAAAAAGAATGTTTTATTAAAAGTAAAATAAACCACAAGATACACAAAAACAATACAGCAAGAATCACACCAACATTCTCTTGTATCAGATTGATTGATTGTAACCCAGATTGATTACTATATTTAACAATTTGTAAGTAAATCTTTACCTAAATTACTGTGTGAAGCAGGTGGGCGATACTGTCTGCTGTTACTGTTAGAATAATTGGTAAGTGGGGTCAGTATTACCTAGAATAATTTATGCAGTTGATCTTTTTTTCTTTTTGCACATACATGGTTGATTTTCAAAATGAGCCTGATATAAGCCTACAGGTATTTGTCAGACTAGCTGTCATTAAAACATTCCTTTTCTTTTAATTTACTGGCCTGTTTACTTTTTTGTTCTTTGGGAGTTCTCTTTCCTGCTGCATGCCCTGGTTCTGAGTGGGATGCTTTAGAAAGGACACCAAGGCAAGGCTCCCTTGTGTTGCCAAGGGAAGGAAAATCAACTCTGTCAGCCTGTTTTCCAATGTCTTATTTGCTTCACAGAAGCTCGGCCTGTAGCCATCCTATGCTAGTGTTATCACACTGGCATAGTGCCCCTAGAGAATACCTTCTAGCCCAGGTATGTTGGCTCTGTCTTAAGCAAGATGGTAGGTAGGGGGCTAGATGGGTGGGCAAACAGCCAACATAGTGTAGTGGTTGAACATTGGACCAGGGTTTGAGTCCCCGTTCGGCCATAGAAACCCACCGGGTGACCTTGAGCAAGTCACACTTTCATTTCAGAGGAAGGCAAAGTCAAATCCCTTAAGAACAAATCTTGCCAAAACAATCCATGATAGGCTCATCTTAGTGTCACCAAAAGTTGGAAACTTGGAAGGCACACAACAAGAAGATGGGTGACCTGACCCTCTACTGTCTGATCTCTTTACCTGTTAATCAGAAATGAAACATTGTGCTAAGTTCAGCTTGCCATTTATCTGCAGAAGCAACTGAATAATTATAGCCTAATGATAGAATCATAGTAAGGCTTTTCTTAATCTCATGCCTGGGTGTCACTGCAAAGCTGAGAGCTTCAGGCATCTGTTGACACCACTGGATTTAAAGGCACAAATCTCTCCCTGAGCTACAGGAACAGCTGCCTTGTTTGAAACAAGCAGATGGTGTGTAACAGGAGATTCTGGGGGGAAATAGCCAAAGGGTTGATGTTTCTAAACAATGCAGTGGCTCCTAAAGTTACAATCCTGACTAACAAGCAACAATGAGTAGTCTTGTTATGGGACACTTTGGGGAATTATTTTAGTACATACAAAATTAAGAACAAAGCTCCAGCTCACCGAGAGCTTAACTTTGGCAGATGCCACAGCTAAAAATAAGATGCTGCATCATGATCTAAAATAATATAATATTACCAGCATGTGTGCACTCTATGCCCCCTTCATGGGATTGTGGGGTCACTGTGTTTCTAAATTTAGATGCTCCCAGAGTTTATACAAGTGTGAACTTTGTTTGGACTCTGAAAGACTTACCCTTTATGTGAAAATATGAAAACAGAGAGCAGGTTCCAGTTCTATTAAGGATGTGAGTTGAGCAAAAAATACTTGTTGTATAGTCAAGATTGCTGCTGCTATAAAGGGAGCTAAGACTGGTATAACTTGCTGGGGTTGTGTATTCCCTTATAGCAATATCTGTAGCACTTAAGTAAGTGTAGAAAAAGAAGAGAAGTAGCATAGCAAGAGCAGACACTCCCACGGCATTCCTAGCAATCCCATCACCACCCATGAATTGTAACAGTCGTTCACAGACAATGCTCTTATATTACCCATGTACAAAAGGCACCAGTAACATGAAGTGATGGGACAAATTCTACAATAGGAGTCTCGCAATAACACTGCTGTTCTATAGGAACCCTTCCTATATACAGGATGGCTCAAGAAATTTTGTGGCTTGAGGTAACCCACCTGGTCAAGTTCATTGTATCAAAAGCCAGCTAAACTATTTTGATACTTGGAGGCAGAATATCCCTCAAGTATTTATCCCCATCTTTAACAGCAAAGATACAGTACATTATAATAATTTGCTGTTCTTTCATGATACCCCACATCTGCCACCCAAGGTAGCTGCCTCACTCTTAGTGGTAGCTGTCTCACTTTAAACAGTTGTAAACTGCTTAGACACTGCATAGCGGGGTATGAAGTGGTATATAAATGAAGCTGCTTTGCTTTGCTTTGCTTTAAACTGCCTCACCCTTAAACTGGAGAGATAGATTTGAGTTCTGTGGCAATAATGCTTTGTTGTCGTGTGCCTTCAAGTCATTTCCGACTTACAGTGTCCCTAAGGTGAACCTTTCACAAGATTTTTTAAAATTAATTTTTTATTTAATTTTTGTTATGGGGGGGGGGAAGAGACATTGTAGTAGATTACATGACATCAACGATACACAGAAGAAACTTCAACAAAGAACAATTAACAATGGTACAAGACATAGTTTTGTCAACTGAGTACTAGAGAATATTTAAATAAATGCTGAAGTGTCATCAATGGAAGGGAATTCAAGACACAATATATCTTTCCATAGGTCCATTTGAGCAGCTGGAGGTTGCAGTCGCTGCGAATGATTGTTAATATATTCAATAAATTTTGACCAGTCATCATAGAATGTGTCTTTTCTTTTGTGTCTGTTACAGTTGTATAGGACAGTTTTTCCATTATCCAAGAGTCCCACACACTTTTCCACCAGTTATTTATTGTTAGATACCCTAATTTCCAACATCTAGCTATTTCTAGACATGCTGCTATGAGGCAAAAAGCAATTTTCCCTCTCACAGC
>CM034710.1:41785375-41796402 GCA_020142125.1 Phrynosoma platyrhinos
TGCTTCGGCCCCCAATTGTCTGAGGGACAGCAACCCAGCCTCAAAAAGGTTGCCTACCCCTGCACTATACTATAGCAGGAAATGCTGACAGGTGGCTTAATGGGACGGACAAAGCAACTGGGGAAAGAAATGGGGGGCTGAACTGTATGTGCCCTTTTGAAGGACATGTGTGTCCTCCTGAGGTTCCCAAATAACAGTAATTTCTCATGGAAAGTAGAATGGGAACCCAGACCATCAGTTTTATACAGCAACATTGCCTATATTGCCATAGGAGCAAATAGTAGGCTGTATCCAAACTTAATCATACATAGAGTATACCCATTGAAATCTTAATGGCATATATGTTAGTGACAAATATGTCTTCTTGAGCTATTAATATTACTAAGACGAGATCGTTCCAGTAGAGTGATGTATAATTAGGGTCCTGTAGTCTCCCCAATGTCTAAGCCCCATGGCTTTCTGTCTCCCCTTTGCAGTTCTGTGTAATATGAGTGAGATGCAGTTGTGGTACTACTACACAATATTTTGAGAATTAAGGGTCCTATAGAAATAAAGAGTTGGCACAGTGGTTTGAGTGTTGGACTATGACTCTGGAAACCAGGGTTCAATTCCCTGCTTGGTGAAAAAATCCATTGGGTGATCTTGGGCAAGTCATATGCTCTCAGCCTCAGGGAAAGGTAATAGCAAACCTCCTGTGAACAAATCTTGCCAAGAAACCCCCATGATAGGTCTTCCTTAGGGTCACCATCAATCAGAAACAACTTGAAGGCACACAACAATAGGAATCCTACTGTTGCTTTCCAAAACTTGCTCCACTTAGTGCAATTAAATAAAAACTGTGGCTGTTTCAAATGTCTCTCTATTCAACCAGAATGTTATTTCCATCTTTTTTTCATTTTTCATTTTATTTTTATTTGAGCAGTGTGCATGAGCCAAGTGGTGCAGCAGTAACCTGCAAAGAAATGGAGGTAAAGAACAAAATGGCACACCCTCACCATTCCATATACAGAAGTCAACAGCACCGACTGTTAAACTTCAACAGTGTCTATAGGACTATATCTCCAGTGCATCAGAAGACAAGGTTTGCTTAGGTGGTCTAGGGGGGTATACACAGTGCCTTCAGCTCCTCCAACTCCTTGCTGTTAACTCCCAGCATCTACTGCCTGAAGTGATAGCCTAATAGTAAGACCAGGCAGTATTGCTCTGTTCTAATGAGGATTAGTAGATAGAGGTCCTTCTCCCAATCCCACTTGTTTCTCACCTCAGCTGCCTCCCGTTTTTTCACTGTCCAAACAAGAAGAATCATTGGTCGGTTGACTGCTAATATTATTTATAATAGTCGTCTGGACTCTGCATTGAGGGAACCGTTTTCATACAGCTTTTCCTTGCACAATTAAAAAGCTTGGTGTCTGCCTGATGAAAAGGGGGCAGGTTTTGGGGTGTGTTTGTATGTTTTTGTGGGTAATGAAACTAAATGAACTCATTTTAAGAAGGTCACTAAATCACTTGGAGTCATAGACCTCCCAGTGGTCATCTATTCCAACTCCCTGCCAGTGCAAGAGATCCACCACTAACCCATCCCTGATAGATAGCCATTCAGCCATAATTTATAAGCTTCCAACAAAGAAAAGTCATCACTTGCTGGAACAGTCCGATTTACTGTCAGAGAATCTATTTCATCAGTAAATTCTAATGTTTAGTTAAGAGCTCACTTCTTGTAATTGGAATCCGTTGGTTTGGGTACTACTGTCTAGATCAGGGGTCCTCAAACTTTTTAAACAGGGGGCCAGTTCACTATCCGTCAGACCATTGGAAGGCTGGACATGTGCACTGCAGGCCCAGGACAAGTCGGCTGCTAAGCAGGACAGGCAGCGGTGGCAAAACACCCGGAGGCTGGATAAATGTCTTTGGTGGGCCACATGTGACCCACGGGCCGTAGTTTGAGGACCTCTGCATCAGCAAATAACAGGCAAATTTAACAAAAACAACAAACTTGAAATTAAAAGTGCTGATGTAAGCAGATAAATCAACTGACAAACTGACTGGAAAAATGGGGGGTCGTCTTATACGCCGGGTCGTCTTATGCACCGGAAAATACGGTATATACATGTGTGCCTTCAAGTCACCTGTTGACTTAGGGCAACTCCATGAATTTCATAGTGTTTTCTTAAGCAAAGAATACTCAGAGGTGATTTGCCATTGCCTTCCTCTGAAATATAGCTCAAGCACCAGATATTCCCTGGCATTCTCACATCCAAATACAGTCGCCCTTCCATTTTCACAGGGGAGCCATTCTGGACCCACCCACCCTGCAAAAATGGAAACCCACAAATGTTCACGCCCCATAGGAGTGGTCCAGATTGGTAAAGTATCAGCAGCCAGAGCCTCTCCCTTGGCCTGCTCAAGTAATTGGTAAACCGCAAATATTCATGCCCCATTGGTGCACGGCTCATTTTGTCCCCCTCCTTTTGCTACCTTGCAAATGGGTGAGGGATGCAGACTTCAAGTCCCTGAAAACAGAGGGGTGACCGTACTAATCAGATCTGACCCTGCTTAGTTTCCAAAATTAGACAGGATCTGATGCCTTCAGAGTACAGTGTGTTTCGGCTTTCCTTTCTATACTGTTAGCAAATTTTGCTGAGGTTTACACAGTGGGAAATGAATAGTTGGCAGAGCGAGCAACATAATCCACAATTACTGGAAGCATCAGCAACTGCTGTTTTTATCTTTTTTTGGGGAGAGAGACTGTATTAAAGTCAACCACAGTGTTTCCCCCTGTAACATGTGAGAAATTTCATGACCAGCCACCCTTGTGAAAAGAAGCACTGTTACAATTTTAAAAAGAGGGGGTGGCAAGACAGAGCTGGGGTGGCATTTAGTGTCTCTCCCATCAGCTGAAGGAGGTGGTGGCCTGATGTAGAGGGCACTAAAAATACCAATTACTTGAGCAAGCCAAGGGAGAGGCTCTGGCTGCTGATACTTTACCAGTCTGGGCTACTCCAGAAGTGTTGTATTCCCTGCCAGATGCAATACATTTCCTGCATCTAAAGAGAGTTGTGATGTCTTAGTAAAAGGAGGTCTTATTCCTACTATTGATTCTCTCTATGGTTTGAACTGATGAAGAGGAAAGAGAACTGGGGCCCTGGTCCATCTCCCAATTTCCCATATTGAGCAGAAGCTGAATATTTTCTCACGTGGAGGTTGGGAATTGGGCCAGAGAGCACAACTTGATTTCTGCCCTTGCACATTTGAGTTGAAGTGTGGAACGGGAGAGGTTATAGTCCTAGGTTATCTGCTAGGTTAGGTCTCTTCCTCAGCCAGTGAGAATCATGATTTCATGCCTCAAAGCACCCTCCAAATCTACAAACACATCTGTCTACAGTATGGAAGGAGATCTTGTAGCACCTTTGAGACTAACTAAAAGGTGCTACAAGATCTCTTTCCATATTGATTTTACAGACTAACACAGCTACCCTGTTTTCCCCAAAATAAGACATATCCATAAAATAAGTCATAGCAAGATTTCTAAGCATTTGTGCAATATAAGCCATATCCTGAAAATAAGACATAGTGATAGGCATTGGCTATGCAGTGTACAGGCGCAGAACAGTAAAGAAGATGGGCAACCCTTTGTTGTACCATACTTAATAAAAATAAGACATCCCCTGAAAATAAGCCATAGTGTGTCTTGAGAAAAAATAAATATAAGACAGTGTCTTATTTTCGGAGAAACACAGTATATCTTTGAATGGTAACATCTGTCTCCAGCACTTTAGAAACCAATATCAATCTGTGCAGAATATGTGGAAGAATTCAGAGCTCTCAGTTCAACTCACCTCTTGCTAGGAGATGTCTTGTCATTTAACAAAATTGCTTCCCCACATTAAGACAAGACAAGACAAGACAAGACAAGACAAGACAAGACAAGACAAGACACCTGCCGAATATAGTCTTGAAGGAAACATTTAGCACGGAGACTTCAGTGTTTGCAATACGTAGGCAACTGCTCCCACCACTTTCTCTTTTGCAATCGGGACTGAATCCCGCCATCCCTTATGCACAACATACACATCAGCTCCAATTCCTTCTCTTTCTAGGCAAAGGTTAGAAAAGTTACCTTGGGGGCTTCGGTTCCCAAAAATCTCTTAGCTAGCATGGCCACAGAGCATGCTGGTTGAGGGATTCTGGGAAGTGTAGCCCCCAAGGCAACTTTTCAAAGCTCTCCGTCAAAGAGAGGCACTCCAATGCCCTGCTGTTCCTGTAAATGAGGTTATTCAGGTAAGGAAGTGTTGCCTGCCGGGCTGGACTGCCAAACTCGTAACAGTGCAATTGCTTTATAGTTTAATTTAGTTGGGAATATTCCAGAAAACCGTGGAATGCGCACCACCCTATGGCTGCCCAGCAGGATCCCTCTTTGTTCTCCCCCACGCTCTGCCTTAGGTAACCCTCAGCTAATGACTTCACATTCTTCCCAGCTTCTTTGGCAGCGGTCCACTAATACACAGCTTTATGTTAGCCTTGCCGGTGCTTTTCAAAGTCCCAAAATACCTCCTCCCTTTCTCTCTAGCAGACGCCTTCCGCCATCCTTTCTACACCTGGAGTCATAGCCTGTATCCAGTGTACAGCTTATCTTCTAAAAACAAACATTGAGGATAATCTACAGCCTTCTAAAACATCAAACCTCTTAGTGCCTTGTCAAGCTAAACATGAAGGAGAAGGCATGTTTCCTCTGATAACCTGTTTCCCCTCCTACATCAAGGTTTTGTCACAGATGCGTGGCTTCAAAATCAGGATTGCAAATTAAACCCATGTTTACTTTCTCCTATGAG
Source organism: Phrynosoma platyrhinos (assembly GCA_020142125.1). Lineage (NCBI taxonomy): Eukaryota > Metazoa > Chordata > Lepidosauria > Squamata > Phrynosomatidae > Phrynosoma > Phrynosoma platyrhinos. The sequence goes on from CM034710.1 coordinate 41,790,205, forward strand.
CCGGCACAACATAAAGCACACTAAATCCAAGATACAGAGGTGAGGGAAATCATGTGCTATGACAAACAAATGTCTTCACCTCTTGAGGGGACACTTTTTCTAAATATGTGTTAAATGTATTGTCTCATTTGACCGTCGGATGCCATGTTGGTAAGTATATCAAAACGATGGAAGAAAAAGAGTTCCTGTGCAAGAAGTCAGCTGAGATAATCTCCCAAATAATAATGGGTTATAAAAACATACACAATTCCTTATGGCTAGCATTTTTTAAAAAAATCTATACTTAACTGTCTTTTCAACCGCAAATATTCAAGTTTGGAATTCAGACATGGTTTAGGTTCCTAGGATATCATTGGAGTTCAGTGACAACTGTGATGTCATGGGTTTGTATTTGAAAATATGTGGTCTATTGTGTGTATTTTAGAGTATAAAGTAAGTAGCTGCTGGGAGTGAAGAGAGAAAAAATGGAGTAAATTCTGATTTGTAGAATGTTTGAGGAATTTTGTGTAAGGCTGGTGAATGATAGTTGGAAGTTCAGTTTTCAGACAGAAGTTAGTTAGCCTAGGGTTTGAGTAGAAGGCATTTAGAAGAGGACTTGAATTAGACTGGGGTTAGATTGTGTATGTTTTTATAACCCATTATTATTTGGGAGATTGTCTCAGCTGACTTCTTGCACAGGAACTCTTTTTCTTCCATCGTTTTGATATACCGGTACTTACCAACATGGCATCTGACGGTCAAAGTCTGAGTGGTTGGTAAAGGTGTGAGTTAACTTGAGATGAATGTGTGTGATGTTTTAAATGTAATAAATAATTTGTGTTGTGTTTTAACTTCTGTAAATAAAGGTCTGTTTTTGTTTTTATACACTTTTGACGCCTGGAAACACTATCTATCTGAGAGCATGGATTTAGACAATGTGTCTGTAGTGGCAGTAGCATTAAATATAAAGAGGTGGTATCTACTGAGGATAGGAATTTAATAAATCCACATAGGTGTCTTATGGGCATTTAGATGGTCCCCAAATTTGGTGTCATGGGGTGGGGTGGGGGGAATCAAGGAAAGCCCTCACTCTTGGCAAGTCTGTAGAAAGGGTAGAAACCCCACACTTGGTCAGAGTAGTAGGATTCCCTGAGAGGTATCCTCGTAGTTGGTGACATTGTTGGATTGCCCAAGTGTAAATCTCACAGTTGATGGGATAAGGGTTGGAAAATCCTCACATCTGATGACAACAGTAGGGGAATAAAGGGTGGAAATCCCACAATGCCCACAATTTAAAAATTGGCTAGTGTCTACATGAACCTAAATCTGGGCTCGACTACAGAAATAAACATGAACTAGCGATAAAGAGGAAGCCCCTCCCAACTTTTCCAGAGTTGCTACCCCCAAAATATTCCTGAACCCAACATGAGTTCTCAAATGAATCAAAAACTTCTCCAGAACTTTCCCTCGAAACAATGGCCTCCTATACAATTTTACACTATTTGCTTTTGTAGGATTTCCTTGCAGCTAATTATACTAGACCTGGTCCTGGTTTGCACACTGATGTGTAAATTATTTAGTATTTTTTGTCACTTGGAAATGGTTCATACCACACATCAGTTCATTTCTCTGCACTGGAATGTGTAATACACTTAATTGCTCAAAGCTGAATATGGGAATTGACTCCATAGAGAAACACCAAATCCAAATTGCTCATCCTATAGTAAATCTGTTAGTGTTAAAGGCGATATAAATACTTGTTGTTGTTTTTTCTGTGACAGAATAACATAGGTGTCTTTGAAAATTAAAATTTGAAGTGATGTTAGTTGATATAAAGTGATACAATACTGGTGGCAATATCTGGTGGCCCATCAAACATGCAGACCATTACTTATAGCATGTTGCTGCCATCAAGTGATGAATGTGAATATGTAACAAGCCTTTAATTCACTAAGAGGGCTAAACTGATTCTAGGAATATGAAATAATAATAATAAAACCCCAAACCTAGTTGAGTGAGTGAGGGGATTTTAAGTGCACACACACATGCATGTGTGCACACACACAACAGAGAAAGAAAAATAAAATTGTATTTTATGAATCTTTATGTATGAAAATGTTCAACCTTAGGATCAGTGGTGAGGGATTACATTCGGCTATCCCTCCCTCTTCTCCCTGCACCTGAGTGTCCTTTGTTTTTACTCTTTTTACTCTTCCCACCATCCTCCCCCATCACCGATGAACATTGTTCTGTTCTTTTTGTTTTTATTTCAATGAATGGAGCACACACATTCTCTCTTCCTACACCCATCATTCACTTCTATGGTCATGCAGAAATCTACAATGTATTTATAGGGGCAGGTAGTGTGTGAGATCTTCGCACGAGCAAGCAAACAGATGATGGGTGTGCGTGTGCTAAACGTACACTAAAGTAGAAAAACATGACAACACGGTGCATTGATACATTGGTGCAGTGGCTCAAGTGGTTAAGACACTGACTCTGTTCATTGCAAGATTGGCAGGTTGGCAGTTTGAGGCCTGGGTGCTGCATGATGGGGTGAGCTCCTGTCACTAGTCCCAGCTTCTGCCAACCTAGCAGTTTGAAAGCATGCAAATGCAAGTAGATAAATAGGGACAACTTCTCAGTGGGAAGGTAAACAACATTCTGTGCAGTCATGCTGTCCATATGATCACAGAGTAGTCTCTGACAATGCTGGCTCTTTGGCGTAGTAATGGAGATGAGCACCACCCCCTACGGTTGGACACACTTGACAACCTTGTCAACCAGGAATACCTTTACCTTTACCTTTAGTGTGTGAGATCTTCGCATGAGCAAGCAAGCTAAACGTACACTAAAGTAGAAAAACATGGCAACATACACCAGGCTTGCTGGACTCAACCAGTTCTGTCCAACAAAACCTCCTCCTGTCCCTGGCCTAACACCAAAGCTGCCTTGGAATGCCTGCCACACACAGGAAAATCTGGATTTTTAGAAAAAGCTCAGGGTGAAAGTTGACTTTTTAGAAATTGGATTAAAGTCTTCTGAACTGCATTCCCACTGAATTCACAGTGACTTCCCTGTGAATCATCAAGAACGTCATATGTCTGGTTCATGACAACTGCAAGGTCAGTATGGGTTTTTTCCCCATCAGTGTAGACAAGCCCTAGGATGTAGTATGGGGTGGAGGAGAGTAAGATACAGGTCAGTGTGATGGAGAGCCCATAGGCCATAGCTCAGTAAAGAAATGCATGCTATTATGTGCACAAAGTCTCTGACTTTTGAAAGTATATCAAGCATACCAAAAGAAGAGAAGGCTCCTGTCTGAGATATCAAAGCATTGCTGCCACTCACCAAAAACTTGGAAATTTTACTTTTTGGGATTACAACTCCCAGAATCCCCCCTCCCAGCAGACCACTTTCAGTGAGTTTTCCAAGCACTGGAAATGGCCAATAACCACTGCCTGCAGGATTCTGAGAATTTCTTGTAGACCAAGTTAATATTATTATTGTTTATTTGTACAGGGCCATAAATTTGTTGTCGTAGTCTCAAATTATAGTCTCAAGAGTTGTAGTCTCAAATTCAGGACTTCACCTATGTACGGCTAGGTGGATCACTTGTCTTGTCAGCTCCAGTTGCTGTATTGTGCATTGATGGGGGAAAGGCTTCTAGGCCAGGATATACAGTGAGCAAACTTTTCCATGCTCACGGGTTGCTAGGTTGCTTGTAATTCTGAATGTTTTAGATACAATAGCAACAGCAATAGTATTTACATTTCTATACTGCTTATCAGTGAACTCAGCACTATCTAAACGGTTTATCTTTATCTTCTGTACGCCAATTGCCTCCAACAAGCTGGGTACTCATTTTATCAACCTACAAAAGGATGCAAGGTTGAGTCAACCCTGGAGCCTCTGAGATTGAGCTCACAACTGCTGTGGTTGCAGTACTGGCATTTAATCAGTGTAGTTCCTAGATACAATACATTTATGTAACTTTTGGCTTGTTAGCTTAAGACACATCCTCTCTCCTCCTGCATTTTTGTTAGTTGCAGTCAGCCTGATTTTGTTTCATGCAGCTTTTTGGATTCTGCAATTCTCGTCTCTCTCTCTCTCTCTCTCTCTCTCTCTCTCTCACGCACACACATCCATCTTTGAACAACATATATTATAGAGCTTCTACCATGAGATTTTATGAAATCTTTAGTATTTATTACTTGTAATAAAGTTATTTTACAAAGAAGACTATGGCGGCTTTATTTCTCTGCTAGAACCTGTCTCTGTCTCTCTGTATGTATGTGTGCTGTGGGGTGGTAGTGTGGGACTGGTTGCTGCTTCCCCTCTGCTTGCAAATACTAATTACTCTACTAGTGACATGCATCACTATCTCTTACATTCCCTAGCAGAAAATGCCAGATTACATTGCACAATGGAAAATGTCATCAGGTCAGGGAAAAAAAGCTAACTGAATTTTGATCATGCCTTTCAAAAAGCAAAACTGAAGTAGCATTCTTCTGTCTCAGTGTTTTAAAAATAACATATCCATGTACTCTTTACAAGCAAATTATTTTCCAGAGCAAATATATCCTTATTTTTTAAAAAGTCTTGGTGTTTACTTTAAAAAACAACAACAACCAGACCTTCAAAGTGTGGGCAGGCTATCTGAGAGTCACAAGAATGAACAACGAGAAAAAACAACAAGAAAGGGCCCAGTTAGTGGATCACTAGCCCTGAGGCTTACATTAGCAGCTGGTGGTTAGATCCAAAAGGAACAACATCAGGGCTTTCAACTATAAGGCAGGCCTACAGCAGCAGCAGCAGCAGCAGCAGTCCAAGATAATTCAGGAAGTGTTTTATTTATTTGTTTTATTAAAATGTTTTATCCTGCCCTTTTATCGGGGCTGCAAACATGAAACAATTTAAACAATTCTATACTAAAGCAATAAGTAACTTAAATAAGAGACAAGCATATTAAGCAAGTTTACATGGTTTAGAAAGGCTAAAAGTCATAAAGCTATGTGCAGTGGGTCATTGGTATCCACTGGGATTTGGTTCCAGGACCCCCCATGGATACTAAAATCCATGGATGCTGAAGTCCCATGAAATACAATGGCAGAGTAAAATGGTGTCCCTTACATAAAATGGCAAAATCAAAATCACCATTTTGGGAATTTATATTTTTTGGAATATTTGCAATCTGTGGATGCTCAAATCCATGGATAAAAAAAAAAAATCTGACTATGGAAGGCCAACTGTACATGGTTAAAAGTAAATTAGGCTTCAAAGACTTTAATAAAAAAAGCTATGTCTTGACCAGTAACCAAAGGTGATTGTTGTTAAGTGCCTTCAAGTCATTTCTGATTAATGCTGACCTTAAGTTGAGCTGAACATGGGATTTTCTTGGTAAGAAAAAGTGAGTTTCCCATTGACTTCCTCTGAGGCTGAGATTGGCCCACAGTGGGTTTCCATGGAATAGTGGGGATTCAAACCCTGGTCTCCAGAGTCTTAATCCAACACTCAAACCATTCCATCATGCTGGCTTTCTACACAAGGAATTAAATCATGCAGCAGGATCAAAGATGTAGGAAGACCCATAAAATGTATTCCCCCCCCCCCAACAAAGTAGGATAAGATTCTACAACTGTAAGTTCAATACCATACAACAGGTTTGTGTGTGTGTAGGGTTGCCAGATCAAGCCAAGAATATCTGAGGGTCTGAACTTGATATACAAGAATGTCCCCTGGTAATGTCACAAGGGGCAGCACCGAACGATGTTACAGGTGAGGTCTCCCTAGGGATATCACAGGAGATGGCCCCTAATGATGTCTTTTCACATGTTATAATAGGCATCAGTCTTAATCATATCCCATCCTCCAACTTCAATATAAAGTATTCCAAAGATGACTATATGGTCTTTTCATGTGGTACATATTGTTTTTCCTAATGGTACAATCAGGTGTATCCCTGAGAAATTAATTTTGTAAAAGTGTTGTGAGTTCAGTGGCCTAGTTCTCAATGAAGCAGAAGAAAACAGGGGAAGGAGGTGGCTCACATGACTTAAATGCCCTTCAGGCATATCTAAATTTAGCATTTAGGAGTAAACCTAAGCTATAATCATTAAACAACATGTTAGCATCAATTTTACTTAATGTTTGGACTGAGGTACATTCTAATATCTGGACCGTAAGGACCTTGAAACTGTTGTACATGCACTGGTAACC
>CM034710.1:41818327-41834004 GCA_020142125.1 Phrynosoma platyrhinos
CTGCTGGATGCCAAAGGGCATCACTACAACACTCATCATCCACACACTGACAGTGCGAACTTGACTGGATTAAATTACACTGGAGAGATTTGATCGGGGTAAACGCAGTATGAACTTCTATTCGGGTCAGGTTTGGTATTGCACTAATGAATCTGCCTGGATCTACCAAGCACAAAAATGCAAGTGTGAATAGGCCCAAAATTCCTACTAGTTTGTGCCCCTTCAAAATGCCTGTCAATCATCTACGTGTCATCGGTGATGCAACCGGTAACACATTCAAGAGGAAGTCATTGGTGCCGGAGCCAGAATTCTCCTCTGCTATGCATCCAGCCATGGGTGTCATATGGAGGACTCTCCCCTGGGATGCATGCAGCCTTGAGTGTCATATAGAGGACTCTTCCCTGGGATGCATGCAGCCTTGAGTGTCATATAGAGGACTCTTCCCTGGGATGCATGTAGCCATGGCTGTCATATGGAGGACTCTCCTCTAGGATGCATGCAGTCTTACGTGTTATATGGAGGACTCTCCCCTGGGATGCATGCAGCCTTGGGTGTCATATGGTGGACTCTCCCCTGGGATGCATGCAGCTGTGGGTGTCATATGGAAGACTCTCCCCTGGGATGCATGCAGCCATGGGTGTCATATGTAGGACTCTCCCCTGGGATGCATGCAGCCTTGGGTATCTTATGGAGGACTCTCCCACTGAGAGGAGAGAAAATGGCAGATTTCCCCAAAAACTGGTGAGGGATGTGCCAACCCTCTGCCACAGTAATTCTTTCCCTTCAGTTTGATGTGACTCAGGTCCGTCGTTCCCACTTGCTGAACATGCTTGCTTCTTTTCAGCGGGACCGGCAAAAAAACAGTGTCTGAAAAGAGTGTGGGGTTTTTTTAAATTTGTCTCCCTTCAAAGTGAGTCCAAACAATCGCATCTGAAAGGTTACATCTGAAACCTTTCAAATGGGGACGAGGCACATTTAAAGCAATCAGCAAACTGATGTAAAGCATAGTGGGAATGAGCCCATACAACAACAAAGTAGCTAGAGATGCTAATGCAAAACACCCATTTCCTTCTCTCACATCAGGCAAGAGAAGAGAAAAAAGTCCATTCTCACCCTTTATCTCTCTGTCTGGACCCTTTATGGACATCCATCTCCCAAATGCATCTTGAAATGAGTAGTTTTTAATGACCAAATTCTTAGAAGAGATAAAAAAATTGCCCCAAGTCTTTGGATTATAGGATTCTTTGCGTCCACCTTCACACACTTCCTGTCTGAAAAAGTAATCCTCCCTTCTTTCGCTGTCTCCTTTTCTTGTTTTGGAAGAAACACAGAGTTTCTGGCACACTCAGGTCAACTAAAAAGGATATTATTTGCTCTGAACTCCTGTTTTCTTTGCTCATCTAAGCCACTGAGCTATTTTCTGCTCTGTATTTCTCTACAGGTCATACCATCACTATTTGAATTTCTAAATCCAGAAAAGAAATGCTAGGAGTAGCTGTGTTATCCATAAGATAAATTCCAAAGTCTGTACGGTGGTCATACTGTTATTAGGCCAACCAAAAAGCCACCTAAACCCTAATGCAAATTTTCAAAACTCCTGGTCTTTTCATCAAAGATGTTTTTAAAAAACAGGGATAGGCAGAGGAGGAAAGATGTTTCTATGTAGCTCATTCAAACACCCCCTCCTTTCTCTCATTCTGCTGCTTTCTTTTGTTTGTTCCTTATGTTTTTTTGGTACATTTCTTTAATCGGCTTTGTTATTAGGGCATTTTTCTGATCAGTGCCTAATCTGCATTGCAGATACAATGCAGTTTGACACTATCTTAATTGTCATGGCTCCATCCTATGAAATCCTGGGATTTGCAGTTTATCGTGGCACCAGATCTCTCTGATAGAGAAGGCTAAATATCTCACAAAACAACAAATCCCAAAATTTCATCACATTGAGCCCTGGCAGTTAAAGTGGCATCAAAATGCATATGGATTAGACCTAAGATTCTATCAGGGTACTTTCTGCCTCTTGGTAACCTCATCTCCCATAATTTTCCTGGGGAATTTTCATATTACACTGTTATAGTGCCGTGAGTCCACTTTAACAACCACAGCAACATCCTGTGAAATCCTGGGACTACAATTTACGCAGGGGGTTTTAAAACTCTCAGCTAGAGAGTTCTAGTGCCTCCCCAAACTACAAGCCCCAGGATTCCATAGGTTGCAGCCATGACAGTTAAAGTAGAATCAGAATGCTATAGTTGTGTCATGTGAAAGTTACTTTTTGAACTATAACTCCTAGGTTTCTGGAGCTGTAGTCCAAAAAGTAGCAGTTCCATGATCTGCACCATCTTGCATTCTGGATCTCTCTGTTGCCCATTTTATAACTATATGCTTTCTTTTCTTCCAAAATCACTACATTTGTTTCATCCGCTCCCTTCCCTAAACACTCTTGTAGTTCCACAAAATCTGTTCCATCCCCATTCAAACCGTCTCAGAATCCCAGAAGTCACCACTCTAAAACAGCTCATCTGGATCTAGTTTAACATCTGGAAAGTCTGGCAGGTTTTTTTTTAAAAAAAGTTTGCTCTTTTCTTTGCAGGCACAACATGGATGAGTGAAATTGTGGACATGATTTTGCACAATGGCGACCCTGACAAATGCAAACGAGATGCCATTTTCAATAAAGTGCCTATGCTAGAATTTGCTGCCCCAGGGAATATGCCAGCAGGTACAACTTGGACCTACTTATTCATAAAACATGCATTTCAGAGATCAAGGGTGAGCAGATAATTATTAACATGGCCAGGCATAGGAACAAGAAGCAGCATCAGGCTGATTTGATCCCTGGTAGAGGATCAAAGTTCTCTTTCTCTTAAGAGCTGAGGGCATGGAAAGCAAATCCCCCCCCCCATTTCTCCATTAAAGTCAGAAATCACTTGCAGAAGGCATTCTTTCTAGGTACTTTTAGTACCCAAAGTGGGGTGGGGAAGGAAGTAGAATCTTTAGTCTAGAGTCAAATATCCTACCCTGAAAAGATCCCACCCTACCCAGTCCACTCATGACACTATTTACACCAGAGGTGAGTAAATATGTCCCAGGGCTCACATACAATCCTCAGTGTATTCCCTAAATACTCTTACTCTGTTAAAATAAATTGGCATAAAATTGGCCAATTGTGCATGCAAAAGTCTCATGGGACGTTATCACACGGGGTCTAAAGCAGCTTCATCCCTGCACCATCGCTGCATCATTCCGGATCCTTTGCCCCTGTGATCAGACGACGTCGCAGCAAACCCTGCCCATCCCTGCATCATCCCTGGCGCATTGCTGCATCATCCCAGTTCTTTGCAATTCCTCTTTCAAAGAGGAATTACAGCTGCCGCGACCAGAATCAATCCAGAACCATTCCGGTATGATGCTGCTTTCTTGTCTGATGACACGGGCCATTCCGGTATGGTTCTGGATTGATTCCATGCCGATTTTCTTGCCGCTTTGAGACCCCTGGTGTGATAATGTCCAGAGTCAGGAGACTGACCTTTAAATCTGATTTAATTTTTTTTTTAAAAAAGAAGGGAGGTTGTTTTAGGCCTGAAATAAGTTTGAGGTGCAGCTTACCAATGTCGTCCTAGCCCTGTGATCGCTAATAATTATAAACAAAAGGGAAGTGTCTGCTGAAATGGACCCATTTCAAAGCAGTCCTATAGCTGCTCTCTGATTCTACATCTATGCATGAGAGTGAGAGTGCATGCATTCCCCAAAGATTATGGAATACTTTAATGCTAAATTAGAAATACAGGGAACTACCACTCTCTGGATATTATGCAACTTGTGTAGATAGAACCAGCCAAGAACTTGTCAAACCAAAAACCATGTCACCCTGCTGGTGGACAAAGATCACCACAGCAGAAATGCAAAATCAGATTGCAACATGAATCAGGCCCAGCTCTCTGGAAGACCTTTAGCAGGAAGGAAGAGTAGGCTCCCTGCTTTCAGAAAGACCTTTTCAGTAGTGGTCCTATCTGTGGAATGTCCTCTCAAGTGAAATCTGCATGCTGGCTGTATTAGGGACCTTTAGTCTCCAACTAAGAACATTCTCTTTCCTTGAGCATTTAGTCTTTGATATTTATTTTGATCGTTGCTCTTACATTTTAAACTTTGTTGCTGATTCTTCTAATGTTTTAACACCATTTCAGCCTGTTTTACTTGCTTTGATTGTAAAACCTGTTATTTCATTGTCTTTTCTTGCTTCATCTATATGTTGCCATAAGGCATTTGAAAGCCAGCATAGTGTAGTGGTTTGAGTGTTGGACTGGGACTTTGGGAGATAGGATGGGAATCCCTGTTCAACTCTGGAAACCCACTGGGTGACCTCAGGCATGTCACACACTCTTGGCCTCAGAGGAAGGCAATTACAAATCTTGCCAAGAAAATCCTGTGATAGATTAACCTTTGTTGTTGATGTTAACTGCCCTCAAGTTGACCCTGATTCATGGTGACCCTGTGGATGAGATATCTCCAAGATCCCCTGTCCTCCGCTGCTCTGCTTTGTTCCTGCAAATACATTCCCATGACCTCCCTGATTGAGTCTATCTGGTATGTGGTCTTCCTCTCTTTCTACTAACCTCTACCTTTCCTAGTATTCTTGCATTTTCTAATGGTTGTGCCTTCTCATGATGTGGCTAAAGTATGGCAGTCTCAATTTGATCATCTTGGCTTCCAAGATTTCAGAACTGATCTGTTCAAGGATGCATTTGTTTCTCTTTTTGCTATCCATGCTATCCTCAGCATTCTTCTTCAGTACTACATCTCAAATGAGTTGATTTTCTTCTTATTTTCTTCTTATTGTAGTTTTACCATAGGGTCACTATAAGTTGAAAACAACCTGAAAGGCACACACGCACAAAAAAACCCTAACAACAACAGAAGGCACTTGTCAGCTGGATAATGTGTGAATATTTGAGATAGACAGACAGAGAGAGAAGTTTATCACCTGGAGGCACACAGAGGCATGGGATTTTAAAATCCGTTAAACATCCGCAAATGCAGGTTGTTCTTCAGACACGTTGGCAGAAAGAGAAATAACATGAAAATAACCCAAACAGAAAGTTGACAAAAACCACTCCTTTCTACTTTCAGAATTTCCCGAAAGTAAAAAGGAGCGGGGTTTATCGGTTTTCAGTTCAGGTTATTTTCATGTTATTTTTCTTTTAAACAAATGTCGTCTGAAAAACAACCTGCATTTACTGGTCTTTTCTATGTTCTGTTTGGGTTAACCCCAAACATCATGTGAAAAACAACCCGCTTTTGCATTTTAAATCTAGTTTCAGCACAGGATGTGTCCTGTGTGATAAACTCCAGAGAGTCTTATGAAAAGAAATGTCTGAGCTTCTCTGGCCTTATGGTGCACAGTTGCTTTTCCTTGGCTGGTGTTTCACAGACCCTGCAGTTCTCTTCTCTGGCCAGAACAGGATAATAGAACTGGATAGTGATAGCACACAGGAATGAGAATCACAGCATATTCTCCACCAGTTGAAAACCAACTGCTCATGTGCTTACAATTATTTTTCCATGTTGACAATATGCATTACCTAATAACCATGCTTTTGGCTCACCAGGCACAGAACAATTAGCTCAGATGCCATCTCCTCGAGTGGTGAAGACCCATCTCCCTGTCCAACTCCTTCCCAAGTCCTTCTGGGAAAATGGCTGCAAGGTAAACGCTTTTGGGAACATTTTAAAAAGGTCAGCAAATAATTGAAAGGGGTGAAGGCTGTCAGATCTCAACTCCCCTAGCCACTCTGCTTTCCAAACCCATGCTGTTATTCACATCCTTCTTTTCCTTCCAGGGTTGGCAAGTGAGGGACCAAGAGGCACTACTCAGACTGTGCCCTTGTGGTTTGTCTGTTGCTGACCCTTATAGTACATTGATACATGAAAGCCCCAGGATATCTGGCTCTGACTAGTGTGACTCATTGCCATGTTCCATGTTCTTGTTTTACCACAATGTTATCCTAGAAGAAACTATTCATACTTTTTCATCTGGTGATATCAGTAACAGAATGTTTAATTGGATGTAGGAGTACCTTTCTGGGGTGGGGGCAAGGTTTAAGAAATCAACACTGTCTCCCTTAGAGAACCTCCTTAGAAAAATGCACCTGAAATATCAAAGAGTTCAGATCAATGCTGTTTCTCACTGAAACTAACAGAAAGCATGGAAAAGCCTCCGAGGAGTGCCATAGGAAAAGCTGTGCTAGATCAGACCAAAGACATATGCAGTCCAATATTCTGTTCAAGTATTGCCCAAGCTGATGTCTCTGAGGAACCTCAGAGAAGGACCGCAGTACCTTCTGACTCATTACACCCAACAATTGGAAACTTTCTGTTATTATGTCTCTCTGCTGCCTGTTCTCTTTCTTTCTCTTCATCTTTTCCCATATTTGCCATTTGCTACTCTCCTGAATAGCCCCTCACCTTATGGCCCTTTCCTCAACTGCCCTGTTTCCTTATGGAATGAAGCATGGTATCAGCCATCTTCTCAAGATGTTTTTTTGAGAGTAAGTGTCATGGAAGTCCTGTCCAATGCCCTTCTACACCAGGGAGAGATCCTCTGGACCCAATAGTGGTCCACACCTGGCCTACAAAGGATCTGGAAGATGCACCACTTCCAAAGACCTCCCCCTTCAAAGCATCCATGCCTGGGACTTTCTTTCCATTAAGATTCCCAGTGGCAAGGGTTCTCCAGGCAGTGGAGAATCCTCCTCTAGCTCTGATGGGCAAAATGTGGCTTGTGGGCTACTTGGAGTCCCCTAGGTCCTGTTTGCAGCTCTCACACTCCACTACCAAACTTGGCCTGAAAAGCAAAAGCAAAAGCAGATTCATATCATGCTATGGGATGTCTAAGCAGTTTACAACTGTAAGCTCATTGCCCCCCAACAGTTGGGTACTCATTTTAGCGACCTCGGAAGGATGCAGGCCTGAGTCTAGCCTGAGCCCTGGCTAGCATTGAACTCGCAACCTTGTGGTCTATGAGTGAGTGGTTGCAGTACAGGCATTTAACTGCTGTGCCACCAGGGCTCTTCTTTGAAGACTTCTGGAAGTCTCTTGGAGGGCACGATTGAACAATTTTAGCTATTTCCCTCTGGTTGTGTTTTAGGTCTGGGTTTTTCAAAATTTGAAATGACTGGAAGTCATTTTAGGTATTGAAAAAAAAGACCTTGCTGGAGTTAAAACAGGTCTGGCTGATACTCTGGAAAACAGCCCAAATAGACCAACCGTATCCTCTAGAGCAGGGACCGGCAACCTACGGCCCAGGGCCCAGTTAAGGCCCCAGTCCCCGGACTTACTGGCCCAGGCCAAAGGTTGCCGCCACCACCGCACGCTGCCATCGCGGCGTGTTTTTGCTGCTCTGCGGCCGCGCTCGCCGCACTCGCCATTTTGGAAAGCAAAATGGTGGTCACGACGCGTTTGCACATACACAGTACTCTTGCGCATGTGCAAACGTGTCGCGGCCGCGATTTGGATTTCCAAAATGGTGGTCGTGACATGCGCTGTGGCGGCTGCGGCTGAACGTGCTGCGGCGGCGGCCGCGGTAGTGGGCGAGGCAGCAATGTGCACGGGGGGTTGCGTGTGGTGGTGGAAGGTGCGCGCGTGCATGTGAGTGCGCGTCCCACCATTCCCCCCCCTTGGCCCAGCCGAGACCTGGGCTACGGGTGACTGGCCCAGGTCTCAGAAAGGTTGCCTGCCCCTGCTCTAGAGGATTGTGAAGGAGCACTTGGCCACACTTGAGAGCCAGAAATAAAAGACAGGGTCCAGTTTCTGGGTGACCATAGTGTGGCCCTTTGACTCCTGGAAGTTGCCGTAAAATTGTCACATTAAAAAAACAATGACCACACTCTGGTATCCTGTTAGTGACATACACAAATGTGAGTCCAATATGCATCTCTGTATTATTTTTTTTTTTGTCGTCATTTTGGGGGTTGCAATTTTCCACTTCACTCATGCAATAGCCAAATCTTTCCAGAAGTCATATTCTTCCGCCATGAGTCCTTCCTATGAAATTTTAGTGACTGGTGGAGAACAGGGACATTGGAGAAACATCTGGCTATGTCCCTACAACCAGAAGCAGGACCTCCTGAGTGTCCTCTAGAGGTTATAGAAGGTGATGCCATCATTCTGCATCTGGTTATAAGAGCAGACCAGATGCTCTTCTGATGCAACTCACTCTCCACCAGCCACTAAAGGTTGTGGAGGGATGCTTCTGGAGAAAGAAGCTGATCTAATATGGGGAAAGGAGAGATATATCGTTGTTCTGCATATGCAGAACTTTGTGGTACATCTCCCAATTTAGGACATTGGCCAACAGCATAGTATTCCCATGTACTGCAAAGACGAAGTGCTTCATTTGACACTAAAAACACATTTCCAAGCATTTTATCACACAGGGGAAATCCCATGCAGAAATGGGGTTTTAAATCAGAAAAAAATCTGCATAAGCAGGTTGATTTTCACACAACATCGTAGTTAAACTGTTACTAACCTGAACGGAAAGTAATCAAAAGCCGCTCCTTTTTACTTTTGGAAAATTACGAAAGTAAAAAGGAGCGGCTTTTGACTACTTTCTGCTCAGGTTAACCACAGTTTAACAACATGTGTGAAAATCAACCCACTTTGTGGGTTTCCCCCAGCTTTTAAATCTTGTTTCTGCACAGGATTTCCTCCGTGTGATAAAGTCCAAGGTAGATCTCCATTTGAGTCCACTGCATTTGATCAGAAAGAAACTGACAAATTTCAAAATCTTCTGAATTTCTCAGTTGCAATCCCACTGTAGTAACTGTCTCACAGTCCTTCTCTTCTGTCTTTTAAAGCTGATTTTGAGTTTGGCCATCATCCTGGCTTGAACATGGGAAAGAAGTTACTATATAATCTCAGCCAAGAAATGACATTGCCATTTAATTTAATATCTGCAATAGCAACATAAAGGTTGTAAATAAAGTGTTAAAGATAAAGAACAGGTGAAACTATCTGTTCTAACTTTTATCACACAGGCTGTGGAAGGAGAATAGAACAGAACAGAGTCAGTCAAGACCTTGTAAATTATAATAGATCTGTACATAAATGTACGTATGTGTGTATAAATCCCCTTAGGGCAGGATTTTTTAAATCAAATTGCTTTCATAGGGAGGCCTGGTGTGGCATTTAGGGGTTTCCAGGGGTTCTAAAATCAGTGAGGATTTATTGTTAGCAAAATCATGATTGAATCCTACTGTCAAAATATGAGCTAAATTTTTGCTTGTCTAGATCAATATAGAAAAACTAGCAGTACAGTTTGGATCATGTTTTTTCCCCATTCTTTCCACTAAAGATGATATACTTGGCTCGTAATGCAAAAGATGTTGCTGTATCTTTTTACCACTTTGACCTGATGAACAAGCTGCATCCAGAACCTGGCAGCTGGGATGATTATCTGAAGAAATTCATGGCAGGAAGAAGTAAGTTTGGCCATCTATTTGTTACTATAGGCAATCTGAAGTTTCCATTTTTTTCAGGAAACATCAAGTGATGAGACTACAAGACTGTAGAGGTTTACTGTGGAGATAGAGAGAGCTCCCCAAGTTAAATTGCAGGTAGTTTTCTCTTTTATTCAGTAAATGAAGAAGGTTTCTCCCTCTGCAGAAATAATGGGAAGCTGTGTGTCTGGTTGATACAAGTTGGGCCTCCCTTTTCTGGAATCCTAAAATCCAACATGTTCCAAAAATAAAACTTTTTTTTCATGGGTGGTTGAGATGGTGACACCTTTGCTTTCTAATGATTCGATATACACAACTTTATTTCATGCACAAAGTTTCATATACAAATATTGTATGAAATTACCTTCAGGCTATGTGTATTAGGTGCATATGAACATGAATGTTTATCACTTTAAAAGAGGTTGAAGATTTACTGTTTTGGAGCAGTGTGGCTGAACTGGAAATGGCCCAGTGAGCTTAAATCCAAATGGATCTTTTCTTTCCCAGGTTAAACTCTGAAAGAGAAAACGTCTCCAAATTTCAGGCAAAACAGTGCCCATGACTGGATAGCTAGCATTTATGATGTCACTAAGGGCTAAATGACCTATTTCATGAGGTGAAAAGGAAGTCCTGTCCCCAAAAAGAAGGATTGTGGGGGTAATCCAGTTGGGACCAAATAGGGAGTTAAAGCCCTCTCTATACCACATACAAAAGTCCTGATCTTGGATCAAGCTGGCTATTTGTGGGAGAAAAATCTACATAAATGGCAAATCACATGCTTTATATAATGTATCATTTGACCCTAAGAAATACCAGTTCCCAATCCCAGGAGCAATTCTGTGCTTAAAAAGTTAATTGCATTTTAACTAATATGCTATGTTTAGAAAATCTACAGTGCACAAAAATATAGCAGGAAGGACAAGCCTGGTGTCTCTACCAGAGAAAAAGAATATACTAGATGTTCTGATTTTATAGTATACCTGTCTTCATGGAAATATTAAGTATCTAGGTCCAGCCTGTGTGTGGATTACACATATTAATTGAGATGTAATTTAGAACTATTTAAATGTAATTTAGATCCACAGTCTTCACGCAGCAACAAATAGCCATCCAAGAATTTGATACTTTTTGAAATAACAATTTCAACTTTTAGTTGTCCAAGTTTTCACCCTGATTTCAGCAATACTCCGCCTTATCTGCACTGCAGAAATAATCTGGTTTGACATCACTTTAACTGCCCTGGCTCCATGCTATGGAATTCTGGGAATGGTAGTTGGTTGTGGCACCCCAGAATTCCATAGCATGGAGCTGTTAAAGCAGTGTCGAACCAGACTGATTTATGAGTAAGTGATTATTGCTACTGTGCCAAATATTGATCTGGGGTGACATCAGGGCATGGCAGCTGGTAGCAGTGCAGATTCCACATAGTTCAGGATCACTGAAGGCTAACTTTGCTGCATAATGAAACAAATGTGAACTTTACAGTTATTTTTACCCAAAAACTTTCTACCAACTTTTCACATCTGAGTATCTGTTTATCTCTTTCTCAAAATTTAGCGGCTTTTGGCTCCTGGTACGCCCATGTGAAAAGCTGGTGGGATAAGAGGAATGAGCACCCTGTGTTATATCTGTTTTATGAAGACATAAAAGAGGTAAGAGGCAAAAATGCAGTCATTTTGTGAGTGAAATGATCAAAGAAACAAGTTTGCCAAGTGTTAGGTGGATATGTGGTCTTTTCATGGACTGTCTCATGTAATGCTTTCTTGGTTGAGACCAAAGGGCATCATCTAGTCCAGCCCTTTAGTTTGTAAGCTTTAATGTAGAAAACAAAGCCTGGTGAAAGTGGAAATGCCACCGACTCATGGAGTGTCTGAAGACTGTATGAATACTGACACCATTTCCATATTGTGTTTCATAGGATCCAAAGCGTGAGATCAAGAAAGTCATACATTTCTTGGGAAAGGACCTGGCAGAACAAGCTGTGGATGATATTGTATATAATACCTCCTTTGACAAGATGAAGGACAATCCTGTTACAAATTATAAGATGGTTCCAACTGAAGTGATGGATCACAGAATCTCCCCATTCATGCGCAAAGGTAAAGATTTACACGAATCTGACAATTATTTCCCAGAATTGACTTAGACTTAAGAGATTTGTAAAGAATATTAATTTATCACCTGTGAAATACATCTGACTAGAACTAAAACCTCCATACAGATGCATTTTTCAGAGTGTTGGAAAGGCCACTACTCTTTTTTGTTCCCTCTTTCCTTTATAGATCACACCAAAATAATCAAAATGTAATTCCTCTAGTTTGATTAAATCTGGCGTTTGCCAATTACATTTTGTATTTGACTACAATCCAACTGTTATTCTTCTGTCTTCTAGGAACTACTGGTGATTGGAAGAATTACTTTACTGTGGCTCAGAATGAGGCATTTGATGAAGATTATAAGAGACAAATGGCAGATACAACACTGCAATTCAGAACAGAGGTCTGAATCTCCCTGTAGCTATGACAAAGTCACCACAGTTCTCCAATTTTATACAGAGCCCCTTATTTAGTAAAGATCTTGAACTCCTGAGAGTCTCTGCTTTTAATTAAAGGAAAATGAAGGAAAATTCCTCATATGGATGATTGTGGAATATGTGTATAAAACTGTAAAGCTGTCCCTTCATTTGCGCAAATGCAAAGAATAAAGTGTTCCTTTCCTTCCAACACTTTATTCTTCTCCAACCGCATTCCAACAGGTGGAGGAATTGTTCCTTTCACAAGCCATCCTGTCCTGTACTACTGGAAGACAAAATGAACAATCCAAACTCCCATTCCCAACCAGGAAATTCTGAATATATGTACAGTTATATTACACCAAGATTGGCTAATGGCTCTCATGTCAGCCAGGTGGTGAATCCACTCTGGGTTTTGGCTAAAGGAGCACTCCGATGTGGTGGCCCTATTTAGGAAGAAGGATCAGCACACTGGAAAGCTCTTTTAAAGCTTGGTCTAAAAGCTGGAATGGATTCACAGCCAACTAATATGGGAATCAACAGCTGCCTCGGCACCGCACTCAAGGAATCAGGCTGTGTGAAAAATATCAGAAAGTAGGTCCGCTTTCTATACTTGATCTTAGCCAAAAGGCCATGAAGTGATCCAAGGACCACTTTCTTTCTTTTTGAAATTTTTTCTTCTGTAGATTCTTGGAATAAAGAAAAAAAAGTAAAAAAGAAAAGAAAAAGCAAGTGGTCTTTGGATCGCTTCTCAGCCTTTTGGCTAAGATCAAATGTAGTAAGTGGTCCTTGGGACACTAGCTTACATGGTTAGACAAAAACCATAATGCAAGCATTTTTAATAGTTATCAGCTGTAGTGGCTGAACCCAAACACCATCCCTGTGTCTACCTAATACTGGCTCCTAAGCTAATTGAGGGAAAGGATCTTTTCCTGGTTTCTTGAAGTTAGTCATCATGGCTTGAGAGGGACTTTCTCATGCAAGCCCTCAAACTACAGAAAAACATCAATTTAAAGTCCATTCAATGAGACAGTGTCATCATTGCTGACTAGCGAAGTCATCACACTGAGTTGTAATTCTGTAGTATAGTGCAATGACAAGGCTGCTATTTGAGGAATTTATTGCACCGCTAAATGTCTTACCTCTCCCGAATTCAGCTTTAATTTGGGCAGCATCTGGATACTATCGTAGAGATTTTGCTGGCAAATCCACTGCCTGCATCCAGCTTGGGTCCAGCCCTGGTCCCAGGAGTGCTCCAGCGACCATTTTTTAAAGTTCAAAAACTCCCAATTTCGAAAAGAGGTGCATTGAGTGCCCTTGGGACCCTGGCTCGACCCAGGCTTTACCCGGTGGCAGATTTGGTGGCAAAATCTCTCCAATAATATCCAGATGCTGCCCAAATTAAAATTGAATTCCGGAGAGGTAAGACGTTTTATTTTAGTGGTGCGATAAGCTCCATAGACAAAGATTGGCTAAACTAGCTTGTGATACAGGAGCTGAGTCAGCAGTATTTTTTTTTAACCTTTCCTGTAAACATGGGCAGAAAGCTGGAAGGGATAGGAACTGGCCTGGGCAAGTGATCCATGCAGTCTTCACAGTTGCATTTCAGTCTTAAAAAAAAATCAGGAAACTCTATTGGTCCTGGCAAATCTAGTGTGGCTGTAACCTTAGAAAAAGTGACCCCTTATGTCTGTGCAATGCACCCCAGATATAAGCACTGGGATAGGAAGCGGCTAAGATGGTGGCTCAGTGGTTATACGATGACTCTATTGATTGCAAGCTGGCAGGTCAGCAGTTTGATGCCCAAGTGTTGCTGGACAGAGTGAATTCCCATCACTAGTCCCAGCTTCTGCCCACTAGCAGTTTGAAAGCATATAAAAGTGCAAGTAGATAAATAGGTACCACTTTGGTGGGAAGGTAACAGCACTTGGTGCAGTCATGGTGGCAGCCACATGACCGCCTGAGTCGACTTTGGTTAGCTTTGGCTCTTTGGCTTAGGATGTTTTCACACTACCTGGCTTAAGCCGTCTGGAGCCTTTCCGGAACGGCTCGTGCCGCTCATTCCGGAATGGCTCCGGCGGTAGCAACCCTAATTCCTTTTAAAACCCAGAATTACCTTTAAGCCGCTGAAGCCGGAGTTAGCGTTGGTTTGGCCGGAGTGAGGCTGGACTTACTGCTCCGTGCGTTTGAACACACGGAGCAAGGAGCCGGACGGACGCAGGGATGGCACCGGAAGGGGCGGGGTTTGCTGCGGCGTGCGTGTGAACAAGCTGGAAATGGAGCCGGAGTGGGGCCGGACGGAGGTAGGATTGCGTCCTCCTAAAGCCCCATGTGAAAACGCCCTTTGTAACAGAGATGAGCACCACCCTCTACAGTTGGACACAACTTGACAACCTTGTCAAAGAGGAAACCTTTACCTTTACCTTTTACAGAAAGAGGGTGCCAATCTAGAGTACCGACCAATAACAACAACAACAACAACAATATTTTTTATTTGTAGCTCGCCCCTCTGCGCGGCAATCGGGGCGGGTTGCAGCATTTAAAAACAGACAAAGTTAAAGCTTCCCCTCGTCCCACGATGCCAAGCCAAAGCCAGGGAAAGCTCCACTGAGAATAGGCAACTCTGCTCCATCTCAGCTCTGGAGAGCCTCTGATCCAATTACCTTCAGCAAAGATATATGGCAAGATTATCCACTCCTAACACAGGCAGATCATTAGAATGGGAGGCCAGAGCAGTTACTCACAGGCATTGGGCAGCCTCCTCTGTGGGTTTGTCCTGCAAAAACAACTCTAACAGATCAGTGCATTTTATTTCTCTTCATATAGTTTGCAGATTGCTGGATCATACACAGGCAGAAATGTAAAAGAATGAGATACCTGCAGATCTCCAGGTAACATAAGTAGTCTGCAAGTGTACACTTGTTAAATCTAAGTATTAAAAAAATTACCATTCTTTGCTCACTAATTTTTCATTGATAATCCAAACTATACAGTTATTACACTGTTGTCCTTCCCCCCTTCTCTTTTTCTTTGGTTTTTTCCCCCGGGAGGCTCATGTATTTTCCCTGGGAGGCTCAAATACTGACTTCTGGGAAGAGGAGTCCCAAACCAGCTGCTTCCAGAGAAATAGCTTCTGGTACTTCCCAATCTTCTGTTATATGCTAGAAGCAAAGTTGACTTACTATTACACCATTAGGAGCTTTTTCTATTCATTCACAGAAGATGCGGTTCACCTGAGTGAGCATTTGTAATTTATTCACCACACATTAACCTTTGCAGTGTACACTTTGCATTAACCTTTATCCCCCCCCTTCATTTTCTTAACTGATCTTTTAAACAACTATGCAGTTCCATCTAAGATCAATTCAATGCCAAAACAGTACAATGTTATGATGCAGCCATTTTTGCTTTCTAGAAAATGACTAGTAATTTTTATTGTTATCGTTTTTTGGGGGGTGGGGGGAAGTGTTACAGCACGATGGCATTATAGTACAGCAATGCTCTTTTTGCAAAAATAACAGGGTTGCAACACTCTTCTGTTTGAAAAGAAAAGGATTAGTCCTGGGCAGGTTAATATATATATTAGGGGAAAGCCTAATTTCATACTCGGTTTCATACTCAGTTTCATATTCAGTTGCTAAGAAATTATTTATCCAAAATATATT
>CM034710.1:41865591-41876520 GCA_020142125.1 Phrynosoma platyrhinos
TCTATCTATCTATCTATCTATCTATCTATCTATCTATCTATCTAGCTGTCTGTCTGTCTATCTATCTATCTATCTATCTATCTATCTGATAGTCTAAAATGTAGTTAAAGATTCCTTGGGAACAAGGAATAGCCCTAAAACCAATATATCCATAGTGCAGATGTTTCATTTTTAGGGATCTTGATGTTGACTACAGAAACTATTTTTTTCAAGTTTGAACTTCTTGGTCCCATTGTTGGGCAGCAATGTTCTTTTATCCAGCACAGCTTATTTGAAATCAAACTGTGCTGCTCCCACCCACTCTGATAAAAAGTAGTATTGGTTGCTAAATCACTAGGCATAATATGATCAAATGTTCAGCAGAATATGCACCAGTGAATATCCTGTTTCCTTCATTCTCACATTTCTCTCTTTCCATTTAAGACCTCTATTCAGAGCAAATCTTATTAAAGCTTCTTCTTCCCTTTACCATGTATAGCACTGCTGCAGCTGGAAAGGACAAGGTGAGTCAAAAAGGAACAATGTAGAATTTAGAATCTGTTGTCTGTTCTTTTTAAAAGACTTAACTGATAATCAAACAGCTTTAATCTTTGAAGCATTTCCAGTTTTAATGAAGATGTTTGTTTGGCATTTTTTATAATTTTGCATGTTGAAAGATTGCTAACTCATTTTTAGGAGAATGCCATGCTGGCTGATAGATCCCATGGCAGTGGGGTGATGAATCTGCTCTGGATTGTAAAGGACTTTCCCAAAATGCTGACAATGTTTGGGGAATAGGTTCAGCATCTTGCATAACTCCTTTAAAGTTTGGACTAAAACCCAGAGTGGATACACCACCCCATTGACATGGAAGCCATCAGCTCCTCCTGGTAAAATGATTCTGGGTACATATTTCATCTTGCATTTCGTATAGGCACACATGTTTTCTTGGCAAAGGCATATGCTTACCTGGATTCATCATAACAACTAATGTTCTAATGTGCATTTACTTTATCCCTCAGAAACATAAGAATTAGAAACATGCTTATGTTTTACATTATATACATTCTCCTTGTGAGTCCTAGGACCAAACTATATGTTAAGGGGAATGTGTATTTCTGTGTTAATTTTGTTTTTCTTTCCATAATGGGATCTCCTTTGGGGTGCATACCTTGCAAATTAAGCCCACGCTTACCTCTCAATGACCAATCACATAACAAAGCTTGCTAAGTAATGTAATAAAATAAGAATTAGAACAAAACAAATGAAGCATGAGAAATACAAAATACAGAAGTGAAGAAAGGCATGTGTTATGACAAAAGACATCTTCACCACATGAGGGAGCATCTCTTTTGAATATGTGCTGAACATACAGTCTATTCTGACTTGAAGAGGTGTTCCTCTGGTGGTTAAAGAGAACTGTTTTGCATAGTGTCTTATTTCCTCCAGCTATATATTTGGCATCTTGCATGCTTTGTTTTGTGATTGATCGTTGGAAGATAATCAGGAGTAATTTGGAAGTCTGATTTCTGAGGTATGTATCTATGGGGAAATTTTACTCTTGGAAGGAAATGTGTCAGTCATTGGAAACACAAATATCCTTTATGTCTAAACTGAACCTAAGGCTGAGTTGTATTCTTAAGACAAAAATCTGCTGCTACTATATTAAGCTGTGCTACCCAGCATTTGTAAGCATTCAGAATGACAAAAGCAAAAAGAAAGACTCCCAAGCCTCCATCTTATTTGACATATTCCCTATGCAAAATCTAGAATTGCCTTAGAGCTACATTCTTATCCTACTAAGACTCAAAACAGAAATGGTTTCCCTTTTAGCAAGAAAGGGTGTTTAGAGTTTATCTAAAATGGTTTGTCATCTAAATTCTGTCCCATAAAGGAAATAATAGTAGTTTAAATGCTATTTCTCATGGTTCCAATTCCTGGCTTGCAGTATCCCCATCCTGTGTTGCTTTAACAATGCATTTCTTGTTCTTATGAGATGTTTGCAGACAGTTGGTGGTTAAAGAGGAAAAAAAGACTTTGTGTGCATGGGTGAATGTTAGAAACAAATGCACTGAGTGTTGGAGGTACAGAATAACCTGAAGGAAAATGAAGATGCCATAGTCATTGCAACATTATTCATGGGACCAAGCAGGGACCTAGGGATCATAGGGTGAGTTGGAAGAAACTGATTGACCTAAGACTAGGTAAGACATGAGGGGAGTTATCTAACTAGTCTTTTTTCCCATCCTGCTTCAGTATAAGATGGAAAAGAACAGAGGAGGGAACCCTAAAATAAGAAGTCTCCCAAGGTCCCCTTCTCTCATACAGGATGCCAAGAAAGTATCTCAGCTATAGAAAATGGCACTTGATCTTCCATCCTTTCTGTTGCTTGCACTGTCTGGGCACCACAGCCAGGAGCACCATGTCCCTAGTAGTTCCAAGACAAGAAATTCAATAAGCCTGTTGTATTGTTCTTATTTTTACCTCTGCCTATGAGGAATTCACTTGAAGGGGGGAAACTGAGGAAACTGATAATACCTAAGAGGTCCCCTAAATATTAAACCCCAGGCATGGCTCAACGCTTAATGGGCTAAGTAGGTGACAGAAGCCCAGGATTAAAGTATGTGTAAATGTCCTGGTGGAGGTGAGCCTTCATTGTTATGGTCATGGAAGAAGCATTTTCCCTTTGCTACCAGGGCCTGATTCCCACTTACAAATGAATCGGTTTGTGATTTGAATCGATGGATCGGTCTGAGCATAGTTCACACTACATTTGCCCTGATCACATTTTCTTGCTATAAGATAACCCACTTGTGGTTCACATTGATGAATGAATCAATTCAAAATGGATCTGCTTCAGCTGGCCGAAGTGCAAATTTAAAGATACTGATCCGTGTGCATCAAAAAAGATGCAGAAAAAAATCAGCATAAAAAAGACACGTTAAATTGGTCTAGCACATGCCCCACCCCTCCAAACCACTTCAGCGATTCGGTTCAAGTGTAAACCAGGATCATATAAACTGCTTCAAACTAGTTTGCAAACCAGTTTAAAATGTAGTGGGAATCAGGCCCAAGATTATCAGACCAGGACTATCCTAAGCCTTGAGAGTTCTGAGCCAGAACTTCAGACCTAGAGATGGCCCATTTTGATGTCTCAGGGAACAGGCACTGGTGATATAAACATGATACCTTAAGCATGACATCCTCCAGAGTTGCACAAAGCACTCTGTTCAAATAAAGAAAGTCTAACAAAAGGGGACATACACACCATACACATTTCAAGACAGTGCTCTCTCTCTGAGATTCCTTTCCTTTGCCTTCAGGACTGGAGAGAGGGGCCAGACCCTGAGATCTGAGAACTGTACTTACCACTCACCTGTGCACTGCTTTTGAATACCATAAAGGTGGGGGCTGGATCCAACCTGCCCACCAGGTAGTTAGAGAAGTTGGGTGAACAGGCAAGGAAAGTCCTCCTCCTCTAGAAAGCATCCACCTTTTGCTTAATTGCTCCCATCGTATGGCTAAGTTCAGTTCTTTGCACTTCAAAAACGGATGCATAAGCAGACATAGCAAAAGAGGGCAGGTGAGCAGTCAGAGGGTACAACCATGTTCACTTGCCCAGAGACAAGGAAACGCTGATTGTGTTGAGGTTGCAGTACCATTGCAGGAAGCAGCCACTACTTCTTCTTGTTCATTCACTCTCTGGTATGCTTCTGGAGGCAGGCAGAGAAGTGTGGAGGTAGAAGAAAGAAGGAACAGCTGCTGCTACCTCCGTTCTCTCATTTACTTTCTTCTCTCTGGGCACTGTGGCAAGGTTGATTGGGCCTATGGTTCTGGCTATAGATCAGGGGAGGACAAAGTCTGGCTGACTATTGTGGTGCTGCAGCTCTCATCATTCCTAACCAGCATAGCTAATTGTGAGGAATGCTAGGAGTTGCAGTCCAAAAGCATTTGGAGGACTGCATGATTCCCACCCCTGGTGTACAGACAGTAGTCACCTCTGCCTTCTCAGTTACCTTCTCTTTGGATAGAGCAGCATATAAAAGAGGGGTCTTCATGAAAGAAGCAGCCTGACTGATCCCTATGAGCATAATAGCAGAAATTTGAAGAACTTCTGCTTTGGTTGGTTTTAAAATCTTGTTCCAGGAAAGCTGTGTGTTCTCTCGGCAGGCGTTTGCCCAGGGAACTGTGTGGGTGCTGTGTTGGATTCTTCTTTTTCTCTCTGTAATGTGCACAAAGATGATAGTTGCAAACAGCATAAGGTGATCTGAACCTCTTGTCTCTAGAGGGATGCTCAGGTACTGGCAGGTATGAGTATCATTGCTGGCTGCACCATTTGTAGGCTTTTCAGATTCAGGGGCTAGATCAGAGTCATGGGGCCTGATGCTTCTTCTCTGGTTCTTAGGGTAATGGGGAGAAATCTCAATGTGAAGGTACCATCTTGAAAAATATGTGTGTAGATATATTTTCCTCATTTGTTGCACTTGGTGTTTCTTAGGAGCTTATCACAAAGTTAAATAATACGGCTTACCTGATCGGACTTAAAATTTAAATCAGGTGGCATCCTGATATTATCACAAGGATTTTGCTGCCGAATTTGCCACCTGAATGTAGCCCAGGTCCATCCCCACTCCCAGGGCCGTTCCAGCGGCCATTTTCTCAAGTCGGAAAACTCCTGGCTTCGAAAAGAGCTGTGTTGAGCACCCCTGGGAGCAGGGATGGACCTGGGCTACATTTGGGTGGCAAATTCAGTGACAAAATTCTTGTGATAATATTAGGATGCCACCCGATTTAAATTTTAAGCCTGATCAGGTAAGCCATATTATTTAACTTTGCAATAAGCTCCATTTGAACAGCATACCCTTTGCAACTGTGGTGGATGCTTAAGGATGCATGCTTAATGACATCACCAGCCACCCACATCCTAGTGATATAACAAGGAGTTATATCCTAGGTCTCAGGTTTTGGCCCTGTAATCTCAAAGCATAGAATGGTCTTGATCTGGCACCTGCAGCCATTGGGGACTAATGGGGTAGGGGTGCATGCCATGTTATGATTTTGCATATTGTGTTGTGTGATGATGCTGGAGTTGTGTTGAAAGCATGCCATCATTGTGACTTCACTGGCTTCCTCCATGTGCAGTCAGCATGGGGGCATTATCTATTGCACAATTCCCTCCCTGTTGGTTTGGTGGTGTTTTTGTGAATGCTGGGGATATGTTTAGATAAGCAATACTATATTAGCCCAACATGATAACCACTAATCGCCTTTATAGCACATATATAGGTCAGTTAAAATGATCTGAGTGATCTGGTATCACATGGAACAGTCACCATCGAGACTGCTACTTGTAATGTGCACTTTGGAAGTTAGCTTGCCAGGGATAACTTTTTAAAGCCTCTTCTCTTGTGGATAGGATCACTTTCCATATGTAATCTATGGTGGCATAGCCCAGGAAGCGCTATACCGTATGGTATTTCTGCCTGGATATATAAACTGATATTCAAAGAACGGGTTGAGTGGGTAGCGAAATTTGCATTGATTTTGTTGGTTTAAAGTATGAAAATATCATTTGCTTGAAATATTGATGTAGTAAAGAAAAACTGTCTTATGTCTTCTCATTCCAGAAATCAGCCTTGTCTCATTCAAGAGAGTTTATCTACGAGTTTTTGAAAAAGTAACTCGGCACCCTTGATTAAAAGTTTTCCGTTCAGGAAAGTGCAGTTCAGGAGATTTCCCCACAGAAATGAAATAGAGAACATCTCTGTTGAGCGACTGTCCCAGAAAAGCGAGGTCTGAGTGCTTCCATCTCAGCAAGAACAGTTGTAATAATGCTTTCCATTCATCTGCTGACACTTCAGGTTGCCATGGTAGGAAATGTTTTCTGTGGAAATGTGCTTATTTGGCCAGCAGAAGCCAGCCACTGGCTAAATATTAAGGCTATCATTCAGGAACTGATACACAGAGACCACCATGTGACTGTCCTAGCTTCAACAGCATCACTTTTCATTAAACCTGGAGATGTGTCAGCAGCCAGATTTGAAGTATACCTTGTGCCCTTTGGAAAAGATGACATTGACTCACTTATCAAGGATCTCATCATGTTGTGGTTGAATAATAAGCCCACCACTTTCACGTTCCACAGGTTTTACCAAGAGCTGGGAAAGCTTGTGAGGAAAATGCATGTGCTCAATAGGCAGAAGTGCGAAGGGGTGCTGGCCAGTCAGGACCTCATGACCCGTCTGAAAAAGAACAAATATGATGTGCTCCTTTCTGACCCTGTGAATATCTGTGGTGACCTGATTGCTTTAGAACTGGGCATCCCCTTTATGTACACCCTGCGCTTCACTCCAGCCTCAACTGTAGAGAGGCACTGTGGGAAAATCCCTGCCCCTCCTTCATATGTTCCAGCTTCTTTGTCTGAACTGACCGACAGACTGTTGTTTGGAGAAAGAGTGAAAAACGTCATTTCTTACCATGTACAAGATTATCTTTTCCAAAAATACTGGGAAGAATGGGATTCTTATTACAGTCAGGTTTTGGGTAAGTCTGTGTTGTTTCATCTTTCCAGGTATCCACTCTTGACCCATGATCTGTGTAGGAAAGGTCTGCACCATGTCCTTCCCCTTCAGACCAAGGATCATTAGTTGCCAGAGAGCATGCTCTGACTGTTGGCTCTCCGTTTCATCTGTTGGTAACTATGGTTAATGGAACCTCTAGGTACAGTAGTGGAACTCCATGGACCTCAGCCTTGGGTTTTGTACAGCTACTGAAAGATGAAAAAGAAGGTACTGAGCTAGTTTGCCTGACTCACTCACAATAAGGCATTAAAAACCCAACCTATGGCTGTCAGAAATGAGCCTTAAAAATTGGGGAAAGGAGTTCATTATTTGGATTGCCAGAAAGCTAGTGTAATGTCACATACACAAACAACCCTGTAAAGCAGGAGTGAGCAATTGCACCAGGGGAGCTTCTTTTTGGCATCTTGGACAAACCAGAAGTCATATGACATCTCTTGATTTTGGCTGAAAATCACCATGGTTGGCATTTTGGTCCATGATAGGAGGAGGGGAATGTACCTGAACCATTGTGTTTTCATGGAAATTTGGGTGTTCAGAGGTGGATTTTTGTATTTTGGTGAAGCCCTTTTGGGTAGTTGGGGGAGGGTTGAAATCAGGGTGACATGGCAATATTGGGGGCCAGAAAATAGGGTGGGGCTAGATGTAGCTCATGGTTGCACTTATCATGTCCCTACTTTAGAGCATGATATTGCCTCATCTGGTTTCCTTCTACAAAGCTTGATGACAATTTTTGGAATCTCAAGACCCTTTTCCCAGCATACTTGGGTGCAGATAATACAAAAGATTGCATCTTTTTTAAAAAACAACAACAACCAAAGTCATTGACAGTTGGGTTCTTTTTTAAACTAAAAAGGTAGAAAAGTTTTGCTGGTACTTCAGGTGGGTGCTGAACATCTTAACTCAGATCTGTTTTAGTCCTGGATTTAGGAAAAAAAATGCTATATAGTGATGTGTCAGAGGAGTGCATGTGTTTGTGGATACTTCTGTCTGTCCTAGGAACATGACAGGTTTGCTTTCATGTAGTGATGCATGAAAATTCATTTCAGTACAGTATTTTTAAAATAAAATTTCCCCCCCAATCCACATTTTTTGAACAAAAAAGAAATAGTAAAATGTTACTTGTGGAAGAAACTGAAATGGAGTAATTAATCCAAATACATTGAGTATTTAACTCTTAAAAGCCTGTGTTGTAGTCTGGGTTTATTCAACTGTGTTACATTATTACCCCTTCTCACCATCTGAGATGTTGATCGTCTCTATCAGCTGGTGCAGATAGGGGCAATTTTTTTTTTTTAAAATTCAGTTTGGTTTTGAATTATTTAATCATATACAAAAAAATGGCATAGTCCTTCATTTTCATAGTGGAAGGAACCATGTGAAAAAGTTTACAATGTGTGAGCCTATTAATTGTAAGAGCTGACCCACAACTTTAAGTGGCAATAAACCCCCCCCCCGAAACACATTTTTCTGTCATTTTTGGACTTTTTCCCCCAAATATTCTTTCCATCCTTAATAAGCATGCTGTGGAGCACAAGTCACTGCCAATGTCCTTATGATGTTGTACGGAGGGAGGAGGCCACTTCCTCTTCAGCTGTGCAACAGCAGCTGTGGGGAGGGGGGATTGTGGACACATCTCTGTCCCTTTGGCCACCAATAGGGTTGTCTGAAACCTCAGGGACAAAAACCTTGGGATTATCTCTTGTGATGTGGGGTAGGTCTTAGTGATGTTACATGGATGGTGATCTCTTGTGATGTGGAATAGGTCTCAGTGGTGTTACATGGATGATTTACAAAGGGCAGTGCCTAATGATGTCATTATACATGACACACTAAACATCAGCTACAGTTGTACAAAGGATATCATTTATTTTTTTAAAATATCCCAGGTGTAAAAAATGAGGAAAAAGTGTACGCACACTTTTCAAGACAGTGGCATCACTATGGCTGATGTCGCTCAGTGCGGGTGTCCCAGGTTGGGGTGGTAGTTGAGACCTGTGAGTATTCCAGCTATCCTTGCACACCTGGTGAAGAAGGAGCAGCTTTTGTCCCCAGTGTAAGGTTCTTCTTCTTCCCCAGGAACACATAGGTAGCCAGAATATGCTTGTGTACACATTCTGTGGCCCAGATTGAGCAGTGATTGCAAGACCCATCTGCAGTTGTCCACTCTGGGCAGGGGTGTTGCACAAGGAATTACAGGCTAGCTCTTCTATAATGTTCCTCAAACTATATATGTAACTGCCACTATAATAATAATAATTTTAAAGAACAGGACAATAAGTAGGCTTTTAATCTCAGCTGCTCCAAATATTTAGTGTTTGGGTGTTTTTGATATCTGGAGACAGATTTACATAACTTGTTATTTCTTTTGCATGCAGACTGTTAAAAAACATGCATCAGTGCTCTAGGTTTCATATAGAACATGTGGGCTCGGAATCAGTTTCATTTACCGTATATCCAGTCTTTTGGTTTTTAATTCTTTGGTGTTTAAGATTCTAGTTAATCTGCTCTTCAGGATTAAAAAGCTTTATATAACCACCAATTGTGATATGTGAACACAGTCACCCACCCACCCCAGCCTTGGGAATGTAGATCTCAGGTTTCATCCTGCACTTTGCAGATGTTGGTAAACTCCTGTTAGCTCTTGTACATTCTGTAGATAATTATTTTATTCACTGAAACAAATTTCAGTATTCAGTATTCATTATTCATTTCTTTCTTTCTTTAATTTCTATCCCACCTTTCTTCACGAAGGGGCCTAAGGCGGCTCACAAGATACTGCTAAGTCTTCATGCTCCCCTCTTTTGCTCCACATCACTATTCTGTTTGAACTAGCAACTTATTTTCCAGTTTTAAAAATGCAATGCTGAAACCAGAAAGAGTTTATTGGTGGCCATGTTTACTTGACTGTGTGGAAGAGCATGCAGACTGACATGTGTGACCAAGTTCTAGTTGGGTAAGGTTGGGGAAATTATTTCTAGGAAACTTCAAATAATGGTGTTGCTCAGGACTATATAGACCAGGGACAGGCAACCTTTTTGAGACCTGGGCCGGTCTCCCATAGCCCAGGTCTTGGCTGGGCTGGGGGGGGGGCGAATGGCACCGCACGTGACCCAAGAGTACTGTGCACACGCAAACATGTCGCAACTGCCATTTTGACTTCCAAAATGGCAGCCGCTACATGCGCTGCCGAAAACGCGCCCCGATGGCGGCGCGTGGTGGCGGCAACGGCGGCAACCTTCGGCCTGGGCCGGTAAGTCCGGGGCCTGGGGCCTTAACCGGCCCCCAGGCCGTAGGTTGCCGATCCCTGATATAGACACTACAGTGTTGTCTCAGTATCCAGTAATCAACATCCTTATATACCATCTTACACAGCTAGTTTATAATTACATTAACATATGCATAATTCAAAATTTTCATTGATTACAATATATAGTTTCAATCTCCACCTCTGTTGATTACATATTAAACTTTTACTTGCCGTGCGTGAACTATTTTGGCCTTACTCATCGATACCTGGACTCATTAATTGGGTCCTATCTTCTTAGTTTTCTTACTTTACTTCCAGTCCATATCATCAATCTTACTAATTGACATCAACAAACATTCCTTTTTCTATCTCTTTGACTCTAAAACAGTCTTTGCTATCTTTTACTAAAAGCCTTTTACAATTGTTTTGCAAATGCACAGTTTGAAACATAGAATATGAGACCCCAAGGATCATCCAAACCAGCCCCACATTAGCCATGAGTTTTGTAGTTTCTTTTACATTATTTTATCCCCTACACCATGGCAGGAGTTTGCTAGTACTGAGTTTCATTTTCATGATGCTGTCTGTGTCAAGGAATGCCAAAAGTCAGCTGCTATGAAACATTGTGAAATGCAAGAGTACCCTGTAAGAGCCTGGCCTCTCGTTTTGCCACATCATTAATCAAACCAGGGGCCGGCAACCTACAGTCCGGGGGCCGGATCCACCCCCCCCCGAGGCCTTTGGACTGGCCCCAGGCTGGTCCTGCCACTGCCGCCATCATTGCCACCCCTGACCACAAAGGCCATCCAGTCCAACCCCCTGCCGTGCAGGAACTCCCAATTAAAGAAACCCCGACAGATGGCCATTCAGCCTCTGCTTAAAGACCTCCAAGGAGGGAGACTCCACTACTCTCCAAGGGAGTGTGCTCCACTGTCGAACCGCCCTTACCATCAGAAGTTCCTCCTAATGTTGAGGTGGAATCTCTTTTCCTGGTGCTTGCACCCATTGTTCCAGGTCCTAGACTCTGGAATAGCAGAAAACAAGCTTGTTCCCTCCTCAATATGACATCCCTTCTCAAGGTTAGATGCAGCCCTCAAGGACATGTCACCAAGACTATCTCTG
>CM034710.1:41923490-41937568 GCA_020142125.1 Phrynosoma platyrhinos
TCAAATCCTGGTCCCCAGAGTTATAGTCCAACATTAAGCTACTACACCATACTGGCTCTTCTCCTAGTTTGTTACGGTATGTTTTTTTTACACTGATTTAGTAGTAATCCCTATGCATAGCACATGGGGTGGTTTATGGAAACCAGCCCTAAGAATTCATTAACATGGGGATGACTTTCATGGCTTCTCAGTTCTACACCTCTGTCACAGGAATCTTGACCTCAGGTTACTTGGACTATCTTTTTCTTTTATCATTCTTCTCCTGAAACAAGCTTTCCAGTATAGCCACATAGTGAATTGTTTTGTACTGAATGAATGTAGATTGGCAAAAGTGCACAGTTTCAGCACTTGTGGGGACATGAAAATACCGGGAATGCACTGGTATATTCATCACAAGTAGAATGTTACTGTGTTTTCAGTGAGGATTTCTAAAGTTTTGTTTTTCTACAAGTCTTGTCACAAATCATTTTAATTCAGAACAGTGGCTTTAGATCCTCTATGGTTTCAGATGGCTGAAACAGATTTGAATTCTTCCCCAGGCTTGGTTAGGTTTGATACCTCTGAGCCAAAGAAGAAATCAACTTCACCTCTAACTCTTGAGATTCACAAAGTCACTACACGTTTAGAAGGATGTGTTACAAAAATGATGGGCACAAGGAAAACACTTTCCTCTCTCTCCCTTTTCATATAAGTATTCCAGTGGAACCCCAAGCTCAAAAAGGGAATAGGGCTCCTCATGTTTAATACAACTTATTTTCTGTTCTTTAATAAATCAGAAACTAACTGGCCACATGTGAACAGCTAAAATGGCAAATGATTTAAACTGTTTCACATTTCACATGCAAGAGCGTGTTACAGCCATCCTGGGAGGTTAGCTGAGGGCACTTTGAAGGGCGTGCCTGTTATAAAAGCAATCAAAGCTGTACTTTGAACAGAGAAAAAATTCTTAACATACAGCAGGTGAGGAAAGAATTTGTTCCCTTGATTTGGACAGAGTTAAACTTGTGATCCATGTCAGGATTTTGTTCTAGCACTGATGCATTCAGTGCTGGAACAAAAGATGAATGATTATGAAATATTTCAAATGCAAGATTGTCAAGTGAGAGTCCATACTTTCCCTTTGCAATGTCATTGTTCAAGCAGGGAAAAGAATTGGCACAATGTCTGTGAAATGGGTGCTGGTGCTTCCCATGTTGATTGTATTCCTCTTGGGTTTGGCTTCCAGTGGGAATGCTCTCATCTGGCCAGCTGACATCAGCCACTGCATTAATTTAAATGTTGTCATTCATGAGCTCACAACTGGGGCCACCAAATAATGGTGCTGCTGCCTTCATTCTGTTTACCTTCCCACCTAAGTGGTACCTATTTATCTACTAGCATCTGCATGCTTTTGAATTGCTAGGTTGGCAGAAGCATGCTGGCCAAATGATCACAGGGTAGTCTCTGACAATGCTGGCTCTTTAGCTTAGTAATGGAGATGGGCATCACCCCCTACAGTCGGACATGACTTGACAACCTTGTCAACAGGGAATAGCTTTACCTTTTATCATGCCTTCATTCTACCAGAGAGCTAATTCAAGAGCACTCTCACTCTTAAAATGAAAATGATCCCAGTTCCATTCTCAAAGAAGAAAATGTATACTTTGATTGTACATCCTCTCTGTGGTCTTATAAGAAATGGAAAGTTTTCCATCAAATTTTATGACTATACAGTAGAGTTGTTGCACATGAACATAATTATCTGTGATGTGATTTTGCTGAACAAGAAACTGCTGGAGAAGTTGGAGTCAGAAGCTTTTCATACCCTTATTTCAGACCCACTTATGCTTTGTGGGGAGCTGTCGCAATTTCATTTATATACCTTTCTGAATCTCTATTGGAAATTTAGTGGAAAATCTTTGTGACAGCATCCCATTTTCTTATGACTGTCAGGGAGGGCTGATGGATAGGATGTCCTTCATGGAGAGGATGGCAAATATAGGACATCTCTCATACAAGACATCCCATTTCATCATATCTTCAATAGTTGAATAAATTTCATACTGATAGTCTAGGTAAGTGGTTGTACTTATTT
Organism: Phrynosoma platyrhinos; assembly: GCA_020142125.1. NCBI lineage: Eukaryota > Metazoa > Chordata > Lepidosauria > Squamata > Phrynosomatidae > Phrynosoma > Phrynosoma platyrhinos. The sequence goes on from CM034710.1 coordinate 41,925,565, forward strand.
CTGAGCATGGTCTTTTCATAATAAGGCTTTTCCACATGTGTGTGTGTGTGAGTGTGTACCTATCTATCTATCTATCTATCTATCTATCTATCTATCTATCTATCATGGCTATCAGATGAATCTGCAAACTCAGCACACTGACATCTGATATGAAGTTTCCCCAGTGGTGTTAGGTCATAGGCATGTAAGGGCAGGAGTCCTGATACACCTTACCATTCAGAAATTGTTTCATGGCTTCTAAAATGCATTTTGCCACAAGTTCTTTAGACATTGCCTACTTTCACCTCTGCCCCACACATAATTTTATTGTAATATAAATGTCTCCAATGAACTGTTGGCTTTCTGCTTCATTTTTTTGACTTTTGTATATGGGGGACAAGTTTCAAAAGTGTGCTATACATTATGGGAACAGAAAGAGCAGAAAGAGCAATTTGAGTTTTTTCTGCTATCCTGAAATATACAAATCACCCTTAGTCCATCTCACATGTTTCTTTCTCTGCTCTGACATCAGCTAAGGGAGCAGGTCTTATGATACTTTCTTTTTCAACCTTTGGATTATATGCCCTTGTGTCTTCTCTACTGCTCCATCCTTCCTTTCCATGGCATGGGTATGTCAGCATACAGGATCTTGGCCTTTATCTCCCTGCTTTCACCACCACTACATGATGCTAGGAGCAGTGTAACTGCTAGCATAGTCCACCAACAGGATTCTGGCCTATGTCTGGACATGAACACTATTCTCCATCTGCAGTGCTTTATTGATTATTGCAGAGAGTTGATTATGTCGCTCATGAAAAACTATATATATTACTCTAAAGGAAATGGATGTGCCTCCACATTTGATTGCCCTGGTGCATAATCTATACTCAAGACAAGAGGTCACTGTAAGGCCAGAATATGGAGAAACAGAATGGTTTCCTATTGGCAAGGAGCATAGAGAAGGCTGCATTTTACCATCCACTCCATTTGATTCATACACAGATCATATGGAAAGCTGCATTAGGCTCAGGGCTTGTCTACATGATTTAAATAGTCCTCATTCCTCATTCTATCTCAATAGAATGTGGTCCTTCCACACAAGTGCTCATTCACACACTATACTTTAATGTGCTACTGCAAGCACAAAGGTCTCACATGCACAACTGTGCTTATGCTTCTGTCATCTGGATAAAACTGTTGCACATTGTGTACAAATCACCCTGCATGTATAGTGCAGCTTACACTAACAGAATGCTAGTTGGTGTGAATTATTTTTCAGTTCTGAAAACTGAGCTTCAGAGTGCTTGTGTATCTTCAAAGGAGAAATAAGTTAAATTTAATTCCATTTCTTTTTACCCACAGGGAGACCCACAACATTGTGTGAAACAATGAGCAAAGCAGAAATATGGCTGATCCGAACCTACTGGGACTTTGAATTTCCACGGCCACTCCTACCAAATTTTGAATTTGTAGGAGGTCTGCATTGTCAGCCAGCAAAGCCTTTGCCTAAGGTAATTCCCTCTTGTGTCACTCACCTGATAATGATAAAGTCAACTGTTTCTTATTCAATGCATCTTAAAGAAAGTAGGGGAAAGAAATATGGGTGTGAATTTTTCCTCGCTGACCTTGCTTTGAATAGCATAGTGTCATATCCTCTCTGCCAGACTCCTTACTTGAGAAACAATTGTGCTGTTTTGAAAATAACACACTTTAGTTTGCCACCTCTCATGGGTAATCAACTGCCATCACATCTTAAAATGTTTCTTTCTTTGCTCCTTGATAACCAGGCCAAATATACAAGCATAAAAGTTAAGGTAAAGGTAATCTCTTGACATGAATGCCTCATTATAACCGACTATAGGGGGTGGTGCTCATCTCCGTTACTAAGCTGAAGAGCCAGCATTGTCCAAGGACTACTCCGGTGATCATATGGCCAGTACGACCGCACTGAATGCTGTTATCTTTTCACCAAAGTGATACCTATTTATCTAGTTGCATTTTCATGTTTTCGAACTGCTAGGTTGGCAGAAGCTGGGACTAGTAACAGGCATGGGTGAACAGAAAATTTTGTTAAACAATAATCAAAATATGAAGTTTTTTTAAAAATAGGACATTTATCTAATATTGTGGTTATCCTTCCTTATTTTTTGTACTTTATATTTCAAAAGATCACTTCAGACATGTTCCTATATGCCTGCTCCACCCTCTACTTTTACTCATGAGAATCACCATCTATTTTCAGATTCTAACCTTCACTCCTCAACTGTTGTTTTTCACTCTCTCTTTTGGATCAGCACATTTTCTCCCTCCAGCCAATCAGCTATTTGGCGCACTCCAATGTTCTACCATAACCTCCATTCCCTGCTCTCACACTTACTATAAAATACAAAATTTTAATACATCCCAATAACACATTCTTGTTATTGTTATTTCATTTATATCCTGCTTTCCCCACAATACTGGGGACATTATCACATAAGCCCCACTCTTGCAGCAATCATGTTCATTTTTTAAAAATGGAAACATACTGTTTTCAGAGCAGCCATCATCATACATCTTCTCAGTCACACAACTGGGGCTGCTACTCCAATTGTGCTCTCTTTCTGACTCTCCCTTGACCCCGTCACCCTGCCTTATATCCTATCCAACATTCTTTTCAGTTATTTATTTATATTTTTCTCACACAGTTATGGAGCTTTACTACTGCAAATTAAGTTATTTTTTAAAAAATTGAGTTTATTAATAACTTTGCAAGCAACCAATATAATCAACACAAAATACATTCTATGAACCTTGGGGGTCAACAGAAAGAGTTTTACAGGAAGATATTTGTCCTGGGATAGCGGAAACACTCAGAGTTTAGGGTGTCATCTCACTCCATGGCAGCTGGTGGAACTGAGTCCAGAGTGTCTCTCCAAAAGATAGTTTGATGGGTTGGAGGTCCAATATTGTTTGTGTTGTTATTAATATATTCAATAAAAACAGACCAATACTCAAAAAAAATGTGTGTGCCTTTATTTTTGTCCATTGCAAAACCTGAAGGTATAGGAGAATTTTTCTGCCAACCTTGTGTCCCAAATCCTCTTCTACCAGTTGTTCAGTTGAACATCTCCTGTTTTCCAATATCTTACTATTTCAGCTCTAGCTGCTGAGATGAGGAATGTGGCAAGTTTTCAATTTTTCAGGTGGCTATTGTCCTTGCTGTAAATCTATAGTATTAGAAGACCTGGGCAAAATTGTACAGGTTGTTTCACAATATCAGAAATTTGGGTTAAAACAGCATTCCAGAAGGCCCTAACCTTGGGACAATCCAAATACATGTGCAAATAGGAACCAAGCATTTTGCAACCTCTCCAGCATTTTGGGGAGGTGTCTTTTGCCATTTTTGATAATCTTATGGGTGTTGAATATCATCTTGTATGGCATTTAAGGTTCCCTCCCTTATCAATGCTGACTGTGATTTATTGGGGTGGGGAGTTCAAATGCGTGACCAGGTGGTTTCAGAGATATCCACGTTTAGATCAGATTGCCAAATTATCCTGGTAGGCTGACTCAGATTTTTATATATTATGGCTGCCCCACCTGTAGATCTTTGTCCTTTTGCTATACAAATGTGTTCATAAAAGGTCAAGGGGACAACTGTCCTTTGTCAATTTGCTTTTTGCAAAGGAGAGCACTTGAAGTACTTGGAACCAAGAGGATTTGGTGTGTCCCAAGGCATTGAACAAATTATCTGTTGTTTTGAGCTTTCCATGCGCTAATAATTCCATAATTCTGTATAGGCCACATTCCCTCCAACATTTGAAATGAGCTAATTTATTCACTTCATAAAAATAGGGGTGTAATAGGAATGGACAAATAGGAGAAGGATCCAGAGCTAGTATGTGATCCCATTGGTTCCAAATAAGGAGGGAGTTGTAGAGAAATGGGTTTTGAATCTCCTTCAACACCCTCCCTGTCCTTATAGAGAAAACAAGATTAAGTTCAGCTAAACTGTAACTACCTAGTTCTATGGGTACCCATTTGGTGGAATATTGCTCTGTGACAAGTTGGGAGAGTTGGTTTAGTTGGAAGGCATGATAATAGAGTTTGACATCTGGGATCGCCAATCCTCCTTCTCCAGTGTTAGTATATCTAACAGATTTAGGGAATCTGGGTCTTTTTCTGTTGAATATGTAGTCATTAATAATCTTTTGCCAGAATTTGAATTTGAGAGGAGTTGGACAAATAGGTATAGATTGGAACAGAAAAAATAAATGTGGGACAAGAAACATCTTTACAATGGCAATCTTCCCAAGAATGGAGAGGTTTACGTGTTTCCACTCCCTAATGTTTACTTTCATCCATTTAGTGACAGGATTATAGTTCTTGGGCACCAATTGAGATAAATCTTTTGTGATAAGAATGCCTAGATATGTGAATCCAGAGGGACATAGGGCCTTTACAGACTGCCAGAAATAATGCAGCTTGAGGCCACTTTTACTGTCCTGGCTCAGTGCTAGGGAATCATGGGAATTGTATTTTTTTCTGGGACATTGAGCCTTCTCTGTCAGAGAACTCTGGTGCCACAATAAACTACAGTTCCTATGATTCCTTAGCACTGAGCCAAGACAGTTAAAGTGTCCTCAAGCTGCATTATTACTGGCAGTCTGTAAAGGCTCATGGTTGTAATCCAGAGATGTTTGTCCTGGTCTGAAGGCGGATTATTCACATATAGCAGTTTACATTTTTGATAGTTGATCTTAAGCCCCGAGTGCTTCCCAACGGTGCCCAGTATCTTTTTTATTTCAGGAAATGATGTTTCAGGTTTTTGCACTGCAAGCAGAATGTCATCTACATACAGCAATATTTTGTGATGGTGGCCACTGATATAGCACCCAACAAAATTTGGGCTTGACCTAGCCAGTTCAGCTAAGGGTTCAATAAAAAGTGTGAATAGCATTGGTGAGAAAAGACATCCCTGCTTAGTGCCTCTGTGTAAGTTGAAGCGATCTGAGTTTATTCCATTAACACTCCTTTCTGAGTGTTTGTATAGATGTTCTAACACTTCTCCAGTGTTAGTATATCTAACAGATTTAGGGAATCTGGGTCTTTTTCTGTTGAATATGTAGTCATTAATAATCTTTTGCCAGAATTTGAATTTGAGAGGAGTTGGACAAATAGGTATAGATTAATCTATTGCCAAAATTTATTTCTTTTAGTACACTGAATAGGAAATGCTATTCAACCCTATCAATCGCTTTTAATGCATCCAGTGAGAAAAGCACCAAAGGAGCTTTTGTCTGGGATGAATGGTGAATCAGGTGAATCTACAGACTGAATCTGACATTCTCCTACCTGGCATAAAGCCTACTTGATCCAAGTGGATATAATCCAGGATAAATTCATTGAGTCTATTTGCCATAATAGAAGTGAATAATTTCGTGTTTTGGTTTAATAAAGCTATTGGCCTGAATGCTTTGACTGGAGGTTGCTCATCTTGTGTCTTCAGTATGAGAATGATTCTCTACCTGCGCCAACTGCTGGGAGGGAGACCACCACCCATGACTTCATTAAACAAATTAAATAGTGAAGGGATAAATTCATCTGTAAGGAGTTAATAGAATTCACCAGAGAAGCCATCTGGGCCCGGGGATTTGAATGATTTCAGTTTGCCCTATAGCCTTTTTTATTTGCTCCAGGTCTATTGGTTTGTTCAGAAAAGAACGATGTGATTCAGAGAGTTTCTTTATGTTTAATGATTTTATGAAATCAATTGTAGATGCATCACATGTGTTTTCCGATGTGTACAAACCTTTATAGAATCTGTGGAATTCATTAATAATATCCTTGGGAAGGGTGATATCCCAAACAATATCCTTTGCTGGAATATACTGTAGTGGTTAATCTTTTATTTGCTTTCTTTTTTAACTTCTCTGGCTAATAGGTATGGGTTTTTGTTGCTAAATGCATAGTAATATGCTTTGCTATATTGTAGTGAGACTTGTATTTTCCTATGGTCTAAATCTTCTAGTTCTGTCTTTTTTTTTTTTTTTTTGAGAAGTGTGGAGTATATAGTTGGGCTTTTGGTGTTTATGTATCACATGTGCCTGTTGTAACTGTTGAATCCCAGACATAAGGGTTTGTCTATCCAAATCTCTAAGTTCCTTTTTCCAGGTTTCCTCTTGGATGAGTAAGCCCCTGAATACTGCTTTTAGAGTGCTACACAATAAGGCCTCTGATGTGTCTGTCTTTTTTATTTTCTTTGTAAAAATTCTTAATGGCCTCTCTAATTCAGTTTTGAAAGTCTACATTGGATAGGAGGGAGGGGTTGAATTTCCAAATCTGTGTTTTTGGTATGCCAGGACCAAGTCTCGAGTTCATGGTCACCAATGCGTGGTCAGAATGGGAGATAGGTTCGAGTTCGACATCAGTGATTTCAGGAAGAAGCATTTTGGAAATGAAAAAATAATCAATCCTATAGTATGATTTATGGGTGTCACAGATGAAAGTATATTGCCTATCATGTGGGTGCATGGCTCTCCAGGGATCAATAAGGGCAGATTTGACAATGATATTAGGTGTGTGTGTGTGTGTGTGTGTGTGTGTGAGTCCCTCAGTCTTTTCTTGGCAGGATGATGAGACTTGTCTAGATTATAGTCGAAGACTTCATTTGCATCACCACCAGTGATAAAAAGAGCGATCTGCTTGCGTGAGATGTCTGTTCTTCCTTCCTTTGCTCATTCTGCTAGGGCCATGCACCATCTTTGATTCCTCTGATGAATCTGTCTCATCTGAGGATTGTCTAGGATCTTTTGCTAGAATGCAGAATTCTGGAATCTTTTGATCCACCAAGTGTTTTGTCCCTGGCATTGGAGATCCCTTGGCAGGTAAAAGTTTTAGTTGCTAAGAAATGCTTCAATTATACAAAATGTCATTGAGGCCAGACTCCTCTCATTATTAAACATCAGCCATGTTGGATCATCAGCCACCCCCCCCCCAAGTTATTTAAAAAAAAAAAAAAAGAAAACAGGAAAAAAATTAAGGGAATCAGGCTGCTTGGGAATAGTGAGGGGGAGACAGGATGGGGGGAAAAGTGGGGACACTGAAACCATGTGAATCTTGCAACGGCTTTGCCAGTGACATTTTGCATCTGGGGACTTGCACGATTGTGAGGTCATTGAACAGTTTTCTCTGTCAATGAAAAGGGGCTCAGCAGCTATGGGTCAGAGGCATCATCATGTGATCAGTATAACCAAACCTCTTTTTCCTAGTTTGATTGCCATTTAAAAGCTGCATGTAGTAATTTCCTGGGACTCAATCACACACAGTTAAAATAGAAAGTCAAAAATACAAACATAAGGCTTGACCGTGAAGGAGAGGGAAGATCTGCTGTTTAGGACAAGCTCAACATTCAAAGGACAGATATAAGGGTGTAAAATACATAAGGTTTACACTGTTGTCGTCTGCCCTTAGAAATAATTATTTCAGACCAGGGGACATTGTTTGGCGTAAGTCTGTATTATGTACATTTTTCTTCTTCTTCCTCTCAACCCCTTCTGTCACTCATTACTCCCCTAAATCTTCCATCCATCAGAATGTAGCCTTTCCCACTAACTGGGTAAGTCAGATGGGCTTTGTAGGTATCTAAAGACACAGAACCCTTCTATATTAGAAAAGAAAAACAAACCAAAGCAGGAGAGTATCAGCTTTCACTGTGCCTCTCCGCTTGCCCTCAGAGCACTTCCATGCTCCTTCGACAGGAAGACAGTCATAAAAGTATGCCTTTTGTCAAACAGATTTTTCCAGTGTGCCAAACACATGCTTTCATTATTGTTTCCCTTGGGAAGAGAATGAAAGTTGGCTAGGATGTTATGTGGAGAGGCAAGGAGAAAGCCAGTAGTCACCTGCTTTCTCTCTCTCTCTCTCTCTCTCTCTCTTTCTTTCTTTCTTTCTTTCACCACTTGAAGGAACACTGTTTTTAAATATGGGCTCAGCATCTCATCTTTTTTGACCCTAAACTTAGAGCTCTATCCACTATCTCCCCTATAATCTATGATTTTAAGAGCATCAAAGCAAAAGAATCTGTTACCACTACTAGTGATGAAGCAAAGAGAACTATTTGTATATTATTAATATTCTTTTCAGTGTTACGGTCTGTCAAGTGTCACTGACTGGAATTTTGGTTTGGATTCTATCAAAAGATTTAGGAACCAGTGAAGTATCATCAGATAATGTCTAACATTCTATTAGTGACATACACGGTCATATCTGAAAGTTAAATGGGCATATTGAATTGTTTTGGTTGTGGCAGAAGAGAAATTCATTGCCTTTCTCATGTAGCAACCCAAATCCTTGCAGGACTCACCTTTGTATTGCATTCCTCCCCATAGTAACTTAGTGACTGCTGGAGAGTGAGGAACATTGGAGACTATCTGACTATGTCCCTACAGCTGGATGCACAATGACAAAGGCATCCTCTGAGATGCCTTGGAGGTCCTATAGGATGTTGCTGTTGTCCATCTAGCTATAGGGACATAATCATAGGCTTCTTCAATTCTGACCATTCTCCACAAGCCCTAAACTAATACCAGAGGTAAGTCAGTCCTGTGGAAAAGGATAGAGGAGATGTGTCATAGTCCTGCCTGATCAAAATCTTACAAATCATGTAAGATCTTGGCCAATGTGGCACTTCCATGTAGTGTCACTTTTTGTAATTGTCACAAAATGATGATGTTCATGTTGTTTTTCCCTATCATTATTATTGTTATTGGTTTTGTTTTTTAAACAGGAGATGGAAGAATTTGTCCATAGTTCGGGGGAACACGGTATTGTGGTATTTTCTCTTGGTTCAATGCTTAAAAACCTAACAGATGAAAAGAGTAACATGGTTGCACTGGCACTCAGCCAGCTTCCACAGAAGGTCAGTGTGATGGATGTAATTTTTTAAATGTTATTTGTACACTAAGGAATTTATCACACAAGGCTCTTCTCCCACTAAAGAAGTAGTGCTCATAAACGAACTATATAGTCACTATGATGGAAAACCTCTGCTGAACAAATCTTTTCAAGAAAACGCTATGATAGGATCACCTTAGGGTCACCACAAGTCAGAAATGACTTGAAGGCACACAACGACAACAACAACAACAACAACAACAACAACAACAACAACAACGGTAGATTTTTGCAATTCATATTTAGGATCATTGTGCCATTTCAATTAATTCAAATGCCAAATGCACCTTCAAAGCCAGGTAGCAAGATCAGGTGAAGGAGTTCTGAGGCACTGGCAACTGGGGCAGTGAAGGGTGACATGCCTAGCCTTTCCTGCCAGTAAGCCACAGTACAATGAATCACTGAGTACTGCTTATCCCCCCATGGCTTGTGGGAGGGATGGAAGGGGCTGCTTGTGCCATCCTTCAGTACTCTATTTGCCACTACCTAAGAACTCCTTTGGTTGGTGCAACTGCTTGGCTTCTAAGGTGGCTTTTAGGTGAGTTGAATCACGAGATGAATTATAGCCGTGCTTCCCATGCAAGAGCTCAGCCTTCCTCACTTATCTGAATGAGTCTGGCATAGTCTTGCTTCAAGAAACATAAAATTTTATTCATAGATTTGTGTCCTTCTGTCTCTATGAAGGTATGGGTAGATGGGACTTTGTTTTTGTTTCTTTTTCTTTTGATGCTATGACAATTGTGTTACCTGTGACCTTTCTATGCATGGGTGTGAATGCTGGACAGTGAAGGAAGATGACAGAAGAAGAATCAACTCATTATAAATGCATCCTGAAGTAGAGTTCTACAAAGAATATGGATCACTAAAAACACACATAAATAAATGGGTCCAACAGCAAATCAAGGCTGAACTCTTCCTAGAAACAAAAATGACTAAACTGAGGCTATCATGCTTTGGAAATATCATGAGATGACATGACATGGGACAGCACTGAAAACAATAGCAAAAGAGGACTGCGTTGTAGGTGGATAGACTGAATAACAGGAGGCATGCCTCTGAATCTGCAAGGGCTAGTAATAACAAGATGTCTTGGATGTCTCTCATTCATAGGGTTGTCATAAATCAATTAATAAAAACAACTTTTGTGACTCTTTTGCATTGGCTTTTACTTTTAAAATATATTTTTTTAAAAAAACGTTTCTCCTACCAGTGCCCACAGAGAAGCTACTGTGTCAACTTGGCTTAAATCTGAATCTTATTATTTGAAATACTCAGCTAAATTCCGTCACTCTTTTCCTATTTTTGTGGATGATTTTACTTGTAATGTAGGGGCAGGAATTAATCTGGCAGGTTTCTCTACCTAATTTATCAAAAAGCAGGCATGGAAAAACGTAAAGACAGATTATGCCATTTCAAAGACAGCTTTATTAATCCTGTAGACATGTTTGCTCCAACTTGTTTTTAAAAATGATCTGTGTAGTTTGAACAAATCTAATGCTGAGAAAGTTTTGGAAGAATTCACATGTGTTTCCTCATGGGGCTCAAGGGTAATTGACTATTTTTATAGTTCATAAGTATCTGAAAATACTGAATTATAATGGTTTTAAGACAGCTTCTTGATCATGAACAGCTCCAGCAATATGGCAAAGAACCCAAAATATTAATGACTTTTTAAAAAATAATGAATTTCTTTGAGTCCTCTTAAAGTGAGTAAACCAAATTGGTGGCCACCAAAGAATCTGAGAAACAATTTTGACTTAGAAAGCACAGATAGCTGCTGGGGGAGATTTCCCACCCTTTGCAAAGAAAAAGAGGGCAATTGCTGTCACAGCTGTTCCTGTATTCCATTTTAGATTTGGCATATTTTTCTTGAACCCTGCAGCTCACAGGGATTTTTATTAATCAGCATGTTCAGTTTTATTATTCCCCATAAACCAGGAAGGTCTAAAATATTCTTAATAAAAAAGAGAGAAAAGCAAAGGAAATAAAATCTTTGAAAATTATACCTGCAGTACTTAACAAAGTCATTCAATAGCCTCTTAACATCCAAAAGGATCTGAGAAATCAGAATGGCATCATCAGCACTTAACAGGTGGTTTAGTGCAGTGACAAACCATGAACTAAAAAGTCTTGGGCTTAAATCTAACAACTGTAAATTAAGTTTGGTTAAGTCTGGATTAAAACCCATGTATTTAATGATTATAAGGAAAGGTTCTAAAACATAAGTGTAGTCTGTAGGATGCATATGGTCATTGTAACCCACTTTCGTAGCCCCTGAAACCTCCCATATCTCCCCCAAAGAACTTTGAATCTCCCATTTTTTTTTAAAAAGCACCATTTGTGGAATTTTCAGGCAAAATTGCCCAAAAATTACATTACCCAAATACATGAAAACATGCAAATCCTCCTTCCTACCCCCCCCACACCCACCTTCTTTTCAAATACCTTCTTTTCCCTCCATTTCACCTTCAAAATGGGGACTGGAAGCAATGCAACATGATTTCTGCTTGCCATTTTGAAGGAAAAATGTGTGTGTGTGTGGGAGGTATTTTGGCACACTCAGGGATGCAGAAGGGTCAAGAGGTGAGAAATTCACTCCTGGTCCCCTCACAATTGCAAACCCCAAGTTTAAAGAGAAAAATATGAAAATACATTCCAGAAAAAAAAATCCTACTCAAGTAAGCAATTGCTATTTGAGAAGCTTCAAAATAAACATTGTTTCAGAAAATTAGATGACTTTGGTTAAGCATGAAATGTAGTTTTCTTTGCAAACTGTGTTACAAAGGAGATCCCCCCTTTTTTCTGTTTCTTTTCAGGTTATTTGGCGGTACAAAGGAAAAAAACCAGAAACACTAGGTTCCAATACCCGACTTTATGACTGGATACCACAAAATGATCTACTTGGTGAGAAATCTTATGCCACAGTGCAGTTTGGTTTTACAGCTTTGTTCAGACAATCACTAGGGAATCTGTCCCATGTTCTTCTCTCCTGACTGTCATAGGCAGTAAGGATGAACAGCTTCCACCTGTTCCATTCCATTTTTGTTCACTGCACTTTGCCTTCTTTCTGGCCTAACCTGGATTTCTA
>CM034710.1:41937668-41950647 GCA_020142125.1 Phrynosoma platyrhinos
AGTGTCCTGACACAAATTGAGTAAGTTGAAACAAGTTGTAATTTATTAACAACGATAAAACTGTAAACTTGAAGTGCGTCTTTGGTGTTATTTCCCTGATTTCAAACATGCCACACAATAGTGCAATCAATATTCAATGTAAACTAGAAAGTAACACTGCCCTCCCAAAGGTTGCTTCTCACCTGGCCCTTGTGTCCAACCTATAATGTTTAAAGTCAATGGTTGGGATCAGACAGCAGCCTTGCAAACTTCCTCCAGTGGCACTCCAGTCAAAAATGCAGAGGATATAACTACCGCCCTAGTTGAGTGTGCTCGCACTCGGCCCGGAGGGTTTTTTCCCTGCCAGTTCATAACACAAGTGGATGGCAGCCGCCACCCACTTAGAGAATCTCTAAGCAGTCACAGGCAGTCCCTTTTTGGCCTCTGAGTAACACACAAAAAGTCTCTCAGAGTGCCTGAAACCCGAGGTCCTGTCGAGGTAGAAGGCTAATGCTCTCCAGACATCCAGAGTGTGCATATGACATTCGGTGTCAGTGGTTGGGTTTGGAGCCAGGGTGGGTAGTACAATGTCTTGATTAATGTGGAAACCCGACACCACCTTTGGAAGAAATGTGATGTCGGCATGGAGGACCACCTTGTCCTTATGGAAGCGAAGGTACGGCTGGTCTATCTGTAGGGCACAAAGCCCTCCTGCCTGGCGGGCAGAAGTGATGGCCACTAAGAAAGCTGTTTTCCAGGTCAGCAATCTTAAGTCCGTGATGGCCATGGGCTCAAAGGGTCTAGCAGAGAGGTGAGAAAGCACCAGGTGCAGGCTGGAGGATGGAGGTTGTTGACTCCTTTGAGGAATCTCTTCACTAAAGGGTCCTTAAAGTCTGCCAGTTCGTTGTCCTCTCTAGGCAGGTGAACCGACTGCAATATAATCTTGTTGTCAATGCACCAGTTCCAGATGTGAACTGTGATCTGGAGAAGTTTCTGGAACCTTATGCCTCCCTGTTTGTTCAGAGAGAACATGGCGGTGGTGTTATCTGTCAAGAGAAGCACTACCTTGCCCAAGAGCAGGGTTTGGAAAGCCCAGGGGGCCTTCTCTACAGCCAGCATTTTAAGGGCATTGACGTGGAGCTTCTTATCTAACAAAGACCATTTGCCTTTGACAGTCAGATCCTGTGTGTGTAGCCCCCATCCATCTAGGGATGCATACGTGAGGAGGGTAATTTGGGGCTGAGGAGCCAGAAAGGGCATCCTGATACAAACGTTGTCGGGTTTGAGTCACCAGTGCTGGCTATGGCTCTCGGTACCCTGAGTCACTTGGAAGGAAGACTGCACATAGGATTGAAGACAGACAGGAACCAGGACTGAACAGGCCTGAGACGTAGTCTTGTTCACGGGGTAACAAAGGTTGTAGAAGCCATGTGTCCCAGTGCTACCTGCACGGTATGGACTTTGATCCACCTGTGAACAAGGCAATCTGATGGATTTGCAGAGGGCATGAAATCTGTGGTAGGAAAGTTATGGTCTTGTCGGAGTCGAGGACCAGTCTGATGAACCTGACTTGTTTGTATGGGACCAAACTTGACTTCTCTCATTTGACCAAGAGTCCAAGAGAGCCCAGAAGGGAAAGGGCAAATTGAATGTCCTGTTGAAGTCTTTTTTGGAAGACTATGATCCCTTGCTGGCAGAGATAAGCTGCCACTGGAGCCATACATTTGATGAAGACTCTCGGTGCTGTGGAGAGTCCGAATGGGAGGACCCTGTACTAGTATATTTCAGTCCCGATCATGAAGGCGAGGAACCTCTTATGATCCCATTGAATGCTGATGTGAAAATAAGCATCTTTGAGATTGAGGGTTGTGAACCAGTATCCTCTCTGTAAGAGTGGTAAAATAGAGACAAAAGTTACCATGCAAAAACGTTGGTAACAAATGTAAGAGTTCAATTGTCTGAAGTCCAGGATGGGTCTAATGCCCGAGTCTTTCTTGGGAACAGTGAAGTATTAAGAGAAAAATCAGTGACGGGCCCGAGAGGAGTCTACGGGCTCAATAGCACCCTTTTCTAACGAGGCACGCACTTCACTGAGTAAGGTGTCTGAGGGGCTGGTGGACAGGACAGCCCCAGTGGTTGGGATCTCCTTGAACTCGAGGGCATAGCCCTTACAGATAATGTCCAATACCTGGGAGTCAGAGGTGATTGAGGCCCAGGCGATAAAGTAGGCCTCTAATCTGTCCCCAAAGGGAGGTACAGCAAAGTGCGCTGTCCCATCTCATAACCTCCTCTTGCCTGAGTCAGAGGTCTTCTTCCAGAAGTCCTGCCGGTACTGAGGCTGAGACTGTTGATGGCAGCCTGAGGAAGAGGACGACGACTGAGATGGTTGGCGCTGTCTAGACTGGCCCTGTGGCTGGGGCTGATGTTCTTGTTGCTGGTACGTATGCTGGTGGTAAGGCTGGTACCAGGAGTGCTGGCCTCTGTAACGACGTCTGGGGAACTGGAAGGCAGGTGAGGACATGCCATGTTTCATTCGATACCTAAAATTTAACTTCTCATCCATGTCTTTGTTGAAGAGACTGGAATCATTGAAGGACATGTCCTTGATGGCTGTCCTGGCCTGGGGTGTCAAGTTCGATGCTCAAAGCCATATGTGCCTGTGAAGTGCCACCGAACCTGACAGGATTTTCATGGCACAGTTGGTGGAGTGATGTGCTGAGATTATTTGCTGACCCCCAAAGCATAGGTCTCAGCCGAGTGGCCATCGCCAGGGCCCTGTCCTTGTCTGGGACTGAAGCTAGAAGGGGCTCCAAATGCTCCATAAGACACTGGACATGTAGGCCGCATAATTGGCGACCTTTAGATTCAGCACTGCCGCAGCATAGTTTCTTGGCCATGGCATCTAGCTTCTTACTCTCCCTATCACCGGGGGAGGAAGAGGTCCTTGGTGTGACAGCTGGGAGCCCTCAATGATAGCTGATTTTGGCTGAAGATGTTTGAATAACCACGCCTGGCCCAAGGCAGAGATCCAGTACAAGTTTTCTATCTGTCTTGAAGTCAAAGGTACTGTTGCCAAAGTAGCCCAAGATCATTTGGCTATTTTCTCCAAAGAAGGGAGGTACGCGATAGCTGGTGGAGTTGGCACCTTCCCTTGGACTCTCTTTTCTATGGGATTGACCGCCTCCTCATCAGTCTGGGCAACCTCGACCTTGAGAGCATTCGCCATCCTCACAATCTGGTTGGAGAAAGACTTGACATCATCTGTTGGGGAGGAAGTTGCCAGGTTGACCAAATGTGTCGTGCTTAACAGCCTGTCTACTTTGGAATCGGGCGTAGGTGAGCGGGATCGCACGGCAGAACAGCTCAAGACTGGAGAGCCTTCTGGTGACCTCAGTTGCAATTGAAAATTTGCCCAGTGATACTAGAACTTTCCAAGCTAGCTGCACAGATGCAGATATAATCCATTTGTGTGATTTGCAGAGACCACGAAGAAGCCAGAGGAACAAGCAGCTTGGAGTTGGTGGATTTTGCCCATCTTCCTTTGCCAGCACTACATGGTCCTGGACAAAGTCTAACCACTAACATACTGCACTAATAAGATTTTTAGCTTGAAGTAATAGTAGAATTGGCACATGCAAAATTTTCACTCTCTTCCTCCCCTTCCCTTGGTGATTACCAATAGGATTGACAGATCAGAGCTATCCCAAGCCCTGAGATTTTAGGGCCAATCATGAGACCTAGGGACGATCTCTTCTGATATCACTGGCTGGGCCCTGGGGATGCTACAGTGGTGATAATACAAGGGGCGGTCTTTGGAGATGCAATTAACCATTACACTACAGTTACATAACATATACCATTCAAATAATAATTTAAAAAACCCAGTCCAAGTAATGAGGAAACTATACATGTCCACACACTGTTCTAGGGAGCACTCTTGCCCTTGGATTCCTCCTCCTATCCTGAGAACAGAAGCTAGGCCCTGAAATTTGGCAGTTACTAATGTACAGAAGCACAGATATACATTGATTAAATTGGAGCATTGAGAAATCTCAATTATATCACACAATTACAGCCAGATTTCTCTTGCACTGTACTTTCACAAAATGTCCAGTATATACTTTGAGCAAAGTGGCATAGGTGCACATGTTCTAAGCCTCTGTACATTTATCCTGAACATATTAGCTGATTCCCACTCCTTCCCTCCTTAAACTTCTATTCTGCAATACTGCTAGTTGTTCCCTATACTGTAGATCTCTTTAGAATCCACAAGGGTGAGAAAACTCTCCACAAGCCATGTTAATTTGCAGATTTTAGCTCCGATCCAGAGATTTATCAAATTTTAGTCCAAATGAAATCAAAGGGTTCATGTCATTCCACTGCTTTCTGTGGGATTTAAACACAAAAACTATTTGGACTGACACTTGTGTACATTTATTGGACATCTTAAAAATCCTACTGATAAGGAAATCTGGAATTGAATATTAAAATCTACAAGCAGAAACAGCTGGGTAGCAACAGTAACAGCTGCTCTGCAGGTTTAAACATTGTTAGATTAGTAAAGTATTATAAGTTTGTAAATTGTCACTCCAATCAGAGATTCACACCGCCATCCCATCCTTGAGGTCTTTATATGTCTCCTTTATTTTTATTTACAGATGGGTGAAAATATTATTTAAATTAATTTTTAACCAATTTATTGGAATTCAAATATAGGAAAAACAAAACTGATAGATTTAACAATTAAATTAAAATTACATTTAAAATGTACCTAGTTCTTCCTGTTAGCTCTCTGACTACCAGCATTATTTGTTCTGACAGGCCTCCTAGGACTATTCCTTCCTATGGTTTTGTTCTGGATTTTAAAATTACTACCTCCCACATAACCAAAATAATTGTTAGGATTTTATCAATGTTGAACCCATTTTTCCCCAGCAGTGTTTACCACCAAAAAGGAGGAAACAGTAGTAGAAACCCCCGGATGTCCAGTGGAAGATGCAAAATATATTCAAATAAGGAGGTTGATAAAGGAAGAGCTAGTTACAAAGGTCAGATTAGAACTTCAAATTTGTATTTGATATGAAGCTGAAGGCCTTCACGGCTGGCATCCATAGTTTTTTTGTGGGTTTTTTGGGCTATGTGGCCGAATAAACTCTTCCATGAACATGGCCACATAACCTGAAAAATCCACAAAAAGCTTTGTATTTGATAACTTGTACTTTCATCTATTCATGATCTGGAAATTACAGGACATTTTTATTCTCTCCTGCTGCTGATCTGTGCTGATCCAAGATCATACTCCCATTTCTGGAAACATCTGAATATTCAGAGTAAATGACAATCTTCTGGAATTGAACTGAGCTGACTTATTCTAGTAAATAGTTGCAATAACTAATTTTTATCATTCCTTTCATATATTACTCAGTACATTCTCCTATTTCCCTTCCAGGACATCCCAAGACAAAAGCCTTTATAACACATGGTGGAACAAATGGGATCTATGAAGCCATTTACCATGGGATTCCCATGGTAGGGATCCCCATGTTTGCTGACCAGCCTGATAACATTGCTCACATGAAGGCAAAGGGAATGGCTGTAGAGCTGAACATCAACACAATGAAAGCACAAGACTTGTTGGATGCTGTGAATACTGTCATTCACAATGCGACGTAAGTCTATCGGAAATAATCTGAAAGCAGATCATGATTTATATGCTATATCTAAGACTAAATACTCTGCCAATGAGTTTTGCAGAAAAAAGTGTGGATTTTTAAACACATAGTAGTGAGGTTCTTTGGCAGAGCTCATTTCCATTTTCTTTTCTCTTTACTGTTATGAATATCTTCTCTAATTACCATCTCAGTATTTATTTCTATTACATTTAATATTTTCCTTCTCATCATAGCTACATTTGAATCTAGCATCTTTCCATTTTGCATCTGAGACTGAATGTTGTGACCTCCAACCTATTTGTATTCTATTACTGAACCAAAAAGAATGACAAAACTGTAGTGTTTCTTCATTATGTAATTTAAAAGACATTATGTAATTTTAAAAAGTTATAAACTGTCATTCTCATTTTGATTTTCACACCAAACTGAATACAAAATTAATTTACAGCAGGGAGGGTGAATATGTGGCCTTCCAGATATTGTTGAATTGCAGCTCCAATCCAACACTTCCTGTGAGTGGTGGCAAGATGTGGCCAGGCTGGCTAGATGTGATTGGAATTGGAGTCCAACAAAATGTAGAGAGGCTATGCCTAGAAGAAAAATATAGCACTATTGCCATTTATTTATGAAAATGTGGAGAAACTGTTCCTAGTATCAAAGTGAAACCATAGAAGGTTTTTTTTTAAAAAAAAAATAAAGAGTCTTATCACATGATAAAAGAATGCTGCTGGAAAGTCGTGGCTTTCTCCTTGCCTCTTTGCATGCTGTTGAACTCCTGTTTTCCTGAGAGGGCTATTGAAGCATTTCTTTTGTTGTGATGGAAAAATCCGTTTGGCAAAAGGCACGCTTTTATGACCATCTCCCTTGGTTAGGAGAATGGAAGTGCTACAACAGCATACAGAGGCAAAGAGAAAGCCGCCTCTCTCTGGCTACATTTTGGCTTTCTCATACGATAAGGTTCTTAATTCCAATCTTCAGTTTGCTTAAAAGTGTTCGATACAACACTTCAGAAATATTTAGTAAAACAGTAAATTGCTTTCAATTAAGCAACTATTACACAGAAGTTAATGACAATTGGTAGTTCATCTTTAATCCTTTGTGTATGAGATTGCTGTTTAGCTGTGGACATAATTTCTGGTTCTAGAGTCATCTCTCCGTTTTAGCAGACTTGAAATCCATAGTCTTGATTACTCACGGAGGGGCGATCACCATTGGCTAAAATGGCATGTGCGCCTGTGGTGCACACACAGGACCACGCATAGGAGTGCTGGCCCATTCAAGCCAATGTGCAAGTTTTTGTTTTTGCGGTGTGTGTGTGTGTCCAGATGGATCCCCTGCAAAAATGAAGGGGCGACTGTATTGCAATTTATTCTTTTTTCTTCCTCCACCCTGCAGATATAAGGAAAATGCAGTACGAATATCGCAGATTCATCATGACCAACCCGTAAAGCCTCTAGACCGAGCTGTCTTTTGGATTGAGTTTGTCATGCGCCACAAAGGTGCCAAGCACTTGAGAGTTGCTGCCCATGACTTGACCTGGTACCAATATCACTGCATTGATGTCATTGTATTCTTGATCAGCTGTGTTGCACTTTTCATATTCATTGCTGTAAAAAGCTGCTCGTTTTGCTGTCGGAAATGTGGCATCACACAGAAAACAAAAATGGAATAGTTTTTTGTAGGGTTTTTTGGGCTGTGCAGCCATGTTCTAGAAGAGTTTCTTTCTGATGTTTCACCAGCATCTGTGGCTGGCATCTTCAGAGAATTCAGTGAAATGTCAGGAAGAAACTCTTCTAGAACAACGCCACACAGTCCAAAAAACCTACAAAAAACTATGGATTCCAGCCATGAAAGCCTTCAACTTCAAAAATGGAATAGTTTTCACTTGGGACACAGCCATCATGTGTCTTACGTTATCCAGCATGTTCAGACCGGGCATGTTTAACCATTTACCATGAGGTTCAGTTTGATTGAATGTAATGTACAAGGAAACCTAGCTTTCTCAGGCTCTATTTGAGATGGCATAGATTTATAGGTATTAATAAAGGTACCTATAAAAAACGTTGTTGTTGTTCTGTGCCTTGAAGTAGTTTCTGACTTATGTCGACCCCAAGGTGAACCTATCATGAAGTTTTCTGGGACTGTGACTCGCTCAAGGTCACCCTGTGACTTTCCATGGCTAAGCGGGAAATCAAACTCTGATCTTCCAGAGTCATAGTCCAATGCTCAAACCGCTATACCATGCTGGCTTTCAAAACTTTTAGGTTTATTTCTTTCTAAATCAATGGAAGATTGGGACAAAGTATTGTTATATTTAAGACAGAAATGGTGTAATATTATGTTATGATTTCTGAAAGAACAGAAAAATGAACAAATTACATAATTTGGTGTTTAAGCTTTATAATGTAAGAATAAAGATCAATATAAACAGGAAAAAAATCATTGTGGAAAACAGCATAAAAAAATCGAAGAATAAATGAGAAAGTAAAGAGATGGTTTTATATCAAAAAAGAGAAAGAAAACACCAAGAGGCTGAAAGGTTGAAAGTAGCAAATGGTGAAGGGGATAGATGTTGGTGACAATATTATTGTATGTTATATGTTTTAATAGGACGATTGTAGATGTATGAGAAAGGATATTTGTATGATTTGTTATGAATATTTTATCTGTACATCTATGTTTATAAACTCAAATAAAAAAAGGGAAAAGAACTTTAGGTTTATTTCTAATTGAGGTAATCCTGTGATTTGAGACTGATATAGTGCAGCGCTAGCTTTCTGGAGATCAGTGTCTCTATACATCTCATAAAGTCAAAGTATATATAGCAATTGCAGAAATTCTTGCTAGAGTAGGAAATTGGGCATGTTTGTTATATGTCCATGTTCGAGTGGATAAGGCGATGCTTTTGAGATGAACATATTTTTGCGGGTTGTTTTTATAAATAATGTGCAAGAGATAATGCAGCACATACAGGTTGGAGTCTGCTTGGAATCAATGGAATTAAAATGCAATATTAAATGCTTACACTCCACTTGCTGGATTGTCCTCTATGTCTAATTTGAAGAGATGTTTTTTAACAGGATTAACAGAGTGACCAGGAAAGCAAGGGCTGCCAAGTGTTCAGTTCTATAGCACTGAAATGATTCTTTCAGGAGACAGGTTGTCTGAGGATGGGAGTGGAATCAAGAAGCTTCATAAACAAGTGCACAAAGGTTGCACTTCACAGCATACTCGCCTTGGTAGTAAGTCTTATTGAGGCAACACACAGAATACAAGCACAGAAATTTGTATTCTGATTTCTTGGTATCCCAAATATAAGCCTGAGTTTAAAGGAGTGGAAAAAGTGGTACTAGCTGCAGCATTTAGTTTCCTCATAATCGCTATTTTTTTTAAAAAAACAACAACAGGTTTCTATAGCTTTTACTAATATGCACTGAAAAACCTACAGAAATCAGAGGTGGCTGTGTAAGATTTCAAAGTGGCTGATATTTCAAAGACTTGCCTTGCTTCCTTGCTTTGAATATCAAACTAAACTGAAAGATACTTCATACAAAATTCACACTTTCTTGACATATGAATTTTGAATGGCTAAACTTCATTTTTATAGTGATACAGTACAACCCCATATATATCACTTGGCTCAGGAATAATCTATGAAGGCTCACAGCCAACATGTCTGGAACATTCTCACTATTTTCAGACACCAATAAAAAAAAATGGCAATTTCTACCATCTCATCACATTTTTGTTCTGCATAAAACAGATTTAGGTAAGCCCAAAGAAAGAGGCTGCAGGCTTGAAAAAAATCATTTTAAATAAGATAACTTCATGTAACACTTCTAAAGAATGCAGAATTAATGGCTGTTTTCCATCTCTGCAAACAAAAACTGGGAGACATACAGCTATCTGTTCTCTGTCTTTAGGTGAAAACACACCAGCTCCTGTATTAACTTGGAAAAAAGCATTAAGTAACAAGACAATCATTGTGTCAGCAAAGCTGGAAATGAAGTGTAATGTAATTTTTAAAGTCAAGTTAAATCAATTAGGTAAAGAAACATCATCAAATGACTGCAAGTTGAGTGAGCTCTCAACTGTGATATGGTATCCCATCAATATCTATCTAGAAGCAAGGTCCAATAACAGTAGCTGGGCTTACCTCTGAGTAAAGTGCGTACAATGGTAATCACATTTATAATTGTTACTACCTCACTTCCCATTCTCCTATCTCTGCAACATTTTATCAGCTTTCCCAATTTCGTGGTTTTCAAAAGCTTTGCATGTTGACTGGATATCTGCTACAAATCTCAGAGTATACTTAACAGGAATTTGCAGTGCAATTTCAGCTGAATGTGGTACAACATCAAGCCTATGAGGTTATCACGATTCCTTCATGTAGTGCAGGGGTAGGCAACATTTCCCCTTTAAGGGTCGAGGGACTTCAGCTCCCAGAATCCCAGGAGCTATTGGCCAACATGGACTATTGACCAACATGGCTGAGGCTTCTGGGAGCTGAAGTCCCTCGGCCCTTAAAGGGGAAAGGTTGCCTACTCCTGATGTACTGTGTGGGAAAAACCTAAAACAGACACAACAACTTCTCCTTGTCACGCCAACATTTTGCTAAGGAAGCCACAGAGCCAGAAGTGACATTTTCAAATCAGTGCTTTGTTACTTTTGTTTCGGAAGCTGTCAATGCAGGAAAATCCACGGATAATGACTGTTACCAATTTATTATAAAATAAGCAATGGTAGCAATGTAGAATACAGCAGCATTTTGTGTTCTACACATGGGACATTCTAAACAATGAGGACGTTTCAAGGAAATAAGGGTGTGGGAGAAACAATTGAACAATAGCATTAACCAAAATGCCACCAGAACAAAGGAACATTCTTTTTGGAGGTTAAAAATTAGGTATCAATATCTTTATATTGCTTTCATTATTGAACGAGCTTGACTTTTACAGAAGTTAAAAAAACAACAGCCAGAAAAACCAAGACATGGCTGCTCCAAAGCTGCCATACCCAGCAAACCATCACTCAGTATCTGCATACTTGATAGCAGCATTCCCCCCCCCCCATAAATCATGTAAAAACTACACGTAAGAAAACAAAGCAAAAATCTTATGACAGTTATCAATTAATATTGAAAAATGTGATTAAATTACTGTTAACATAAACACATAGGGATAATTATCTACATATTTTAAACTGTTTTCCAAGACTACTCAAATTAAAGTAATCAAGCTTTGCACATATTTTTGGCTGAAGGGGTTTTTCCAGTTCACAGCTTACTGCATGCTTGGAACAAAGAGGGTCAATTATAAATTCTTCTACACAATAAAGTAGGCCGATGAAGGAAAAAAGTTTACTACCTGTAAACACACAAATATACAAGCCTTTGCTTCTTTAAGTGACTGTAGTTTCATAATGCATTATCTTCTGTATCTTCCTCTTTCCCCTCTGTCTCTGTCCCGATCACATATTCTCTCTCTTTCCCTGTCCCTCCCCCGATCCCGGTCTCTGTCTCTTCTTGTATCTCGGGGTCGATCCCGCTCACGCTCTCGCTCACGTTCCCGCTCTCGCTCTCGGGGCCTGCTTCTTCGGCCGCTGACAACTGCTTGTGTCCGACGTAGAAAGTCGTCTACTCTCATGTCATAGTCATGCTATGGAAGTCAAAGCAATTTTAAGTACCACTTAGTTGAAGACCCACAAATCTTGCTATAGGGCCTGAACAGACTACAAGAAATAATCCAGTTTGAGACCACTTTAACTGCCCTGGCTCAGTGCTAGGGAATCATGGGAACTGTAGTTTATTGTGGCACCAGAACTCCTTGACAGAGATGGCTTAATGTCTCAGAAAAAACAATTCCCATGATTCCCTAGCACTGAGCAAGGACAGTTACAGTGATCTCAAGCTGGATTATTTCTGGCAGTCTGTTCAGACCCTATACAGGCCTATGCCTAGAACAATTTTTGGGTCCTAAAAATTTTATAAGGATGTTTTGTGAGAAGGGCTCTAACTTACTCAGATAACAGTATACAAAAAACAAAACAAAAAACTGAAGAAACACACATACACTGAACCCCCCCAACTTACCCTGAAGCAAATTTCAAAAGAAAAAAAAGAACTGCCCAACAGATATAAACTTCTAAATATACATGTGCATACACATATGTAATTGACATGTGTAAAATTGTGTGTGCTTGGGGAATGGGTCTTAGTACCCCTTTTTAATTAGTGAAATCAGAAAGCATAGCAGGGATATCTAGTGGTATGTCCATGCTTTGGAATTTTCTGCCACAAGAGATGCTCAGTCACTTTACTTTCTTTCGACATCAGAGAGAGACTTATTATCACACAACCTTTTAAGAGGGAAGTTGGCTGTTTATAACTTATAAAGGTAAAGGTTTCCTCTTGACACGAATGTCTAGTCATAACTGACTGTAGGGGCTGGTGCTCATCTCCATTACTAAGCTGTAGAGTCCAAAGATGACTCCAGTGGTCATGTGGCCAGCAAGACTGCAACAAAAGCTGTCACCTTCCCACCAAAGTGGTACCTATTTATCTACTTGCATTTGCATGCTTTTGAACTGCTAGGTTTGCAGAAGCTAGAACTAGTGACAGGAGCTTACTCCATCATACATCATACTCCAACTTATGAACCATCAAAAATGTTACCAGCAACAAATATTTTCTCATTCCTCTTATACCAGAGATGGGCCCTGAACTTCCAACCTTCCCACTTTATGATCGTCAGAATTGGCGTTTTAACCACTAAACCAGTGCATCCCTTTCTATAACTTACACTGATTTTGCTACAGCTCTGGTATAATTTCAACATTTTTATAGCTGATATTTATCCAAAGAAAATTTGGCCAATCTCTGGTATAAGAGGAATGAGAAAATATTTGTTGCTGGTGACATTTTTGATGGTACATTAGTTGGATGCATTATTTAGAATACAACCTCAGGTTTATAAATAAAATAGAAGCTTGTTGAAAAAGCATTATTTGGTTTTGCTTTTTAAAATCCAAATTAAATTATTAACACAGATATCATATCCATTTGCTCTACTATTGATGAGTAGATAGTATAGGTTGAATCTCTTTTATTTGGAACTCTGAAATGCTCCAAAACCAAAAATTTTTCATGGGTGGTTGAGACAGTGACACCTTTGCTTCCTGATGATTCGATGTAGACGAACTTTTTTCATGCACAAACTTATTTCAAATATTGTATAACATTATCTTCAGGTTATGTTATAACATGTATATAAGGATACACCAGTGCGTGCACAACGGTTTCTAGGTCTTTCCTATCCAGGTATGGG
>CM034710.1:41950747-41966665 GCA_020142125.1 Phrynosoma platyrhinos
TATTATTATTATTATTATTATTATTATTATTATTATTATATGAAATATAAATGAATGTTGTGTTTTGCTTAGGAACAGCACTGTCAAAATATATACAGAGATTTTTGTTTTTCCATCCCACACTTCTCAGTAATTTCCACGTTAAATAGAGGCAGGAGTTTTAAAACTCCAAGCCTATCCAGAACAAGATTTGAAAGGTAATGAATATTCAAGTCTAATGCATATATTAAGTCTTTCAACTGCACCTAACTAGTCTCTTATCAATATCTATTAATAATTAAAAGCCATCCAAGACACACTTACCACTCGTTTATCCCGATATCGTGCATCATGTGGTATGGGATGGTGCCCCGAATAAGGAGGGTGAGCTTGTGGAGGAGGAGCATGGTGCTGGTAATAGGGGTGATGGGGAGGCTGTTCCATACCTGGGTAGGGAGGCTGAAAAGAAACACCAGTCTGTTATTCTAATAATTTCCCCCCTTGAGGTCATCAGTGCAGAAAACAAATTCAATATCCAACTGCTATTGAAATTAATAAAGTGCTTCAAAGCTAACACTTCACTGAAATGAGAAAATGTTCTTTCAAGTTCAAAGTGATTAAGACATGATCAAATCCACACACAAACTTCACATTTTCACAAATGAATGCAGGAAGAGGTTGCAGTGATTTACAATATTTTGTTACTCAGGATGCGTCCATATGGAGAGGTCCTAGTGCTACAAAAAGATACTGTGCAGTTTTTCTGCCCCCCACCTGCCCCATGGATTTACTGTAAGGGGAAAAGATGGAGGTAGTGGGAAATACAGGAAAGTTACAAGCAGAAATGATTGTCCAAATGCCCATTATTCTGTAAGGCAAATGTATAAGAGCCTCCTCTGAAAGCTCTTCATATAGGTACACATACACTACACACACATACACACACAATCTCTTCATGTTCAAGAAAAAACATACCTTTGGAAGAATTAAACTGGTAGTGAGGATATTCACTGGGCAATCGGTGCCTAAGCTCTACAAAGTAAAATAAAAGGCTGCCAGAATGCTAGGCAGAATGTTTTCTTAATGGGGTCAGGATTGTTGCAATATATAGAAAATCTTCTCTGCAATGCTCCAGCTCATGAAAATATGAATACATTTGATCTGAAGTGATTGCGTTGAAAGTCAAAATGGGGGAAAGTGGAAGTGTAAGGGGAGCCTATTCAGTTGGAGCCAATCCATTTTCTCTTTGAAAGTAAAATATTTGAGAAGTATTCTTAACATTATTACACCCCTGTCATGCTATTGCAAATCTCATGTATCCAAAACTTTATGGTGACACTGTTGACAAGAGCAATATACAGCATTCAAATAGTTTACCAGATAAGCAACTCATTTAGGAAATGTAAAAATGTATTTGGATGTTGTTAGAATACTTTCAAATACTGCAGAATACAGAACATCTTGAACTCACTGGTAATCCTCTTAACTATACTTTGCCTCAAGATGACAACAAGGCTTCTGCAGAAGTCAGCCTTAAGACTTTGTTGAAATTCACTTGTTTTGAGATTCCTCTTTCTACCTAACTAAATAAAGCTCAGGTGTGCTGCTGTACACCTTGAAAGACGTGAACATGTTAAAAATTCTTGTTTGAAATCCATACAAATTTCCCTTCTCTTTTCCATGAATCTGGATATAAAAGTTCCAAATCATGGATCTTTTACAACACTGATTTAGGTCCAAAACACACTGCAGAAATAATCCAATTTGAGACTGCTTTAACTGCCCTGGCTCAATGCAAGGGAATTCTGGGATTTGTAGTTTGTGAGACATTTAGCCTTCTCTGTGAGAGTGCTCTTTGTGTCACAATAAACTACAATTCCCAGGATTCCCTAGCACTGAGGAAGGGCAGTTAAAAGCAGTCTTAAACTGGCTTATCACTACAGTGTGTTTTGGACCTTAGAAATAGAAATCTGAATTATGTCATTATTTTCAAGAACATATTATAACTGGAATGAAGCTGGATACTATTTTATAGCATATGTGGGAAATACTAATGGAGTCCCAACTGAATTTATTTTATCACAATTTATTTTGTTTTCCCCCCCTAAAATTACTTCTTCAGTTTCTGAACAACACTGGGATTAACTGGTATACAGAGTAATTTTAGAGAAATTTTTTCTTTCAATCTGGAATGGGAGATTCCAATTCCAAAATCACAAAATGTTATTAAAAGAGGTTTACACTTCCCAAGAAACAGTAAAAAAATCTGCAACAAATGGAATTCTTAATAAATTCTAAGGATCCAGAATATTATATGCCAAGAAAACAAAATCTTCCTTTTGATATAATAGTAACAGTAATTACTTCCAACATTCCTTAATTTCCTATTTTTAAATACGAGGGAAAAACCTGATATAAACAGGGATCTTGAGCAACTTGTAGCTTCATCTTTAACACTATATACACACAGACATATGTGTGTGTGGTTTTTTTTTTTTTTAATGTCAAGGTATTTAAAAGCAGCAATTCTATATACATTTACCTAAGAAAATTGTCTGCTGAATTAAGTGGAACTGACTTCTGAATAGATACATATAGAATTTCACTATTAATGTTCCACAGATGCTCAAGCTATATTGTTACCAAAGGTGGCAGCCATGCCACCATCAGGGACAATGGGACTCAATGGCGGTGGAGCTGCATGCATGCGTTGCTACTGGGGCAATGGGGACAGTCCTTAATGGCATCATGGCCACATGTCTGTGCCACCAATAGTGATAATGCAGGCTTGCCATCCACAAATGCTTGAATCAGGCTGGATGGTACACTCTAGATGTCTGATTACAACTCAAAAAAGCTCCAGCAATCATGAACAATTGCAAAGTTGACAGAAGTTGTTATCTGGAGGACACATTATCTATGTTGCTCTACCCAGAACATTTTATATTTTAAAATCAACAGTAACTTTGGATATATTTCCATTTTCTCTCAAATTTGTCCCCCTCCTTTGTATAAATTCCCAGATATTCCATATTTCTAATATTTTGTATTATTTTTCTACTCCTAGCTCATAAACTTCCAGATATTTTAAATTTCTATCACACCACATCTGAGACCCAACCACTAGGTTGAGGTGAAATGGTAAAAAGGAAACTGAACAGCAGTATTGTATTCAAGGCCAAGATATTATGCCACAAATTGCAATTTATCTGTTTGGGAAATATTCTACCATGAAACTAGAGATCTACTTACAAAAATAGCCATGAAGCAATTTCCTTTCTCAGAAGACCCACATGAAAAACACATCATGGCCATGATCCTGCATTTATGTAATTATGAGACATAGGTACATTAGACTCTCATCTATCACCCCCCCCCCTTCTCAACTACAGCTACCCCAAACCTGGCCATTCTTTGGCTAGTGGAGAACAAACTTAACAACAGACAAGCTCCAGCTATTTTCCTATAACTGGATGAATAGTGACAGCCATCTGCAAAGACTTCTAGGGGTCATCTGGAAGTCACTGCGGATGATCTCAGTGTTCTGTATCTGGATGCTTGTCTACTGCTCTCCATTAGCCAGGAAATAGATAGGTTCAGTGTGTGCCTGTCTGTCTGTCTTGCAGCTGAAAATATTTGGGTGCTGGTTGTTGCATGGTAACTACAGACTTCTGACTTTCACAATGACCAAAAAAGTGAGTTGCGACAGTGTAAATTCAACTTATGGCAGCCCAAATTTTCTCCACATGTCAAAGTGTGTGGAAATACATGCCAACTTGTGTTGTAGGGATGCTGTGTAACCAATGCTGTGCATACTTCTCTCCTCCTCAGATTAATCCCAGGCTTTCTGGCTACTTGCAAATATAGCAAAGACAGCCAATACTTAATATACATCCTTACACTACAGATGCACACATGGAAAGACAAAATCTCTAAGGGCCTCAGCAGACAACTAATAGAGTCGTCCCCAAGGCAGGGAAGAGGAGGGGCAGCCGCACGATCGGCGCCCCTTCCTCCTCCCGAGGTTGCCCTCGGAGCTGCCGGCCCTCCGCACGGCCGGCGCTCTGAGGGCAACCTCCCGCTGCAGCATCCGCACACGCTGTGGCGGATAAGTCAGGGAAAGTGCGCCCTACGTTTTTAGGGCGCACTTTCACTGACTTCTGAAAGGAGCACTGATTTAGCGCTCCTTTCAGAGGCGCCGATGGTGCGCCTCAGTGCGGATGCCGCGGTCCCGCTGCGCACCGTCCCAGGGCGTCCCGGACGCCCTCGTCTGCTTCCCCCCTAATCCGTAGAACCACAAATTATTATAACAATATGGTATCTTTCACTGCTATTTGTTTGGGATTTGAGTGTTATTAATCTGCTGGCAATAATATAACACAATTGTTCTAAATTTTAAAACAAACCAGGAATGCCAAATAGCAGAGTTCAGTTGCAATGTAGAATATCCTTCTCAGGAGAACCATTATTTATTTTAAGAAATCACTGAAGAACTAGGAGTAGAAGTGGCTGAATTAGGTTTTTGCTTTAAAGAAGTAATTACCCCATTTAAGTACTGGATACCTACTTTGTAGCTACTGCTATTCTTTGCTTCTGCACCTAAGTTGGAGGCTATCCCAGGTCACAATTTTTCTAATGTGCCTTCTAGTCTGTTGCCTTCTTTGCATCTTAATCCCTCAGTGCTTTCCCCAGCTGAAAAACAGCTTTACTTTAACATTCTGCTTGACAATGCCCTCCAAACTCTCAGCCTGACTTGAGTTTTTTTCCAGGTTGTTGTTGGTGGTAGCAGGAGCAAAACCCCACTTACCTGGAAAAAAAAACCTAAAATAAGAACAAGTGCTGCCATTCATGATTCATTCATGATTTTCTGCTTATTTAAAAACTGCTATTGCTTTTGGCATAGCTTGCAGGTGGAGCACAGTGGTGAAAATTTGGCCCTCACAGCTCCCCCACCTGAAATGCTTTTGATTTTCTTAGGAATGCACTGCTTGATGAGCCTGATTTGCACTGCCTGATGAATCTTTAAACTCAGCTCTTTTATATCCATTAACTTATAATGCAGAAATGTGACAAAACCAGGAAGCATTTTAACAAAAAAGATGAAAAAAATTACCCCCTACAACATGTCTATGACAATAGTGTGATTACACTTAAGGTTAAAAAAAAAAATAAAGACATAAAACAAAAATACAAACCATTCCTTGCCAGGGTGGTGGTGGTCCCATGTTGTGGAATTCTCTCACATAATCATTGTAGGACTAAAAAAGAAATGTACAAGCAATTAAAAAATAGGTAATTTTGAAACCATGTGTTCCTGTAAAAAAATGAAGGGCACAGACTTACCCCATTTAAAAAGACATCTCTCCGGACTCCTGAAAATCGTCTGTTGAGAATAAGAGTTGTCATATTAAGAACCAATACTAAGCAATCATTGCATAGAATGAGAAATATTAGAACATTTCTTACCTGTCTGCATCTTGGTACCTGGGATCTTTTAAATACCCTGTTTAAAACAAGCAGCATTATATTATATTCATCAATTCATAGAAACATAAACAATCATTAGCTTCTTAAGCATGCTATAGTCTCAGTAAAGACCCATAAGCAATTGTCATTTGGCAAAACACAACAGTGATTTCATCAATATGTGAACCTTTTATAAAAATGTACTTTAAATTATCCGAGTAAAGTAAATTTCAATAATGTTGGAACTGCAATAAACATACAGACAGGGTCACTATCCAAAGTAACTACAGTCCACCTGCCCCACACATAGGCTTGGAGTACGCAGACTTGAGCTCACATAGATGGCAAGCCCAGGGGGACAAAATGGTGTGCATGCAGTAGCACACACGGGAGTGCATCACCATTAAAATCAAGGGGACTTGAAGTCCCATGGTTTTATTCCATATGCAGGGGGTCTGTATGAAATACTATGGCATATGCAATTAAACTAAGGGTTGTATAATCCATAAAGCTGTAGATACAGAAGGCCCGCTGTATAAGATTCAACTGTCCCCAGATCACCATGCCCCATACTATTCAATGGTGGCACATGAATAAAGATGCACATATATCGCTACCCACTGCATATTATGGGGCATGACTGTCCACATTTTTCTCCATCTGTGGAGTCTCCCAGAACCAAAGCCCCATGGATGTGAAGGGTCCACTGTATAATAAAGTTTAAACTGAACATTTGAACTGAATAACCTGATGTCAGATTTAGCATATGCAATAATGCAAACTCAGTGGAGACTTTGTGAATACATCTACACTGCAATAGCATAAGACACACACATATAGTTAGATAACATAAGCAAGGCAAATTGTAATGCCTTAGAAGTCATACTGGGCACCTTGATCCCTTAGGTGTTCCATTAAATGCATCTCACATATAACATCCTTGGCTATTTTTGTGGCTACCCTCTACAAAAGAATGCAACATTTTTTTTCAAGGAAGGGAAGAGAGTCAAGAGGCATGCTTCTCCTGTAGAAGGTACACGTTCCCAGTGTGCCACATTTTAAGATCAAACTAGAAAAAAGATGATGAAACCTCGAGGGTGGCTTTCAGTTGTAAAGAACCTCATCATTAAATTTTGGTGAACCACAAGTTCCTGGTGGTGATGGTGGATTAACCTCAGACTCAGCCAAGTTTTCCACCTTTGCATTAAATTCTAACATTAAAAATTAGTTCTATAATCAGAGCCCTGCATATCCCCTACTTACCCTTATATTTTTTCCTTAACTTTCACCCTCCTATGTGAACTCAAGATTCTGCTATCACAAAAATGTGGATGCATGTGTGTTTGTATGTATATATATATAAATATATATATATAAGATATTAACCTGGTCTTTGGTGAAATTCAGGGGGATAATCAATTCTTGGTTTCTTTCTGCTGTTATGAATATCATAATCCTCTGGTCGACGCCTACATAAATTAGACAATAATTAAACAATTGTTTGGAACAACCTTCACAAAGAAAACAGAAGGAACAGGAACTGCTCCATGGTGACTTTCTCAGGTAGGTGTGTTTGGACTCTGTATGAGCTTCACAAAGATCTGCCCCAATCCCTTCTGGTTTCAACATAAACAGCAGATATCCTTAACTGACATTTTATGGTTGTGAAGAACCTTTGATTCTTAACATGGACCCTGCTCCAACCATACTTCTTGCAGTCCAAGCTTATACATGTCTATTTGCAAATTGCACTGACCTTTTCAAGGCTTATTTACAAGTGTGAACAGAAACTGAACCCAACACAAATTTAAACCTACTTGTAACTCACACAACTACTACACTGAAGCTCATCCTACAAGAATAAAGCCAAACAATTGGTAAAGAGCATCTTTCAAATTGGTTCTGAACCTAAGAGAAAATGTCTTACCTGCATTGTAAAACTGTCTCACAAGCAGTCCTGTCCCTTTCTACATACTGGATTAACAACCAAAGCGGGGGAAATCCATACAAAGTAGCATCTTTCTCTTTTTACATATAAAATAATGCAAGAATCATGGGTTCGGACCTTAAAATTCAATATTCATGTTACTAGCTGAAAGTTTGTCTTTCAAAATTGTAATTCTAAATTTTCCTGTCATAATGGGTTTGTTTTTTGCTCACCATCAGCAACTTAATTATCCCCTCTAAATAAATCATCAAAGATGCCAGTTTTGACAAAAGGAAAATAATACAGAGCAAAGGCAATTATTCCACCCACCTCCCCCACGATCATTAAAATCTACCATATTACCATTTTTAAAAAGCAGGTATCACAACTGTGAACAAATAAAGCAACTGTATGTACAGCAAAAATAGATTTAGAAAATAAGAGCTGGTGTAAAGAATAAACATACCGCTTTCTTGTAGTTTGAGTGGGCACTTACGACCGGTATAATATATGATAGTAACAGTTCATATAGTAGTCCAACTACTGACTTTAAGCTGAAAGCCACATACATAAATGGAGGCCCTGGCAGGCTTGAGAAGGTGTGATGGTGTTATAATGTATAGTTTGCAGTCCATTGCAAAACCTTCACTTGTAAATACTTTATTGCACTGGAAACCTCTTAGGCTTAACTTCAAAAGCCATCTTGGTGCTCAGTCCTCTTATGCCCAAAGAAAGGGGGGTGCTGCCAGGATTCCTCCTACCTACAGGTTACAGTGTCCTTTAAGAGCAAGGATAGGGGACTCGTTGTATATCTGTACCTACCACAGGATGTTTCCACAACAGGAAACTTTAACCAAAAGGTTTCAGCCCAAACCACACAGTCTGCAGTAGAAAAGCTTTAGATTTATCAAAGCAAAGTGGCTACACAGGGGCCAGGGAAACGTGATGGACAGAAGGGCTTATATCAGTCCTTTGCAAAGACTTCTCCAATTCTGTAACAAGATTTACCCCTTTTTTCTGGGGAATGTTGGTGAGTTCATACAGCAGTGATCAATAACCATGGCGATCCTCTAAAACCACTTTTTAAGTCCACAGGTGCTGCCAGCATCTGGAATGGTTGTATACACAGACACAGCAACAGCCATTCTTTCTGGTTTGTTGCCGGGTCTCCGAGGACTACTTCCTCCCCCTTTGGAGAGAACCTAAGGCTTCCAGAAGCTCAGCAAGATGTAAGAGAATATTTGGTAATGGGCTTAACCACAGCACGGTGATACAATTTGAAACAGTCCCAAACAAGCTCTTCTTGAACCGCAAAATATTATAAATATTTTATCCTCAAAATGAGGTGGTCATCTTCTGCAAAATTACAAGTGATCCTGATAAAAGTCCCATATTTGACAAGGCTTATCCAGAGATATACCTGAAAGAAAAGGCTTTTACAAGATATTAACACATTTTGGAACACAGACTTGCTCTTCTCCACCTAGCCTGCTCATGATGAATCCGCTTACCTATATTAACAGATCTGTGCCAAAATCTAGTCTAAACTAGACTTACAAGAAATTATTTTCTGCATAAGCAAAAAGTCCCCATTTTCCTCTTGAAAGTGACAAACGGGGAGAGGGGACAGTGTGAAATCCTCAATGAAGCCACAAACCCGTCCATGCAGCTTGATGTGAGGATTTTTTCTCTTCTTGATTGCAGGGAAAGCTTTTTTTTTTTGATGAATCACATTCCTCCATCATGTTATTCTCACACATGTGCCTATTATCAGTCCAAAGAACGTTTCTAACCTTCCCACATCTCGGAGTGGCTCTCGACGGGATGGCCGTCCTCTTGACCGAGGCTGAGAATGCATTCTTCTCTTGTGTCGCATTTTATGAATGAGTTGATACAAGTCAATACTTTCATCAGGAGGGAATAGCAGACAAAGCTGGGTTCCACATTCAAGCTCAATTTCCTGGAATAGTTAAACATCAATTTCATATGATCAAATAAGAACACTTGAAATTTACCAGCCAACCATATGGACCAGGTAAGAACATGATTACATAGTTTTACAGTGAGGTATTCAATTATGAGAAATGAAGCAAACATAATAGTTCAGCTCATTAGCAGAAAGAGCAACTTCTAGATACATGTGATTTAAAAAAAAAAAAAAGAAATAGTAACACCTACCTTCGAACAACATGTGACGCCTGGAATATGCAGATCAAAAGCTCAC
Organism: Phrynosoma platyrhinos; assembly: GCA_020142125.1. NCBI lineage: Eukaryota > Metazoa > Chordata > Lepidosauria > Squamata > Phrynosomatidae > Phrynosoma > Phrynosoma platyrhinos. The sequence goes on from CM034710.1 coordinate 41,960,344, forward strand.
TGGCACACATAAATAGTAGATTAGGAAGATGTATGTTTACTTATATGAGGACATTTGAAGATTAAGATGGAACAAGGAAGGTGTAACTTTATCTTACTATTGAACAGTTGTATCTACAGCTTTCCAAACAACATTACAGCTTTTTGTCAAAGAACATAAAACTCACTATAAATATCTGTGCATGATGAAATTAAGTTATGAGCTCATGTGAGCTGTTTTTCTTTATTTCTTAAAACTTGCAGTTTGTAAAACAACAGAATAGCTCTTATGTAGTTCTGCTACATAACTCTACTTGGCTGTTATATATTAATTACTCCTGTTCTCTTATTTTCCCCTTCTTCTGCTACTTCACTGCAGGTGGGAAAGAAGTCTCTATTTTTCACACAAAGTGACATGGACACACTGTGTCGTCTAGAGAGCTGAATATACTGGAATGGTGATTCCTCTAGGTTCAAAGCAACTTCTTAGTAGAAAGCAACACAGAGTAGTATTTTTAAAGGACTGACAACACTTTCATCAATGCTTTAAGAGAATATATTGTTTATCAAAAAAAAAAAAAAATTCTCTCAAGCTGGACAGATAGCTGTGCCAACCTTTCAGGTGTGGACTATTCCATGAAATGACATCAGAACAAATTTATTCAGAACTTTTCAATTCCTGGATTTAATATACTTAAACAGAATTAAAGACAAGTGACAAACCTGTCCATCACGTCCAATCTTTACTGGCTTATGTTCATTCCAAGGATTGGTCAGATGAGCAGCCTTTGTGAATGGCAATTCACGCCTAAATGTATTAAGTGACATGTAACACATTTTAATGTCACACAATGGTGTTTTTCTATGTACTATAATTACATGAGTTTACAAAGTAGTTATGGTACATTTTCTGACCTAGTGATGATCTGACCACCCTTCAAACACAGCTTGTAGGACAGATCCAAAGGGAACTGTAATGTTAATCTTAGTAGTAGTACTGTGGCTTTTGGGGAATAATTTTCATCTGAAAATAGGGCAGTATGTCCTACTATGCAGGGCAAAAACTGTCTCATCTCCTGACTCAACAGCCCACTCTTGAATTACAAACTCCAAAATTCTTCTTCAACTCAGATTAGGATCCAAGCCAGAGAGGAACTCAAAAAACATTTCTTCATCTCTCCTCTAGGCCATTCAAATGTATCCATGCTTCACTATATCCCTGATTCCTACTTTCCACAAACAAAGCTTTCAGAATTACTCAATTTAATACAGAATAATTACTCATGAATACATGCAATATATATGTTAAGCAAAAACCTTATTAGTTTTAAAGATCTGAAAGCTATAGGTACCTTAGGGATCAAACTAGATGCTACTTTAATTACATGGAAGATGGCCATACTTGATTTTTTTAAAAAAATATGAAGCTATGGGGAGGTACAAATTTCACTAGGGTATCAGTACATGAAGACATGTTTTATTCCTTCCTAATAGCCATTATCTCAAAGAACTCCTTCCACAACCTCCTACGCTAATTAGAAAGAAAGCTTTCATTAGCCTTCAGGCTCATATGCTTTGAAATTACTTTGATAACTACTGTTACCAAAATGTTATCAAAAGTTATCAACATGTTTTGAGGACATACTCTGTAAGTTTCAGATTTTTAAACTCCCAAAACCAGATTCTTCAGAATGTCATTTCAAAGATTCTCCACCCATTTTACCTGCATATCCAATCTATTTTAAACACGCCCCCAAGCATTTTTGCATTCATTCCTGCAGGGAGCACCCAATGTATAGGAGATCCTCCGTGATGGGATTCAGATGCCAGTCTTGCAAATCCTAGAAGAATCAGAATATTGAGGCAAGATCAACAATTAATCTTGGAACAACTTTCAATGCAAATACTTCAGCCTGTGTTATGGGGGTTACATTCCTCCAGAAAACACAGGTTCGCAGTTTGTGTATACTCCTGAACATGGAAGCCCAGGTCTCTGCAATGACCAGGTTTTAAAGCTTGTACACCATCTGTGCCTGTTTCTTCAAGATGCCAGATCTGACAACAGTGCTACATGTCTTAGATACATCTATTTGCACTACTGCAACACACTCTACTTAGGGCTGTGTTTGGAAACTTTAGCTGGTCCCAAGGAGCTATAGCCATGGCAGGTTACAGTGACCATATTACTCCCGTTACAACATCCCCACTGACTTCCAGTTTGTTTTGGGACACAATTCAAAGTGCTGGTCATGGTCTATGAAGCCCTATATGGCTCAGGCCCAGGCTATCTAGCAGACTGTATTACCCTGTGTGAGCCTTTCCAGGCCATGAGATCACCAGGAGATGACCTTTTCTCAGTTCCACCACCTTCACAAGCATTATTGAGGATAATGTGAAAGAGAGCCCCTGGACTCTGGAACTCCCTTCCTAGGGAGGCCAGAATGTTCCCCTCCCCACTCTGCTGTCCTTCTGTTGGCAGGCAAAACCCTTTTTATTCTGACAGACTTTTAATAAAGAGTTTTAAAGAATAGGCTTTAGATAATGTATTGTTTTAAACTGAACTGTTTTTAATAACTTTTAAATCTTTTAAATTATATTTCACTCTTTAACTAGAGATTTAATTAATATCAGGACTAGTTTAATTCTAGTTTAATGTTCACTTTTTGTATGCTTTTAACTATGTTTTTCTTTTAAACTGTAAGCCGCTCTGAGTCCCAACTTTGGGGAAAAGACAGGATACAAATAAATGTAACATCAACAACACTTCTCTTAGTTACCTTGGAATTTTCCACTCTCTTTCACGGAAAATATCAAGATAACACTCCTTGCCGATCTAAAGACTGCATTGAGTTTTTTCTCGTTGACTGGGAGAGTTGACCAGACACCCTAGACACAGGGACACAAGCAGTTATATATCCAGATTTTGCACATAGCTCAGTGGAAAGCACACTCAATGCACATAAATGGTCCCAGATTTAATCTCAGTAATCTTTAGTTAAGGGGATCCAACAGAAGGCTGAAAAAGAAACTGAGGTGTTAGAAATTTACTGTCAATGACAATACATAATATGATAAGATAGACTGGTGTTTATGGGGTGAAACACACGGCCCAAATAAAGTGGTTTCAAACCACTCTGAAGGCAGAGTATTTAGATAATGTATGCCTCCAAAGTGGGCAGAAACTGGATTGAAGTCATGCTGCAGGACTAAAAACTGGAACAAATATTTTGACTTAGCTAAGAAAATGCACACCTTTGACCCTGCATATAAACATCCCGACACCAGAGCGGTTCTAAAGGAGCAATCTATCCTAACCTTAACCCTAAAGCTGCATATAAACACACCGGTGCAGGTGTGCATTTAAAAAGGATGAAGCTGCCATACTCAAGAGGTCAGGGCAGTAATGCAAAAAAGTGAAAGTGTGACATCTCCAATGGATGTCATTGCAACATACACAAACAAGACAGTCCAAGAGGGGGCATGGGATGAAGGGGGCACGTATGGGGGTCCCCATGATTTTGCTTTGCCAATGTTTTACTGGGGACACCGATACTCTGATGTCTTGTACTGATGGAAGATTGGAGGTGCAACTGTCCGGCCAATTAAAGGGGCAGCCATCCAATGAAATGACATATAGGCAGCAGGCAGTTGCTGTCAGTGTGCTTCTGTGACAAAGTGCATGGATGGTGACAAAAAAAATTACGCAGCAGTGTGGCTTGATGCCATGCAGTGAGCGCTTGGACTACCTTGGGAATGGCTGGTGTGGACAGCAGGGTTTGAAGTTCATGCTTGTCTGTTCTGCCCCTCAGACATATTTGTACTTCAGGTAATCCAAGGCAAACATGGTATGGTAGGCAGATCGAACTCATCATTCATTGGGCTGTTTTTCCTCACTCACTAATACATTTATTAAGCTCAAAACATTCTGGAAAGTCTGATCACTTTTAATTAAGAGTGGATGTTTCTCTTTCCACCCGTACACAACAAAGATCAAGAATAACCTAAGACACAAACTGAGACTTTAGCAAATTTTGTCTCTCTGCCAAAAAAAACAGTTAAAGGCTTAACAATTAAAAACAGCTCCTCACTCCATTCTAAACCCTACATACAAAATACTACTTGCACAATGGAAGCACCTTGTATGCAAAATCTGGCTTACCTTAGCTTTGGCCAGTGAGACATTCTCATGGTTGTTGCTTTTGATTAGAAAAAATCTTGCATCTTGGAGAATGTATTTGAGTTTGCTAGTTTGGTCTGGAAGGAAACAACAAAAACCAAGAAGAGTAATTGTATTGGCCTCCTCTCACTCAGATATAGTAACAAAAAAATGTCTATTTCAATTTTTTATGATACAAGCTTCGACTACTACTGTGGCACAGCTATTTTTCACCTCAGTGTGACTTGCACAGTCTTCACTTTTAAAACTGGAAGCTTTCTGGCCAATCTTAGGGATCATTCCCTTTAATCAGGAATAGACAATTTATTTCTCACCAGAAATAAACTCTGGACTACAAGTCCTAAAAGCCCCATCTAGCACATCCAGTGGTGAGGGGCTATAGGATCTGTGGTCCAAAATAATTTGACTATCCCACAGTAGCGCAATACTAACTATTTCAACTTCAAATTTATGTCACAGCATGCAATGCCATACATTTAAAAGCAAAATAAGCTGTTTCAGGTAAGTGGCAATGCAATATTAGTAATGTCCCGACATGTTTCTCTCTTAGTTTACTACAGCAAAGTATATAATAATGACAAAACCATTTCTGTATGATTTTTTTTTAAATATCACTGTATTGCTTCTTTGCTTGCCAACACAGCAACACAGTATTTTTTGCCATCATGAAGTATATGCAAATTAGTAATTCCAGACAAAGATACATCACCTTCTCACTAGAATTAATTTCCATGTAATCGGAACATTACCATATTTAATGTAAATTAATGAAAACCAATAAAATAGCTTAAATTGGGAGCATGCATTTTAAAAAAATCGAATTTAAATTATACCTTTTTGGACAGCACGAACGGAAGATGATAATTTCTCATGCTTCTTTTCTGAACCTGTATTTAGCCAAAGTACATTTGTTCAGATTGAGCCTTAATAGAGATACGATACAAGTTCTACAGTCTTTTCACATACTATTTTCATTCATGACAAATTATTCCTCCTGATGCGCACCCACACACATAAGAACAAAGTGCACCGGGGTTTGTTTTGGATTTTTAGGTGGTTTCATTTTTGTTTGTTTGTTTTGTTGGACCAGTTTTCTCCTCAGAAAACTAGTCAATGAATCATCATCTTCCACGTTAAAAAAGTGAAAATTCCACTTACGGAACAAAATAGCATTAACGGAACAAGAAAGCCTACTTATTCAAATTATTCACACAGAACATGCCAAAATAACTTGTTCAGTTACATGTCCAATAGGTTTCTATGACCCACTATTTATTTTGTACAATGCAATTCCAGGGTTTTAGTACAGATCACGGTAGTAAGAAAAGCAATAATAGAATACCTGCATATGATTCTGATGCAGAGCTTCCACTTCTATCAAAAACAATGGGAGAGATGCCTCTAGCTCTTTTCCTTGCCTTCTTTTTCTCATCTAAGACCACCAAAACAAGCAACAAATTCACACCAAAAACATCCATCAGAAATGCTTGCAAGAAGGCCACTATAGTCTACATTAACTAAATACACATTTCACCCGCACAGTTTAAAATTGCTTCTTCATTAACGATTCATTATTTGTTTAGAAACTAATTATTTTGTCAAAGAACCATGAAATTAGTTTTTAGAGATCAAAGGAATTTTAGAGGTGACATGAGCAGCAACGCTCCATGTCACATGGAAAGAAGCCTTTAAACTTGGGGAAATTTCAAGAAAAGTTTGTGATGTCTCTGTCCTCCTTCTTGGTGTTCAGAGACAAACATTTAAAGCCTCAGCAGCTCTGTTTACCCTAACACAATTACTTAGCAGTTATTAAGTATTCTTAAGTACAAATATAGAACATATCTACTTTAAGGTCCAGTATATACATATTGGGTAAACATGCTTGTCTTCACTGCATGACATGAAGCATATCCCTCTGGTAATAAAAGCATATGGGACTCGCTGACTCTCATGAAGGTGTTGTATTTGAAAAAGAAGCATGTCGTATTATGCAAATATTACTGAAATGAACTAAAATCCATCTATAAGAAGTGGTAGTCATGCTACACTGCTAAAATTGTCCCATTAGAAAGTGTCTGAATGAGTGAGAAACTCATGAGGCTTTGGAAGACTAGGGAGCTGTGAAAGGAGCAAGGTAATGGCAAAGGACATTGTCTAAAATAGAAAC
>CM034710.1:41966765-41977439 GCA_020142125.1 Phrynosoma platyrhinos
CTTTTCCTGCTTAGAAAGTCGTCTAATACGAAGGAAAATACGGTATAAGGGGAATTTGGCTACAAGTTTCAAATCCAGTTCAGGAGGGAAATGCCCCAATTGTCCCTTCATCACAATGTTTTGCTAGAATATGTTAACAAAACTGACTCTAGTTATGTTGGAAACTATTACCTTATCTTTAGTTATGTCTCAGTCTTGTTCAACAACTGTTCCCCAGAACTGCCATTGAAGTTTTTACCTCAGATAATACCTCTCAGCAGATCATGTTTGATATTATGATCAATACTGGCATAGGTAAATATCCAAAATGGAACATATAAGCAATAGCAATAGCAGCTTCATTTATATCTTTAAATAGGCCTTTAAACAGAGGCTGGATGGACATCTGCCGAGGATGCTTTGATTTTGAGTTCCTGCATGGCAGGGGGGTTGGACTGTATGACCCTTGTGGTCTCTTCCAACTCTTATGATTCTATTATTCTATGAAGGATTTCCCATCATATTATAAGAACCAAGTGTGATATTCTCCTTAGGTCCCTTACTTCAAACACAATTCAAACGTAGTATTACTTAGCAAGATGCTAGTGAAAACTTTAGCACTGTGTTGCTTGGGCATTTCTGTCACTGTCGGTTACATCAAAGCCCATATTCTGCAGTGATATTTAAATGACGTAATTGAATATTAACAAATATAGAATACTATGGGATAAGTTTCTCTACCTGATATATCTGAGCCTGAACCAGATCTGACTGATCCATCAGTAAAGGATGCAGATTCAGAGTCAGAATCACTAGCTTCACTTCGTGTATCATAATCATTTCCTTCTTTCTGATCTCTTTCATCTTGATCATAATCCTCTTCATCATCATCTCCATCTTCTTCTACTTCTTCATCTTCTTCTCCATCCTCATCTTCCTCTTCCTCCTCCTCCTCCTCCTCCTCCATTCCTTCCTCTTCTTCTTCCTCCTCATTTTCAGTGTTTCCTGGATCAGAGGAGCCACTACTACCTGTTTCACGATCTGAACCATACTCCTCAGAATTCACCTCTTCTTTTGAAGAGTGGCTGGACCTGCTTGTCCGTCTGTCCACCTCATGTCTTAGTCTCTGTTTGAACAACATCAACAGTCATCAATGTCTGACATTTCTTAGAACCTGCATGAAATAATAGCTGTCATTCTCTTGACAGAGTTTGAATACTTCTATCTTTACTGACCTATGCAGTGAAGTATTTATAAAGCAATTTCTCACTTTATCAGTACCATTAGGGCAATGCACAGAACACAACAACAGTTCACAGCACACAACCAAAGTAAAGCATAGAATATGATTGGAATATGTGAGAGCATCATCATCAAAACTATTAACTGTCGAATGTTTGGCTAAAATTGAGCAAGGCCAATGAGATAAGGGCAATCTAACATCTCCAGAGTGGAAATTCCACAATCAGGATGCAGCTACTGAAGAAGTCCCAATATATTCAGACTATATATTCAGACTCTGTTGGTAGCATAACACATGACAAGGACTATAGGTAAGATTATAAACCACAGACAGATTAAACAGTAATTACATACCCCTGAAGCATCTGGTGTAGAAGACTTAGCTCTTCTGTCAGCATCCCTTTTCCTCACACATGCCTTCTCAGACTGCTCTTTATAAGGATCTCTTGAGCTGCTGCTTGTCATACGTGTTTTTCTGTCAGTTTCTGGGCGCTTGTTCCTGTCAGACCTTTGATATTCCTCATTCTTGTATTCCAAAACTGGCTTTCCTTTTGTGCTCACTATCCTTTTGTTATTGCTAACAGTCGAACTTGGTGGTTTAGGCAGTATTTGCCTTGAGGAATGCAAAGAAGCCTTCTGTTTTTTACTCTCAGCAGTCTCCATCCTCTCACTTTTCCTTTTGGATCCTTAAATTTAACAAAAAAACAAGAACAAGTTTTGAAGCATTTTATAGCAACTGAATAGTTAACCAAACATCACTAAACCAATATTTAGACAACAAGCTGAGGCATTTTCATATTAAGCACAAAGACAAAGTGCATAAAGCTACTTTGTTTAAACTTTTGACATAAAATAAATTCAGATTTTAACTAAACAACTGGGCTCTGCATGAAAAGTCCTAGCATAACAACTTAAAATTCAGAAAACTGAGCACTAATGGTCCAAAGGACTAGACAAAGATCTCAAAGAGTGACCCAGTTTGGTCATCTCACTCAACAAGCTCAGGTTTTACAGGAATTATCGCTTCTTGTTCATGAGCAACATAGGAGTGAAGACTGTCTGGCTGCTTCCATTACAATCAAGAACAGATCATGGATAAAATCATTATACCCAAGCCCAGAACTCTGATTTGTTTCTTTCCAAATAAGACAAATGAATTAATGTAGAACAAATCATGTTATTTCTTTGCCTTGTTTGAGGAGAGACAAGTGGGCACACCAGGTCCTGATGGGGTTACATCTCACAATGAACAAATCCCAAACAGAAGGTCTTTGGTTCATTTAGCTCAGAAGTGGGCAAATGTGATGAGGGCCAGTGTTCACTCTACTCTCAGTGAGTTGCAATGCTTTTGACAAGCTTTATTTTTCTTATCTGATTTTGAATTAGCTTTATGTTCACCTGATTTTCAGTCATTTTTTTCCAAGGAAATTGCTGTGGGACCAATAAGGCAAAATTATCAAATTCTGTTGAATTTTCACAGTGCTAGGGTGATTTTCCTTTCAAAAAACAAACAACTAGAAGTCTAAGACACTGGAGCTCTCCTGGGGCTGCAAAAAGGGGTGGGGACATATGAGGCTTACACCCTCCTCAAGCCTGGTTTCACCACTTCTGCTTCCAGTGAGAGCTATCAACTAGTGCGCATCTGTATGGTGAGTAGTGCACAGCAAACCAACATTCTTCAGAATTATTTGGAACTATACACTGTTGCAACATCCAAGCATAACAAATAAAGTAGAAGGCCAGTAATCTTTTTCGTCTTAGAATATTTTTTATTGATTTTAAAAAGAAAATCATGTTGAGGAAAACAAATACAATGTAATAAACCAGGAATTTATATTATTCTTAATCAAGGTGGATTACAGTTCTCCAACAATATCTAATGTAGATAGTCAAGTCCATACAACTGTGGAGAACCTTTCATATAGCCTGTTTTATCGACAAAGGATATGAAGCAGTATCAGTAGTGAAAAAGTGTATCTTTGTCAGAGTTGAGTGCAGAGATGTACAGTTAATGTTTCAGTCAATGTGATGTTCCCACATTGTCTCAGTGTGGCAACTATTAAAAAAATTACAGCCTTTCAAAGACCCCAGGTGAAATACTTGAGAAGGAAAAAGGACCTTGTTACATTTGATTTCCAAAAACAGCAGTTACATTTTAACAAACTGCATTACTTGGCATCTCATTTTCTGAAAGGAATCTCAGTGGTATGCGTAACAAAAGTTTTTGGACATGAAGGCTCGAATTCAAAGTGTAGCACAGCAAGTTCTTTGCCTATACTAGGGCAGCAAAATAATTTATTTTGTAGAGTTCTAACAGTCTTTGAAAAGTGGGGGGTGGCAAGGAGAGGGCATTTCAAAAATAATACACAACATAGAACTAAAAGCTGCTGTTATGCAATGGCAAACAGGGAGAAGGCCTAGTAAGTACATGCAAGTCCTTGAGTGTCCTGAAAAAATCTTACTGCCAGAACATGAATGCTAACAAGAGCATATTGCCAGAATGTCACTGTAAGCACCACACTAGACACAATGCCATTCACACAACTGCTAGTTAATGTGAACAGTGCCATGTCTAGTTTGGCCTTATGTTCTGGTTCCCCAGCATTTTTGAGGAACACCCAAAAACTCAAGTAGCATACCCTTTTTCTCACTTTTATCTTGCTCACTATCAGGGTTGTAGAGCTCATCGTCATGATCAGGTGCATCAGTCAAGATATCATCCAGAACATTCAGTTCGCCATCTGTAAACAAAACACATGGTTAACAAATGACACTCTGAAATGCTGCAGTATTAGCTTTTATAGCAGTCTTTGAGTATAACGTGAGTTTAACCAGTGTTACATTCCAAAATTCTGTGTATCTTCTTTCACAACTTAAATTAATCCAATCAGCCTAATCCTTCTAGAATAAAAGAAAAAAAATGAAAATATCAGGGTCTTGCACAATGAAGTACTGTGGATGACTCTGACTGTGTTGGTAGGGTGGAGCAACATCAATCCCCTTTGCAGAAAAAATAATGTTCAGATTAGGAACTACTCTTTCTAAAGACACACAGCTTGACAATTATCATCTGCAACAACGCCAGAGGTTTTGGACTACAACTCCCATAATCCCTGATCACTGGCCTTGTGGCTAGGGTTTATGAGAATAGCAGCCCAAACATGTAGAGGACACTTGGTTGATAACATAGGGGCTGTGAAAACAATTAAATTCCCTTGCACAAGATATTCAAACACCATCTAAAATATCAAAAAATGGAGGTGCTTCGAACAAAGATGTACAGCTACGACCTGGATTAAATGTACATATTCAACTAACAGTCATTAAGTATAAAGGAAGTAAGTGGTGGACGTGCATGTCAAATACAATGTAAGGCATTTTAGAAAATTATTCAATTTAATATAGATTATCTGGTAATCATGACAGAAACTGTGGACTATGAACAAAACCCCAAGCAAAACTTCTGAAACAAGATGAATTGTAGGTACCTCCATCTATTGAAAATGGGAGAGTGCAGACCCTTTTTGCAGAAAGCCCTGCCCCAACATCTGTTGCCAAATGTTGGTGGCATCATCTCCCAAGACAAGCAATTTGCTATTGAAATTTGATAATAATCCAGGATGAGGTAGAAGCACTATAGGCAATGGTGCAGCTCAAGTTGGCTGGGACTAAGGAAGAAATGTTGCAGAATAGCCTCCCCTGCCCCCCTAGACACCAAGAGAAGAAGATAATGAAGCTTGCGACAGTTTTCCCTGAAGAAGGAAGCTCATTCTTGGCATGACCCAGCAGAATAGCCAAAATTCCCTTGATAAGAGTGAGGGAAACATTGGTGCAAAACACACTGCAGTCTCAAACTGAATTATTTCTGCAGTGTTTTGGACCATTGCTGCCTTCAGACTTCCCCAGATCCTTGTGGGGGAAAGGCTCTCCGGTATATCTTTTCTGAGGAAGGGCTCTTCTGCATCCCACATTTCCGGCACTACTGCCTTTGCTTTTTTGGCTTCTTAGAATCATAGAGTTGGAAAAGAATACAAGGGCCATCCAGTCCAACCCTGTCCATGAAGTAATACACAATCAAAGCACCCCCAACAGATGGCCATCCAGTCTTTGTTTAAAAACCCCAAAGAAGGAGACTCCACCACACTCTGAGTGAGTGAATTACACTGTCAAACAGTTCTTACTATCAGAAAGCTCTTCTTAATGCTGAGGTGGAATCTCTTTTTCTGTAGTTTGAATCCATTTCTCTATGTCTAGACTCTGGAGCAGCGGAAAACAAGCTTCCATCCTCAACATGTCATCCCTTCAAATATTCAAACAGGGCTATCATATTGCCTGTTAACCTTCTCTTGTCCTTCTTGTTGTCTTCCCCCTCATCGTTCAAATGGGGAAAAATGGGAGAGCAGGGGGATGTAGCCCACTAAGATTCCATAGCCTTGTAAAAATATGAACCCCAAATAAAATATTTAACAGAATTTAATGCCCATTATCTCTAAAGATTTTGATGCTGTAGTATATGTTAACATCTAAAATTATTGTGCCTCATTATAAGACCCAAAAGTTTGGAAAAAACAACAACCAAAACAAGACCTTGTTAGGGCTTCAGAAACTGTAATTAATTTTGGACAGGATTTCAGGTAAGAAATGGCCTTGTAACTCTTACTGATTTCCTGATCTTTCCTTGCTTCAAACATCTTAGATCTTGCCATAACATTCTACAAACAAGTTAATTACAATATTATGTATCATTGCTATGTAAGGATACACACATTGATCAGATTATAAACTGATGTTTCTGTGGTAAAGAATTTGGAAGCCAACTATTGACATTTATCAGTCTTGTAATACAGGCATGCCTCAGCTAACAAAGCCACTGACAAAGCTCATTTTTACAAGGTCTTTTTATGGAAGCTCAGCCCCCCCCCCCCTTATTTCTTATGCCTAGCTGGAAGGATGGGTTTTTTTGTTTTTGCATCATTGGGGTGATGGTAACAGATTGCTGGAAAAAGACAGACTTTAAGTGATAAGTTGCAGCAACGTGTTTGCAATAAGCAATGCAATAAAGCAGGGGTCGGCAACTTTTTTTGCCGGGCCGGGAGGGGGGGAAATGACGCTGGCACCCATGCGCGCATGCTCACAGCGCCCACCGTCATGCGCATGCGCGCGTGGGGGGGACCATTTTGGAACACCCAATGGCGCCGTTGGGAGTTCCAAAATGGTGCCCTGCCGTTGGGACTTCCGAAATGGCGCTCTGCAGTCTGTAGAAGATTCAAATGGCTTTGTTTACTTAAGCAAGGCTTACTTGACCTGTGTTTCATTTCACATGTGCATGTTAAGTTTTGAACAAAATGTTTGCTGTAATATGTTTAACAGCTTCTTCTTCTTTGTGATACAGGAACCTATCCCTGTTCTTTCCATTTTATTTCTACCTCTGGTACTAATGTTTCTGTTAAAGAAATAAAGTCCAGGAACATATCTACTTCGTTAACCTAGGTGTACCTGTATAGCACTTTCAGATAGTATCTTCTCTCCAACTACAACACGAATTCATTTTGTCTCAGGAAATTTTCACGTGATTTAAATAGAGCATGCCTAAACTTGTCAAAGGCTATTATAAAACATAATTAAACAATTTAAACATAATTTAACATAAATGAAAAAAATAAAGAATGAGAAAAATTTCCCAAATGAGAAACTCGGTATGTATAGACTATATAGCAAAGCCTCTGATGCATTAATCATAAAAAGCTATGGAATGCTCTCAAAGACATGGCAGTGCCAACACACTTGATAGTTCTGCTGAAAAAGCTATACTCAAGACAAGAGGCCACTGTCAGAACAGAATATTGAGAAACATAATGGTTCCCAAAAGGCAAAGGAGTCAGGCAAGGCTGTATATTATCACCATTATTAGTTCAACTTATATGCTGAAAACATCATACGAAGAGTAGGGTTAATTAGAAGGAGGTGGAGTGAAGATAGGAGGACGGAACATCAACAACCTAAGATATGCAGATAACACAATACTACTAGTGGAAAACATCATGGACTTGGAAAAATTACGAAGGAGGGTCAAGGGAAGTGTAAAGGCAGGCTTGCTACTGAACATAAACAAAAATAATGACCATGGAGGACCTATATAAATTTAAACTGGACAATGACAAAACTGAAATAGTTACAGATTTCCATACCTGGGATCAAACATCATTCAGAATGGAGACTGCAGTTACGAGCTAGGCTAGGAATGGAAAGGGCATCCATGAAAGAGCAAGGGAAGATCCTAAAGATATACAACTGAGCACTAAAGTCAGATTTGTCCAAGCCATGGTATTTGCTGTATGGATGTGAGAGCTGGACAGTGAAAAAAGTGGATAAAAAGAAAATCAACTCATTTGAGATGTGATACTGGAGAAGAATGCTGAGGATACCATAGACCAGGGGTAGGCAACCTTTCCCCTTTAAGGGCCGAGGGACTTCAGCTCCCAGAAGCCTCAGCCATGTTGGCCAATAGTCCTGTGTTGGCCAATAGCTCCTGGGATTCTGGGAGCTGAAGTCCCTCGGCCCTTAAAGGGGAAAGGTTGCCTACCCTTGCCATAGACAGTCAAAAAGATTAGGCTGCTTTGATTCTGTATTCCTGCATGGCAGGGGGTTGGACCTGATGGCCGTTGAGGTCTCTTCCAACTCTAGGATTCTGTGATTCTATGAAATGGGTCCTTGAACAGATCAAACCATAAGTACCCCAGAAGTCAAGATGACGAAATTGAAGCTGTCACACTTTGGCCACATCATGAGGAGGCATATTAGAAAAGACAGTGTTTGGAAAGGTTAAGAGAGGAAGACAGCACACCAGGTGGCTGAACACAATTATGCAGGTCATGGACAAGAGTGTGCAGAACATGAGCAAAGCAGTGGAGGACAGGGATCCTTGGAGATGTCTTGGGTTATTTGTTTTCTTTAAAAAGACATTGATTTATATATGTTTGTGAAGTACTGTATTTCATCACTAAGTGACAGATCGCTCTAAAAAGCATATAATTTTGCCGCTCACACAGCCTGAAATGGGAGAGGGGCTTAGTATAAGAGACAGTTATAAGACTACTCCTCTTTTCAGCTGTGGGGACTGTAAATAATTCACATTGGGCCTAAGCAGACTGCCAGAAATAGTGCACATTAAATTGAGGCACTGCCCTGGCTCAGTGCTAGGGAATCATGGGAACTGTAATTTATTGTGGCACCAGAGCTCTCTCACAGAGAAGGCTCAATGTCCCAGAAAAATCAGTTATTTATCTTGTTTTCTGTCCTTGTGTCTATAGTTTAGCTCTGACATCTACAAGCAGGTGTGCAAACTCATTTAATGCCAACTATAAAAGACAGTGGTTGGGTTTCCTAACCAATGGGTTTCAACTCACTATAGACAATTAAGATCTAGAGCAGGATTAGGCTGCATGCAACCCCAAAAGCCATTTTTGAGCCCCCCCAAGACAGGGTGACCAGATGTCATAAGTGCAAAGAAGGAACAGGCACAGCAAACTGTAGGGTACTTAAGAAAAATGTAGGACATTACAAACTAAGAACTTACAACACTAATGTTAACATAAATATAAATTCAATATGGCTGATTTAGTTATATTACATACACTCCATATTGGCGGGCTAGCCATCCACGGATTAGAGCATCCATAGATGGCTCTGTTCCATTATTGTTAATGGTGCTGCATGCACACAGCTGCACCAACACAGCCATGCTTAAGTTGGCATCCATTGATGGTAATGGGACTTGAAGTCTCATGTTTTTTGGTATTCGCAGGGGGTGTGTGTGTGTGTCTGGAACCGAACTCTTGCTAACATGGAGGATTAACTACCGGTATATTCAACTGCACAGGAATTTGCAGTTTGCTGTTTGAGCCTTCCAACCTCAAACATCTTCATTAAGCCATAATCTGCAGCATTTGAAATATGAAAATGCAAACTACAGTTTTGAAGTTTGTTTTTGTTTTAAATTCAGTAGAGAATTTCTACATGAACTAAACCACGTGTAAGATTAACCTTTACTGTTAATGTTTCCCTTAGCACACACAATGCAGAACTACTGCAGTCACCACTCTGCAGTCCTTTGTTCCTGTAAAATGCAAAAAGGTTTTTCACAGAATCTCTCTCCTTTAATTCCTAGAAGTACTCCATCTAGAAACAAGTATTGAACATAAAAACAAATACATAATTATGTTAAGGATCAAGCTCTGTGATAAAGGGACCCAGCCACACTTGTAAAATAAACCTATTTCAACACATAGTTCCTCTTAATCTGTTCTATGTGTTTTTGAACAGCCTTATTCTACTCAGAAGTGGAAACTGCAGATCATCCTTCTTACACGGTCCATCTCCCATTTATAATTGTTATATATCACATTTTACACTGCACTTAAATAGCTATTGATTTGTGCAATAATGAAAAGCTCAAATTGAACAGAAATAAACAAAAGGCCTTAAGCCAAATAGAGGCACATCTCATTCAATGACCTGAAAAAAGCAGAGATCAGCTGGTTTTTATATTAGGGTCAAAACCACATCTGGTCAGCATCAGCTACACCACTGGAGAAAAAACTGGCAAGTTCTCCCTGTCCATGAAATGCAAAGTTATACATAATCAAAAAGGTGGTGTAGCTGTGTAACCAAATATGAAAAGCTACAAATTGAAATACAAATATGATATAAATATGTTTTCATCCCAGAACTCTGATGGGGCCTTGAGTAAACCACTACCCTCTTGGCCTCAGGTTTTCACTTGTGAATGCATAGCAGCACTCACCACCTCATAGGGCAGTTATTGGTGTTATACCTATACAATGTTTGCGAGGTATTAGACAAGTACAAAGGGCCCTTGGTATCCACTGGGATTTGGTCCCAGGACCCTTCATGGATAGCAAAATCCATGGATGCTCAAGTCCCATTAAATACAGTGGGTAATAAAATAACGTTATTTATATAAAATGGCAAAATCAAGAATGGCTTTTTGGAATTTATATTATTTAAAAAAATCTTTTCAATCCATTGATAAGAAAAATCCATGGATATAGAGGGCTGACTGTAATCACAAACCAAAGAACTACCAACACCTCTCAGCCTTTTGTTGTTGAGTGCCTCCAAAACATGTCTGCCTAGGCAAACCTATCGTAGGGTTTTCCTGCCATGTTTCCTCATAGGGGGTTTACCATTGCCATCCTCTGAGGCTGAGAGAATGTGACTTACCCAGGTCAATTTGGACCCTGGTCTCTAGAGCCCAATGCTCAAACCACGACACCACACTGGCCCTCACCAAGTGACCTTTCTTAGGGAAAGCTTAGCTCCCATGACCGAAACTTCAAAATGTGATTTATGCCTGCATGTGGAGAGATCTTGTGGCACCTTTGAGACTATCGGCCTAAGCAGACTGCCACAAATAGTGCACATTAAATTGAG
>CM034710.1:41989913-41999938 GCA_020142125.1 Phrynosoma platyrhinos
TCCTCTCACAGCTGCAGGGATCTACTGCATAGCATGCAGCTGTGGACAACTCCACATAGGGACCACCAAACACACCATTCAAACACAAATCAAGGAGACACTGCAGACTGGGCCAGCCTGAAAAATCAGCAGTAGCAGAACATGTTATAAACCAACCTGGGCATAAAATGTTATTTGAAAACACTGAAATTCTGGACCATGCCAACAATTATCAGGTCAGAATGCACAGGAAGGCCACTGAAACCCACAAACACCTGGACAACTTCAATTGGAAAGAAGAAAACTTGAAAGTAAACAGAGGTTGGTTACCAGTCCTGAAAAACACCAAAATCAAGACTCAACACACGCAAATGAACATCACCCAGGATCACGGGGTTTCCCTGCAGACAATGGATTGCTAATTAAATAGACACATGTCCTCCTGCATATCCTCCCACCCTGTGGCCTTGCCATTTGATAACAGACCAATACACAGATTATCACGTAAATCACTTCCTCCCAACCAAAGGTCACACAGTATATATAACCCACTCACTCCCATGCTACCACCCTCTGAAGATGCCAGCCACAGATGCAGGTGAAATGTCAGGAATAAATTCCTCCAGAACACAGCCACATAGTCCAAAAACCCAAAGAAAACTATATGTTCTGATGAGACTTGGCAAGGAATTGCACTAGCCGATAGATCGTCTGCCTGACAGTCTTATATATACAATGAGCTAAGTGTTCTGTATTTGTATCATTAGTAGACCCAAACATGGCAGAAAATGTTATGGAAGATCCAGAGGACTTTGCTACAATCTTCAAAGCATTTAAGAGCATGCATGCTCAAATCAACAGGGGTAGGTGATGAATCCATGACCTGTGTTGATATGGGCAGTAGAGATGCTGGCAAAGCTGCTGTAATTATTAACTGATGTTATTTTCATTTTGCAGGCAACTCACCAAGACAGAGGCAGCAAAAATGAAGGCAGAGGATATTGACAAAGGTGGCTTATAGTGTGTGTGTGTGTGTGTGTGTGTGTGGGGAAACAGGGCTGGAACCTTCGGAGGGAAGTTGGCCTTGGAGGGATGGGTTGGGATGAGTTGAACCTTTGTACCTAGCATGAAAAGTGATAGAATACACACTTTGGTGGTGGTGGGCGGTTGGCTGAGTGGGAGGGAGTCAAGCTTTAGCTCTCAGCATACATACTTTGGAGGGAGCCGTGGCTTAGAGAAAAGTGGGAGAAGTGCAGCAAAGAAGGAAGCATTGGCCAGAGGAAGTCATATCCAGATTTCTGTATAACACTGCAAAGGCCCAAGTTTCAACCCATGTGGAAAGTACAAAAATGCACAGAGCAAATGAAGCCATTGTGTACATGTAGCAGAGGTCTTTAATGAATAGTAAGAATAACAGGCTACAAACTGGCAAGTGGAGAAGCCAGCTGGAAAATATGTATGTGTGAGTGAGTGAGTTAAAAAGTGAGAAGTAGAGAAAAGAGTAGAAAAGCTCTTTAACCTGCAATCATCAGGTTAATTATCACTCTATTTAACTGACTACCATGAATTGTTCTTATACAATTGCAATGCATCTGTACTGTCCAGAAAATCCACACATTGAAGAATCTGACACAAGATGGTGCTGTTATCACAGATCAAATGCAAAGATGTGACGGTGTTTGGAAAATCAGTATGCAAAGGGATCTTGTGGCACCTTTGAGACTAAGGAGGTTATTTATCACACTAGTTGCCTTTTCCCAATCTGAGCATGGGCTGTGACCAAGCTGGGACTGTGTCTTATCACACAGCTCTATGCCCAGATCTTCTCCCGTCCCTAGCTTCTTTTCCATAATGGGAGACGTTCTGATCGGGAACAGGATGGTAACGATCTGGGCACAGAGCTGTGCGATAACACATGCCCGGTCTCAGCCCATGCTCAGATTGGGAGAAAGGCAGTGCGGTAATCTCTTGTGGCTGCATGAGCTTTCATAGACTTGAGCCTAGGAAATCTCATGTTATCAGCTTCTTTCTTTCAGTTTGATAGTTTGAATGTAAGTAAATGGAAAGGCACCAGATCCCTTCTAGGGTTGTCATATGCCAGTCTCTCATATCTGGACATCAATTTTGCATATTATGCAAATAATTATAATTATGCATGTTATTTATTTGCATTCTGATTATGTAAATTCAACACATTAATCATTGTACTTTTTCTACCATTATGTTTCAACCTCATTATCAGTATATATCTGAGCATTAGCAATCAGGGCTGGCAGGGCAAGATGAGACTCCCACCACTGCCAGTCTTTTTGGTTTCCTGCTTCAGCACCACTACCCCATTTTAACTTACCCATCAGCCTACAATGAAGGAGAAATCTGGGATTTTATAGTCCCTTCAATCTGGGATTTTCCTGTTTTTCAGGGACAGATGGAAACCCTAATCTCATCTGATCTTGGAAGTTATTAATTGGATAGGAAACTACCAATGAGTACCACATGCTGTAGGCTATATTTCAGAGAAAAGAAATGGCAAAACCACCTTTGAATATTCTTTGCTTTTAAAAAAAGACCTATGAAATTCATGGGGTTACCATAAGTCAACAGGCGACTTGAAGGCACATACACACAACAGAAAGCAAGACATATAGTTTGTTTATTAACTTGGCATGTAACTTATTAATATTTCTGTACCATTAAATTATAGATGTTCTCCATGTTACGGAATGGAGGAAAGGTAACTGTAGACTGTATCTCCAATTGTCTCTTACCCACACTGTCTTACTCCCCTCCCTTTGCAAAGCTGATTTTGATGTTGTTCTTTTAAAAATGCTGTTCTGATCTTGTTATTGCTTGCAACATCTCTAATATTAAAAGTATATTGCTGTTTGACCAGATTTGCAAACAACTACATATGAGGAACTGCATATGTGGCAATCTGAACAGTTTTCCAATACTTTCAAAAACTCTGTCCTTAGAGGTTGCTCTAATTCTATTAGGAGGGAAACAACCTTTGGAGTTCCACTGGGTCAATTTTTGGAGGCCTACTGGGCTCCCAGGGATCAAACATTTTTCCCCAAAACATTCTTTGCCCCAAGTGCCATCTAGAGGTGTGGGAGGCATTTCCATCACATTTTGGGGGCTCTCTGGATCAGTTTAAGTCTAGGAGAGGCCTTTTTGAAACTGAAAATGACTTCTACTCCTTATTTTTAAAAAAGGCCTCTCCTGGTATTAAAATAGTCTAGGAAGACCCTCAAAACATTGTGAAAATGTCCCCTATGCCCTTAGAGGGCATTTGGGGGCAAAAGGGGGGGTTGGATGTGAGCGCAGTGGGGGTGAGGCCCTCGACAGTCTCCTGAGATGCTAATGTGATCCCTGACCCTTCTGCAGATGTTCGCACTAGCTCTAACGCTTCACTTGTCTTTGCTGAGCCAAGCTGAGTAAACCAATGCAGGATGCATTTTTTGGGAAAGGGTGTCTCCTTTTTATGTGTAGCTTAGCCTTGCCCTCTGAGCACACATGAATCTACCCATGGAAGAGGACAAGGAACATCCAGAGGTCAAAATATGGGTTGTCAGTCTGATGGATACTTTAATCTTCTTAAATACAGACATCAAAGAGTAGTCATAAAAGTATATTAGTAGGCAAGTGATAGTTAGCCATAGGCTGTCATAATAATTTGTAGTAGTTTATTATTTGTTTGACCTTGTCTTGTGCAATGCTGCTGTCTTACACTAAAGCTTTCCTCTTCATTCCCTTCCCTCTGCACCTGTTAATAATCAATTAGAAGTAACCATCCAGATATGTGTGAGGAAGATTAAAGCTGTTGCTGCACTGCAAATATAATGCAGTCTGACACCACTCATGGCTCCATCATATGGAATCCTGGGATTTGTAGTTTATTGTGGCTATCTGAGAGAGAAGGCTAAATCTCACAAAACAAAAAAATCCAGATTCCATAACATTAAACCATAGCAGTTAGAGTTGCTGCCTAAGAGGAGAATAGACAAGTAGATAGAGGTCACAGTCTTTTCTGTATGAGGCCATGGAAGTAAGCAGGAACTAGAGAAGAGCATGATACTGTTCTCATGTAGCATTCATTCATTCATTTTTACAGGATTTGGGCAAGACATCTTTTGCAGTGATTACACTTTATGGACCAAACCTGTCTGTTTCCCGCTCAAGTGTTGTGAAAGATTTCCTGCCACTTAAGGCAGAAGGACCTGTGTTGCTTCTATCTTTCATTACTTTCTGTCACTGCCACACCACCACCAACAGTGGCACTGCCACACTGCTCAATTCTTTATTCTTAGATATCTAAGCTCAGTTTAATCCAGATTTATTGGTACCCAGTCCACTCCAATGTGGACCCCAACTCCAAATTAAGATTAGAGAATCTTGATCATCAGTCTTCCCCCATTGATTTGTATGGGGAAACAAACAAACACACAAACAAACAAAAAGAGTGAATAACTTTTTATTTCTTCACACATCCCCATCAAATTTTGAGATGATTATTCAGAAAAAGTTGAAATGGGCAAATCTGGGGAGGTGCAGCACTTGTGTACCTTCAAGTTGTTTCTGACTTATGGTGATTCTGAGCTATCACAGGGTTTCTTGACAAGATTTGTCAGAGGAGATTTGCCATTGCCTTCCTCTGAGGCTGAGAGAGTGTGACTTGGCCAAGGTCACCCAGTGGATTGCTATGGCTGAGAAGGCATTTGAATCTTGGTCTCCAGAGTCGCAGGACTAGCTACAGTCCAATGCTCAAATCATTAATCATGCTGGCTCGCTGGAAAAACACTAGGCACTTTTTTTTTTGCTTAAAAAGCAAAAACAAGTTTTAAAAGCTATTGACTGCTCAGTCTTGGCAATTCATGCTGCTTTTGTCCTGACCCAATCTCTCTAAAGCATCAGTCAGCTAAATTTAATTAAGATCAGATATGAAAAATGAGATGTAGAAGAATAATTTTATGCTCAAAATGGTGTTTCCTATGCCAAAAATTATGTTTTCTATGCAGATCAACCACATACAAATTTTGTGCAGAATAAGTCCCAATTTGTGAACAGTGTTCAAAAATTGCATTTTAAAAAGATTTTCTTGCAGCAGAAAGAAAATTGCTAAAATTAATCATTGCTAAAGAGTTATTATGATACTCCCATTATGATTCGGGAATTTCCCCTTCCTTTATTCTATTCATTATTAATTGCAATTTTGGAGCTAATATGTCAGCTAAAGTTTTATAATATATAGCACTTAACCCATCTGGACCTGGTGATTTTGACAATTTCAGTTCCCTAATTGTGTCGTTTATTTTGTCTGTCATTATCTCTTGATCTAATTTTTTTATTTAATCACTTTTTAAACCAGAAAGATTTTGTCTTTCTACGTAATCAAATTGCTCTTTTTCTGCTAAAGCTTTTTCCTTAAAAATTTTGTTGAAGTATTCGTGGAAGCTTCTCTTGATTTCTTTTTGATTTGTGTAGATTTCCCTTTATCATTTATTTTAGTTATTAACCTTTTCTTTTTCTCTTCTTTCAATCTCAGCACCAACCATTTACTAGCTTTGTTGGCAAATTCAAATTGTTTTTGCTTTATAAATTTTAATTTTTTCTCCATCTCTTCAGTTAGTTTCTGAGATACCTGTTTTTGAAGTATTGTACTATATGTTTTTAGTGTCTTATCTTTTAAATTTTTTTTAATTTTTGCTGTGTTCAGGGCATCTCCACCCCTGGTGTCAACTGGTGGTGGGGGGGAGGGCTGCCAGGGGAGTGGCTAAAAGGGCAAACATGGTCTTCTTTTTCACTGTGGCAGAACTGGCCACCTCATCGTGAGATCGGCGCAGTCACAGTGAAGGCAAGAGGGGACCACTTGGCCCTTCTCACACCGCAGCAGGGGTAAAATAAAAGTAAAGCAAAATAAAATAAAATAAATCTAAAATAAGAGACAGCAAGAACAAGGGAGAATAAAGATCTATGTTACCACCATTAGTCCTTGATGGGCTTTGTGCTTTAAATATTACATGTTGGAGGCAGAAATAGTAATTGATTGAAACAAGATCAGTCGTACTTAGAATAGACTCAGTGGAATTAATGGGATAAGTTAGTCATAGCTAACTTGTCACATTGATTTCACTGGGATTAGCCTATGGATAACTAATAGTCTTATTGCATGTGAGAAGAAAATTGAGAGCCAAGAGCGAGAGAGAAGTGGCTTTCTCCTTGCCTCTCCTCATACTGTCAAAGCACTTCCATTGTCTTCCTAAGGGAGATGGTTATAAAAACGTGTCTTTTGTCATGCTGGAAAAAACAATTTGGCAAAAGGCACACTTTTATTATCATTTCCATCTGGTAAGAGAATGGAAGGGGACTTCCGGCAGGATGGCATGGCGACCGGTTCAGTGTGAAGATTTTCAACTGGACTGCCAGACGGGGAAGAGGGGACTGAAGGATCCCCTTGCATCTGCACCACGGGAGAGGATCAGATCAACTTGGGGATCGTAAGGAACCAGCTCGGACCCCTAGGATTACCCAAGTTTGGGAAATCGGAGGGGAGAAGGACTGATTCGAAGAGCAGCTAGCCCCGTTCTGGGCGCTTATGGGTATTTAGCCCTGCCACCGCTTTTTTAAAAGGAGAAGGACTGAAACAATAACAACTGTAGTAATCAGAACTGTGAGTACGCACAATTGGATCCATATAGATAAACCTTGCTAAAAATAAAATTACTCTTGGTGGGATTTAAAATCGGATTTATAGACATTTATTAGAAAGCAGCCTGAGTATTAAACAACAAGACTGGGTTGCAAAGTGTTCATAATTGGAGCATTATCAAAGCAGGATCAAGCTTGATTCAGGTAATATGGAAGAAGGAGAAAACGTTTGAACAAATAAGAGTCGTGAAAGGCTAAATTGAATTATTAATTGTAAAAAGCAAATATAAAGAGAAAGAGGAAGAAAGAGGATTGGATACGCTGTGGAAGAAAATGGTGTGGAACTAATAACGACAAGAGAAAGTGAAGTGAAAGGGTTAGAGAAGTGGACTAAAATTAAGGGTGTATCTAGGGGACTATAGAATTTTTTTTAGTGCATGAACTTATTAGCATAGATTTTGTCTATATAAATTTAGAGATTTTTTAATGAAAGGAATACAATATCAAATAGAAATAAGCAATGAAGTAACAAAGAAGGAAGGAGGGGGAGGGAACAATTTAAGAAAAAAAGAGAACAAGGAAAACAAAGGAATTAGGTCTAAATTCCATAAAGAAAGAAGGATTGACTGACTGTGGAAAGGTTTGTGAATTTGGAAGTTGGAATTGGTAGGAAACAAGAGGAAGATACTCTCCTAGAGAAAAATAAAGTTTAAACAAAAAATAAAAGTCCAGACAAAGAGAAAGAAGCGATGGAAGGAGGACGGTGGAGGGGACGATGAACTCCAGTTGGGATGCTTTAAACTTAGAAACTTATATCCAAAAATACCCGGACGGGTTAGAGAAAGAAGCGACAAAAGGAGGATGGGAGGAGGGAACAACGAGATTTGATTTTTTTTTTTTTTTTTAGAAATAAAGAGGCAGAGAAAGAAAGTGGCGGAAGGAGGACAGGAGGAGGAGACGACGATATTGGTGGTTAAGGGGTTTTAAATTTTGAAGAGATCCTAATATTTGTAAGTTTGGGATATTAATCATAGTGAATTGTAATTTTTCTTTTTGGCTAACTGGATCTCCTTTTTGGCTAACTGGCTCCCTCTTTGGTTAACTGGATCTACATTAGCCCGTGAAAAGACTGGTGTAGCTTTGTGAGAAAGCCCCTCCTCTTTTCTTTTTTTCTCCTGGGAAGAAAGTTATTGCAGACAACATCAGCAGGAAGACAGGAGGGTGAACTAAAAAACGACAGCTATATAGAAAGGGAACCAACAATTGGGATTTGCTCCCTGATTCCCTCAGAGCAGGGGTAGGCAACCTTTCCCCTTTAAGGGCCGAGGGACTTCAGCTCCCAGAAGTCTCAGCCATGTTGGCCAATAGTCCCATGTTGGCCAATAACTCCTGGGATTCTGGGAGCTGAAGTCCCTCGGCCCTTAAAGGGAAAAGGTTGCCTACCCCTGCCTCAGAGACTTGAAAGGAAATAACTGGAAATGGATATATAGTAGCAAGGAGAAGAAAAGATTAATAGTTACATATATTGAAACAAATATAATAGGGTGAGAAAAAAATGGCAACTGTTAATAATTATTGGGCCTAAAGTATCTCCTAAACTTTTAGTAGAGCTTTAGAAAATTATAGAGAAGCTTTCTTTTTTGGTTTTTTTCTATTTTTTTCCCTTGCAAACAGGGTTACTTAATATATTATTGCTTTTGCTAAAACACAAATTGACATCTTAAAACACATATACTTATCTACCTATATTATTATTATTATTATTATTATTATTATTATTATTATTATTATTTTGATATTTACTTTTGCTAAAGATCTGGATAATAAGTATTTTTGGATTTGTCATTATCTTGCATTGTTGGGGGTTGGTTTTTATATACGTATAAATTTTATTATTGAAATAATATTATATTGAAGTAACATTGAAATAAGAATTATGGCTACAGGAGGGAAAACAAACAAACAAATATACCTGCCCCCACACAAAGGAGGGGTTCGACAGACACCGTGGCAAAAGACCCTATGCATACATTATTGGAGGAATTCCAGAGGATGAGACAGGAGATAAGATCGGAGATGAAAGCGGAACTTAGACAATCTAGAAAAGAAACAAAGGAGGAAATTCATAGGGAACTAGAAGTATTTGGAGAAAAATTAGAAAAGATAACAGGAGAGATGGAAAAAATTAAAGGAGATGTAGAAAATATTAAAGGAGAAACGAAAGATTTGAAAAAAATAACAACAGAATTAAAAGAAGTACAACAGAAAGAAAGAAACATAAATTTGATCCAAGAGGTCCGTCATAGGGAGAAAAGCCTGAAGCTTAGAGGGGTGCCAGAAGCTTTAAACCAAAATTTGTATGAAAAAATAGCAACCTCATTGGCAGAATTTATAGACATCCCAAAAGAAGAAATTTTGAGAGATACGGATAAAATTTTTCGAATTAATTCCAAAATAGCAAGAGAAAAAAAATATGCCAGGAGATGTTTTGGTTTCATTTATAAGAACAAGATTGAAAGATTTGATTGTCCAAAAAAGCTATCAGGAGGATTTAATTATAGATGGGAAAAGTGTTAAAATTTTCAAAGATGTCCCTATGGAAATTTTACGGAGAAGACAGGAATATAAATTTTTGACAATTGAATTAACTAGAAGAGGAATAAGATTTTCATGAGATAGGATGGAGGGATTATCTTTAATATACAAGCAAAAGAGAATAAGAATTAACTCCATAGAAAAAGCAAGAGAATTTCTGAAGAGGTTGCAAGCAACAAAACGGGAAGAAGGACAAATGAAGAAGTAAAAGAAGAAAGAATGAAAACAAGAGCAGCAGCAAAAAAAGAAAAACAAAAAGAATATCCAGAACCTGAACAAGAGGAAGAGGAAGGAGCTGAAATAGGTACAGGAATGGGAGAAGGAACCTCACAAGAAGGAAGTGATTTGTCAAAAGCAGGAAGTCAGGAGGAAGAAGAAGGAGGATTGGAGATCGATGAATAAATAAATTGTTATTGTAAATAATGATAAGTTAAAAAAGGAAAAATAAGATGGCGATGGATATAAAAATAATTTCGTGGAACATAAAGGGACTTAATTCTAAATATAAGAGAAGCAAAGTATTTCATTATTTGTAAAAGAAAAAACCACAAATCACTTGTTTGCAAGAAATTAAAATTAAAAAACAAGAAGTTAAATATTTGCAGAATCAAAAATTAGGACAATTATTTGTTTCATCCTCTGAGAAAAAGAGAAGGGGAGTAGCTTTATATATTCAGAATACTTATAAAGCGAAAGAGATTTTGAACGATTCAAAGGGTCACTACATTGGAGTAGAAATCCAAATCGAAGAAGATATTTATTGACTGGAATATATAGTCCTATAGATAAACAAGTAGAGTTTT
>CM034710.1:42002409-42028696 GCA_020142125.1 Phrynosoma platyrhinos
CAGAAAATAAGTAAATTTTATAAGATATTAATGGAAATGAAACAAGAAATGGAAAAAAATCTCTGATAACATGATCAAATGGGCAACTGATATTGGCAGGACAATTAAGTTAGAAGATTGGGAGAATGCAAAGAAAAAAACGGATAAATTTACAAACTCACAAGATTTGAAGGAAAATTACTGGAAAATGGAACAGAGGTGGTATTTGACGCCCGCTAGGATAGCAAACATTTACAAGAAAAAAGAGAAAGAATGTTGGAAATGCAAACATAATGTGGGGTCATGGTATCATGTATGGTGGAAATGTGAAGAAATGAAGAAATTTTGGAAAAGAATACATATTACTATACAGAACATTTTAAAGATAAAGTTTGAATTGACTCCAGAAATATATTTATTAAACATGAAGAAAAAATTGGATCCAATAATCAAGAAAAATTTTTGGAGAATTTTTTGTATATGGTTACAGCAGCGAGAATTTTAATTGCTCAAAAATGGAAACAGCAAGATACACCAATGATAGAAGAATGGCTCTTAAAATTATTAGAAATGAAAGAAATGGATAAATTAACGAAACTATTAAATAACAAAAATTTAGATTTGGTTAATGAAGAATGGGCTCCAATAGAGGTATATACAAAAGAAAGATGGAATATATGAACCAAGAGAAAAAGAAATAAGGGATTGGTATTGTTTTTTTTAGCAAGAGTGTTATATACATGTATTTGGAGGTAGACAGATTAATCATAAAAAATTATAAAGTGTACTCATGGTGTTCGAACTAAAGGAAGTTATGTAAAATTGTAAATAGAATACTATGATATGAATAATATTTTAGTTTTTTTATTGATTGTATAAAAAATCATTTTTAATAAAAATAAAATGGAAAAAAAAGAATGGAAGTGCTGTTACAGCATGTGGAGTGACAAGGATGAAGCCACTTCTCTCTCACTGTGTCTTGGTTTTCTTTTGTCATGTGATAAGGCTCTAAAACCATTATTATACCAAAATATGACCTGAATAACATTTCAGATGAATTCAATGATAATGTAAGAAACAGATTTGAACTATTGAATATAATTGACTGGAAACCTGAAGAACTGTGAACTGAAGTCAAAGACATAATTAAGGATGAATGCAAGAAAACACTAACAGTGGCCAAAAAGAAAGATAAGAAACAATGGATGACAGATGAAACATTTCATGCAATAAAAGAAAGAAGAAAAGCAAAAGCAAAGGGAGATAAGAACAAAAGCAGAAGTATAGAAGTATAGAAGTATAAACAACCGTGCAATGTCTGATACACAGGGATAGGGAGAAATACTACAATGATCAATGCAGAGAAATAGAAGACAGCAACAAAAAAGGAAGAATGAGAGACTTCTATCAAAGCATCCAAGAAATTAAAGCCAAGTTCAAACCAAGGACAGGGATGCTCTATGGCGGGGTCGGCAACAAGAGGGGGGGAATGGTGCGGGGGCCGGGCGGATGGGCAGGTGCACACGCGCTTGCACGTGTGTGCACTTCCCCCCTGATCGTGCATGCGCACGGCGCTGTTGGGCCTTTCAAAATGGCACCCGCGCTTGCATGGGCCGTAGGTTGCTGACCCCTGTTCTATGAAGAAAAAAAGAACACAATACAGGAACAACAAGAAAAAAAAGATATTGGAGGCAATGCACCGAAGATTTATACAAAAGAGATGAGTGAATGAATGACATATGGAATGGGGAGCCATATGAAGATGAACACCAAATTTTAAGAAGTGAAATGGAATCTGCAATAAAGGAAATGGGAAAAAATAAATCACTGGGAACAGATGATATTTCAATTGAACTGCTACAGTGCCTACAGACAGATGCAACTTTAGTGCTAACTGAAATATGCCAACAAATATGGAAAACGAAGAGGTGGCCAACAGACTGGAAATGCTTGATATATATACCAGTCCACAAGAAAGAAGATACAAAAGACTGCAGCAATTATAGGACAATAGCACTAATCTCACATGCAAGCAAAATAACAGTCAAAATTCTGCAGCATAGACTCCAACCATACATGGAGAGAGAAATTCCTGAGGTGCAAGCAGGATTCAGAAAAGGAAGGGTCACTAGGGACCACATTGCAAACATACGATGGCTAATGGAGTGCATGCACCAAAGAATTCGAAAAAAGAATCAGCATGTGTTTCATAAACTACAGCAAAACGTTTGATTGTATAGATCAGAAAAAGCTATGGAACGCACTCAAAAACATGGCAGTGCCACTATATTTGATAGTCCCGATGAGGAATCTGTACCTAGGACAAGAGGCCACCATCAAAACAGAATTCAGGGAAACAGAGTGGTTCCAATAGGCAAAGAGGTCAGGCAAGGCTGCATCATATCACTGTACTTGTTTAACTTATATACTGAAAACATCATAAGAGAAGCAGAATTAGAATCAGAAAAAGGAGGAGTTAAGATAGGAGGAAGCAACATTAGCAACCTAAGATATGTGGACAACACCATAATATTAGGAGAAGATGTTCAGGAATTGGAACAGTTAATAACAAAGGTCAAAGATCAAAGTGCAAAGGCAGGTCTGATACTGAACATAAAGAAAACAAAAATAATGACCACAGAAGAAATACAAATTCAATCTAAACAAGGAAATTGAAATAGTTAAAGAATTTCCATATCTAGGATCAAACATTGACCAGAATGGAGACTGCAGTCAAGAAATAAGAAGAAGACTAGGAATGGGAAGGGCAGCTATGAAAGAACTGGAAAAGATACTGAAGAGCAAAGACATACAACTGAACACTAAAGTCAGAATCGTCCAGGCCATTGTATTCCCAATTACCATGTATGGATGTGAGAGGTGGACAGTGAAGGAAGCAGACCAGAAAGAAAATCAACTCATTTCAGGTATGGTGCTGGAGAAGAGCACTTAGGATACCATGGACAACCAAGAAGACAAAGAAATGGGTTCTTGAACAGGTGAGATCAGAGCTCTCCTTGGAAACAAAGGGCCTCTGCACACAAGCCCTTTGCGGCATGTTGGAGGCAGGGAAGGGAAGAGGCAGCCACATGCCGGCTGCCCCAACCCCTCCCTGAAGATGTCCTGATGTCACATGTCCTTACGCACAGCGCGTGGTTTCAGGACATCCTCCACGTGTAGCGTGGCGGCTCTTGGGGCGGCCTTTTGCCGCCTCTAATAGGAGCCACATTTTGCCACTCTTTTAAGAGGCGGCAAACGGAATAATCGGGGCCACTGTGTGTGCTAGCAGTGGCCCCGATCCTTTGCTTCCCAGGGCGGCCCAGGGCCACCCGTCTCCATCCCCCCAAAGATGATCAAGTTGAGACTATTATACTTTGGCTACACAATGAGAAGGCACAGATCACCAGAAAAAAACAATAATGCTAGGATAGGTAAAGGGTAGAAGAAAGAGAGGAAGACCACAAACCAGATGGATTGACTTGATCAGGAGGGTTATGGGCAAGGACTTGCAGGATCTGGGCAAGGCAGTGGAGGATAGGGATTCTTGGAGATGTCTCATCCATAGGGTCACCATGAGTTGGAACTAACTTGAGGGCAGCTAACAACAACAAAGGCTCTAAGGACTTTATCACATGGAGGAAATCTCGTGCAGAAACAGGGTTTTAAATTGAACAAACCCCACAAAAACAGGTTGATTTTTACATGACATCATTGTTAAACTGTTGTTAACCTGAATGGAAAGTAGTCAAAAGCTGCTCTTTTTTACTTTCGGAAATTCTTGAAAGTAAAAAGGAGCAGCTTTTGACTTCGTTCTGTTCAGGTAGTTTAACAACGACGTGTATGAAAATCAACCCGCTTTTGCAGGTTTTCCTCAGCTTTTAAATTCCATTTCTACATGGGATTTTCCCCGTGTGATAAAGTCTTATGTGCTGGAAGAAGGTGATCCTTATGATTTCCTTGCTCTTTTAAGTTTATTTCTAAAATTTATTTTCTTTCCCTATCCTGCCAAATGCATTTTTAAGGGGCTTACAAATATGAAACATCTGTCTTTCTCAAAAACAACTCATGATCCAAAGAGGATAGCATTAAAATAAACTAGTGTAACTTGATCTCAGAAACCAGTAGTGTTAAAAACATTCATTATATAAAGTAAATACTTCTTTAACATGAAGATCTCAGTTACTTTCTGAAGTATGATTGTAAACTGGTGAAACAAGTTTCCTTGAACAGAGAAATCCATTGATCTTTGTTGTGTGCACGTGTCCATGCACTTAAAAGTGGCCAAGTTTATTTTAGGTATGGTTGATCCACCCTGTAGTCCATTTCATATCCTCATCTGTTCTTTTGACCTGTTGGTCACATTAGGAGAAGTGATCCTATGCACAGTCAGTATAGTATCCATGGCAAAAGTAGGACCAATGAGCACTTAAATTTATCTAGTGTAGTTCCTCTTTTTTCATTTCTACATCTGGTTTTGAGGCTAAGGCTGATGTATTATGCCTTGCTACCTTGGCACAAGCCCAGTTAGAAGCAGTAAGGAACAAATTAGATGTTATGAGGGAAAGCATACTCTTTGTGATTGACACTTTTCCCTTGTCACTGTGAGGTTTCATCAGCAATATGTGCTTCAGCAATCAGACTTGCAGTCAGCTTCCCATGGCCAATCACAAAACAAATCACACAAAATGCAAGATTACAGACATGGGGGAAATCATGTGCTATGCCAAATAAATGTCTTTCACCATGTGAGGGAGCACTTCTTCTAGATAAATGCTAATGTTGACCCTGAGTCTTGCACTGCTATATTAAAGAAAATTCTTGATCTCTTTACTGCAGTACAAATGTGAGAAGAGACCCATAGAATTACAGTAAAAATTCATTAAGCAAGACAGTATTTTTGCAGCAGGAAGTCTATACTGTGAAAGAGACAGATTCCTTTTCTTCTCCTTTCTATTTAGAAAAAAAGTTTTACTGTCAAGGCTGCTCCTCCCAGTTCACTCTGTCATCTGAAAACAATGAAACAAGTTTATAATTTCTCCCATTTCTGCTTCTCGCAGATGAGTAATAAACCACAAAGGGCAACACCTAATGCATCTAATCAACACGACAAGTTAACAAAACACAAAATGACAAAAAGAGTTACAATAAGGGTGTTCCCAGGAGTTCTGTACCAACACTAATGCAATTTATGGCTATTAGTTAATTAAAGAAAAAAAAACACCACCAAGTGCTGCTGAAGTGATTTATAATGGTGGAGTTTCTGGTGGCATATTTTAGGTCTTTGTTTCATTAACAAAAACAAGTACAAGTTGACTCCCTTAATTTACCTGTAATTCTTTCATTTTCTTTTATTGTGTTGAATCACACCTCATAACATTTTTTTTAATCCCCAAAACACAGAAATCAAGAGGATTCCACTTAAACATTAGGAAGAACTTCCTGATGGTATGAGCTGTTTCATAATGGAGTAGCTACTGCATCTACACTGTAGAAATAATGCAGTTTGACATGACTTTAAGTGCAGTAGCTTCATCCTATGGAATCCCAGGATGTGTGGTTTTACAAGATTTTTTTTTTTTGGCCTTCTCTGCCAAATAGTGCTAGTAACTCACAAAACTACAAATCCCAGGATTCTGTAGGATGGAGCCATGTTAAAGTGGTGTCAAACTGCATTATTTCTACAGTATAGAGGCACCCACAGTCAGAAGCTGGTAGACTCTTCTTCTTTGGCCCCATTCACACTTGCGTTTTTGTGCTGGGTAGATCCAGGCAGATTCGCTGATGCAATACTGAATCTGACCTGAATAGAAGTTCACACTATGTTTACCCTGATCTAATCTCTGGTGCAATTTAACCCTGTCATGTTCACACTGACCAAAGTACTGATTCTCTTGGAGGACCCCTTGACATGCGACTCCCATGAGAGCTTCTCCTTGGGGGAATCCCCCCGCGCCAGCTTTGGACAGAAGAATAAAATCACTATGCATTGAAGCGATGAAAATGCAAAGGTTCACACTTTCTATTAAATAAAAAAATAAATAAAACCCCAAAAGACCCTCCTTCACCAGCTTGGGCAATGTCTGAACAACTGGGCTATGGCATTGTAGGGGGGGGGGGGGGAGGGAAAGCAGGAAAGAGGGAAACAGCTGAGTGGTTGTTTAAAGGACCCGGTAGCGGAAAATTTGAAATCATCAGAGCCGGCAACTAGGTGTGAGCACAAAAATGGCATTTGCCATGCACTCTGACCTGTGGGATGGGATAGGCATGTTCTGCCCCTCTGCCCACCCTCTGGCCATTAATTCCTCCCTTCAGGAAGCCCCGAATCAGATTGGGGGCAAGTTCACATTGGCAGCACCCTGACAAAGCCTGTTTTTCCCCTCAAAAGACATGGGGGAAAACTTGATATCAGAAAACCTGCAATGAGGGGGATTTGCCCT
Source organism: Phrynosoma platyrhinos (assembly GCA_020142125.1). Lineage (NCBI taxonomy): Eukaryota > Metazoa > Chordata > Lepidosauria > Squamata > Phrynosomatidae > Phrynosoma > Phrynosoma platyrhinos. Next base: position 42,008,826 of record CM034710.1, read on the forward strand.
GAGTCCACCCCATTTGGGTGTGCAAAACCTGGTGCCAGTGTGAACTACCCACTTTTAAACCGGTTTGCAAACTGGTTTATAACATAGTGTGAATGACCCCTTTGAAGATCATTAATCAGAGATTGGATAGCCACCTTTATGACTGTTTTAGTTGTGTATTCATGCATTGCATGGGATTGGACTAGGTGGCCCTTGACTACCACTTTCCAATTCTGATTTTATGAATTTGAAAATGGCTCTTTTTGGAAAATTATTATTTACCAGCATCCATCAGTTCTGCTTCCTAGACTGACTGTTGAAGTCACATTTCATTCCTTAGCTCCAAGAAGATATCCCTGGCCACTTACCTAAAAAATCATACATACAAAACAGCAGTGTCCTGAAATTTCTGCTGCCTGGATCTGCCTTTGGAAATATATTCAATAAAGTTGTCAATTATGCAAGTATCTTTGTGTAAGATGATGGCTATAGCTCAGTGACAATGTGCATACTTTGCATCCAGAAGGTCTTTGGTCCCTAGGACTGAACCTGAAAGAAAAGAAACATATGGTAACAAGATTGGATATTTGTCAGAATCTGGTCAGCCATGGTCAGTTAACACATACAGAGTAGTTAATATTCAGAGATGCAGGTTTGGGGGAATCACATTCCAGACAAGTTGAAACCACATAAGTTAATACTGATTAGGAAAGAGGCTGACCCTGGAATGGGGATCCAGCCTGCCTTAGATAGCATAGTATTCCCTTGAAAAATTAAGTTTTCATTTTGGGGGAGGAAGGATACACAGACCTGACTTTGTGGCTAGGTGTCCAGAAATGCTTTTGCTCAGCTTAGGTTGGGCTACCAACTCTGATGTTTTTTGGGAAGCTGTGACCTAACCATGCTGATACATGTAAGTGTTCTGCAATGGGGCTACTTCTGAAGAGCCTCTGGAAACCTCTGTCATTCCATAACATATCTGCAAGAATCTTAGTGAAGGCTTGCACATTCTACAACAACTGTTATGACTGCCAAATAATCCAGGGCTCCAATGTTGACTCAGCCTTCAATTCTTTCATAGGTCAATAAAAAGAGTATCCAGCTTGTTGGGGGCAATTGACTTACAGATTTTAAACCACTTGGAGAGTGCTGAGTTCATTACGAAGCGATATAAAAATTAAATACTATTGCTATTGCCATTGCTATTCAAAGTATTGGTGATCAGCCTCTACCCAGACTACCTAAGAAAGTTTGTTTTCTCCAACCAACCTGCCTAATTGTACACAAGATCTTGATGTAGTGTAAAGTTTTAAAAATGTTTTTTATTTGTGAGCCACCTTGGGTCCCTTTCTGGGAGAAAGGCAGTATAAAAATGACATAAATAAATAAATAAATAAATAAATGAAATATTTCATAGTTAGACAGTGAGGGAGTGGGGCAGAGTAGAGCTGACTCAGGAAAGGACCTGCTCCATGGCCACACTTAGATGGCGGAATTTCCTATTTTTCTCCTTGGATTTCATTACACTGCCAATATTTTTTTCCTTTTGTTTGCTTTCAGTGTGCTTTTGCATGCCTGCTCATAAATAAGTTCTGCTGAGTTCAGCTGGCCATATTTCTAGCTAATCCTAACAGGCCCAAGCCAGCTGGTCTGACATGAGGCCAGCCCAGAGCTGTGCTGAATCCAATCCTCAAGCAGCAGCACCGCCAGGAGTAAGCCCAGGGAGAAGGCTATTTAGCCCGCCCTCATCACCACCACCACCAGCAGTGGTGCAGGTGGGAGTAAGCCCAGGGAGGAGGCTATTCAGCCTGCCCCCATCACCACCACCAGCAGCAGCGGTGTGGCTGAGAGCAATGCTAGGGCACAGGCCACTCAATCCACCCTTAACTCATTATCTCATTATCTGCCCAATAGTAGTGAGCAAACTCCAAGACTCCCTGAGTCTCCCAGCTTCTTGGTTCTTCTCTCCTGTTATTGAGACAGTAACACTAACAGAAAGAATTAGGTTAATTAAACTTAATCCCCATCTTCGCTAAAATGGACATGACCAGAAGGGACTATACAAATCTAAGAATCTTATCACTTTTTGACTCAACTTTAAATAAAAAATGTCAGCAGACAAAAATTACTTAATTCTATACACAGAGCAAACATGAAATACTTAAAGACTGTGTTGAACCCAAAATAGAAATTGCAATTGAAAATAAAGAAGCTGAAGGAGCTAGTCCCCTGTATAGTGTACCAATATTGGACTGGTCACTGGATAACAAAGGAGCTATCAATTTTGTTCCTATGAGCCCCTTGTCTCAAAACTTAGCTTCAGAGTTAGCTACTGCTGAGACAGCAAAGCTAACTGATCTATCTAAAAATGAGATTTTGTCTCTTTATAATCAAGCAAAAATTGAAAATTCTGCGATTAAGAAACTATCCGGATTAAATTTAGGACAAATTTATGAAATACTTAATAGTACTTCAAGTCCATATAAGAATACAAATAAAAAGGAAGACTATAGAGAGATACCTACATTAATAAAAGACATAGCAGCAATTAAAACTTTTTTAACTGAATGCAATAACCTGCTAATCATCTTGGTGGTCTGTCAATTAAAATCTAATTCATATGTCAAAGAAGAACAGAAAATTAGGCTAGACAATAATAAAGATAACTCAGCAAATTATGTATCTCCCGTAAAAGCTCCAGAAAGTAGACAAGGGTAGAAGACTACGGTTAAGAAGATCACTGAGAAAAATGCTAGGAGTTCTAGAAGAACTAACAAAAACACAAAACACCTTAAATGGCAAAGACACAGGAAAACAACTTCTAATGAGCAAACTAAAGCAAACGTAATGAGTTCTAATGGAAAATCAGAGCCAAAGAAGCTGATATTAAATATGAAGCAGTTGCTCAGAAAGGAATTAAAGATGAATTATCTAATCTCCATAGTGAAGACAACCTTGATCCTAAAACAGGCTCTGCAAAACATTCAAACCATGTGGAATGGCTGGACAGACAGGATCTAAAACCATGTGCAGGGTTGCCTTTTCGACCATTGCAGGAGGAGTTGTTAAATTACGAATTAAGTACTGATAAATGGCAGTTAACACTAGTCATCATGAGTTGATATTATCAAAATTTCCCAAACTTACAGGATATCTCATGCAAACTGTGCATAAGTTGCATTTTCTAGCTCTCACAAATGAGGTATGCCCAAACCTAATCACTGCTGAAGACATTCTAAAGATAAAATATCTTTACTATAACAATGTACATACACATGCACTAGTCTCATTTAGAGGGCAGAGTTTGTCAAAGCAGTGCTTAAATACAAGCTACTTTTTGAGGTTAGGAGTATCTTCATCACAAGAGCCCAGCAAAAGAATGCAATTATGAATGTGCAAAGAAGCATCAAGACCCTATGTTCTGTCTTTACAATAAGGGCGGTGAATATATCCCTGCAGCTATACAAGTATTTGTGGCCAAAGTTCTGGCCCAACTGCTTTACGGCTCAGGAGTTGGTCCAACTGGTAATATTGTCCCATTTGAGACAGTACAAACCAAATTTTTGAGAACGATCCTAGGGCTCCCCAACTGTGTCCCCAATGTAATTTTAAGGCTAGGATTAGGGTTAATATCAATTGAGGCACGTATTTGGCTGCGTAAATTTAATATCAGGCTAAAGTTACTGTTTCAACTAGTAGGTTTAGCACCACTAATATTAACAGATTATCACCAATCAAAATGAAAGAAAAACATAATCACTGCACTGACATTCACTCATGTCTCTACCTGGAGGGCTTTCATGAGGATTTCTGCCTCATTGTTTGCCATCTTCTTCTTTATTGTTCTTTTATAAAGATATAGGAGCTTTTTAAAAAATAACTCCTTTTATTCAAAAATTCCCTGGTAGACCAGACAAATTCTATGCAGAATATCTACTTTCAGACCTAAATGAGCAGATAACTGATAAAGTGGCTAGGTTTTGTCCATCTGCTATTGTTTATCGAAGAGATATACTGAAACAATTACCAATTGTTGGGACTTTCATTGCCCCCTACTCTCAGTAATAACAGAGAAAGCGATGGTACACTACATTTAACTGAATGCTTTCCATATTAAGTTTCATATAAATCAATATAATAGGAGTGAAAATGTTTAAACAGATTATTATCCAATAGATTGGTGACTATGAAGTAGCTCCTTAGCCCCTTTGTGTAAAGCTAACAAAGGTTTGCATGGTAGTTCCCAGTTGTGTAGATTTAGATTCCAAACTATGAATGGATAATATTATTATATACTAAAATGTCTTTATTATATTTGTTTAGCTGTTTTTCTTAATTAATTTATTTATTACTATTCCCATTGCATATATATTACTTGTCTTTTTTATGCTGGCTGAGTGCTGTAATAAATCAAATCAAATCAATCAATCAATCCAATCCTCACTCAGCCTAGGGATGTTGGGCCTGAATCCTTTCTTTAATTCTAAATAGAGCATATCCTTTTAATTTACAGGACCTGCATAAATTTGGATCTACTAAGGCTGTATCTGAACTGCAGAAATAATCCAGTTTGACACTACTTTAACTGGAATGGTTCAGTGCTATGGAATTATGGGAATTATAGTTTGTTGTGGCACTAGAGCTCTTTGGCAGAGAAGGCTAAATGTCTCACAAAACTACAATTCTCAGAATTTGGTAGCATTGAACCATGGCAGTTAGGAGCTTATCACATTCACAATTAAAACCTGAGCCAGCTTAAAATTTAAAATAGGTGGCATCCTGATTTTATTACAAGGATTTAGCCACCAAGTTTGCCACTCTGGTCCAGCCCGGGTCTAGCCCTGCTCCCAGGGGCACTCAGTGCACCTCTTCGAAGCTGGTAGTTTTCCATATTAGGGAAATGGATGCTGGAATGGCCCTGGGAACAGGGATGGACCTGGGATGGACCTGGGCGGCAAATTCAGTGGCTAAATCCTTGTGATAAGATCAGGATGCCCATTTCAAATTTTAAGCTGGCTCAAGTAAGACATTTTAATTGTGAATGCGATAAGTGTCAAACTGGATTATTTCTGCAGTGCAGATGAAGCTGAAGTTACTGCAGATTCCACATGTCTAGTCTTGATGAGACAATAAGTTTGGCCTTGGAAATTAATGATTGTCAGAACCATGCCTGCATGCATGGATTCTGTCATGTTTTTATTGCTGTTGATTTGAATGTTATAGTTACTATATAGGTTGCAGATGGAAGGGAATTGTGGGTAACCTAGTAGTAATCACAAATAAGTTAGCTGGTATGGGGAGTTGAGAATAATTGTTACTGGCTAGGATAGTTTTGAGAAAGTTGGGCCAATGGAATGTGTAAGCTGTGGGATGCAGAGAGTTGGTGTCTGGATGTAACTGAAAGGAGGGGTGTTGGGTGGAAATGCCTGTGCTGAAGAAAGATAGTGCTGATGAGAAGGTTTGGAAAAGGAGGGCTGGCTTGATGGTGGAAATAGATGGAACAAGAAGAAATAGAAGGAACAAGAAGATGAATTGGAGGTGGGTGCTGGATTTGGTGCCAAGGGTGTTGGGAGGAGTTTAAAGGTTTTGGGGTTTTAAGATATCATTTGGCTTGGAGGGGGCAGTTCTCGCTTAAATGCTGACTGATGAATTTCTGACTATGTGTTCTCAATAAACTCTTTTGTTGGTTCAATGCACTGGACTTATTGATACACAAAGTTCCCGAATTTGCTCAAGTTTGACATTAAGCCAGAACTTCTCACTGTTTGGAGCAATGGAAGACCATACGAGCAGGGGTAGGCAACTTTTCCCCTTTAAGGGTCGAGGGACTTCAGCTCCCAGAAGCCTCAGCCATGTTGGCCAATAGTCCCATGTTGGCCAATAGCTCCTGGGATTCTGGGAGCTGAAGTCCCTCGGCCCTTAAAGGGGAAAGGTTGCCTACCCCCGCCATACTAGTCCAGAGAATCCATTTATCTTAATAGAACAGGAAGAAGGAGTGAATGGCTTGGCAGAAATGTCTGGGGAAACTTTCAGGTTGGATGGCCTGGGTGCCCATCCTAAAGGGATGGCTGCAGCTGGGGAAGACACTCCTGCTTGGTTGGTGGAGGACATGTGATTCCAGCCATTGGCCCCTACAAAGGGGAAGAAACATGAGAGGCACAGAGCAGGCAGAGTGTTGGCCTGGGGTGGCTGAACCCCTGAACTGGACTTCTAGTGAGGAGAAGGAACAAGAAGATGAGATCTCCTGAATCCATGGGGAGATGCAGGAGATGCATGACATGCTGGCAGAGGTAATGCAGATGCTGAAAGGCCTGATTGTTGGGCCCCCAGCTGGAGCGGGGGCTGGACTGGCAGCACCGATGGTAGCAGCTCTAGTGGTTCTGATAGTCCCAGCCATGCTGGTGGGGCAGCCAGGAGTACCAAGAGGACCTTCCCCCCAACAGAACCCCCCCACAGGTCAGACTGCAGGATCCTTTGGCCAGGAAGCTGGGAGTAAAATTTGATGGCTGTCCCCAGCAACTGTCTAATCTCCATTTGATTAAACCCCCAAAGTCCCATATGGAGACCCCTTCATCCAGAACTGCAGAGGCTCTGGGCCCTGTTTCTTGTCAAAACTGGATTGTCCCAAGCCACACCTCCCAAAAGTTATGACAAAATGAACATCAAAAGCAAAAACTCTCAGTAAATAATTTCTGTTGCAAGTGGCGGGACATATGCCCCGATTGCCGAGCAAAGGGGCGGATTATAAATAAAAAATTATTATTATTATTATTATTATTATTATTATTATTATTATTATTATTATTATTATTATTATATGTGTGAGTGGGGAGCATCTTTCCTGATGAGGCAGCCAAAGTGCGGTGTGTGACTAATCACCTAGAGGGGGAAGCAGCAGACTGATTGGTCTACATTTATGATAGTGGAGTAGTGGAGCTCCAGAATTTGCAGGACTTCATGTTGGCACTGCGAGCTAGATTTGAGGACTCCTTTCGGGCTGAGCATGCCTGCACCAAGTTAATTGTACTGCATCAAGGGGTGCACTTAGTATCAGAGTATACCATGGAGTTCTAGAGTTTGGCAGCACAGGTTCCGGAGTGGCCAGGACTCATCAAAGTGCAGTACTTTAAAGATGGGTTCCGTTCTGAATTGTCGAGTGGTTTTGATCAGAGACAACCCAACCACAGTGTGTGGATGGATCAGGCTGGCTGGAGAGGCAGAGATGATGAAGGAGGAGATCAAGCTCTCCTGACAGCAGCTGGACAACACCTAGAAGAAGAGTGAGTCCAAGAGCCTTACTTCTGGTGCGGCAGGGGAAAATAAACCAGCAGCTGAGAGACAGTGCTGAATGAGATTGGGACTGTGCTTGGAGTGTGAAAGAAAGGGATACATGATTGCCAATTGCCCAGACTGAGCAAGAGGCAGGGAACTGGTAACATTGCACAGGGCAACCAAGTTCAGCAACCAAGGGTGAGAATTGTTGTGGTGGCAGTGGAGGAGCCAGGGGAAGGGCAGGCCAAGTGGCCAGCTGACCTGCAGTAGAGTCAACTGAGGTGTGGACAGACAGTGATGAGGACATAAGTGGGGAGCTGTCAGGAAACCACCTGAGCCTGCCTTAGTCTGCGGTGAAAGGCAGGCTGAGCATCTGGACAGCTGCAAACATATGGTAAGTGGGGGAGTCCCTCTGTGCATCCTGAAAGTAAGACTGTTCCATCCTGATAAAGACACTAGTGTAGAGCTAATGGCTGCTCTAGATTTGGGCTGCACTAGGTGTCTGATCAGCCATGAGGTGGCCAAGTCTCTAAAGCTTGGGACAAGACCATTGCATCAGCCCACTCCATTTCATCAGATGGATGGATCAATCTTGGAGGAACAGGCCACCACTAAACAAATAGTGACTGTGTGGATGGGGTGGCAGAACATTGGGAAAGAATTCGTTTGGTGGTTGGGCCAACCTATAGCTACCAGATGGTGTTGGGTATTGACTAGCTACACTTTCACAACCCCACTATTGACTGGAGACAATTGAAGCTTGTGTTCAATGACCCACTATGCAGGGACTATGTTCATGAACCTGGTCCCAGGGAGAGTGGCAAGGCAGCAGTGACTTTGTTAAAATCCAGTGTCATGGGGGAGAGAATGGGGCAGGTCATTCCAGAGACAACCTGTCCCTACCCGTTGGTATACCAGGACCTCAGGGAGGTGTCTGAGGAGAAGCAAAGTGATCAGCTGCCTCCCCATAGGGAAATAGAAACTGGGGGAGGCTTTCCCTAAACCCAAACTGCATTCCATGACCCCTTTAGAGTTAAAGACTTTAAAATAATTCATCTAAAAGAACTTGACTAGAGGATTCATAAGACCATCCACATCCACCTTTGCTGCTCTAATGTTCTATAGAGAAAAGAAAGATATTTTTCTTCGGTTGGTTACTGACTACAAAAACCTGAATGCCATCAGTACCACTAATAAATACCCTCTGCCACTGATGAAAGACATGCTGGGACACTTGGCCACTGGAAAGGTGTTCATGAAGTTGGACTTGAGAGATGCCTATTTTTGAGTACACATCAGAGAAGGAGATGATACAAAACTGCTTTTAATTGCCCATTGCGGCTCATGGATATCTGGTCCTCCCTTTTGGGCTTTCAGGGATGGGGGGGATGCTTTATGAGACTAGTGAATTAAGTCTTGCATCATTTGCTGTTTGATGTAGTGTTGGTTTATTTGGATCAGGGATAGGCAACCTTTCCCCTTTAAGGGCCGAGGGACTTCAGCTCCCAGAATGACAGGAGTTATTGGCCAACATGGCTGAGGCTTCTGGGAGCTGAAGTCCCTCGGCCCTTAAAGGGGAAAGGTTGCCTACCCCTGATTTGGATGATGTGCTAATTTATTCTCAAGACTTACAGTCACATATCAGACTGGTGTGTGAGATATTGAAAAGATTGTTGGACAATCAGCTATATGTAAAACTATCCAAGTGCCATTTTCACATGGACAGGTTGGACTTCTTAGGGTAGTGAGTGTCTACTCAAGGAATTGAAATGGACCTGGGAAAAGTACAGACAGCGTTGGATTCCCCCCCAACCCCCCCCTGAAAACTAGTGTAAAAAATCCTGGGGCTTGCCAATTTCTACCACCAGTTCATCCCCCACTTTGCCCAGATTGCTTTGCCTATTACTGATTTATTGAAAAAAAAGAGGGGGGGGGAAAGAAAGCTAACTCAAAAAACAAAAACAAAACAAAAATGGGGAAATGGTGGAAAAAACTAAGCCTTCAGTGAAAGTGGAATGGACTCCCAAATGCCAGGAGGCTTTCAAACAGCTGAAACATCTATTTAGTTCACAACCCATTCTGAAGCACCCTGATCCAGAACTACCTTTTGTCATTCAGGTGGATGCTTCAGATTTTGCCTTGGGGGAAGTACTGTTTCAAAAGGACTCAGAGGGGGTCCTCAGGCCATGCACTTATTTGTTAAGGAAGTTTCAACCAACTGAGGTATCATGGCCCATCTGGGAAAAAGAGGCATTTGCCATAAAATGGGCTCTCCAGACCTGGAGACAATTCTTAAGGGGCACCTTACCCATTTGAGGTGTAGACAAACCATAACAACTTGGAGGCGCTTCAAGTCCCTCACAAATTGAGTCCTAAATGGCATAGATGAACTAAGGACTTTTACAAATATAGGTTCCAACTCAAGCTCATTCCTGGTTGGGAAAATTGTTTAGCTGATGCCTTATCTAGACTCCCTCAGCATGTGGGTCAAACTAAACCTTGTTTACTCCAACACAAATAGGACTAGCTGTCATGACATGTAACCAGGCTAAGGCAAAAGGGGAGGGAGATCAGAGCTGGATCCATTACATTTAGAGATCCAGAAAGCTTCAGAGAGTGACAATTGGCTGCAAACACACCAGCAACTTTAGATAAGAAAAACAATGGGCTTTGGTACAATGGACTGATAATATATGTGCCTAAAGATTTAAGACTAAAGGTGTTATAAATGTCATTATTTCAGAGTGGCAGGAAACTGGAGTTTTGCGAAAACATGGCATAGCCTCCACAAGCAATATTGGTGGGAGGGGATGTGGTTGGATATGGAAGAATATGTAAAAAGTTGCCCAGCGTGTGCTAGGGCTAAGCCATTGGTGGGAAAATCTAGTGGTCTTTTGCAGCCACTGGAGACCACTAGTGGCTCATGGAAGCATATTGCCATGGATTTCATCATTGACTTGCCTGAGAGCCAAGGTCAAAACATCATTTGGGTTGTGACAGACTTGATTTCAAAACAATCACATTATGTGGGATGCAAGGGATTCCCCACAGCTCTCAAGATGGCTGATCTGTTCATACAGTTTGTTTATAAATACCATGGACTGCCAGACAAGATAATGTCAGATTGAGGGAGTCAGCTCACCTCACAATTTTGGAAGGTGTTGCAGTCCAAGTTGGAGGTTGAACTAACATTAAGCTCCACTTATCACTCCCAAACAGATGGGCAATCAGAATGAATGAACACCTCACTGGAAAGGTACCTTCTGTATTATACCAATCACCTGAAGGACTATTGATATGAACTGCTGCCACATGCTGAAATAGCTTTCAATGGAGCTGTCAATCAAAGTACAGGACATTCACCATTTGAAATTGTTTATTGTTATGAACCTAAATTGTTGCCCACTTTAACAGTTGAGTCATCTGATCCTGTGACAGTGACTCAGTGGATTTCTAAACTAAAAGTGGCTTGGCCACACATTGTAAATGCTCTAGAAGGAGCAAAAAAAGATTATAAAAAGTTTGTTGACTAGCACAGAAAGTTAGAGTTGGCTCTAAAGCCAGGAGACAAGGTTTATTTATCCCTCAAACATTTGAAAATGAGACATCCCACTAAAAAACTGGGACCTAAATATGACCTGCCTGGGCAGTGAACATTGGTGGATGGGAAACATCATTTTGAAATTTCTAAAATATTGGACTCTAAAATGCATAAGGAGGGGTTACAATATTTGGTTTGATGGAAACATTTTCCTATTGATAATGATGATTCAGTGAAGGCTAAACGTGTCAAAGCTCCTAAATTGGTTGGGGAATTTCATTTGGGCTATCCTGACAAACCTGGGTGGTAGTGGTGGTAGGTTGATAAGTCCTCTCTAATCGCTACATCATCTGAAAATCTTCGCCATGATCTCAGGACTTTGCTGGGAAAAAGCCTTTTCAGACCCAGCTTTCTCCAGCTTTCCTCCCATGTGATAAAGTCCCATGTGAAGCTATGTCTCATCATCTTAGCTCTAGGAGATTGTAACTGGCCAAGCTTCACTCAGCGAGTTTAATGGATAACATCTATCTATCTATCTATCTTTATTCAGTAATTTCTATTTACATTGTTTACATATGATATTGCTTTTGTATTACATAGTATAATGTTTCACTATTGCATTATCTTTTTTCTTTCTTCTTTCTTTTTGCTTTCTTACTTTTCTTTATTTTACCTACCAGATGCTTATCTATTTGCATGTTTGCCTTTACAAATCTTCTATCAAGAAATACCATGATCATTTGTCCTTGCTTTAATTAATCCCTATCTAATAATAATTACCAACCTTTGACTTACTTTAGTCATTTTTTTCTTTTTCTTTCTTTCTTTTTCCTTTCCCTTCAGTTCCTTCAGTTTTCCTCAACCTTATTCCCTTCTCAAACATTCTCCATTATCTATTGGCCCTCTTGATCACCTTCATTTATTTTCCCCCTTCTTCTGAATTACTTCTGATCTGCTTCCTTCTACTGGTTTCCTTTCCCTCTCATTCCTACCTTCATTGCTGGACATATATTTGAACTCCCCAGTCAAGGGCAAATATTTCAGCCACTACACCACACTATAGAATATAATAAAAATCTATCTGAGAAAAGAGAACAGAGAAATACACGAAACTTCTGACTTCAGCAAGCATCTAGCTTTATTTTGTTTTTGTTTTTATGTTCATATAGTAGCAAAAATTTAAGAAATATTTTACTTTCTTAGTGCTTTAAGGATAGTACATTATCCTTAAAGCACTAAGGCAAGGTAGGAGTCATGTGGCCCTCTGGATATTGCTGATTTGCAATTTCCATTAGCCCTAGCCAGCATAGCTGCGGTGAGGTATCATGAGAGCTGTAGTCCAGCAACATCTGGAGGATCACACAATTCCACCCTTCCCTAAATGATTGGAATCAAAATAACTAAAAGGCCAAATCCACAGTATTGACCTGCTCATTTTTTGTGATGGGCTGCAGTATCTCTCCTACATATCTTATAGGTACAGTGGGTCTTTGTTATCCATTGAGGTTTGATTCCAGGACCCCCCATGGATAACAAAATCTGTGAATGCTTGAGTCCCAATAAATACAATGGCATAGCAAAATGGTGTCCCTTGTATAAAATGTAAAATCAAGGTTTGCTATTTGAAATTTATACTTTTTAAAAATATTTTCAAGTTGTGGATGCTTGAATCCATGGATAAAAAAAATCTGTGGATAAGGAGGAACAACTATATGGGAATTATGTTTGGCAGAAACTTGGAAGGGAAACTTCCCTATGGTTGCACCCAGAGGCCCTTTTACACTATTGTGATCCTACTTTAACTGCCATGGCTGTGGGCTAGAGGAAAGAAAACAATGGCCACCAGGGAGGCTCCCTGAGAGGCCTTCTGAGCCACAGGCTGGCAGGGGGCAGGGAATTTTCATTACACCCTGTCTGCCCAGTCATAACTTGGGGCATGTTTGTATGTGTTGGAAAAAAGCAAGTGTTTATTTCTCCTTGGAAGTTCCTGCTCAAGCAAACCAGTGTATCAGGAGATTTAATGAGGGCAGAAAGAATGAATAACTGGGGGGAGGGGGAAGTGCCCACAAGCCTGTCTGCCTACCTTGCCAACATGCAGAAGGAGAAGACCTGTTTGCACATTTCCTCCCTAACCAGAGAACTTTAACTATTTAAATGCCCACTGCCTTCCAGAATGGCGTAAAGAAAGTGGCAATGGAATATCTGTTTCAAACAGCCAGTTTAAGTCTGGAAAAAAAATAATAAAAAATGCTGTACAATGCCAAGGAGAATAGGCAAACCTTATAAATGCACTTAAAACCAAAGAAATGTTAGCAGTAATATCCATCTACTTGCGCTCTGCCAAAATGCATTGCCACATGAAGATATGTGAATCAGTCACACATACAATAATGTGTATCTTCACAGATACTCCAGTAAAAATTGTGGTTCATTTTTCTTTGGAGTTTGAGGATCTTCACCCCCATGTGAATACAGTTAGTCCTCCATATCCACAGCTTCTTTATCTATGGATTCAAGCATTCACGGCTTGAAAATATTTTAAAAACGATATAAATTCCAAAAAGCAAAGCTTGATTTTGTCCTTTATGTAAGGGACACCATTTTACTATGCCATTGTATTTAACGGGATTTGAGTACCCACAGATTTTGGTATCCAAGGAGGGTCATGGAACCAAACTCCATCAAATACCAAAGGCCCACTGTATGTTCAAATCCAGTATGGTTGGATCACATTCTACTCACATTCTAGTAAGATAATTTTCATTATGTAGACAGGCCCCAAGTCTTAGCTTTCTGTCTGATGCCATGTATCCACATGTAGGAAGCATGTTCAAAGTTGGGCAAACTCTCTACTTCCACACTGGGTGGCTAAAGTGGTACAGTTTGATTTATTTACACATATATACAGAATGAGCAAAATATGAGGATTCACAACATTCATACATCAACAGATGTCTGCTTTGCTTTAGCCTTTTGAGGGAGTGTGTGTTATAGTCTACAAGTGCTTCCAGAGCTCCAGCCCATGACATGAACTGCAGTTCCAAACTTCTTGAATCTATATAGACTCAGCACATTCTTCATGAATGGAAGTGACAGGCATTCCATTCAGATTTTTGTTAAACAGTAGACAAAGCAAGCCCATACCTGTACCAGCACCTTTAAATATGTTGAGCAGTCAAACATTTCTTTACCATAATCATATCCTTACTGTAATTACAGAATCACAATATCATGAAGGAGCTCCTGGAGATCAATCAGAACAATTCCAGCTCACATTACATTTTTAAAAATTGTTTCAGAAAATTTTAAATATATGCTATTTATGCACACAAACACACACACCACAGTTGATGGATGGCAAGCTCATTGCTGGCTGTGCTGCCCATTGTTGATAACTGTGATGTCCTGTTAGCGTGGTTACACAGTGTGTGATGATCCACATCAATGTGCAGTAGCAGAGTCACCCCCTTCTCAGATGCAGGCAGTAGCTTGTGAGCTGAAGGAGCACCTCTCCCCTTCCAGAAAGAGTAAAAAGACTCTACAGACAGATGTATCTCAGATGAGCTTTAATTTTGGTTCCTCTATGTACAAGGCTATATATAGCAACAACTCCAACTATCCAACCATCCAACAACAACCCACAACCAACAATCAACACATGTGTCCTGAGGCAAATCCCTTATATACCCAGGGTTCCTTGTGGCCTTCTGGTCCTGCCTCTTCCTTTGGACACCTGTCACTCAACCATGGTGACTTGGCAGTTTTGCAGCCATTTCGGAGCTTTCCAGCACCTTGTGACCATCAGCCGATGTCACATCCTATGACATAGCACCTGGTGGAAAGTGCTGTGTCGTTATGGCTGCCTGTGACCTTTTCATGTCTGGTCACTTGGGTATCAACCCACATTGGATATTTTCCTTGAGACACTGTCTCTACATGTCCAGCCTTGCTTTAAATTGTGAGAATCAAGCAATGCCTGTGAAAGATAAGAAGCAGCTACAAGAAGCCCAGTTGACATCAACATTGCTAAGCAAAAACAGGATGATTTACTAAAGCTTTTGCTGCATGCTTTATTTCATCCAAATTTGCATCAACCACAAAATTTACTCTACTCAATATGGGCCTCGTTTCTCAATTATTCTAACTAATAGCAGATGTTATTGCCCACCTACTTCATACACTAATCTATGAAATATTAAATTACCAGAGGTTAAATACGATAATTAATCTGGATGATATCAGTGACTGATGTGCTCTGTGTATTTGTTGCTGTATTGATTTTATGTTCTAATTAAAAAAACACACAATTTGCACAGGGTGTGTGTGTTATCATTTAACAGTGATTTAACTGTTTTGAAACTCTCCTGTTTTAGATGTTAAATGATTTAATAAGTTTATATCCTTTAAATTATTCTTACTGTTTTAAATTGTCCTCAGATCTAAGGCAGGGTATAAATCTTTTAATAAATAAATAAATAAATAAATAAATAAATATTGCCAAACTGATTCCTGAAAGAGATGTGTCTTCCCAATCTTTTTTACTTCAGGGTCTGATCTTTTAGCTCAGCCTCTAGCCCAGAGCTACTCTGTTCATGATGTACAAATCAAATAATGTTCCCCACATGTGTTTCAAATGCTCTCAACTGCTCTGTCATCCATAATGGAAAATAAAAGGCAAATTGCAGGGCTGGTGGTGAGAAACAGGCTTGAACAGAAGCAATGTATAGACAGACAAATAAGCAGACCTCATTGTTTAGATAAGAAAAAGACCACAACTTTTATTGATTACAGCTGTTATAGAGCTGGATTGGCATGGCACATAACTTCAGGGCTCAGAGAGCCCTACCAACCAAAGTGCTGAGGAGTAACCAATGAGTGACAGCCATGATATCCACATAGGTGCACAGTCACTTTGTTGTTTCCTAACCTCTGTGAGTGCAACAGCCTCTTCAGGCCCCTGAGTTGGGCCTGATCTCCATTTGATTAAATCCCCAAAGTCCCACATGGAGACCCCTTTATCCAGAACTGCAGAGGCTCTGGGCCCTGTTTCTTGTCAAAACTGGATTGTCCCATGCCACATCTCCCAAAAGTTATGACAAAATGAACATTAAAAGAAAAAAACTCTCAGTAAATAATTTCCCAAGAATCATGCAACAATGTAGATGGGTGGGAGGGAAGGCGGCCAAAACCCAAATGCTGGATAAGCTTCAGTGGACCACATTTTATTTCCATGTAGTAGACCATAAGGGAAGTCTGATGTTCTGGCACTAGATGCTGCAAAAGTAGGTGTCCCCTGCTCTGCTGACTGGTCATTCTTTCCAGAGCATTCAAAAACCACACAGGCTCATGGGAAGAACACCAGCTTCTATGGAAAGAAGATGGTGCCACTTTATGCCATGTTGAGCTGTCCAGCTCAGAAACAAGCTGTTGGGCAAGTCTGATGGCCAGCATAATGCACTTTTTTCCCTACAAAATATGCTAATACAAAAGCAAGCATCTGTGTTTCCACATATACAAATGTGCTGCTTCTCTCTCTTTTTATTTGTGTCTCCTTCACCATCATCACTCAGCTTCAAAAGTAACACAGTGTTTATCGCAGATGTATACATACATAGTTCCATTTTTTTAAATGATAGCAAATCCTTCCCACTGGGTCACAGATTCCATTGAGATAAGGCAGTCTGGCATTATGAAGATACTGCTCCTTTGAAGCAGGTGAAACTACTGGATTTCATTGCATATTTTGCCACAATCCATATATTCAGTCCCATTTGCCTTAATTCTTAGTCTCCATAGATTCGTAACCTAACTATTATGACACATAATAAGAAGCCAGAAGATGTTTTGTACCAGAAAGCACCATAAATCATTGCAGTCATTTAACTTCACTAATCTGGTGGCTTAAAATGTCTGAGAGAGGCAGGATAAATTTGAGCAAGTCACTAGGTCTTTCAGAGTTCATTGGATTAGCTGCTGTTATTATGACGCCACAGAATAGTAATAGGCGTTGTTAAAGGCATTCTTCATTCCAATGCTTTGCAAGCCAGGACAGCTCCACACCTTTTGTATTGCTCACTTGGATGCTGGCAGAAAAGCATCACATGAGGTGAACACATACAGTTAGCCACCAATAGACATACAGGATGGAACTTGTTAAGATCATTCCCCTACACTGAGAATGGCATGCTTGTTGAATATCTATTGCACAATGGTTCCTTTTTCCCTTGTAGAATACAAAACAGACACAATCAATTAAGAGTGGGGAAAAACCACAAATACCGTGTTTGTATTGTTTATGAACAACAATTTCCCTGTACTTCCTGGTCTGAGCCCAGAGTTGCACCCGTCTCACCAAACATGGGGCAACCTGATTGATTTCCGCATACAGAACTTTGCAGTTAAAGTAGCCTCTTGGTCAGATTAATCTGACAATAATTACATTGTGTAATCACAGTGAATGTTCAGCTATACCAATCACCTATTGAATGGTGTTTAAAGTTCCGTTCATTTGACTACTACAATCTTGCTCTTCCTCCAGTGACTTCAAGGTAACTTTGTTTTTCTTCATTGTAGCCTCATAACAATTTGTGATATTAGGTTGAGAAACAGTGTTGGAAGTATAATGCAGTCAGCCCTCCTTATCTATGGATTTTTTATCCATGGATTCAAGCATCCATGGCTTGAAAACATTAAAAAAAAGTATAAATTCAAAATAGCAAACCTTGATTTTCCATTTTATATAAGGAGCACCATTTTGCTATGCCCTTATATTTAATGGGACTTGAGTATCCACAGATTTTGTTACCCACAAGGGATCCTGGAGCCAAACCCCAGCAGATAACATGGACCCACTGTAATAACACAGAAAAATACTTTGCTCAAAGAATTCTTTACACTGCATGTAACAGGATAATTTTTAGACCAAGATCATGCTTTACTGACAAAAGGTAACAAGAGAGGGGGGGAAATTGTGCAGCCACTAGAAATGGCTACTAACTGGAAAAGGACCAGTGGACTGTGCAACTTTATGTTACATTGCCCAGTGATGAAAAAGTTAAATGGATGTGGCACCCGCTGCTGCTGCTTGCCTCCAAGTCATTTCGACTTATGGTGACCCTAAGGTGAATTTATCATAGGATTTTCTCAGCAAGTTTCTTTGGAAGGGGAGTGGTTTGCCAGACTGAGAGAGTGTAACTTGCCCAAGGTTACCCAGTGGGCTTACATGGGCGAGCTGGGATTACATGGGTCTTCAGAGTCCAATGCTCAAACCACTATACCACGCTGGCTCTCTTCTCCATCTCCTTCCCCCTACTTCTCGACCATTTACCAGAATTGGATAGATTTTATTCTATCAGTTACAATTTTCCCTTACTTTAAATAGAAATTCCATGGTTATTCCATTCTGACACATGATTTGATGAATCAGATTCCACTTTGTAAAGACTTGTTGCCCAATGTTTCAACTGGAAAGCTAGGTTCAACCCTAATTAAAAATTTGTCTGTAATTGTCATCTGAGTCAAAGATTCTCTGTGCCTTTAATAGCTACATGACAAGGGAGAGGTTCAATAGGTGCAGCTTGTCCTGTCAGACTCTGCAGTGATGTGAGAAGCTGTTCTACCTGATGTACTGCTATCTATATTGTATTATCCACTGAGGGACTTTGTAGGAGTGACTAATTTATGGCAGTGATTGACTGAGTGAGCCGCTGTGATATCACAGAAAGGTATAGGAGACAATAGCACAGTTACTCAAAGATACGTTCTGTGGTTGTGTGGCACCATAAAGACTGATAAGTTTGCCAGTATCTTTCATAGACTGGAGCCCACTTCATCAGATGTATGGAGTGTTTCTACCATTTATATACATCCACAGGTGGGAAGAAATGCCAGAATGGCATAGCAGTTTGAGTGTTGGACTAAGAGTCTGAGAGACAAGTATTCAAATCCCTATTTGGTCATGGGTAATCCTGGCTCCATCTAATCCCTTCCCCCATCCTGAAGGAGCCTCAGTGAAGCAACAGGGCAGGGGTAGGCAACCTTTCCCCTTTAAGGGCCAAGGGACTTCAGTTCCCAGAAGCCTCAGCCATGTTGGCCAATAGTCCCATGTTGGCCAATAGCTCCTGGGATTCTGGGAGTTGAAGTCCCTCGGCCCTAAAAGGGGAAAGGTTGCCTATCCCTGATCTAGTCAATCTAGTCTCTGTCCCAGAGAACAGAGCACTGCAGGAGGACCAGGCAGGCAAGTGGAGGAAGGAAAGGGGTGGACAGCTATCTCTGCCCTCCTCCAACCATGGAGAAAGAAGGGAAAAAACTAAAGGAGGGAGGGCATGGGGATGGGGATGGGGATGGGGATGGACTAAAGGAGGGAAACCTAGGGAGGCATAAGGGGATGAGTAGGAAAGCAAACAAACAACAACATGAGGAATAATAGAGACAAACAGCTACTGGGCAGCAGCAGTAGTGGCGGGTGTTACTGCAAGGAGTGAATTGTAGTGAAACCATAGCTAACATTGGTTGGCACTGCACACAAGGGGGTGTATGTGGCCCTCCTTGTGTAACTCCATCACCTAGTAAACCTTATGATGAGACACCCCAAGTGAGACACAGGTAGGATCAGAGCATTAACAAAAAGGGAAGGAGGGAGAAATAAAGGGATACCACACTTGCAAGGTTAGCCAAGGGCATAAGAAAGATGCCAAGATCAATAGCAGACACCCTTGGAAAGGCAAATGGCATCCAAAGTAGCATTACACATAAAATAGGGATGTGGAATGTGAGAAGCATGAGCCAAGGAAAGCTAGACACAGTAAAAATGGTAATCGAATGCATGAACATAGCAGTACTGGGGGTGCATGAGTTAAAATGGACAGGAATGGGCCACTTTGAATTAGACAACCATACAATGTTCTACTGATGGAATGAAAAGACAAGAAGAAACGGAGTGGCTTTTATACTAAGAAAAGATGTGGCAAAAGCAGTGAGAGGATACAATGCAAAATCAGACCAAATCATTTCAGTAACACTCCATGGTAAACTATGAATATCACCATAATTCAAGTATATGCACCAACTACAGAGGCAA
>CM034710.1:42044368-42059825 GCA_020142125.1 Phrynosoma platyrhinos
CAATGGTGCAAATTGTGGCTGGCTAGTCACATGCAGCTTCCTAGTTGGGTCTTCAGACTCCCAGGAATGCTTCCAACAGCTTTAACACACCCCAACAATATATTTATGATAAAATGTGAGGTTATCATTACCCTCACTGTCTGTTTCAGGCCCTCAAAGCAACCTTTAAGAAACCAGAAATGACCATCCAATATCATTATCTGTTCCTAAAATTTGTCTTTCTTGATCTAAGACTTGAGGGGGGAGTTTACATTAACATGGCAAACTGCACCCTCCAAAGGCATCTGGAGGTCTGACTCAACATTTTTGGGAAGCTATTCCAGCCATCCCCTGCCAGAGTGGATGATGTCTGATAGGCTGTATGGCTTGCTAAAGTTTGAGGCAGGTTAAAAATGGCTTCCACACTCCCATTGCTCATGTTGCCTCAGGGAAATTAAGAAAGCAAGGCCATGGAGCAATCCAATGGGGCCACCAAGCTAAATTTCAGGTTGGAAATGAAACTCCAAGTAGATTGTGCACTGCTACTGTCCCACTAAAGGACCAGGGAAAATTGGATAAACTAGATTCCAGGGGACACAGTCCACTGGGCTCTTGTGCACTATTCCTGTGTCCCATATTGATTACAGTGGGCCCTTGACATCTGCTGGGGTTTGGTTCCAGAATCTATGGATGCTCAAGTCCTGTTACACACAATAGCATAGTAAAATATAAAATGGAAAAACTAAGGTTTGCTTTTTGGAATTTATAATTTTAAAAAATATTTTCAAGTTGTGGATGGTTGAATCTACAGATAAAGAATCTATGGATATGGAGGATCAACAGTGGTATAAGAGATGCATTTGGATTTCTGCCAGTCATGGACCTGTGAAATATCCTATCATTCTGAATTCACCATTCTGAGGAGAAACCTTTGCTTTTGTACGTGATCTCTTGATGTGAGGTTTGTGTTCTGGGTGGGACACCACATAGTGTTTTCTGTACACTGCATCTGGCTCAGACTTCTGACTCCCAGATCCTTTTGTTTCCACCATGGGCTGGATTGTGCCACGAGGAGCCCTGCCCAGCTTTAGGCAAGCTACAATGACAGAACCACCTCACCCTGAGGGAGCTCAGTGAGGAATTCTACTTCAGGGTGTTCCTCCTCCGGCTGTCTGACAAAAAAGGGCACACACCCATCTGGTGCTTATACACTCCTGCCAGAAGAGTAGAGCTACAGCTTGGAGCAGTTACACATTGGGAGAAAGAGCTTCAGTTTTCTCTATGATTCAACCTGGAATCCTGTTTGTTAGTTCCAACTAGAATAGAACTATGGATTATTGAGTAAACACACAGGAGTTCATCAAATGCAAAAATAATGTGACTTACCCCTGCTGGGATACAGTTGCTTACAGGATGCAATGGGGAATTATTGCATGAAAATGCAGCTGATGCAGCTGGGTGACTGCATCTCAGCTGCATCCTGGCTCCCAGATGCTTTTAGCCTGCTATATTTTAAAAATGGGAGCTTCCCATGTTTGCAAATCGGCTGGCTGAGTGCGGCTTGGAGCCAGGATGCAGTTGCCCACAGCATTGGTAGCATTTTTCATGCAATCATTCCTGATTGTATCCCATAAGTGACTGTATCCTGTCAGGGGTAAGTCATTTGATTTTTGCATGTGGTAAACTCCACAGGTAAACTAACTGATTTAATGCTGTTCCAGTCAGAAATAACAATAGGATTTAGACCTTGGAGTGCATCTATGCTACCCAGTTACAGCAGTTTATTACTATTATAACTAGGGTTGGCAGAGTAAAAACTGGAAATAGCTCATGTACTTCCAAAGGTTGTGTAAAAGAGGAATTTCAGCAGGTTTTGCTTGTCATGAAACCAGGCAAGAAGGAACACCTGCTGAAATTTCCTCTTCTGTACAACTATTAAAAGTACAGGAACTAGTTTGTGCTGTGTCAGCCTTAATTCTCACTATTCTGGCTACATCATACAGGATCCTGGAATTTGTAGTTTGGTAAATAACTTAGAAATTCCCTGAACTACAGCACTGGAGCTGTCTGGCAGATAATTCTAAGTACAAAGTATTAAACTACAAATGCTAGGATTATACAGGATACAGCTATAGAAGTTAATGTGATATTAATTGTGCAGTGTAGCTACATTCTCAGTCAGGCTTGGGAAAGCTTACAGTCCTGTACAAGCCTGGATCCCTTGGTTGAGTGTAATGTCTCCAAGGTTAGTTATTAACATTCACTCACTCACTCACTCTTCAATCTCTCTCTCTCCCCTCCCCCCATAGTTGTTGTTGTGTGCCTTCAAGTTGTTTCTGAGTTATCGCAACCCTAAGATGAATCAGTGGCATTACCATGCCTGGTGACATCCAGTGCAGAGGGTGCTGAACTTCCAGCCCCAGGCTTCTGGCGGGGTGTCCAGGGTGGGGGTACCAAAGAGCACCTGTGCAGGGCCTAGGAGGTCCAAAATGTTCCAGTGTGGGCTAAAACAGCACCTGCAGGGGGTAGGGAGCTAGCCTAGTGTCACCCCCTTTCTTGGATGCCACTCCCTTCTGGGGTGTCACCCAGTGTGGCCCGCACTCCCACACAACCCCAGTGATGCTACTGAGGTGAACCTATTACAGGGTTTTCTGGGGCTGAGTGTATGATTCACCCAAGGTCACCCAGTGGGTTTCCATGGCCAAGCAGGGGAATCAAACTCTGATTTTCAGAGTTTTAGTCCAATTCTCAAACCACTACATTATGTTTGCTCTCTTCTCCTCTTCATTCCGACTTTTTGGCTTCAGAGTGGACTACTGGTAACTATTGGGGGTTGCAGACTGCCAGAAATAGTGCAAATTGAGTCCACTTTTAGGGTTAGGGTTAGGGTTAGGGAATCATGGGAACTGTATTTTATTGTGGCACCAGAACTCTCTGACAGAGAAGGCTCAATGTCTCAGAAAAAAACCAATTCCCATGATTCCCTAGCACTAACCCTAACCCTAAAAGTGGACTCAATTTGCACTATTTCTGGCAGTCTGCAACCCCCCTATATTATACTAGCATAAAAGTAAAAGGGGAGGAGAACCTTTAAGACTGATTTATTGCAGCATGAACTTTTGTGGATTTCAGTTCATTTCTTCAGATGTGAAAAACTCATGCTGAAATAAATCAGTTATTCTTAAAGGTGCTGTTAGATTCCTTCTCCCACTTTCATTTTTACGCTGTAATGGATTAGCAGAGCAGAGAGTACAAAACTATATTGTACCGAGTCACACCTTCTAGTGTAGTATTGCCTGCTTGACATAGTAGTGCTCCAGGGTGTAGGCCTTTGCCTTCACCTGCCCTCATTCCTTTTAAATGGAGATGCTGGGGACTGAATCTAGCACCTTCTTTATGCTCTACGTACCATTTAGAGATGTCCCCACCACCACTGTGTAGGATATAAACTGAGAAGTGATGCATAGTACAAAATCAAATAAAATTAAATCTCCAATAGTCCATTAAATATCTCTAATAACACAAATAGCCACCAACCCAGAAAATGTGCTTCTAAGAGGAAATGGCTGGAATTCACAAGCACAGTTAACTGATCAGTAACATTTGTAACTGATTCATTTTCAGAATTTCAATATATTCAATGCTGTTGGTAATTTATAGGGATTGTAGAGGTTCCCCAATCCAAATTTACTGGGAATCAGTCACTGTGGGTGATGGAGATCTGACCTCTTGTTGATCAGAGTGCAGCAGACTGACATGTCCACCCTTCTGAGTGTGCTCTCCAGTGCGAGGAGAAATTGTGACAGGGATCTGTTTCTGAATGTTGTGCCAGACATCACTGACAGGGGAAGGGGTAGAAAACATCAGTTTGATGAGCCCCAATTGACATAAGAAAAGACTTCCATTGCTTGCAGCAACAGCTGCTGCCCATTAAAGGAAATAGGGATAGGCCAGGAGATGCTAAATAGTTAAATATACTTAACTAAATAGCTGATCCAGCATCTTGACCAATTTCTTTTTCCTTTTTAAACAGAACTGGTCTTATGAGTCTTCTGGGAGGGACATTCAGTTCCCTAAGCCAGTTGTTCTGCTTCTCAAAAGGATTGCCACCCCCCTTTTTTATGCACTGAATGTCAGGAGGCATCAGTGGCAGCTAGTGGCTCCCATGTCAGTTCACTCTAGGTCAGTGATGGCAAAACTTTAGGAGTTCAGTGCCCAAACTAAAAGGCCTTCTGGAACCAGGTGTTACCCAGTGCTGGGGGCGGAGCTTCTGCCCTCTGGGGGGTGGGACTTCTGCCCTCCAGGGGGAGGATTTTCAGGGCTGCACCTCTTCCCCTTGCCCTCCCGGGCCTTCAGCTGCCTCTCCAGAAACAGTTGAAGGCCTGGTGAGATGAGAGGGGAAGAAGAGCAACAGGTGTGCACCTCTTCCTCCTCCTCCCTGCCATCCATGTGCTGGAGAAAATGGCTTCATGTGCCATCTCTGGCATGTGTGCTATAGGTTCACCATCACAGCTCTAGGTTTTAGTCAGAAGAGCTATCCAAGGTGCTGAGCCTTTTTTTGGAGCTAGGGTTATGCACAGTGGTTAAAATTTGGACTATAACCCCAGTGCATTCACTGCCCCCTACATGATAGTCACCACCTGTTACTGGGCAGCAAGGGGCACATCAGTGTTCCCCACATTAAAAGCAAAACAAAACAATGCAAAACAAAAACAAACATCCAAAAGCTGGATGACCATCTGTTGGGGCTTCTTTATTCTGTGTTTCTGCATGGGAGGGGTGGGACTGGATGACCCTTGTGGTCTCTTCCAACTCTATGATTTTATGAAATGATCTGTGTAGCAAAGCATAGGCAGAATAGAACATTCAGGGTAGCCAATAGGAATCAGGCTGGGAAAAGGTGAGGGCTGCTCTCATGAGCAAGTATAAAAGGAGGAGGAGCCAGTGGTATAAGGGATTTGTGTCAAATCCTACTGAGGAAGGAGCTTGGTTTAGAACTGCCAGAAGGTGGAATTAGGATTAAGGGGTTCAATCTGGATGGGATTTAGACTCTCAGACCAGAAAAACTTTAAAAGGGACAAGATTAGAGTGTATGTTAGATTCCTAGATTAACATCTAGGAAGGCTGGGGAAGATATTAGAAGCTGCCTGAGGAGCAGATTTATAAAAAGAGCTACCGGTAAGCTGAGGAAGCTAAACTGTGTCTATTGTTAGGGTATAGTATAAATAATCTGAGGAACTAAAAACTAAGGAAGCTGGGCATAGGTTCTGCATGAACAAAGCTAGGAAAGAAACATATATAGAGTCAAGTGAGAGAAAATAGTAAATTTATGACAACTGAAGAAATTTGTACACTGTAACATAAGCTTGAGTACCACCCACTAAGAAAGATACAGTGAAGCTTATCACATTCTTAAATAATATGACTTACCTGATCTGGTTTAAAATTTAAAGCGGGTGGCATCCTAATATTATCAGAAATATTTAGCCACTGAAGTAGCCACCTGGGTCAATCCCAGGTCCATCCTCACTCCCAGGGCTGCTCCAGCAGCCATTTTCCTAAGCTGGAAAACTCCTGGCTTTGAAAAGATGCATGCTGAGCACCCCTGGGAGCAGTGATAGACCCAGAATGAACCTAGGTGGCTATTTCTGCAGCTAAATCCTTCTGATAATATCAGGATGCTGTATGGTTTAAATTTTAAATCAGATCAGGTAAGACATATTATTTAAGAATGTGATTAGCTTCAGTAATAAAATCTGAATATAAATAAAGTTCTTTTCTTTGTGTTCAATAAGGAGTTGCCTGAAGTGCTTTACAGATAACATCAAACACACTACCAAATATATATTTAAAAACCTACCAAAAGTAATAAGAACATTTATTAATAAAGACACTTCGGTTAATGGGTGGATAGCTATCACATAACAAGTGGTGCCAAGCTGGAGGATTTTAAAAGACCCATTGTGCTGGCATCAGAGTAAGAGAGATTTGGTGGAGTCTCCACAGTCTGCAGTCTTTCTGCCTAAGGTGGTAGTTTTCTCTTTACATGGAAGGGAGCATTAAATTGCAATCTCAAATGGGACAGCCTATTTCGCCTTATGCAGGCATTCAATGTGCTGTTTCCTTTGTCACATCTCTAGTTTCTTGCCCCACCACCTTCCACATGTTGGAGGGCAAAGGCATGAAGAGCAGAGTATGCTGGAATTGTGTAGGTGCTCTCTGAGTATAGCAAACTTCCTGGTTTAGATCATGTCCTCCATAGGGATGAGAGAGACAAGGGGGCCTGCTGGCCTGCTTCAAATGGTTATCTTATGGTTTATGTATGTATTTTAAGCTGTTTTAAATATTTGAATAGAGTTTTTCTATTTAATGATTTTAAAATCAACTTTTGTACCATATATTGTTTTGACTGTATTCTGTTTTAATCTCATACTACAAGCTTCCATGGGCCCTACATTGAGAAAAAGGAAAGGAATTAATTAATTAATTAATTAATTAGAAAATGAATAGGACTTTGTCATCCCAGGAGTCTGCTTTCTTTTGTTGCCTGTTTATTTATTTATTTATTTATTATTTATTTACTGTATTTATACCCCGTTTTCAGCCACAAAGCTCCAAGCTCTTTCCTTATTCCTCCACTATTTGCACTAGAGCAATGTAAACTGAGCAGGAAAATTGGGCAGAATTAATCTAATACACACTATGATCTAATTCAAATGATTTTTTAGGTGTGCTGCACATACAGGCTATTTTTCAGTATGCCCATGAAGCTATTTGCATGTACTAACATAGGGTATATGTTTTCATGCTTGGATTTCTTCAATGATATCTCAGTATTCTTTTGCTCTTCAAAACTGTTTGGCTTTCAGCTGGAAGAACAAGTGGCAGGATATTGTACTTCTCATACTACTACTGCAGGATTCCTAGTTTTCTCTTTTTCAGCTGATGCCAGAAGGCTGTGAAAGTCCTGAATTCTTGTCTAGATGTAATGAGGATTGGATATGGCTTATAGGGGGACAAACTGAGGTCTACCCTAGATAAGGCAGTCTTTTGGTCAGCAGAAAACCTGTAACGTAGGGGGGTTGCAGACTGCCAGAAATAGTGCAAATTGAGTCCACTTTTAGGGTTAGGGTTAGTGCTAGAGAATCATGAGAATTGTTTTTTTCCCCTGAGACATTGAGCCTTCTCTGTCAGAGAGCTCTGGTGGCACAATAAACTACAGTTCCCATGATTCCCTAACCCTAACTCTAACCCTAAAAGTGGACTCAATTTGCACTATTTCTGGCAGTCTGCAACCCCCCATAGTTAACTGTAACAAGTTTATTTTAAATGTCACAAGTCATAATAGATATTTATTATGTGGCCTAATGAACAGGAAAAATTAGTTATCAGTACAATGGGTAACATTTTCTTGCTAATTTTAAATGGCATTTCAGAGATAGTTTTGATAGAAGTCTTCAAGATTTCATGCCATCTTCTTAAAGTGGTAGCTGGTGGCTCCATGTCACTAGGTAGGTGAATCCACTCCATATGCTAACCCAGGTTTTGAAGGGACTCTCCAAGATGTCACTCCTGTCCTCAATAAATTTTCAGCACCTTAGACAGCTCCTCAGAATCCACCTAAAACCTAGATTGTATTCATCACACCAATGGCATGGAAGTTCCTAGTTGCTGCTTTCATCTAAGCCAGGGGTCGGCAACCTTTGTTGCCGGGGGGCTGGGAGGGGTGGAAATGGCGTGGGGGCTGGGCATGTGTGCGTGCGCTTGCCCCGCCTGCGCACGCTTGCCCCCTGCACCACATGTGCACGACGCCCGCTGCCGTGTGCATGCATGCGTGCATGGGGCGCAATTTTGGAAGGCCCTACAGTGGCTGTGCTGTGCAAATTCACAAGGCGCAGCCACCATTGGGCCTTGGGAAGGCCCCACCATGCCTGCGCCATGCAAATTCGCATGGCACAGCTGCCGTGGGGCCTTCCAAAATGGCACCCGCCACTGTGTACATGCATGCGTGAGCACGGGTGCCATTTTGGCATCCCAAATGGCACCCGTGCTTGCACACGCATGCACTCGGCGGCGGGCACCATTTTGGAATGCCCAATGGTGCTGTCGCCATGCGCATGCGTGTGCAAACGCATGCCGGCGGCAGTGGCAGCAGTACTGGCCACAGGCTGGTTCCAAGGCCTCGGCAGGCTGGGTTTGGCCCTCGGGCTGTAGGTTGCTGACCCCTGATCTAAGCTAGTAGTTTAAAAGAAATATAGAAAAGTAATGGAAAAGCAATGAGTAGCCCAATGATCTGTTCTAAAAGTTTGTTACACATGTCAGTGAATTCCTTTTAAAACATTATAATGAGTTCATGAACAAATTATCTTTGCTTTCAAAGTTCAGCCTGCTCACTCCTGGATTTATATTAGCTTGCATTGGGTCTTGCATAGGACCATGCTTTCTGGGAAGCTACGTAGTTTTTGCTTTAGTTAATGTATAATTCAGTTATATAGAGTTATCTACCCACCACAAATATAACTTTCTTGTTGTGTGCCATCAAATCATTTCCTACTTAGGCGACCCTAAGATGAATCTATCCTGGGGTTTTCTTGGTAAGATTTGTTCTAGGAAAGTGTAAAATAAATAATGTTAATTTAATTTATGAATAAATATGCTAATTTTTGAAATCCATAATTTTATCATAGTCAAGAAATCCTGAGAAATTATTTAATAAGGAGGGTCATGATAGAATTTGGGTTGAGTTCTTTCTTCTGCTGTCTTCAGTCTCTTTCCTCTCTCAAATGTTACACTATCCATCAGAATTACTTCACAAAAAACCTTTGTGAAATCATTTCTAGTAGCTCCATAGGGGAAAAAATGATTGTGTTCCAGGTAGTCTACAGTGGGCCACATTTTCTATGGACCTGTATAAATCAATGCACACAATTATATTTACTGTCACTGAACTTGTGTATTATGGGCAGATGCTCATAACCATCTGAGCAAGTGTACACTCAGACTGAATGAATGTTTAATATAACATGTGAACACTCTAAGAATGAAATGCAACAAAGCTTTGTGCACCTCCTCTTTATTTCATTATGTTTTATGTGTGCCCTGGGTACATTATTATTATTATTATTATTATTATTATTATTATTATTATTATAGTTTATTTATAGAGCGCTGTCAGCAGATAAACTCTTGGCTCTTCACTTTGAGTCCCACATTTCTTTATGTAATTGTTTTCATGTATTTGATGTGCATTCTGGGATGCTTACAACTTTTTCCACACCTGTTCTGTTCTCCTCTGCAATTCCCTCTCCAGTTACATTTTTCATAGCCAACCCTCCACTTGTCCTTGCCAAGTCTGTCCTATTACTTTGCTAAAGAGAGAAACTATTGTTCAGTGGTTTTCATACATAAGATCCCAGATTAAATCATGAGCAATTCTAATCACAGGATAATGGAAGCTAGGAAAGTTAACTTCTTAAGACCCTAGGATGCTAAAGCTAATGACAACAGAAAATACTGGGTTAGACGGACCAATGACATGACTCAATATAAGGCAGCATCATATGTTCATATGGAAAAGCCACACCTGTTAGAAATGTGACTTGGCCACATACCATGATGTTCTGGGCTTTGTCTTGGAAAATACTGTTTCCTTCCTTCAATAAGTTATCACTTCCTTTTCACTCTGGAACAGTGTGTACACAGTGATAGCAAATGTACTTCTGGGTTAGTTTTCATGACATCAGTGACGATGAACCACACACTCCCCCATGTCATTTTGTAAATCATTTGAATGTTTATTTTTACATTTATTTTGGCCATTTGGAGAGACTGAATGTTCCCTGCAGTACCACCCTTGTGCAGAACAAATCAAAGATGTTTGGAAGGCAACATACTCATCAGAAAATTCCTTCCTTTGTGTAAAGAACCAGCATAAGCTGGAGGAGTGCTCTAGTGTCCCCCTTTCTCACACATTTATTCTATATGCATAGGCACAGGGCTTGCAGAATCAAAGACTTGGGACTTTTTGAATTAGCAAGGACTAAGGTATCATCTGCCTGCCCCTTTCAGTCTCCCCTGTTATCTATGAGTTTAACTGGAATTTTCACAGTAGCTGGAGAGGAAATGGATTTTCTGAGCAATGATGTATTGTTGTATGATGCATGAGCTATCTCTTTTGTAATCAAAGTACTTGGATGTGATTTTACAAAAGACTTGTTCCTGGCTGAGACAAAAAATACTTGAAATTAGTTTAGATCACCACAGCCACCTGCACTTTTGGACTTTCTGTGTCTGAGTCTGTGCTATACACACTGCCTGGTGAAGGTTTGTGCTTCAAATTTCACTATATCCCTATTGGATAGAACACCGGAATAAGACTTCTATTGATCGATCCATCTTTAAGGTTATGTACAAAATCTTGTGCTGGAATATTATGTGTCCAATTCTTTCTGGAACTCAGGACAACAGATATTACAAGGAAGAAAACATGTCAGTGAAAACAAAGATATGTATCAAGAGCTGGTATAACCTGATATAAATTGAACCTTCCTGAAACTTCCTTATTGGAATCTCTTTTCAGTGCCAAGTGGTCAACTCCAGAACTTGTGAAATAATTGTACACAACTAAAAACTTTCTAACAGATTCTGTTCACAAACTTAGCTGTCAATAATGAAGTTTTATATAAATATGTTTTCAACTGAGGTATAATGCTGGCATATTCTAAACGCTTTCAAACTTTTACATGTGGCTTGAGTTTTGTCCATTTTGGGTGATCAAAGAGGGGTTTATCTCTATCTGAGATAATAAGAATGGGGCTGCATTGGGTAGCCCAGCAACTGGAGAGGGCCTCTTTCTGGTGTTGGTAGTTGTTGTGTGAACATCAGCAGAATGGAGTCCCACTTATATTCCTGCTATATACTAAGAGCCAGTGTGGCACAGTGTTTTGAGTGTTGGGATTACAACTCTAGAGACCAGGGTTTGATTCCCAGCTCAGCCATGAAACTCACTGGGTGGCCTTGGGCAAATCACATGCTCTCAGCCTCATGGGAAGGCAATGGCAAATCTCCTCTGAACAAATCTTGCCAAGAAAACCCCATTATAGGTTCACTTTAGGGTCACATAAGTAAGAAATGACTTGAAAGCATTCAACAACAACAACAACAACACGAGAAAGTTTGAGGGGCAGCTACAGAAGCAGTGAAGCCATAAACACAGCTTGTATACAAAGGCAAGTCCCTCCATTGCCACTCTAATAGGGTTTCTCTTGAATTTGTTTCTGATGTACATGTCAAGTTGTTCCAGGGCCTTTGCAGGCTGCCAGAAATAGTGCACATTAAATTGAGGCACTGCCCTGGCTCAGTGCTAGGGAATCATGGGAACTGTAATTTATTGTGGCACCAGAGCTCTCTGACAGAGAAGGCTCAATGTCCCAGAAAAAAATACAATTCCCATGACTCCCTAGCACTGGGCCAGGGCAGTGCCTCAATTTAATGTGCACTATTTCTGGCAGTCTGCAAAGTCCCCCAGTGAGTTGGAGAAGTCAATCTGTGACTTTATGTCTTGGCTGGTTCACACATACATGCACAATCCCCAGATTTCAGATTGTTTAATTCCTCAATTTGCAGGTGGGGATTGGGGAAAAGCTGGCTGTAGAGGATTTTGATTGGCTAGTTACATCCCAGTACAAACCCAACCCTAGTTCCTAGTGAGTTTTGCAACAGTTTAAATATGCTTCATAACCATTAGGTTGTTAGGTGAAGGATATGCCACTTTGAAAAGCAGATTGCTTACATGGAATATGTGGCGGAGGGTAAGAATGATGGCTGAACAAGCATTTGGCTTTGCTCCTACATATATGATCCTACATTTATGTGAAAGCAAGTTGCAAAGTCAGTGTAAACTGTATTCACACCCCCTACAGTAGAAACTGCAGACCACTGTTTACATTTCACACTACCGTACATGTTATCAATATTTATGGTTACTGCTGAAATGTGTTTCTGAAAAGAGTGGAGAAATCTAACACTCGTCTGATGTCTACAATTCCAGCACAGCCAGTGTAGTGTCAGACCAGGAGACTAGGGTTCAGATCCCTGCTCAGCCATCAACTGGGTTTCAAATCCCTGCTCAGATTTGTTGGTCAAGTCATACTCTTTCTGAGGAAGGCAATGGCAAACATCCTCTGAAGAAATCTTTTCAAAAAGCCCACATAATAGAATTCACCTTTAGGGGCACTATAAGTCAAATGTGTCCACTTGAAGGCACACAACGATTTCAGCAGGATGTAGAATCTTTAATGTTTTCAATACAGAAAATGTACACTGATCTAACATTTTCAGAAAATACAGCCCTACAGAGCCAGATACATACCTTGAAGACAGACAATATTCTAGGGAAATCAATGGTCCAGATTCTCAGACTGGTTTATTTGACATAAATATAACAAATACATCAATTGTATATAAACTAGAGTCTGCTTTTTTCTAGTACCAGTCTCCTAGGATTTCCTTACAAATTCTTATTCTCTGCCAAATTGCTTTTTTCTTAGATATTAATTGACCAAAAGAACGAAGTTTTCTTTTCCTTTGCAAAACTGTCCACATTTCCTTTGATCTGAATCAATCTTTCTGTGGTTATGTTGCAATTAATTAGAGCTTGTTAAAGTCACTGTGATTCTTGAATGAAAGGTATTATGTATTAGGTGCGTACAGTACTGTTATGGTTTTGATTCCTCCCTTGAAATCATGCTACAGGGTGAAACTTTTGTCACCCAAACTTGTCTAACTTGTTTTATCCTACTTGTTGGTGACTTCTTCTTTTTTTAAAATCCTAATCCAGCCCATAAAGAAGCAGATCCACACTATGATGCCACATAAGCTATTGTGAATGGAGCCCAGTGGCAAGAAGGACTCCTCAGCTACAGTTCTTAGCACTGACTGGTAAGTGCTCTTTTCCTTTTTAAATAGTCAAGATAAGAAAGGCAGGGTATTGCAGAGACAGACCTAGAAAAGCAGCACCATTTGAGAGGCAGTGTATCTTCCCAAGCCTGCTAAGATTCTGTGGCTGTATGGTGGTGGTGGTGTATATTATTATTATTATTATTATTATTATTATTCTCTGCTTTTGTGTCTGGAGCTGCTTTATCACTTTTTTGATCCTGAAATAAGCATTTTGGAGAGAATTAATGCAGCTCCCATTGAAGAAAGAAGAGTCATTTTTGTGACCCCCCTCCCTTGGCAAATAGTTTGTGGACATTTTCATTGGTCTCTCTCAACTTGCTATGAATGTTTACAAGAAATATCAAAGCAAGGCAAACAGGTGGAAATACAAATCATTGGCTCCCTGTTTCTCCTGCCAAGGCTGTTGTCTGTGTAGGTTTCAGGGAGAAAGTGGAGTTAGCCCAGACAACTGAAGCTGTGGTCCTGTCCTGTGCACACTATGGATTAAATTCCACTGAATGCAGTGCAACTAAGCTTAGGACCATATAGCATTGTACAATCAATTTTGCATTTTATTAGTGGATATATTGATTAATAGTGGACACAATGATTTCTCCATCTCATTGAAGGAATTTCCATGTAAGTCTCTTCTCCTTCTCCTTCTCCTTCTCCTTCTCCTTCTTCTCCTTTTCTGGATAAATTTTACTTAATTCAACTATCATATCCAGTTACTGAATTTTACGGGGTTTCCAGATGGCATCCCTTATTTTCTCTCATTTCATCACCATCTCCTTAAAAAAACAAAAACAATTTTTTTTAAAGATGGGACAGACAGAATAGCTGTACAACACTTTTTGACTACACTTGTCCCTCCACATTTGTGGCTTTGACTTTTGCAGATTTGATTATTCACTGATTTTATTAATATGTTCTCTCTAGGAATATCTAGGTCCTCCAGTGCAACTCTATGGTCAACTTTAACCAAAAATCACATTGAAAGACCTAGAGATTTCTAGAAAGAACACTCCACTAGGCTTTTGTCGCTCCTCCAGCGCAATTCTATGGTGAATGTCTGGCAGATGTTGACTACAGAATTGCACTGGAGGACCTAGAGATTCCTAGAGAAGTGTTCTCTCAGGTAAAAACATAGTGCTTTTGTTATTTGTATTTTTTTCACATTCATGGGGGTCCTGTGCCCCTAACCCCAGTGAATGTGGAGGGATGAGTGTAGTAGTGAACGGAACCTGCCATCTGGAAGCACCCCTTTCTTTTTCCTCTGTCACACAATGAATGAAGTGTTGCTTGTGAGAACTCAGCTGTGTAGAAGCTTCTATGTTCAGGCTCTTTTTTCCTGAGCTACCAGATCCTTTGGAGAAATAGCATAGGGTTTATTTATGTGGAAAATATACTCACTTTTAGCAAAGCTTCTGAAGTGATTTAGAAAAAAATCCCATGATACGACTCTTATGAAGTCTGAGAGACATGTGGGCTGCTGGCTAGGCTGAAATTGATCTTGCTGTTTCTACTGCTATGATGAAATTCTATTGAAAAAACGATTGTGATACGTGGGCGTGATTATGCTGCAAAATGTCACTATTAACCTCTGGAAGTGTAAGGCAAAGAAGTTACTTTTATGGATAAATCTAATAGTTGCCATTTAAATGAGAAAGCTGAACTAGACAGGTGTCTTTGGGGTAATCCTGCCAAACAATGCTTGCATTTGTTAGGATCCAGGAGCATTCTTCCTTCAAGGAAAGTCTTCTGTTGCAAAAATTTCAGATATTATTCCTGGCATTTAAGCACAACATTTTGCCACCGGGAAAAATTCATGTCTCTTTCCCTTCTGCTTCCAGTAGTATTTCTAATGGTGTTTAGCTGCCTGTATATGTTGGGTTGTAACATCACCTAATGAACCACATAGCTCTTCTGTCTCACGTGAACAGCATTTTGTGGCTTTGAAGATGCTATTTGATGATTATCATTTAATTTTTTTAAAGAAAATAGATCCTATGTATGCAGGGAGGGGAACTCATGTAAAAGGTTCCCTAACTTTATTTGAAAATATTGAAAGATGGACAATGCCACAACATCCCTTTAAAAAAAAGCAGAAAAGAGAACATAGTTGCCCTCTCCTCTTTCTTATAACATAAACTGGACACTGTTTTTACAAAGTAATGTATTAGGTGTTGTTGTTGTGTGCCTTCAAGTAATTTCTGACGTATGGTGACCCTAGGGTGAACCTATTACATGGTTTTCTTGGCAAATTTGTTTAGAGAGGGGAGTTTATCACATGGGAGGGATCCTATGCAAAAATGGGATTTAAAACAGGAAAAACCCACAAAAGCAGATTGATTTTCACACAACGTTGAGCATTAACCTGGACAGAAAGTGGACAGAAAGTGGGGAAAATCCACAAAAGTGGATTGATTTTCACAGAATCCCAAAAGTAAAAAGAAACATGTTTTGTTGACTTTCTGTCTGGGTTTATTGGTCATTAACCCTGATGTGTGTGAAAATCAACCCACATTTGCAGGGTTTT
>CM034710.1:42083284-42094840 GCA_020142125.1 Phrynosoma platyrhinos
CACTGAGAAATACTCAACAAGCAATCTGACATGGACTTCCCCAAAGCAACATCAATTAAATCAAAGCTCTGGAAGATCTGAATGTCCTCTACATAAATATGATACTGAAACCCTGCTTTTATAATAAGAGATCCAAGGGGAAGTGTATATAATGAGAAAAGAAGAAGACCCAAATACTGATCTTTCAGGCACTCCTACAGTTACAAAGAAAGTTGTTGCCATAGATCCCTGAAAAGAAACTGCAAATGAATGGTCCAACAAGGTCCAACAAGAAAGATTTAAACCAGGACAGAGAGTTTTGTGTTATTACTAATGATGCCAACCGTAACAGTAGGATCTAATGATCCAAAATGTCAAAGGCCACAAAGAAATAATTAGAATATCTATACTGAAATCAGACAGAGACCACTGCAATCTGGTATGAACAGTTTAATTTATCCTGATCAACAGCACTGACACATGGCCAAATTAATTGACGGTTTGAATCATACATGTCTCTTACTTTTAAAGACAGAAAAGGAGGTGGGGGGATACATAATAGTTAATTATTGCATGGCTGGTTAATCACTTGTGTCTGACCTTTGTATCTGGGTGCAAATAATAGTTAACTTTAGTAATTAACCAGAGGAAGGGACAGATTATGTCTGTCTGGCAGGTAGGGGATTCCTTCGCTTAATCCGTTAGGCAAATGGCTCCGATATGTTTGCATGGGGTGTGACAATGCCTTTGGTTAATTAGGTAGAATCTCTCCTACAAATATCTTTGCATTCTCTTTCCCCCTCCTTACATAGATAAGGATTCCTGCTTGGAACCTCCCCTCCCCTCTTATTCAAACTAACCTTGTGACTTAGCTCACTCCCTCTTTGAGACTAACTGTCTTTCTCAAGTTTTTCAACTGTGCTGTTCCCATCTTCCTGTTCTTTTAAAGATGGTGAGATTTTCTCTCTTTACCTAAACCAGGGGTCATCAACCTTTTTTGCCGACGGGCCAGGGGGGTGAAATGACACTAGGGGCCGATGTGTGCATGTGCACACACTTTCTCCCCCTGCGCACGTGGGTGCCGCCATTTTAAAAAATGAAATGGTGGCAGCCACTCCATCTTGTGTTGCGCGCGCATGCGCATGATGACGGGGTCCCCCCAGGAGGGCTCCCTCAGCCACGCTGGGCCTCATCTGATGTAGATCTTGAGTCCAATCAATGAGAGTCTGGGATGAAGAAGGCTCAATAGCTGCTGCAGCAGAAAAATGGGCTAGCCGGCATATTGAGGGGCTCAGCTTAGTAAAACAACAGAGTGTTTGCCTGCTACTAGACCAAGACCAAAGACCAGCTGTTTTGCTGGTGGTATATATAACCCAAATTGTGTCTTGGGGGCAGAAACCAAGGTTTGAAAGGATTAAATCATTTTAGAATGTTTTCCAGATGGAAAAAGAATGGTCCAAAACTGGAGTGAATGCAATGGGTGATAGGTGTGAATACCTCAGACAAATTAGTCTGATGTGCTTCCTGTCCCATTCCTTAGCCATAATCTCTTCACCTTGGGGGGGTGCAGACTGCCAGAAATAGTGCAAATTGAGTCCACTTTTAGGGTTAGGGTTAGAGTTGGGGAATCATGGGGATTGTAGTTTATTGTGGCACCAGAGCTCTCTGATAGAGAAGGCTCAATGTCCCAGAAAAAAAACAATCCCCATGGTTCCCTAGCACTAACCCTAACCCTAAAAGTGGACTCAATTTGCACTATTTCTGGCAGTCTGCAACCCCCCCCTTCTCTAGGCATAAATAGATTATGTTGGAAATTCCACTGATTTCATCAAAGTGGGCTCCCTACAACTTCTTTTCTAGCTCCTATGTGCAGGAATCCAAAACCTGCTATGGATTTGGAGTGTCCACAGCAGGACCATGCTTGGGTCACCCACATCGACTCTTATTAATTTGATATCAAATAGAGAAGGGTGAATCTTGAGGCAACAGACTCCTGTAACAAAAACTGCTGTTACACTTTTGTATCTCTTTGCAGATTGGCAGGGTTTGTAGACTGACAGAATACAAGGATAATAGTTTTTTTTAAAAAAAATTGCTTAGAAAATAATGTCTAAAAACCCCATTAGTAACTGAGCCTCTGCTCTACTTGTAACCATATCCTGACTTGCATAAAATAAGTATTCATTTTAATTCTTTCTTGGTTTAATTCAGTTTTAAGGGGTGGAAGGGTTAGGGTGAGGGATTTGGGAATGTTTTAATTGCTTACTGTTTTTATATGGTTGCACGCTGCCCCGATTGCTGAGCAGAGGAGCGGGTTAAAAATAAAACTTCTTCTTCTTCTTCTTCTTCTTCTTCTTCTTCTTCATTAAGATGTTCCCCTAATTTTTTTGAGAGGTGCAACACCTCTAGGATTTCTTTAAGGAAGACACACTGAGACAGGAAGAACCAAACATATTGTTGTTTTTGTAAGCTAATAACAGTCAAAACTTGTTGGCCCTCACTGTAATGTATCCATGGATGCTTTCATGGCATGACATTTTTCTTTCTTATTCTCATGTAACACCTGCCATGCTCTAGTGCTTTGAGTGCTGGACTAGGACTCCAGGTGACCAGGGTTTGAAACCCACTGGTAACCTTGGGCAGGTCACATTCAACTTCTGAGGAAGGTGCAAACAAAAACCCTTTCTGAACAAATCTTGCCAAGAAAACCCACAATAGGGTAGCGTTAGGGTTGCTATAAGTCAGAAATAACTTGAAGGCACACAACAACAACAACCTGCATTTAATGTACCAGATAGGAAATTATTTTAAGGTATTTCTACATTAATTACAGTATAATATATTAATCTATTACTTCTAGTAGAGGACATTTGGATTTTCAAACAAATATTATTGCCTGAACCCAGCTGCTACCTTACCCTCTGTACACCCACTGAAGCAATGGGATTTATATAAATGTTGACTTACCATTCAGCTATTGATTTAACAGATTTACTCTAGTTGGAACTAGCAGTTGGAATTAGGCCCATGAATGTTCTGTTTTTGAGTAATATCATACAAAAGATTTAATTATAAATAAAACATGTTCCACTAGGTGATGTTTCAGAAGATGTGTGACTCACTCAAGCTCCTGAGCTGTATTGAATATCATATCTTAGTTACAAGCTTTTTTGTTTGGGAAATGCTGAGTATTTGCTTTGTGATTTTAGACCAGAGTAGCCAGAAAGTCAATCAGGATTTACTGATAGATTTTCAGATGATCTGCCATTGATCAGAAAGTGTGCCTAGTTTCCAATTATGTAACAATCATCTCCAAATTAGGGAAAATGGCTCATGGAAAGAAATCGTGTATGCAAAAAGACATGCAAGTTTGATTCTGCTGCTTATCAAATATTCTCAGACTCAGTATGTGCTCAAAGGTACTTAGCTTGCTTAGCTGAGCTATTGTGTTGCACCTGCCACCATACAGTGGATCTCAGGGTTCTAATAAAAACAACAACAAGAAAAAGTAGATCTCTTAAGTATGAAGTCTACCATTCCTGTTAGGACTATTTTTAGTCAGTGCAACATGTTGTTTTTACCCCAAATAATTGTTTATAAATGGGGAAGGGGTTTGTGTTATAACATTTGCCATGACATGATGCTGAGTCCTGAAATACTTCTTCTTTGTCATCTATTCCTAGGTTTGGCACCTCCCTGAACAGGTCCTGCCACTGCAGACAGAGATCCTGAGCTGGAGACTGTCTTGTCTTACACTGAGGGGAGGAGTAAGACACAGACTATTAGGTCACATCCTCCATATTAGACATCATTGGGAATGTCAGGGTGATGCCAGGTCTTCAAGGAATTTCTGACTGAGGCTGTGTAAGCTGCAGCAGTCAATGCTATCCGGTAGGTGATTTCTACCTTGGGTTATGGTCTATAAATGAAGAGTGGTTATATGGCAAAACTGTGCAGTGTCTCAGGCCTTCTGGAAACAAATCATTTTACCAATTAGGGGAATGATATAAGAGGGGACAGAAAGGGACCTCTTCTTTTCATAAATGCGTAAAAGAAGGAAAAGAAAGCTGCACCTGCTGAAATCCTTTATTCTGTAAAACTACCATTAAAGGAATAGAAATCTTGACTTCCTTCGTATTTGGCTACTCTGCTAAGGTCTGAATTAGGAGATTATCACACTACCTTTAAAACGCATTAAAAAAGAGACTTACCTTGCCCAATTTGAAGTAAAATTTGGACTGCATCCAGATGGTATCACATGGATTTTCCCTGAAAAACCGCCATCAGAATGCAGCCCAAATTCAGCCAGGCTGATGTAACTCGCTTTGGCTGCCATTTTTCTAAGTCAAAACTTTCTGATTTAGAAAAATGGCTGCTGAAGCGAGTTAAGTCAGCCACGCTGAATTTGGGTTGCATTCTGATGGCAGTTTTTCAGGGAAAATCCATGTGATACCATCTGGATGCAGCCCAAATTTTACTTCAATTCGAGTAAGGTAAGTCTCTTGTTAATGTGTTTTAAAGGTAGTGCAATAATCTCCTTAGATACTGTCTTGTGCCCATACTAGAACTGAGATTAGACAATTTATATTTAGGAGATCCACCTCGGGCTGCTATTTGGAAATTTCCTTGATTTCTGCCACAAGCAACAAACAATTGTTTGCATAGAAAGAGACATAAATCCCAAGGAAAAACTAGTTGCACATTTGTGACATAAATCCCATTTTCACCCTAGGATCATACTAGAACCTTGTGATCATTGTTACCTCTCAAGAAGGTCATCTTCCCTTTTCTCTTTAAAAATCAGTCTCTAGTACTTGTTGCAAGAAAGTACTGAATATGTTATTTAAATTCTCAAAAGCAGCTTCATTGTCTTTTCAGAATGTTATGATTTTAATGGATTTTTGAAATTTGTGGACAATGTTGAAATGTTGCTAAGATTAGATGCAGTCCATCTGGGAGTTTGTCTGTGTTTGTTTAACTGAAACAACAAGGTTCTCTTGGGTGCCCCTTTGAGTTCGTTTCAGTTGGATCTGAGCAGGAGAAATTCCTAGTGGGTTGTAGCTATGTCAAATTGAGTGGAGATTTCAATAGATTTAAGAGCATAATAATTGCCTTGTGGGTTCAGACTAAAGGTCCATCTAGTCCAGCATTTCTTTTCCAATAGTGGCTAGCTAACTTTTAGAAGCTTCCCTGCAAAATATTTTAGTTGCTTTGTCCTTAGGATCTGATCTCTTTCCTGCATCTGTACCTTCCCTATATAGTCATTGTGCAAAAAGACTCCTAGTTGGAAAGAAAGAGATAACAAATACATGTTGAGTATCCTATTCTTGGAAAATCAGAAAAGCTCCAAAATCCAAGATTGACACCTTTGTTTTCTGATGGTTCAATGTACACAAACTTTGTTTCATGCACAATATTATTAAAAATATGGTATTAAGTTATCTTCAAGCTATGTATGTATGTATAAGAAACATAAATGAATGTCATGTTTAGATTTGGGTTCCATCTCCAAGATATCTTATTGGTTTTATGCAAAAATTCCAAAATCCTAAAAAAACCACACAACACAAAAACAAAACCCACAAAATACAAAACACTCTTGGTCCCAAGATTTTTAGATAAGAGATACTCAACTTGTATTACCAGTGATACATACATAGCACATGGTTTGGTCATTTTTGAGGTGGCAGTTGGAGGCACCAATTGGAGAAGAAAGGCAGAGAAGAAGCACTGAATCCATTGACAGAGTGCAATGCATTGCCAGTGCAACATTTCAAGTTTGTTAGAATAGCAAAGAATACTGTCTGTTTATGATAGTATATTTGGGAAGTTGCTTTTTCAAAATTAACAACAATATTTGAATGACAAGTTACAAAAAATTGAATGTTTTAGGAAACTAATATCTGAACTCTGCCATGGTGGAAAGCATTGTAATAATTTTGTTTTTGAACCCAAGGATATGTGAAAGCAATATATATGTTTCCCTACATCCATGATTCAGTGAATCCAGTGGCATCACTGTCCAGGTGCAGTGGGTGTGGACTACATCAGGTGAAACCCCAGAAGAGGGGTGACATCCTGACAAGGTCCTCCTGCTGTGGCAGAGAGACAAAAGTGCCCCTTGTGGCTTTTCTGCAGTCCTGGCTCTGCCTAGGGAGGGAGCTGAGGCAGCGGCAAGGGTGGTAGAGGGATAAGCATGTCCCTTATGTCTTTGTTGCCAGCATGGCTCCCTCCCTGGGGAGGGAGGCAAGGCTGAAGCAAGGGCAGCGGAAAGGTGAGTACACTCCTTCATGGCAATGAAGCCATGAGGGACAATCAGTGGGAGGTGCAGGGCAGGCTGCTCCTGTGTCCCCCTCTCAACAGCCCCCCTGCACTGGATGTCACCAAGCCTGATTGAATCATAAGCAATGTTGCTCCTAAAGGTAAAGGTAAAGATAAAGATTTCCCCTTTGACAAGGTTCTTAAGTCGTGTTCAATTGTAGGGGACAGTGCTCATCTCCATTACTAAGCTGAAGAGCCAGCATTATCAAAGACTACTCTGTGGTCATGTGGCCAGCATGACTGCACAGAATGCTGTTACCTTCTGACTGAAGTGGTATCTATTTATCTACTTGCATATTTACATGGTTTTGAAGTGCTAGGATGGCAGAAGCTGGGACTAGTGATAGTAGCTAACCCGCCGAACTTGCAATCGACAGAGTCAGCATCTTAACTGCTAAGCCACTGCATCCCTATAATATTGCTCCTACATCCTCCTTTTATGCCTATTTTCCAGCCTCAACAAATCTGAATGGCACTGCTGTGCAACACTGCCTCTGAGTGCAGTGTTGTGCCAGCATGGCATATTGGTTTATGGGATGAAGGGAGGAAAACATTACAAGCTATGCTATCACATTGATGGAAAAGTCACTATACCTAATTCTATCCATTTAAATAGAACTGTAACAATGAGCAGAAGAACTTATTCTAATACAGTGCATATTTATGCTTAAAATGTTGAGCATCAGAATCCAACATTAACATTCCAGTCTGACAGATACCACCCTCAGTTCTATAGCTGAAGTGAAGTCTCAGCTTTTAAATTTGCAAACCAAACTTGTCATCTCTCGTAAGAACCCTGGCACCAAGTAATTAATTTGTGAAACTATAACTAAAAAAATCAGAGCATATAAACTTTGTTTACCACTGTGGCACATGCCAAGAACAATAAACAACTCAGGTTATTTAAGCTATATGGTCATAATTAGAAATTTGCATTACAAATTCACAGGTTACCCATTACAAAGTGATGAGCCATAGACTACAAATTAACAAATAAAATGTGAAGTGAATTTGAATGTGAAATTTAGAATCAATACAGGATCATGAATTTGTCAGTTTTGTTTTGCTTTGTTTTTCTCTGTTACAACTTGTGAAGCTATTTTCGTCAGTCAAAAGTAGACAACATGTTAATGTTGCATTAATTTGCCTGTTCCAAAAGCGTAACTTCTCATGAATCCAGTAGCTTGAGAGCTAATTTACTTTCCATTGCTCAACACAGATCACAACATCTCCAAGGCAGTTGCAATCCTCTGGAAAACAAATAATTCATTTGCTATGTCAGAGGGGAAAGCCAATTGCTCTTACTGTATGTCATTCAAATCCAGGTTTGGGGGTGCTATTCCAGCCTCAAGTCTCATATGCTATGACAACATGAGTAGCAGCCATTGCTTTTATGCAGGACTCTATAGGCTTTATAGTGTACTGGATCTCAGCCATGATTTTAGACTACGAAGAAAGAAAAAAGACATTTATGCAGTTTCTTCAGTGGTCTGGTTCACACATGCCTTGTTTAGGTTTAACAGACTGTTCTAAATTACACAGTTACAAAGACTTGGATTTGGAGAGCTGGACTGTACTTTCTGCTCCTGCTTTTGCATTCCTTGCACAAGACTTCCAGATGAA
The DNA here is from genome assembly GCA_020142125.1 of Phrynosoma platyrhinos. Taxonomy (NCBI): domain Eukaryota; kingdom Metazoa; phylum Chordata; class Lepidosauria; order Squamata; family Phrynosomatidae; genus Phrynosoma; species Phrynosoma platyrhinos. Next base: position 42,091,208 of record CM034710.1, read on the forward strand.
TAGTTTGTTGCTGGAGCATTGCTGATTCTTCATGGGTTAAGTCCTGGATAAGTGTGATGCATCTGAAAATCTTTAGCATGATCATGCTACTTTTTTACCTATTTGATAACTTCCTTTGTGCACCCCCTTCCCCAATACTTTGGAGCCTGGATTTGTCAAAGATCCTAAACATGTAATGGAGGGAAGACTAAGAACATGTATGGATAGGAGTGGGTGGGGGGAAAGGAAGGGAAGGACTTGCCAGGTAATGTGATAGTCTGGAAAAGGCCAGTGGATACAACCCCATTCTCCTGCCCTATGCAAATATGATATGAAAAATAAGTAAAGATTCCCTATACCTTTGGTTAAAACATTGAAAGGAGACTACAATCAAGAAAGGAGAAGACGACTAGGAATGAGAAAGACAGTGATGAAACAAATTGACAAGATCCTAAAGTGTAAAGATATAAAACTGAACACTAAAGTTAGAATTGTCTAATCCATTGTATTCCCCATCATCATGTATGGATGTGAGAGCAGAACAGTGAAGAAAGCAAATAAGAAGAAAACCAACTCAGTTGAGATGTTGTGCTAGAGAAGAGCGCTGTGGAAACCATGGAGAGTCAAAAAGACAAACAAATGGGCCCTTGAACAGATCAGGCCTGAACTATCCCTGGAAGCCAAGATGATTAAATTGAGGCTGTTATACTTTGGTCATCTCATGAGAGGGCATGACTCACTCAAAAAGGCAGTAATGCCAGGGAAGGAACAAGGCAGCAGAAAGAGAGGAAGATGAGGAACCAGATGACTGGACTCAATCAGGGAGGTCAAAGGCCTGAATCTACAAGATCTAAGTAGAGCAGAGGAGGATAGGGGGGGCTGGAGATATCTTATACACAGGGTCACCATGAGTTGAAGTCAGCTTGAGGACAGCTAACAACAACAACAAACAACAATGCAATTGTAACACAATTGATTGTAATGATTGGATACCTGAATAATGCTTAGAAAAAGCTCTCACAATCATGCTAGAACTGAAGCATGTATGATTTGCTAAGACTTTCAGGTCTTTCTTTTTCTATTCGGTATTGTCAGTGGTCACATGGTCTTATATAACACACTACAGGAACACAATCTTAATGTATATAACACAGCATCAGTGTTCCTTCTTGGGCTTTCCCCCTACTACTCAACTATGATCCAGGAAAAAAAAGAATCTTGTATAACTGACTGTAATTAAGGTTGCTTTTAAGGGCATTTTATCAATAAGCACAACTATATATACACATTGGTGAAGCATTGCACAAAAACTACCTCAGTACAATCATATCTATAATAAAAGATGCATTTTTATTATTTCTCTTTAATACACACATGTGCAAGGTTAATGTGGAGGACAGAAAGAATGAAAGGAACTGAAGGATGGGGAAATGTTTGGGTGAAGGCTGTTCTGTATGGAATTGGAGAACAGAACATTGAATGATAAGGAGTTCCTTTATAAAAAGACTAGATGATTTGGAACTCCAAAACACAGAAAGAAATTTAGATGGGACACATTTCAGATCCATACCTTGATTTTTTCTTTATTCCCTCTCTGGATATTTCTTGATTCCTTCTCTTTGCTCACAGTTAGCTTGCTTAACTCCATACTATCCCTTTTCTGGTGTCGTATATTCTTCTCCAACCCTATTGCAGACTGCCAGAAATAGTGCATACTGAACCCACTTTTAGGGTTAGGGTTAGTGCTAGGGAGTCATGGGAATTGTTTTTTGTCTGAGACATTGAGCTCTGGTGCCACAATAAAATACAGTTCCCATAATTCCCTAACCCTAAAAGTGGACTCAATTTGCACTATTTCTAGCAGTCTGCAAACCTCATTAGTTCACCTCATAAAGCAGCTGGTATCAGGTTTCCTAACAAGGTCTTTGAACTTTTAAAGAAAGCAACCCATTTTCTCAACTAGGAGTATTACTGATGATGGAGCTTATTGCTTGGCTTAATAATCCATTTTACCTCTCCTGGTTTAAATTTCAATTCAGGCTGCATCCTGATCTTAGAAGGTTTTTGCTGCCAAATTTGCCACTTGAATACATCCTGGGTGCAACCCACTTCCAGGAGCGCTCCGACAGCCATTTTCTTATGATAGAAAAGTCCTGGATCCGAAAAGTGACATAAGGAGCGCTCCTGGAACCAGGGATGCACCCAGGATGTATTCAGGTGGCAAATTTGGCAGCAAAAACCTTCTGATAAGATCAGGATGCAGCCTGAATTGAAATTTAAACTGGAAGAGGTAAAACGGCTTATTAAGCCATGCGATAAGATGATATCTCAAAGGGGATTCAGTGCTCAAAGTAACTGTTTGAGAGACAACAGGTGAGATGAAAGTTTACAGCTGCAATCACATACACACATCCCTAGGAACCTGCTTAGGATTGTGTTGTACATCTAGGAAGTAGGGATGGGTGATGCTAGGGATGGGCTTTCTGCTGGTTAGCATCTAGATGAGCTTGGCAGCTTGATGTTTGCTGAATTATGGCAGTGAGGCAGTGTTCTTCTGAGACTCCAAAAGGGAAGTGTAGAATAGAATAGCATAGCTTTCAGAGGCTGTATGTGGAAGAGTTGTCACTTCCACTCCTGTCTCTGCTTAAGGCACCAATGTCGGAGCATTTTCTAGTTGGATAAAGAAAGGCCTAAAGCAATGATTCATGCAATGAACAAAGAGCACAACTCTCTGAGGGCAGGTAGAAGTTGGATTATCCAACCACACCTGCTGAGATAGTGTGGCAAATGCACTTGCCCCAATGGAAGTCAAAGAAGACAGTGAATCATGCAGATGGAGCAAGCAGTACTGTGGACCAGTTTGCAGCAGACTTTGATTATTTATTAAGTAGTTTATTCTCTACTTAATCTCAGGTGAAAAGTTAATGTAAACTGAGGAATAGACACCTGGGAGCTGCTATCTTACAGCATCAAATGCATTCTGCACAGTAACATCCATGAGTTTAAACTGCATGTCCTGCAGCATTTCACAGATGAAAACCAAGACACATTTGGCCAAGCAACATTGGAGTGTAGTCAGGATGGCAAAAGTTATTGACAAGGAAAAACAGACAAGCTAGTGGCTGCAGCAGTGTACTTTTGATAGAGGCTACAGGGAAGGGCAAGATTCTATCATCTCTTTCCCCTCACTGAACTGAGTGGAAATTACTTTTGGACTTTGGACTCATTTGGTAGAAATTCATGTAAGCTGAGTACAAAGTGGGAAACTGGGAAAAGGAGAGAGAAACAGGGCCATTTTAAAAGTAAGTGTAAATTGGGATGATGTCAGAGGGTTAATTGGAACTGTCCCTGCCAAATTGAGACAGTTGGAGGTGTGGAATTGTCCATGTTCTGTTCTCTCTGTTAGTTCCCACTGCTAGTTCTTGTCCATTACTTACCAAGCACATTAATAATAATAATAATAATAATAATAATAATTTATACCACGCCCCTCTGTGAACAATTGAGGTGGCTAACAACAATTAAAATTACTTACAATGTAAAACCAGAAAACCAAATAATCACCCCCCTTAAAAAAAAGTATTAAACCAAACACTAGTTAAAACGTATAGATTAAAATGACATACAATACAAATAACATACACTACACTACAA
>CM034710.1:42106700-42139073 GCA_020142125.1 Phrynosoma platyrhinos
GCATTGATTGCATATAGATCGGCCTTGATTGCATATAGATTGTGTAGAGACTGAATATAGAATTATCTGTTTTTATTTATTTGTTTGTTTGTTTATTATATTTTGTTTTTATATTTATTGTATTATTATATAGTTACCTTCACCAGCTCTTTGTGGCAGCTCACCTGCTTTTGGAGGTAATGACCAACATATCCTCCTTTCTACACAATATGGTTAATATTAATACGTTTGTGAAGCGAAGGGAGGCAGAAAGGAGGTAAAAATCTTCCCTATAGTTTCTTTTATTGCAGCTTGACCAATGCTGCTGTTGCTCCAGTGCTGTTACCCTTGTAATTCTCTTTCGAGTGTAACCATGCCACAAAACAAATCACCTTTTTGAGTGAAATATACTTTATGATGTCTTGTGCATTAAGTCAGCTAATAAAAAAGGGGAAAATGGTTAAAAACACCCCCTTGATTAGTTATAGTCATAGTACAACATGAAGCATTGTTTTTTCTCTCCCAGTGATTATATTTAACAGACTTTATTTGATACCCCTGTACTTTTCATTTCTCTCAACAGATTAATCAGGCATTTCAAGCTACTCATTTAAAGAAAAGATTGATCAAATCCCATGTTGTAAGGCTAAGGTATGTAAAATGAATATCCAGCTGAATGAAACGATTGCCAACCAACCAACGATTGTATGGGAAGAATCGATCCCAAAATCACATTGGCCAAGATGATTTTAGGGAGAATATCACAGCACTAATAAAACTAGCTTACCTGACCCAGCTTAAAATTTAAAACAGGCAGCATCCTGATCTTATCACAAGGATTTAGCTGCTGAAATCACTGCCTGGGTCCAGCCCAGGTCCAGCCGCACTTGCAGGAGTGCTCAGAGTCCCTCTTTTTGTAGCCGGGAGTTTTCCAGTTTAAGAAAATGGCTGCCAGAGTGGCCCTTGGAGCAGGGATGGACCTGGGTGGCAATTTCGGTGGCTAAATCCTTGTAATAAGATCATGATGCCACCCATTTTAAATTTTAAGCCAGCTCAGGTAAGCTAGTTTTATTAGTATTGTGATAATCTCCTAGGTGTTGATTTGACTGTAGCTTACAGAATTTCTCATCAGCAGTAGCTTGCTAAAACCTCTGGACTCCCTGGAGTGAGCTCCAAGGCTCCAAAATGCTTTCTGAATGTGTGAAGGCATTAGTTATTACAGATCTTCTGTTTCAGCAGCCCGGATTTATTTATGCAAGGAGGATCTGCAACAAAATGCTGTACCATGGAGCTCCCTGTTTATTGTGTAACAAATTCCCACCCCAAGATACTCAGTTCCACTTCTGTGCTACTCATTTTTCTTTCCTCCTCCCTTCCCTGAAAGAAGTTCTTAGCATTCTGTGACCATACTTAATATACTTAGGCTGCATGGCTTGATGCTATGGAATTCTGGGATTTAGCCTTCTCTGGCAGCCAGTTCTGGTGCCACAACAAACTATGAAGATTATTGCATCATGATTAAAACCAGCTTACCTGAGCCAGTTTAAAATTAGGAATGGCATCCTGATATTATCAGATGCATTTAGCCACCAAAATTGCCGCCCGGGTGTAGCCTGGTTCCATCGCCACTCAGAGGGGTGCTCCGGTGGCTATTTTTTCAAGCTGGAAAATTCCCGGCTTCAAAACGAGCTGCGAGGAGAGCACCTCTGAGCGGCGATGGAGCCAGGCTGCACCCGGGCAGCAATTTAAGCAGCTAAATGCATCTGATAATACCAGGATGCTGCCAGCTTCTAATTTTAAGCCAGTTTTAATCATGATGCGATAGACTCCTATAAATCTCAAGATGCCCTAACATGGAGCTGTGGCAGTTAAAGCGATGTCAAACTGCATTATTTTTACAGTGCAGATGCAACCTTACTCCTCATTGGGCTAGGGTTGGGGCTGTGTGCTTAGGGTCGTTCCCCTAAGACTTTTTCTACTTTGCAGACCTAATAGCTCCCTTTCTTTTTCTCAATAGTCTAATTATGGCTATATAGCTATCATACAACACCAGAATTCACTATTGATGTATATATAATTTTACAGAGCCAATCCAATACTTGTTCCTACTTGGCATAGACCTGTTGAATTAATGAGACTTTCACAATAAGAGGAAAGTTGTTTTCTACTTTAAAAGTTCCATTGATCATTAGGTCTGCTGTAGCTTGGATTAGCAATTGGATTTAGCCCATGATTAAGGTTACCATATTTTGAAAAGGACACTTTTACCAACCAACTACTTCAAACCACTGATTGCTATGAGTATTGCATATTTATTTTGGAGTAAGATGAAATTTTAGCTCTCACAAAGATGACATGTCTGGGAAAAGGTTGATGTATGGTAACCCTAAACATAACACGTATAATAAGATAATGATCCTGTGTTCAGTTTATACCCTACTTCCAAAGAGTACATATAGTTCCTGGACAGTATATAATGCAGGTGGCTTATAGGAAGTGTTGCCAAGTCATAACTGTCTCAGGCCTTGAGATTTCAGTGACAACACATAGGGACAACCCATGGTGATGTCACAAGAGGAGGGTGCTGATGATGTTACAAGCGGTAGCCACTGGTGATGTCATAAAGTTTGGTACATGAAGCATGAGCCATAGTTGTATAGCAGAACAAAAACAACAACCCCAAGTCCAACAAATGAAGAAAATATTTAAATATTTTCTTCAAGGCAGTGCTCTCACCCTCAGATTCCTGTCTCTTGCCCTGAGGACTGGAGAAGAGACTCCAGGTCCTGCAACTTAGGGCCAGGCCCTGAGATCTGAAAACCTTGCTTAAAGTGTGAGACATGCTTTATGTATTTTACTCCAAACTTTCTCAGTGGGGCTTTCTCTGTACAGTGCGATGGGCCAACTGAGATGCACTCTTTCTTCTTTGGAAGCTAGGACTGGATATTTTTAACAGGCTAATTAATTAGATTGCTTTGCTGCATGATTGGGTGCCTAATTGTTCTGATATTCGTATCTTGGCCTTTGCCCAACATTATTTAAATATGAATGTTTCTCACTGTTAATGAATATAGCAGATAGATTTAAAAATGGGTGTGAATTGTAAAATTCGTATATTATTCCATCTTTATACAATTTTGAGAATGCTAATAAAGTTAACTGAACTTGACTCTCTTTCTCATGGATGACAATGGCAAGAATAAAGTTTAGGTAAATATCAAACCCCATCAGCCTATTCCATAGGCTGTGGTACCAGAGTGCATGCTGGGCTCTTTGGAAAAAACATGCAGGATGAAAATGTAATAAATGGCAAAAAAGACTGAGCTCTGTAATTTGCTTGGATGGGAAACTGTCTAGGAATCAGCCAACAAGCTTGCACTTTGTTGTTGTTGTTGTTTTGAAATCATCATTCAGATAGTCTCATACTATTTCAGTGAGTTATATGAGGGGGGGGACATCCTTCTGTTACCTAAAAATACAGTGAAGATTGCAAACTGGAATCAGGCATTACAAACAGATTACTCAGGTACTTTTCCAGCTGCATTGGTACTCAGTCCTTTCCCAGACCCTTCATGGATTGGGAACAGATTAATTTAAACATAGTTTGCCTTTATATACAATTACCTGTTTTTTGAAATCTATGTCTGAACTCTTCTTACAAATAACATGCAGTAGGTGAAATTCAAGGATATAGTTAGTCTGTAGAATCAGTATTTAGAGAGATCTTGTAGCACCTTTGAGACTAACTGAAAGAAAGAAATTGGCAGCATGAGTTTTCATAGACTGAAGTCTACGAAAGCTCATGCCGCCAATTTCTTTCTTTCAGTTAGGAGATTGCTGCATTAGGTTATAAACCGGCTTACCTGAGCTGGCTTAAAATTAGAAACGGGAGGCATCCTCATAGTATCAGATGCATTTAGCAGCTGAAATTGCTGCCCAGGTGTAGCCTGGCTCCATCGCTGCTCTGAGGGGTGCTCCTCGCACCTCTTTTCAAAGCTGGGAGTTTTCTGGCTTGAAAAATGGTCGCTGGAGAGCCCCTCAGAGTGGCGGTGGAGCCAGGCTGCACCTGAGCAGCAATTTCAGTGGCTAAATGCATCTGATACTATCAGGATGCTGCCTGCTTCTAATTTTAAGCTGGCTCATGTAAACCAGTTTATAACTGAATGCGATAATCTTCTACTCTCAAAGGTGCTACAAGATCTCTATATATGCAGTATGTGGTTGCAGATCCTTTTCAATGGTGGCTCCAGATTCTAGAATGCTTTCCCCAGAGAGTGTCTTGATGGGTGCCTCCTTGGTTGTCTTTTTTAATGCCAGGCAAAGGCCTATTTAGTTTCTCGAACTTTGTAATCTATTGCTCACCTTTAATGCATTTTTATCTTCAGTGTTGAATTGTAAGTCACTGTCACATTTTTATAGCTATTTACATGCTGTTGTGTGTTTTTTCACCATTTCCAGCTTACAGAGACACTAAGATGAACCTATCATGGGTTTTTTTTTTGGCAAGTTTTTGTTTAGGAAGGGGGGTTTCTTTTCCATATGCATGCACACATGCACACACACTTTTATGTATTTTATATTGCATTTGTTGTAGTGTGCCTTCAAGTCATTTCTGACCTATGGTGACCCTAAGGCTAAAGTACCACAGGCTAAAGCATCACAGGTTTTCTGGGGCTGAGAGTGTGTGACTCACCCAAGGTCGGCCAGTGGGTTTCTGCAGCCAAGTGGGAAACTGAACCTTTGTCTGCAGAGTCATAGTCCAACGCTCAAACTCCTACACCACTCTGTTTCTCTTATATTGTATACATTTCCCTTTTTACCCTTTGCTATATTAGTTACCCTAGGAATTCTGTTAAAGCATAGGATATAACAGGTATAGAAATGAACAAAATGGAGGCTATAAAGAGGAAAATACTGATATATTTGTATACCCTCTTATGTTAACATTTCAAGCATGTAAGAAGACATGTTCAGGCTGAACTACTTTAGGAGATGTAGCATCATAAAGTAAATGAGAATTATTTAATCCCTTCACCAGAACTATAGTTCCCATGGGAACCTGAGTAGGAATCATGGTTAAAAAATAGAAGAGATGCTGTTTCTTTTTTTAAATTTTATTTCGTATAAAAAACAAACAACAATTTCATATAAAAAACAAACAACAAAAAACAAGACAAGACATAAAATTATAAAACAATAATCATACTTTCTCCATTCAACATACAAAAAATAAAGCTTCTTTATACTATTATAATAGCTGCATAAAATTAGTGTGACTTCCTAAACTTTACCCTACTATATCTAAATGCATATAGGTAGCCCTTCTTTTTAGTTATATTTATATTTATATTTCCACTCTTTGATACTCACACATTCTAACCCTTCTTTTTCTTATTTCAACATATGTTTATGTCCTTATAGTATAGTCTCCATTTTCCAATATTCCAAAAATGGTAACCACTCCGTATAAATATATTCTTTTTCCTTATTTCTTAACAATGCTGTTAAGATGTCTAACTCCATCACTTCTCTCATTTTGTATTCCCATTCTTGTTCTGATGGGATGTTGGTTTGTTTCCAGTATTCTGCATAGATAATCCTTGCAGCTGTGACAGTGTAAAGAATTATTCTTTGCTATTTCTTCTCTAATCATTCTGACCCTGTTGGATTTATAATGTTTAATTAAAAAAGCATAGAATCAAGTGGGGCTTGCACCTTTAATATTTCTGAGATTTTACTTTGGATCGTCTTCCAATATTTCTTAGCTTTATTGCACTCCCAACATTGATGATAGAATGTACCTACTGCTTTTTGGCATTCCCAACATTTCTCTTTGCCTGTTTTATAGATTTTATTCATTCTTACAGGCATCATGTACTAACAATAAAACATTTTTATATAATTTTCTTTATAATCCTGGCAAAGTGTAAATTTATTATTATCTCGCCAGGATTTTTCCCATTTCTCTAGTTCTATTATTTTCCCTATGTCATGAGCCTACTTTATCATTACCTGTTTTACACATTCATCTTCTAGATCTCTCTCTTTTAATTATTGTAATATTTCAAAATGTGTTTCCCTTCTTTATCAAAAATTATTTTATCGATGTTTGTTTTTTTCTTCCAAAAATCCATTATGTCTTTTTTGAATTGCTCTCTTAATTGTCTTAATTGTCTACATAGAAACCAGTCATTCCCTGTTAAATTGTTTAATTTTCTCTCAGATTTTAGCTCTTTCTCTATTCCTTCTTTCCACTCAATTAAATCTTTATAGGTCAGCCAGAGTTTATCTTTCTTTTTAGATCTTTCAAAAAAAGCCTCCTGGCTTGAAACCCAGCTTGGAATATTATTGTAGAATTGTTTTCTAATTTTTAGCCACACTTTAAGTAGGACATTTCTTAGAATATGATGATAGAAGTCCTTATTATCTTTCTCTTTTTCATACCAAAGAAACGCATGGTATCCATACCTTAATTTCGTTTTTTCCAGTTCCAATAATCTTTCGTTGTAAAGTTTTTTCCAATCTTCTATCCACAAAAGACAAGATGCATGAAAATATAATTTCAAATTTGGTAATCCACATCCTCCTCTATTTTTTTCTTCTGTAAGCAATCTCCACTTAATTCTGGGTTTTTTCTCAATCCATATGAATTTTGCTAGTTCCTTTTGCCACTTGTCCAGGTATTTCTCTTTTGTTATTATAGATAGATTTTGAAAAAAGATATATGAGTCTAGGCAAAACATTCATTTTTATTACTGCTATCCTTCCTAAGAAGGCTAGCCATAGATTCTTCCACTTTTCAATTTTTTTTTATTTCATAAAAAATAATTTTTTGGTAATTGTTCTTAAACAAATCCATGTTTCTCTTTGTTAAGTATATACCTAAATATTTAACCTTTTTCTCCACTTTGAATCCTGTCATTTCTTTTAATTCCTCCTCTTCTTTCAAATTCATATTCTTCATCAAAATTGATGTTTTATCTTTATTTAGTTGAAATCCAGCTAGATTTCTGAATTCTTGAATTACCGATAATTCTTTCTATACTTTCTTTAGGTTCTTCTAGGAAGCAAATAACATCATCAGCGAAGGCTTGAAGCTTGAAAATATGTTCCTTCACTTTTACTCCTTTTATTTTCTCATCTTCTCTGATTTGATTATTTACGATTTCTAAGATTGTAATAAATAATAAAGGTGACAGGGGACAACCCTGTCTTGTCCCTCTCTGTATTTGTATCCTTTTAGTTCTTTCATTATTTACTATAATTTGGGCTTTTTGATCTTTGTAAATAGCATTTATCCACTCTGTAAACATTGTACTCATTTCAATTCTCTTAAATAATTCCTGCATAAAATTACAATTTACTCTATCTAAAGCCTTCTCTGCATCTAACATGATCATCACTAGTTTTAGTTCATTATGATGTTCAAAACATTCAATCATGTTTAAGACAATTCTCAGATTATTTTTTGCTTTCCTTCCAGGATGCAGGATGGAAGAGATGCTGTTTCAGGTAGCAGGTTAAAAATGCCAGTAAGGACAGTATGGGAGACAGGCTGATATGAAGGGGCACAGTAAGCTGGGAAGTTCTCCTATACAAGCCTCATTACTTTTAATTTTAATCATGCCTGTGAAAGAGCAGGGTGGTGTTCTTAGGGTTATTTGACATCCCACACCTAAATTTTTCATTAGGAGGACCACTTTGGTCATTAGAAGGTAAGGGACTTACCATTAATGGAGCAGTGGTCCTTTTTCTTGATTTTTATATTTTAACTTTATTTGTAAGATAGTTTCTCAGGGGCAGATGTGAGCTATTACCTCCCCCTGTCACCAAACACTTCAAGTACCTCTGCAAGGAAAAAGTACTCAGAAGGTAATGAAAGAAGCTCCATCTAAAGTTTAAGTTTTATAAAGTCTTTAAAGAAAACAAAAAAGCTTGTATCAGGCCATACTAGAGAATTTCTCAACAGGAGTGAAGGTGCAGCCCAAATCTGAGCAAGTCATTCTTCTTTGAGAACTTTGATTCAACACTAATTCTTACACAGCTCTCCATCCTTTTCAAAGTGGAATTGAGCAGGTGAGCATGTGCTTCTCTATTGCCTGTGCTACAAGGACATCTGCTTTTTACATATTATCCCAATTTCAGCAGCTTTTCCGGGGAGACTTGATAATTTTTATTATATTCTGCTTTCAGATTCTATTAATGAAATTAGACTTAAGGTGACAGCATGTTATGTTCTAGTTTTTCCTTCTAGGAACCAGCTGGTCAAACCCTATTAGTAATTTTGTTAGATGTAGCAGACCTCAGTAGGTTCTTTACTGAAAGTTATTTGTGTTTTTGTCATTATTTGCATATCTGTTGGAATTTTCTCCAGACTTGTAATTTGTACCTACTCATTTTGTGCTTGTTTATTTTCTAACTGTAGAGAATGATCTGTGACCAACTGTAGTACAATTATCATGCCATATTCCAAGTAGATAAGGTTCCCCACACACACACCTTGGGTGCCTCCAGATGGCTTGACCTAACCTAGCCTGTGCAAAAAGACCTATAGAAGTTGTAGAATAAACTACTCTGTGGTAGAAGTATTTCTTCTTGCTTGACAAGTTGTCTCTGAGGCTTTATTCTTTTGCAGTCCAGATGATGGTGCTGTACTGGCAGAAGTGGTGCTGGTATTTAGGTTCATCTCTTCAGATACTAAACAGGCACACTTGACAACTGTTAACACTGTTTTGCTAAGGAGATTGAAGTCATCAACATGGCCCTTGAGTATTGATCTGTCATCTTACAGTCTCTCAGGTACGTGTCAAAGATGACCTTATTAATCTTGGTCAGATTTTTAAAATATTTGCTTGTTTGTTTACCTATTTTTCTAATGCTTTTTTCTTTGCATTATACACTAAACCACATGGTGCTGTCATAAATGGGTCCCCTTTTTGCACTTCTTGGGTGTTAGTGGGCCACATAGCTTTTTTCCCATGAGGACAAGAGACTCATGACCTCTTCTCCATGTTCTTCTCTTGAGTAAAGGACCTTGAGACTGTGGTACATGCGCTGGTAACCTCTTGTCTGGATTTCTGTAATGCGCTCTACATGGGGCTACTCTCATGCTCGGTCTGGAAACTTCAGGTAGTACAAAATATGGCAGCCAGAGTGGTCTCTGGAACATCTAGGAGAGACCACATAACTCCAGTATTAAAATCTCTCCACTGGCTGCCTATTAGTTTCCGGGCCCGGTATAAGGTGTTGGTTATTACCTTTAAAGCCCTAAATGGCTTGGACCCAACTAATCTTCAGGACTGCCTCCTCCCATACAATCATCCCTGTGCACTCCAGTCCTCTGGGAGGAATCTACTACAACCATTAAAATCTAGGCTGTCTGCTACCTCCCAGAGGGCATTCTTGGTAATCGCCCCCAGACTATGGAACGACCTGCCGGACAAGATCCGTCAGATTACGAGCTTAAGCAGTTTTAAAAAGGCTGTGAAGATGGATCTCTTTCGGCAAGCCTTTCCTGATTAAATCCCCGGCCTCAGGAGTTGTGTCTCTCTATCTCTTTTAGTTTTTGGCTCACCCACTGCTCTTGTCTGTTGGTATTTGTTTTTATTAACTTACTTTATTTTGATATTTTATGTTATGGTTTTTTAATGGATATGTAGTTTAATTCCTTTTAACTGGGGAGGGTGGGGTCTTGGGGCTTTTAATTTGTATTGCTGTAATTTTATTTGTTGTAAGCTGCCCCAATTGTTTGACAGAGAGGAGGGGTATAAATAAATTGTATTATTATTATTATTATTATTATTATTATTATTATTATTATTATTATTAAGCCAACCCCATAATCTTCCAGGCTTTGCCTCAACCCACTAGATTCATCCTGACCAGACTGCATCCCTGGCTTCCACTATCTCAACCCCCTACTTATGGAGCAAAAAAATAGCAAGCCTATAGAATAGTGGAATTCATACTGTGGATTTCAGGGTAAATTACAGATACACTTGATTGATCCAATGGCAGTAGCCTTGATGTTACTTGTATACTTCAGAGATTATCACAGCGCTAATAAAACTGGCTTACCTGAGCCAGCTTAAAATTTAAAATGGGTGGCATCCTGATCTTATCACAAGGATTTAGCCAATGAAATCACTGCCCGGGTCCATCCCAGGTCCATCGCTGCTCCAGCGGCCATTTTTTAAAGCCAGAAAACTCCCGGCTTCAAAAAGAGGTGTGCTTAGTGCTCCTGCGAGTGAGGATGGACCTGGGCTGGACCTGGATGGTGATTTTGGCAGCTAAATCCTTGTAATAAGATCAGGATGCCACCCATTTTAAATTTTAAGTCAGTTCAGGTAAACTGGTTTTGTTAGCGTTGTGATAATCTCCTTACTGTGATCTCTTTCATCTTCATATAATTCCATTCAGTGGTATAAATTGCTTAGCTAATTCATGCCCAGAGCAAGCAACATGAAACATAGTTTCTAACAAAGCTACTGCGGAATTATGATCTGAGTAGCAGTAGCAATAGCAAGTACATTCCTATACTGCTTATCGGTCCATTTAAGTACTCCCTGAGCGGTTTGCAATGTGTAAGCCAATTTCCCCAAACAAGCTGGTTACTCATTTTACCAACCTACAAAAGGATGGAGGGCTGAGTGGACCCTGGAGCCCTGCCTGGGATCAAATTCATAACCTTGTGGCTGTGAGTGGCTGCAGTACTAGCATTTAACTACTGCACCACCAGGGCTCCTTGAGAGTACGGAGTCTCAAGGCCATAAACTCTGCTTCTTTCATATCTGTTGAAAGCAGAATTGAACAGAATTCAATGTTTTCAAAGAAATCAGAATTTTAAAAAGATAATGATGTGTTTTTTAAGGCTGGACATGTAATTTTAAAGAAAGGTAATCTCTGAAAAATCCTTAAAGATTTTTTCTGTAATACATTTAAGCTTAATAGTATCTAGAACTGTCTACTGCAGGGGTAGGCAACCTTTCCCCTTTAAGGGCTGAGGGACTTCAGCTCCCAGAATCCCAGAGCTATTGGCCAACATGGGACTATTAGCCAACATGGCTGAGGCTTCTGGGAGCTGAAGTCCCTCGGCTCTTAAAGGGGAAAGATTGCCTACCCCTGGTCTACTGTTTTCTGGTGGTTGCCTGTCTTTAAGAGTAAGAGATTGGGGATGCAGACAGATATGGTCCTTGAGACCTGGCCCATCATGAAGTCTACTGAGGCTGTGCAAATACATGTTCTCCAAGGCTTCTGTTCATTTCCAGTGGAGCTTGTCTCCATTGTGAGAAGGCTGCTTGCATATTCTACCTAGGACATCAACATTTATTTGGTCATTTCTGTCTAAAACAGTGTTCCATAAAAACATTATATGATGTAGGCTTCCAGAGTATGAGTATGAGCAGAAGATAGCATTTTTGTTTTCCTGGATGTAATAGCTTTTGCCACCAGTTTCCAACTTTTGACATGGCTCTCATTTTGGCTCATGGGAATTCATGCTCAAACTAGTGCATGCCACCAGCTCTAATAATGGAGCTCCCAAATCTTGGTTCAGAGGATACCCTCTAGAGAAGGGGTAGGCAACCTTTCCCCTTTAAGGGCCGAGGGGCTTCAGCTCCCAGAAGCCTCAGCCATGTTGGCCAATAGTCCCATGTTGGCCAATAGCTCCTGGAATTCTGGGAGCTGAAGTCCCTCGGCCCTTAAAGGGGAAAAGTTGCCTACCCCTGCTCTAGAGGTTAGATCTTAGATATTGCCCTCAGCCCTCTGTCATTTGTAGGGATACTGATGGAGAATCCATATAATGTGGCAGCACATCTTTTTGGCCCTTCTTACAGTGGCTAATGAATACAAAATTAGGCATAGATCTTGCCACATTTTAAAAAGATGGGGGGCAGTGTACACTGGGATTCATCATCTTATGAGATAAATAATATAATTCATATAGTGATGAAAACCAATATCCTTATTACTTTTTTGTAATAAAATTGTCTGTCCAAAGAATATTTTCTTCAGTCCATGTTTCTGATAGCCATTTGGATAATTATGAATCTCTTTCACTTTTTAATCTTATGAGTTGCACTATGTTAAGTGTCAAGCTGGGAATATTTCTGTATAACATGATGAAGGGCTCTAACTTTCTCCTGACAAATAAGACTACATGGAAATGAAGCACACTTGGCAGGTGATAATTTTGCACAACTGGCACAGATTAATTATGTAAGGTTATTAAAGGGTGTGTGAAACTACTGCCACTTTGGTCCAAGAAATGGAACTAGTCTTATTGAAAACTCCTTCAACTGGTGTTCCTGATATTTTGCATGGGGAAAGGCCACCTGTTTTGCTATGCCCTGTCCAATGAAAGGTACCCAACAGCTGCATGATAAGATAATCCCTTAACTGCTCAGTAACTCTTCTGTCTTACAAGAGTTCTGAATGTTCATTGAAATAAATGAAAATAATTTAAATTACAGTATTAAAGTGACTGTTTGGTGTGTCTTCCTTTTCAGAAATTAATGCAGAAAATGGTGAACATCTGCTCAGCAATTGTAAGTGGTAAAACTGTGTTGTGTTTAAGAATAAGGCTCCTAGAAATGAAAAAGCATAGACTTTCCCAACCTGGTTGTTGCCTTCAGCCCCCATAAACTGAATCCCAGCTGGCTGTGGATTTACGGGAATTGCAGTCCAGCATGTCTGAGAACACCAGTTGGTTCTGGCTCAACACTGCAGTGTTTACACCTTGTAGCAGAACTAGGGCTTCCTACCTCAAACAGCTGGAGAGGTTTGAAAAACAGTGTGAAGAGGCCCAGAAATGACTGCTAAAAGTGACTGCCTCTTGACTCTTCTTCAGAGACTGACCATCTTTGATAGTGACTAGGAGGCCGATCAGATTACTATAAAGAGGAAGTAGTTGATTGGGGAGAAACCATACTATTTCTTGCTGAGCAAAGAAAACAACAAGAAGGAAAGTGAGAAGATTCATCTCCCTTTGACATGTCAAAATGATTGCACAAGCACTGTCTCATCTGGAATCTTTACAATTAAAAAATTGAACAATAGCAGAATCTACAAAGACAGAGATGAATCTTCTCACTTTCCTTCTTTTTGTTTTGTATCATTAGTGTGATAATGCAAGATGAGACTTAAAGTTGATTGTAGTTGGTGACTGATGGAAGCCATGCATGGTTCTTGTGTTGGAAAAAGTAACTTATGTTTCTCATACAGTATACTAGTAAGCAAACAGTTTACAATTATTACATATAGAATCCCAGACACTCTTAACAATGGATAGTCATAGAGTGTGTACTCAGCTGTGGGATCATGTTTTTGAGGAGCAACAAAATAGTTTCTGTTTGATGTTCTAGTTTTGGGTTTGCATACTGATGAAACTTGCATGAACCTAACCTATGTTAGGACTGGGTAACTTTGGCAAGTGTGGAGACAGTGTCGACCCCTAGGGCCCTCACCATGGGATGCACTCCTAACAAAAATGACAGCATTTTGGTGACAGCAGATAGAACCTTTAATGAGGAGGGAGTGTAGTGCTTTTATTGTTATCACTATTTAATCATGATTTAAATGCCTTTTAATGCCATTTTAATGTGTTTTAACTTGTTTTTTTTTAATTAGTTTAATTGTATTTTAATTTTTATATCAATGGTTTTTACATTATACTGTATTGTGTATTAAGATGTTGTGAACTGCTTTGGGTCCAACACTGGGAGAAAGGTGGTATATAATAAATAAATAAATAAATAAAATGTTTTAAATTGTTTTTTCAAAAACAGAACTAAGCAAAAGTTAACTAGAACCAGAAAAAGTTCTCGATCAATATAAAACACTGTGTCTTACTTTAGAAGAGGATTGATCCTCCTTGAGGCTACAAAGAGTAGTAATTCTCATTTTTAAAAGCAAAATGAACATGGAAGTTGCTGAGAAGGGCAGAGGATATAAAATGGAGCCACATGATTTCCACCCCTATCCATACTCTCCATGAGAGTGAAATTGAAAATGTCCCCAATCCCCTTCAAGGCCCACTTTATGGTGCCAAGGTTTACAAGGCTCCATGTCATTACTGGGTGTCTTTCCCAATTCTTCAAAGGATTACAGATGGGAGAAGGTTAAAAATTGGAGAAGATGTCTAAAACCACTATAACATTCCATGAAAGAGTTAGGGTATTTGCACAATAGAAACATCATCTGGAGGTTAAATTGAAACCACTGAGACCAGTGAAAATCCCTTACAGGTAAATATGAATAGAATAGGGTTAATTCTCATATTTATCTTTTATTTGTTCTGCTTTTCTAGAAATGTGTGAAAACTACATATAAGAAAAATGTGTGGAATTATCCAATAAAAGGCAAATCTGTCTTTCAAAATGAGTAGTCTTAAAAGTCTGTCTTCTGAAAATTCTTTGGCAGGCTGTGGAACACGAATGTACAAAAATGAAGAAAGAATCTTTGGAGGAAGCATTGCAGGGGAAGGAGACTGGCCATGGCAAGCTAGTCTTCAGCTGAATGGTGTCCATCGCTGTGGGGCAACAATAATCAGTGACACATGGCTTGTATCTGCAGCTCACTGCTTTAGAGGGTGAGAGGAACCTCTCTGAATTCCAATATAATATCAACACATTTCAATATCACACTTTAAAAAATGATCACATCTGATTTATGCACGCATGTCCACCAGCTACCCCAATCAGATGTTGTTATGTGCAGTTGACCCTCCATATCCAAGGATTCCTTATCCATGGATTCAACCATCCAATGATTGAAAATATTTAAACATATATATAAATTTCAAAAAGAAAAACTTGATTTTGCCATTTGATATAAGTGACACTATTTTACTGTGCTAATGTATTTAATAGGACTTGAGCATCCACAGATTTTGGTATCCACAGGTGGGTCCTGGAACCAAACCCCAGTGGATACCAAAGGCTTGCCATATTATGAAGTCATGGGTAGAAAAGCATTGCTGGTGTTTATCCATTTCTTCCCCAGACTCTCCTCCTCCTAAGTTGATCTTGTTGTCTCATCTTGAAGCTAATTAAGATAGTGGGAGGTCTGTGAGGAGGAACTGTGGAGCCAGACCAGTAGACAAAGGATGAATGGTCCCTTAGAAAAACCCCTTCTATTGTTATTTTGTTTTAAAGCCTTGTCCTAAGGGAGACTAAAGTAAAGCAATTATCATTGCTAAGCACAATTAATTATTTCAATGCTATCCTCAATTTCAGAGTCTCAGATATCAACAGTTGGATGAGTACTTTTGGAGCACGCATAAGGACTCCAGCAATGAAAAGGAAACTTCGCCAGATCATAGTTCATGAACATTATGCCAACAGTGTATTGAACCATGAATATGACATTGCGGTTATAAAGGTCACACCCCCTTTACAGTTTACACCGGCTGTACATCATGTTTGTCTTCCAGAGGCTACCCAAGTTTTTCCAGAAAATACCACTTGCTATGTCACAGGTTATGGTGCACTGATAGATGATGGTGAGTAATGACTTATTTGTGTTAAGTGCTGCTTTTTGCTTTTAAGAGTATGTGCAATGTGTGTTACACTACAGCCTTTCTCTGAAATTTCATTGGTCTTGTTTAATCATGATTATTTTCAATTCAGGTCCCAGTGTTGGTGAACTTCGTCAAACAGAAGTGAAAATTATAAGTAATGAGAGATGCAACAGAAGGGAAGTATACAATAGAGCCATTTCACCTGGCATGCTGTGTGCTGGATACCTGGAAGGAGGGAGTGATGCCTGCCAGGTAGGTCTTAGAAGAGAGCAGGAGGATCATGCAATGTGAAAGTGTTAGACACTTCCACAAAAGTATTCTATATGTTCTGCAGGTTTGGTAGAACTTATGGTCAGACAATTACTATGTCGATGCCCACCCACCAACTTTTTTTCTAGCTGTAGGCAGCAGTTCTTATCAGTTATTCTCTTGGATAAGGATGAGCTGAATTCAGTCTGCCACCTTGGCCTAACTGACATATCAGAGAAGGAGGGTGGAGGAGAGCAAATGAACCATGTATGGCCTGGAGGGGTACTCCTCATGGCTAAGACTCCTTGGTCCTCACTCCTCTCTCTCTCTTTCTCTGAGTAGGGAAGCAGGGAACATGTTTGGGACTTAGCCCCTGCCATAAGGAGTTTTGCTTCTCCTGCTGCTTCTCATCTTCTTCCTTTTATTAATTTACTGTATGCCATGCCTTTTTCTCAGTACTGGGATTCAAGGTAGTTTACAGAGTATTAAAATGAGTACAGATTAAAAATATATAAAAAGATCAGTAAAAATCAGTAATTTAAAAAACAACTAGGCAATCTGTAGAGTTAGTTATTTAAAATTAGAATTCAGCCTTAGACTGAAAACATTTCACCACCTCTATTCAGTTTCAGTGTAGTGTGGAATGACTGAAAATATGCTGTTTTCACATAGGGGTTCTGGGGCATTTGCACATTCAAAATAGATGGATGAAATGTGCAGCCAAAGAGGAAGAAATAGATGATGGAAAAGCAGGTTGCAGCATAATGTCAGGGCAACTGCTTAAAAATGTCTGACATCAAATTTCTGACTAATTGGCAATTGACTGTCTATATATCTGTTATAGGGCATCATGCCAAGAGCATCATTTTCCCTTATTTTCTCTCAAACATCAACTTACGATCATGAAACCACAGCCATCAACAGCCACACTGAGACCTGAGACAAGTCAAATGATTAGCCCCTATGAGCTTAATGTTCTTTGTAAAATAGTTGTATGATGGCCCCAGTCCAGACTGGGTCTGCGGTTTAGGGTTGAAGGGCTTTAAGCTCTGTCTCTGCTATATTCTACATTCCGTATCCAGATCATTTCATGCCACCACAGCTGCTCTCTACTTCAGGGGGAAAGCTTCCAACAGCAATGGTAGTAGCCTTCCTTCTCCCAGTTCAGCTAGCATCTGGTGGGGGAATAGAATGATTCAGATGCAGGCTTTAGAATTCATGAACCACAGCTCTGATCCAGATGTATTGTGGGAAGGGGAAATTAATAAAATGCTAAAGCTGCAATTGAGTCTCTGTGGTATAGCGGTTTGAGCAATGGACTATGACTCTGGAGACCAGGGTTTGAATCCTGGCTCGGCCATGTAAATCTACTGGGTGACCTTGGGCAAGTCACACTCTCTCAGTCTCAAAGAATGGGAATGGCAAACCCCTTTTGAAGAAATTTGCCAAGAAAACCCTGTGATAGATTCGACTCAGGGTCACCATATATTGAAAACAATTTGACAGCACACAACAACAACAACAAAGCTGATATTAAATAAAAAGTATGTACACAATGGCCAGTTCCAAGATTAATGATGTCATGATACCTTGGTCAGAGTTTTAGGATCTTCTGAATGTTTGTATGCCTCTAATCAGTTCTTCTTTTTCTTTTCCTGTCCTTATCATTGGGGCTTATATTCCCATTCTGTGCAATTGTGATACTGGACACAGAATTCACTTTATAGGGATTCCTCCCTCCCAAACAGGTTTCTAGCCCCTATTGTTGCATGTATTAGAAATGTGGGAGATCACTTGTAAAATCTCAGACTAGGTGCAACCATAATATTGTCACCCCAAATGTTATCCACAGAGCATTCCAAACCCCTTGCTTTATATTTATGCTGGGTCTTCTTTTATGAGCAGTATGATCCCAAAAAAGTGGTGTGTACGCAGGCCACACATTCTTCGTATACCGTAACACAGCACTTTCAGATGAAATAACCCCATTTGCATGTGATGCTGGGCATGGAGGGTGCTTTTGCTGCATAGCTGGCACACTGTTGAAACTGAGCTCCAGAAGGTGGGCTCAGAAGAATTTAAAAAAATATGGCTTTAAAGTTCCATGTGTGATTTTTGTGTGATTTTTGCTGTTTTACACCTTCAAGTAGTTTCTGACTTAAAGTGATTCATGGGGATTTCTCAGCCGGATATTTGTACCTTCCTCTAAGAATGAGACAGTATGCCTTGGTCAAGGTCATCCACTGGGTTTCCTTGGCCAAGCTAAGATTCAAACCTGATCTCTCAGGGTTCAACGCTCAGATTACTACACCACAGAGATTCTTCCTGTGATTGGCAAAAGTAAAATATGTTGTCCAATTTAAACTGTTAAGCAGATTTTCTGATTTGTATAATTTGTGTAAAGTGCAGTTTAGCTTAATGTTTATTTAGTTTAATCTATATTTTCTCATGGTGGGCTCTGCCTAAAGCAACTCATGGCAGCAGTGGCATCAGTAAGGGGTTCTGGATCACACAGGGTGACACTAAGAATAGGGGTAACACCTGGTTGGACCCTCCTCTGTCTTCCCGGCTGTTCCAGGACACCTAGGATGGAGGAAGAGTGCACAAAATCCCTTGAAGGCTGCTCTGTCTGGGGCTTTCTCCAGGGAAAAAGCCCAGGGCAGACCAGCCAGGAAGGGAGTGTACATGCTCCTTCTCTGTCCTGGTCTTCTTATCCAGGGAAAAAGCCCAGACAGAGCAGCTGAGAAGGGTGCATGTGCACTCATCGTCTGCCCCAGGCTTCTGTCCTGGAGAAGAATCCCAGGACAGTGCCCTTTTTGCCCTGCCCCCAGAAGCCCCACTCCCTGCACTAGGTGACACCCTGGCCAGGGATGCCACTGCATGGCAGATGTCAAATATCAACAAACAAACCCAATTTGTACAAAACACATCAAATTCAAATAAAACCTAAAGTCAACAAATCACGTTCAATAATGAGATGCAAAAACAAGGTCAAGATTAACAGTAAAATAATAAAGAGTTAGGCCAGCTTGCTGCTTAGTCTCAGCTGTCAGTAGGGTGATGCTTCTGCTCTGGGTTTTAATCTTATGTGTAAATAAGCATCCAAGGAACTTAACCTTGCCTCCAAAATAGGTTCAATATCTTGGATAGCTCCTTTAAAGTTCAGCCAAAAAACAAAGAGTGGATGCTGCTGCTGCTATAGAGGTCATAGCAGTACAAGTTAAAAGTCTGAGATATTGGGGAGTAGGGTCTCCATTCGGGGAGGCAATACACATTATGCTTGCTTACTATGTCACTTTTGCAGAAAACAGTATTTTCTTTCTACATGTTTATAAATGATCTTATTTCCTCTGCTAGGGTGATTCTGGTGGTCCATTGGTTACAGTTGATCCCAGAGGAATATGGACCCTTGTTGGCATAGTGAGCTGGGGCGCTGAATGTGCTAGGCCAAACAAGCCTGGAGTTTATACACGAGTCACCTATTATCGCGACTGGATCACAGCCAGGACTGGGGTCTGATGTTACCAGAAGGATGAATTTCATAGGCAATGTATATGCCTGAGACCCAAAACATTTGGACTATTTATAGAGATTTTTTCATACACATAATTCTTTGCTTTGATCAGTACTGGTTCCAGAGAAGGCACTGGTGTCTCTGCTGGAGATGTTCAACATGATTCCTTGCCAAATCAAGTCATGTCCTACCAGTCTCATTTTATTATCAACACTATCTTTGTTTTGTACTAGGATAGGAGTAGGCAAAGGCATACAGTTGCAACCAACAAAAAGCTTTTGACTTTTTTCAGATTCTAGTCCTTAAAATCACTGCACTGTTGAGGCCCTGTTCAAAGAATATGGACCTCCTGCTATCATTGCTGTTTTGATGATGTGATCAAAGATATTTTGAAGTGTGCCATTTCATTAAAGGGAAATTCTTGTACATTCCCTTTCAAGGACAGGGAATACCTCCATTTATTACCTCTCTCTTTCTAGACTTTTGTAGCCATGCACATGCCTTCCAGTACTTTTGGGCTGAGGTGAGCAAAGAGCCGTCACTAATGGTCCTTCCCAACTCATGAACTGTGGAGATAATTCATAAAGACTGTGAAAGCAGAATCTTCGTGGTATTCTGTTCTATTTCCTCTCACATTCTCTGTCCTTATACCCAAAAAAGAGTCACATAAGTATCTAAGAGACTGTCATTTTTCATGTAGTGTGATGTGTCTGGAAGATTCAAAGTGGTGTAATGCTACTGTTGACATGGCTGTGTAATTGTGTGGCTAGTGGTGGTCCAGGCTTGGTTATCTCCTTATTTCTCTTATTTGTCTTCTGGTCCCTGGCAAATGTTTTGCATTTTGGTGCAGGCATTTCCTCCCAAAAGGCTGTGTGTGTATGTATTGGGGTCTTAAATGGATAGAGTGTAGAAAGGGCAAACAGTTCCTTTCATGGAAAAAGAATGAAATCATGTTCTCTTCAGCACATGGAAAGAGACAGGACTTGCTTCCTGGAAGCTTGGACAATCCGGAAGAAAGAAGCAGATTCCTTCCCTTGTCTAGTAAACAACAATTTTTCCCTCACTCACTCACCTGGTGGTGCAAGGGCAGTCGTACAGCTTCTGGATGCATCCCCACAAACAATTAGTGGCCATAGATGGAGCTGAATATGAGAACCTCCAGCTACCCTTATGGAAACTGGTGTGGAGAAGTAGTCATCACATCCCAGACCACTGCTGGGGGTACAGTGAGAGAGTGTTACATTTCCCCCAGGGCTCATGCTGGATCTCTCTTTTCCACATTTTGATGTGTAGTTTATTTTGATTTGTGTCTGGCATGCATATTCTACTAAATAGTTTATTTTCAGTTTTTATAATGGAAATTCCTCTAGTGTATCATTTCCCTCTCTCCTCCTTTGTTTTTTCTCATGAATCTCTCTTTGCCTGGAATGAAGAAAATTCAAGAAGGTAGATTCCCTCCATTCTCTCTTCTTTTTGTGGTCCATAGTTGCTGCTACTTTTGAAAATATGTTTTTGAAACAAGAACAAATTAGCAAAAGTTAGTCATGACTATGCCTGCAAAAATATACACGCTTACTCAGAAAAAGCTCCTTTGAATTTAGTGATGTTCATTTCACTGCTCTATAACACAGTAATCCTTAATTCATGTTGACTTTAATGGGACTAACCCCTAAGTAATAATGCTTGGAATTGCACTGAAAGTCTCTCGAGTATGGTGAACAGTCTTCCCCAATATGTTTTGGGCGACAACTTCCATCATTGCTGGCCATTGGCCATATTGCCAGGAGCTGATGGGAGTTGTAATCCAAGACATTTGAAGGGCACCAGGCTAGGGAAGGCATGAACAAGAGCATTTTCACATGAAAGACTTAACACAATTCTTAGTTAAATGAACAATAATGAACAAGCATATTTTTTTGCATGTAAGGCTTAATGCAAATCTTTTTTCCATTACATTTGTAAGGTAAATACTGAAGTTACATTGGCCAGAGTGTTAATGTGCACTACAGTACATTATGCATTTCTTCTATTTTCCATTCATCATAATGGTTGCAGGTTCACATAAACAGAAAAGAAGTGGCTAGTTCAAGGCAAAATGAACCCACATGACCCATTCTGTTTGCTTTCAATGGCTGTTTGTTTGCTGAAATCGTTTGTCTTGCTTCCTTACTTGCCTCCTATTCTTCAAATCTGATATAAGATTCAAGCCTGACTCCTCACATGATGCAACAGAAATAAGGCTGAACATCTAAACTTAAATCACTTGTTGTGTCAGGCCTGTTAATAATATGTATCTCTGCCATACTTGAAATTCCCACATATTTATTTGGGGAATGTAATAAATATTAATAGACAATATTAAATATAGATAGTAGCCTGAAGTTAAAGAAGAAAACAAAAAAGTTGCTGTGCTGGATTAATGAAATTGCATCTGTAAGTGAAAACAGGTGCTCCATATTCCAAGAACTCACTACTATATCAGTCTATTCCAGCTCTGACTTTAGAATTTATGGCACCACCCTAGTCTCATTATTACCTAACAATCCATCATCCTTCATGATCTCAATTGCTTAAGCCTGATCAGACTCCTCTCATTGCTTCAGGTGTTCTTTTCATAATGACAAAAACTAGAACTACTGAATGGACTGCTGGAAGGGTTCCCTTGTTACTGAAATGAAGCACTAATAGACTCCAAAGAAGAACTTGACCTAGGAAACAGAAACCAGCCCCAGATACCTCTGGATCATTATGTATGTGTTTACAGCCTTACATCTGTGGAATCATAGGTTTGCCATCCAACCATACTTCTCTGCCCACTGAAGAACTAAATGAAGAATAAGGACTGTTTTATACTGTGTCTTTCACTCTGTATTCTAGGAAATTATCACACTAACTTGCTTAACTTGCTCTGGCAGCCATTTTTCAACGTCGGAAACATTCCAACTTTGACAAATGGCCTCCGGAGCAAGCTTAGTCAGCCTGGCTGGAGTCGAGCTGTATCCGGATGGTGGTTTTGGGGAGAAAATCCATGCAATAGTGTCCAGATGCAGCCCAAATTTTACTTCAATTCAGGTGAGGTAAGGGTCTTTACAGACTGCCAGAAGTAATGCAGCCTGAAGCCACTTTAACTGTCCTGGCTCAGTGCTAGGGAATCATGGAAATTGTATTTTTTTCTGGGACACTGAGCCTTCTCTGTCAGAGAGCTCTGGTGCCACAATAAAATACAGTTCCTATGATTCCTTAGCACTGAGCCAGGACAGTTAAAGTGGTCTCAAGCTGCATTATTTCCGGCAGTCTGTAAAGGCCCTAAATCTCTCTTTAATTCAGCTTAACTGTAGTGCAATCTCCCTAGTTATGAGATACTGACACTTTCCTTGGATGCACTTTCCTTGAACAACAACTTGGTACTCAGCTGTAATGCATTACATGGTGAAGAGCATATTGTTTTAGTAAAATTTGCATATAATCTTCATATTTAATAACCCGCAGTCGTAACCTTGCAGTTGATCACAACCACCAAGTCAAGCAAATATCAACAGAAAGTCACAGCAGTGGAGATTTTAAAATTTGAGCATACTTCTTTACCAGCACTTAGCCCATAATTTACCACAGCAGTTATCCTAAATATTGCCAAAGTAACATTAATTTTGAACAAGAAAAGAAAGGCTGATCCTAGAATGTCCAGAGAAAAGTAAGTGAGAGATGACAGCCAACTTGCTTGGATCTAGGATAAGAGCATGTTGGTTTGACAGCTGGACTAGGAAGGAGACTATGGTATGTGATCCTGTTCAGACATGGAAACCTACAGGGTGGCTTTGGGAGAGTCATACTTTCTTAGCCTAAGGCAGAGGGAATGGCAAAATTCAGAGTAAAGCATGCTAAGAAAACCCTATGATAGGGTCATTTTAAAGTGGAGTCAACTTGAAGGCACATAATAACACCAACTAAGTCCTAATATGTCCAGGCTTCAGCCCTGATATTTCTCTGCAGAAATGTTGATGTTTTGATTATTGTTTTGATTATTTTTTTAAAAATTCTTAGACAATACATGCTAAGGAACTGATTTATTTAAGTCAGAATTGAGGTGCCATTATTGCAACCAATAGCTTCTCAGATTTTCTGATCAAGTAGATGCATGCTTTTCACTTGGTGCCAAATGAAAGACAGATTGTTTTTAAAAGTTCCCCAGAGCTCAATTTGCATAAGATTCCACAGATAATATGTAACTTCATGTAGTGCAATAAACTGGTTATTTTTCAATCTGACATCTTCCCTTCTCTCATACCCACCATGCCTCCTTAAAGAAAGTGCAGTCACTAGAATTATATCAGCATAGTGGCTGAAAAGGACCCTAGTCTAAAGGCTCATACCCCTAAAGGTGAGATCAGTGCTGCAGAGGATTTATCTTTTAGTATACACTCTTTATCTGGCTCTGTGTTTTTGAATCAGGTCCAATAATAAGCTATTACTTGGTAATTAACTACCTCTATCCAGACATACAATGAGTGACTTCTAGATGGTTGGTTCAGATACACCACTGTAACCTCACCAGGTCATGAAAAGAGACACCAATGAAGGACCTATTTGGGGTGGAGAAACTGTAGGCAGAGAAAGGGTTTAACACTTCTGCTGTTTCCTCAGTCCCAGTTGCCCCCCAGAACTGACTTTTCCAGGCTAAAAGAATTTAAGATAATCAGGTTTGAGATTCTTTATTAATAGCTATTCCAGAAATACTAGAATACATGTATATTTATACTGCTGTACTTAAACGGATTGCTCCATTTCTGTATGACAGCTTTCATATCATAGGTTACAATTTATCAACATCTGTTTTATATTTGTCATGTCTGTGTCAATTTTTCAGGGATTCCATAATATCAGAATTGTGGTACCTTGTTATTCCAAGAAATTTAGACATACACACAAAAATCTACACCTTTCTCATTTAAAGTCAAATTGTAATGTTCAGTAAAACTAGCTTTGTTGTGAATGAGTCTTTTTTCTTCCTCTGTCCTCCACCCTTCTGACTCAACCTATACTGTGCCTTCCTTCAAACTATCATCACCTTGAAATATGTTTCCAAGGTGGTGGTGGGGAAACTCTCAGGGCTTTTCAGATTCCTTGTGCATGTTTTGGACACATTTCATCTGACAAATTACAGTCACTAAATGTACAGCAAAACTGAAAATAATAACCTGTTATTAACAATTATTTCTGATGTCTACCTCAAAGTGAGAATCTGGATTTTCAATGCAAGTCTAAAACAGTTGAAGAATTTCTGTCTTGTTGGGATTAATTTAATTTAATTTAATTTTTCATTCTCACACAGTTCATTGTCAATGTGCCATTGGTTCAGAACTTGAAGAGCTTCCTCAGATTTAGATGGGTGGGAAATACAGAGTTATCTGCCATCAATATAAGAGTGACACTGAATTCTAGAACCCAGATGACCTCAAACAGTAATTTAATGTAGATTTTAAATGGCATGAGGACAAGATGAAAACTTGAAGGACAACAAAAACCAATAGCCAGCACCACCTTCTGGAGCTGCCTGTCCAAGAAAGGCTATAATCACCATTAAACAGTGCTTGCAAGTCTTTCCTAACTAGTCAGTCCAGAAGAATGCTTTTATTGATGGTACTGAAAGTGATTGAAAGGTTGAGCAAAATCAGTAAGGAGACACACATTCCTTATCCAATTCTTGGCATAGAACATTTATGAAGAGGCCAAAAAGCTGTCTCCATCCTATAAGGCCTACATTTGGGGTGCATAATGGATGGCTAGAGGTGAAAATTTACTGCACTGACTCTATCTTCACTTGTTGAGACAACTCCAGCTAGATCAGGAAAAGAGATTTGTAGGCATCCAAGTGGATATACTACACCAAGAGAATCTTTCTTCTGATTTGAATACTCACCTTCAGGTATACGTTCAAACCCAGAAGATTGCTTGATAAGTTACCTGGTTAGGAGATTTAGGAGTTTAGCACACAGATAAAAAAATGTGACTTACCGCTGCCAAATTCAATTCTAATTCAGGCTACATCCGGGTATTATCAGATGCATTTTGCTGTTGATGCTGCCACCTGGGTGCAGCTTGGGTAACTTCTGGATAGAATCTGGACTCAGCTGGCCAATTTGCAAAGCTGGGAGCTCTCTGATTTTGAAAAGAGCCCGGCTGAGCCTGGATTCTATCCAGAGGTTACCCAGGCTGCACCTGGCAGGTGGTGTCAATGGCAAAATGTGTCTCATAATACCCAGGTGCAGCCTGAATAAGAATTGAATCTGGCAGTGGTAAGTTGCTTTTTTTAGCTGTGCGCTAAACTCCTTAGATTCAACACAAACTATTGTGACTCCCTATGAATGCTGCTACAGGAAGAATCCAGAATGGTAATGCTGGGGAAGAGTCACATATACAGAGAGCCTCCATGATACATTGTAAATTAGCTTGCTCGTCTTGAATGCTGTTGATTTAGAATCCACCAGTAGTACTTTGACCCAGAAGAACTGTGATTGAGGCATGCTCTGTGAGCTAACAGGGAGTGCAGGAAGAAAAGCATGCAGCAGTCCCCAAAATCCCTTCCAAGGAAATGACCCAACAGTCTCCCAATGTTGTATCTTCCTCTGCCTTCTGTGAGTGAATTCCACTTACAGATCCATCTGTCTATCCACCCATATACATCTTTCCCACTGACAGGTGATAAACCTCAAAGCATCTTTACATAAGAAGCATAAAAAACAAACTGGCAGCACTGATTTAAACTACAAATAACTAAAGGCTATGGTAATAAATTTTGCCACCTCCCCTCCCCCCAGTTTAGGCCCCAGGAGAGGCCTTTTGCATATTCAGGGGTGTGTCTCACTCCATTAAATAACACACCAACAACCAATGTGAAAGGAAGAAGTAGGCCACAACATTTATTGGTTGCCATTGTTGGTATACACATGGGTTTGGATCCAGCCATCAACTAATCATCAATGATCCTAACCATCCAGCCCTCTACCAGATCCATTGGGATGACAGGTGTGGAGTTCACTTGGGAGGATACCTGTTCGTGATTCCCCTGCCACCAGAGGGTGCAGCAAAGGCATCCCCCCCGACCAGGCATTATCATTTCTGCTCCACAGTCCCTTAAAGGAACCCTCCACAGTCCTCCAAGTCTTTTAAGGGAACCCCCATTTCAACCATTGCCAGAGAAACCAGGAATTGATGCCCTGGATTCAGGGCCCATGTCATAGTTCCACAAAAGGTGGGGATAGAGCCCACTTCTGCCAAACTACTGCAGCTGCAACTAATGCATCTGGTAGTCATTCAATGCCTACATCTATTCCTCCCAGGTTGCTGGTTCTGCCACCTCCCAAGTCCCCCAAAAGTGCATGTAGCTTCTTGTCGTGTTGCATCTACCTTCTCAATCCAGGAGGCCCTTTGTTCAGCTGACTCCATCCCACATCTCACAGCAATGCAGCTGTAGCCAACTGGTCCAGTCCAAAATGCTGGTCCCATTGCCACTGTATCTGCAAGACTATGTAATTCAAGTGTTGCAGCCAGCTACCCAGCATTGTTGCATGTGCATCCCACCACAGCGAACTTCTCTGGATCCTGCACTCTTGGCCAGTCACAAAGAAGTGGTCATGGATCCACACCCACCCATGACACTGCCCTGGAACCGAAATAGAAGAATCCTTAATGTTATTTGATATGTAATTCCAGCCAAATATATCCTATGTGTGCCCTAGACTTCCACCTTCCTGACCTGACTGAGATGGCACTCTGCCCCCTCTATTGATATCCCTATCCTAAATGAGTGGCCACCATACTCAGGTGCCAAGAGCCCCAGCTACCTGAGAGCTGTTTTCAATACAGTCCACTAAAACCACATCAGAGGAGGACTGTCTTCATGAGAAAAGGAAAGACCTGACCCATGAGGCCATCTCCCAATGAAGCTGAGCAACGTTCTTACTGGAAAGGCACCCAACTCTGCAGATAACTGCTCCATGGCCAAACTGATTGCCCTTAGAGCACCTAACCCAGATCCTAACAGTGTCCCTGGAAAGAAGAAATTGGAGTGGGGGAAATCATGATCCCCATGTTTTCCATAACTTTGCTTTATTTGAGACTATGAAGGTGAGGGTCTTTGTTCTTGGCAATCCATCATAACTGGGGAGGGTGAGCAGGTTGGTCAGCTACTGCTCATGATCAGGCACATCCTATTAGAAAGTGGCTGATGAAGTTATATCTGGGTAAGCTCACAGCAAAACAAGCAAAATTCAATAAACACCTGAATATTACAAGGAATGTGGTTGAAAGGGTATTTAGGCATTTGAAAGCTTAGTAGCACTGCGTGGCTGCATTACTGGAGGTTTTGGAAGAGAATGTCCCTCTGTAATAACTGCATGTGTAATTTTGCACAATGTTTGTGAGACAATGGGCCAGATACTTACCACTGCTTCAGTGTGTGTACAGCAGTATATGCTGAACACTCTAGCATCAATGGAAAATGTTGAAGATAAGAAAAAAACTTGAAGGAGAGGCTGTTTGGGATGTGTTTGCAGAATTATTTTGGACTGGGAGGATGTATTATTATTATTATTATTATTATTATTATTATTATTATTCTCTTATATCCTGCCTTTCTCCCAATATAGGGACTAAGAGAATAATAATACAGCAGATTTAAAACAATACAATTTAAAAACAGTACAACATTAAAATGTATAAATATAAATTTTAAAAAAAACAATCAAACCATTAAAAAAATTAAAACAGTTATGAGTTAAAAATCAAATGTTACAATACAAACCTTAACATTTAAATAGCACATCATTCCCAGATGTTATTGATTTGCAAAGGCCTGCTCACACAAGAAAGTCTTTACCTGCCACTGGAAGGATAGCAGGGATGGAGCCATCCTGAACTCCCTAGGGAGGGATGTAGACTGAGGTTCTCTTCTTTTAGCTGTGCATTTGCAGGGGTGGACTTGTCAAAGAAATGCTTCTTGTGATGCTTGGCTATGTGATGGTGGGGAGTTGTCTTGTGTTTGTTTCTTTTTATTTTTATTCCTTTTATTGTAGTTGTAGGAAGATGTTTTTTTTTAAAACCAGTAGTGCATTGTGCCTTTACTGCCAATAGGGAGGGATGTTGCATTGCGGCTGGTCCCTCATTTCTGTTCTTTGCTGCCACAATTATCTAAATATTTTTTTTTAAAACTTGAAGTGTTTATTGCCTCTGCTTCCAATTTGCCTCTTTATGTGGAGGGAGTGTATCAAGTCACACTTTTCCATTCCTTTGAACATGTGCATGAACAAAGCAGTTTAGCAAGAAACCTTTGCCTCCATTATCGGTTATATCGACTCCATTTCAAGTCGGTATCTTGTATATGCCGGCAGTTGTGGGAGGGTAAACTGTTTAATGTGAAGTGGGTGCCTGCTCTCAATTGGCACACCTATTCTCAACTCTGGGGTTATGGGAATTAGATGTCAATTAGCCCTGTCTCATGTCTGCTCATTCAAACATACACATAACCATATGTTTTGGTGGGAACAGTAGTAGCCATTGCTTGGGTGTGTGTGGGTGTGCAGAAAATGGCTGCTCTTTGCCAAGCTTGGTAGATTGCCTACCGGCAGGTTCAAAATGCGACTACTCTGCTAGACTGCCTGTTGCAGGTAGGCACTGCTCATCATGTGATGAGTACCACCAATAGGAAGAATTAGAACTTTTTCTGAGCAGCTGCCCCAGATCTGCAAAGGAAATGAACCAGACTGCCACCCAGTGATGGACAAAGTTGAAGGTTCTGAAGGCCCAGTTCTTCAAGGAGCTGGAGATCTACAACAGGAGCTCCTCCCGCAGTCATTACCCCCATTCTATGCCCAGATGTATGGCCTACCCTATCAGTGAGGGTGGACAGGTCCAGTTGGCTGGATCATTGCCCACCAAGTCAGTTTGTAACACCAGGAACACAGCAATAAGTTACCACCTCCATAACCAGCATACCCACAGAAATACATACTAAACCAGGAAGAAGGTGATGCCCGCCATGCCAAAGTCTTTGTGAGTGTCCCACTTTCAAATTGTCCAGCCACAACTCATCCACAATTCTGTGATCTGTTATTGTTATTGTTGTATACCTTTAAGTTGTTTCTGACTTATGGCCACCCTAATATTTGTTCAGAGGTAGTTTGGGATTGCTTTACTCTGAGGCTTGCCATGGCATAGAATGGGGATTCAAACCTTGGTCTCCAGAGTCCTAGTTCAACACCCAAACCACTACACCACATTGTCACCTTGGACTGGGCTGAGTGGCACTGTGATCCCAGAGGTAGCCTGGGAACTGGAATTACAGTTCCCATTACTGTCCTCCAGGCAAGCACTTGCCTCCCAGTACCAGATTGACCATTTCAAGGTGAAAGACTGTGTACAATTGCCACAACCCATCTCTCATACTCAACTACAAGTCCAAGCCCACCTCCAAGTCCACCCCTTTCTTCTGAGTGCCATACTGCAGCATCTATAGCTAGGTGTGCCCTATGCATTTGCTCAGGAATGTACTGACACAGAAGGGTGTTGCCATTCCCTGCAAGAAAGATGGCTGGCAGATCTCCTGCCTCCAGGTCCAAGGAGGAGATGGGTGCTGCAGTGATGGAGGAAGCGGTGGCAGATAAGCCTTGCCCCAGGGGGATGTTTCAGCACTGATATACAACAGCCAGAGCCTGGAAAATGATCCTCTTACCCCCATTTACAGCAGCATGGATAGGCGAGCTCCAGAGTCTGGTTGTGCCAAACAAACCTCTACACCTCTTACACCTTTCTCCGGTACATGGAAGGATAAGACTGCAAGAACAATCAGGTGCCCAACCCCATACTCCCCTTAATAATACATTTCCCCATTGGAACTGGGATGCTATTATTTATGTTCTTAATCCAAGTTCTGTGGATATGTGCATGTTTGTGCTCTTTTTGGTCTGGCTTGTTCCATGATAAATTAGTTCTACAAAGCATTGCACTTGAAAGGCCAAATTATTTCAGCCTGAGTATATTTGCATGAGAACGTGTATGTAGGCCATCTGCTGGAAAGGTTCTGGGCTTCAAGACCTCTGATTTGTCAAGCAGAACCATTTTGGTTGTCATGAATTCTGGACAGGGTTGCCGACTCCCTGCGTTTTTCTGGATTTCATCCAATTTTTAGGCATATCACCCAGTGCATCTTTGGGCTATTATCTGGCGTGGATTTCAAGCTTCATTTTTTTAAAAAGCAACTTTCTAACCCTTGTATAAATTAGGTCATAGAGCAAAATGTACAGCCACTTGCTCATCCAATACTGTGGGAGAAACTAACCTGAAGTCTCATACCTAGCACAGTCAAGACACATTAGTGTATTGCTTCTCAATACACACCTGCATTTTCCTAAGTCAATCTTACAAGTCTTCACAAAAGTCCAACATTTCAAGGAGAGTCCAGCTGAATCTGTTTTCCAGAAGTCATTGTAAAGACTGCACAGGAAGAAATGGAGCCACTGGAATGAAGGAGAAGCCTTGCAATAAAGTAGGAGTAAACCTGTAATATAATTGTTAGCATTTATAGTTCTATGCAGCCTGTTGTTTTTCGTGGCTTTTTGTGACTTATTTGATGTAGCAACAGTATTCATTTTTGTTTGATTCCAGAGGAGGGGGAAAATCAAGATCCATTTTATGAGGGCAGTTAGAGTTCTCCCACTGCCTGTGCATAAAAAGTCTGAACTATAGAAGCTTGAACAGGCCATTTTTGACAAAGACTAATCCCAGAAAGGATATAAGATCCATAAGCTTATCACACCAGTACCTGTAATGTTCCCATTGAGTCCCTGGAACATAATGATATGGCAATGGGTATTACTGCATTAGACTATTGATAACACGATAGTAACATTATGAGAACGCATATTATTGCACTTCATTTACTGTTGTACCGGTAGCAGCGCTAAAGTAGTTCCTCAGTTGTCCCTCATCGGCGCATGCTCACTGTTGCGAAAACCCCTGTGTCTGCATTGGAAAGAATGCTACCGAGAGGTTTAGGTAGCGAGCATTCATTGTTTTTTTTCTTGTAAACACAACGCAATTCAATCTACAAAAAAAAAAATTGCCTGTGGCATCTTCCTTGTATCAACACTGGAAGAGTTGAGTTTGTGGATGTTTTAGGAAGGGAAGGGAGGAGATTGTCTTAGCCAATCAGAACACAAGGACAGATTGAGACTGGTAGGATTATCGCACACAGATAATCTGGAACAGTCTGAAAGCATTCTTGCTGGCTGAGTATGCATTTTTACAGTTCTCCTCCTGGAATGGGCTGGGGACTGTCAGAGCACAGAATGGGAACTTGATGAGGATCATACCGTGCAATAAAATATGTTTTGTTCTCATCACATTCTGAGAACACAGTGCGATAAGCTTACCAGTGTGGCGTAGTGATTTAAGTGCTGGATTATAACACTGGAGACCAGGATTTGATTCCTAGCTTGGCCATGAAACCCCCTGGGTGACCTTGGGCAAGCCACATGCTCTAATCCATAGTGGAAAGCAATGGCAAGCCTCCTCTGAACAAATCTTGCCAAGAAAATTTCATGATAGGTTTGCTTAGGGTTGTCATGAAAACGACTTGAAAGCAAACAACAACAATCCCAAAAAGAGAGAGCAGGTGTGGTGTAGTGATTTGAGCACTGGATTATGACTCTGGAGACCAGGTTTAGATTCCTGCTTGGCCATGAAACAAAATTAAGTGACCTTGGGCAAGTCACATGCTCTCAGCCTGAGAAGATGGCAATGGCAACACCCTCTGAAGAAACTTGCCAAGAAACCCTCATGATAGGGTCATCTTAGGGTCACCATAAGTCAGAACTTACCTAAATGCATACAACAACAACAACAATCCATAAAGACAAGATGTATTGAGCATGCTTAAGAAACATATTTTAAAACTAAAACATTTCAAACATTTGCATTTATTCACTCCTTTAACGCATTGAAAGAATTTTGAACAGAATTAAATTACTCTGAATGCCATCTTCAAAATTTACCATGCTCATCAAATTCACAAGTTCAATTCAATTTATTCGGTCTTTGACCAGTATAAATTATAAAAATA
>CM034710.1:42139173-42154004 GCA_020142125.1 Phrynosoma platyrhinos
AGTTGGGAAGGGAGGGGCTCGCCCAAACCCAGGTATATTGGCTTCCCTTTCTTCAACTGCCGCCCGGAGAAGATGAGGGGTGGGTGTGGCCCTGGAGCGCGGCTTCCCTCTCTTGCCACCGCCGCCGCCAAAGGAGGGCTCGTTGGGGCCTTTTTTTGGGCCCGGTTCTTCCGGCCGCTCGGCTGCTCGGCCGCTGCCGCCCACGCCGCTTGGAGGGAGGGAGGAGGAGCGGGTGTGGCCCTGAAGCGCGGCTTCCCTCTCTTGCCGCCGCCACCGCCAAAGGAGGGCTCGTTGGGGCCTTTTTATGGGCCCAGTTCTTCCGGCCGCTCGGCCGCCGCCGCCCACGCCGCTTGGAGGGAGGGAGGAGGAGCGCAGATTCACAAGTTGCAGTGGTGTCACTAAGAGGGTGCAGGGGCTTCAGACCACACCAGGTGACACCCTAAGGGGAGGTGACACCACTGCTCCTCAAGCACCTACCTTTTGGTAGAAATGGACTATGGCATTCATCTGCTTCCCTTTAAAATGATTTAAGAAATGGTAGGAGTGGGATGAAGCTCTGTAGGAGGAGAAAGGAGAGGCCCTGAATTTTTTAAAATTAAAATTTCATTTTTTTTCAAATTTTTAATTTTTTCAAATTTTCATTTTTTTTTTCAAATTTTCTGTAAAACCATCACATTTTAATCAAATCTTCATTATGTATATGTAAATACATTTAGGTTGTGCATATGATATTGTAATTTGAAGGTATACTTTTAATTTTGCTAGTTGTTTATGTCACAACTACTAGTATTACATTCAGTGATATATGGGAATTACAATTTACGAATAACATTAGTGCAAAAACCATTAAGGATTTTGTATGGTGCAAAATGGGAGGAGGTCAATGGAGTGGGGTGACACTATGAGTTACCTCACTGGGTGACATCAATCCTAGGGATGCCACTGACCAGTTGCAAAGACTAGAGAGGAATGATGCAATTTAATCACAGGAATTAATCCACAGAAATTTTTAGCTTATCCATTCTGGCCAGCACATCTGTCCTGAAGACAATGGCCTAGAAAGCCAACTTTTCCGATAGCTACACTACTAAATTCACCAGTTGCACAATATCAAATGAGAGTATGTTGGCTCTCCCCACTTGTGGGGGATTAGGAGTTCAGGACCCCATAAAAGTGGAAAAGAGCACAAATACAGTGGACAGCACACAGTCAGTGTGGTGTAGTGGTTTGAGCATTGAACTACAACCCTGGAGATCAGAGTTTGAACCCCTGCGCAGCCATGGAAATCCATTGGGTGACCTCAGGCAAGTCACACACTCTCAGCTTCAGGGGACAGCAAAGGCAAACCCTGTCTGAATAAATATTGCCAAGAAAAACCTGTGATAGGTTCACCTTAGGATTACTATAAGTCAGAAATGACTTGAAAGCACACAACAACAACAAACAGTAGGTGAAGGTGGCAACAAGGCCCAGGCTGTCAGGTGTGCACTTTTCAGTCTGGCAGATGGAGGGAATCATGCAGAATGTGCACCTGGTGACCATTCCTGCTGAAACCACCCCAAAGCCATAGGCTGCCTCAGGTATCTGGAGGGGTGGTGGTAGTAGCACCCAGACCTCAGATGCACACTTTCTGTGTTTCTTAGCCCATAGAGATAGGAACACAGATTAAGCCAAGGTTTTTGGGAGCGGGTTAACTCAGTCTACACTCCCACCTATATGAGCTAAGGAATCTGATTGAACCATCATTTCTATCCTAGAGAGTGGAGGAAAATGGCTGGGGTGGGATGATGGCTAAGTCATAAATCCACAGATGTTAAACCTGCAAATGTAGATGGCCAACTGTAGTACAAGAAGCCTCAAAAATTGCAAAGAAACCAACGTCTTGTACTCATTCCAGCCAGAAAAGAAACCTCAAATCCAGAACAAAAAATAACCCAAACTATATTCTCAGATATACCAGACTTCCCAAGAAAACATGTCCAAGGGCCATTCTGATTATTACTAAATTATCTCCATTTCTCTGCTCCCCCTACAATCTCCATCTCCACCTCTGCTCCATGATACCAAAACTCCTCCTTGGAAAAAGGAAAGAGATGCATTTTGTAAGTTTCTTATTACTTTGCTTTCCATTTCCCCCTGGAAATCAGATGACAGACACTTTCAGGGGCTTCCTCTGATATTTTCTTGGATGAGTAAGAAAAGTGATGGCATTTAAAACAGACAAATAAACAATTCTACCACTATGAAAGCACCAAATTTAGCCGAATGAAGTGGAAATCCATCAACCTCTTCAAGAAACTTGCCCAGATACAGATATCTTCTTTCTCAACAAGTGCAAACAATGAGATGTCATTCCTAAGGACCTATGTAAATAAATTTTATTATTATTATTATTATTACATATCATATAGAGCTCATGGGTTCTACTCATGCTGACTGGGTCTGCAATAGCCAACATTCCTTTTCAGTTTTCTTCAGTTAAACTCCTGCAGTCCTGTCTTCCCCTGGCTTCCACTCCACCATAAGCATCTGAAGAAGTAGACTAAAGTCTACGAAAGCTCGTGCTACAAACTTCTTTCTATTTTTTTCTTTTTTGCAGTTAGACTCAAAAGTGGTACAAAATCTCTATACATAAAAAGGCAGACAGACCACTATTGATTTAATGACACTACAGGAACATTAGAAGTGTATGTGCATGACAAAAGGTTGTTGCCATTATTTACCATTGTTCTTATTTATCACACAAGAAATACAGTCAATTTACATGGTTCCTACTATTAATCCCCACAACAACCTGGTAAAGAAGATTAGTGGAGAATAACCCAAATCACTTGTCAAATTCTATGACCAAAGAAGGATTTGAGTTTGGTGTCTCTATGCTCCAAGTTCAGAATAATAAATATTACTCTATTATAGTGATGGCGAACCTTTTAGAGACAGAGTGCCGAAACTCAAAGACATTCCCACATGGGGTGTTACCTGGTACCAGGGGGAGGGCTTCCGGGGGGATGGGACTTCTGGGGATGGGACTTCCCCAGGAACAGCTGAAGGCCTGTGAAGGTGTGGGGGAAGAGGAGGAACAGGCACATGCCTGTTTCTCCTCTTCCCCCATCCTCCCATCTCTCCGCGTGCCCTCAGAAATGGCTTTGCATCCTATTTTCACTTTAACCACATGAAACTATGTATATGTAAATACATTTAGGCTGTCTGTATTACATTGTAATTTAAAGCTATAATTTTAATTTTGCTAGTTGTTTATGCCACAACTATTACCATTATATTCAGTGATATATGGGAATTATGAGAATTATGAGAAGGGCCTTGTCTGATTATTTCAGGACCTGGGCAGGCACATAGAGGGAGATACCATCTGTCAGATAGCCTGGACCTGAGCTACAATTGTCTCCTATATTACTGCCCACTTGCCCCATGGAGTAATAATCCTGATCTACAAGGCTGATGAGATAATTGTTGTTAAATGCCCTCAAGTTGGTTCCGACTCATGGCAACCCTATGGATGAGACATCTCCAAGAATCCCTATCTTCCCCTGCCTTGCCCAAATCCTGCAAACCCTTGCCCATAAATCTCCTGATCTATTCATATGGTTTGTGGTCTTCTTCTCTTTCTTCTACCCTCTACCTTTCCTAGCATTATTGTTTTTTCTAGTGACCCATGCTTTCTCATTATGTGGCCAAAGTACAATAGTCTTAACTTAATCATCTTTGCTTCCAAGGAGAGCCCTGGTCTAATCTTTTCAAGAACCCATTTCTTTGTCTTCTTGGTGTCCATGGTATCCTAAGTACTCTTCGCCAGCACCACATTTCAAATGAGTTTATTTTCTTTCTGTCTGCTTCCTTCACCATCCAGCTCTCACATCCATACATGGTAATTGGGAATACAATGGCCTGAATGATTCTGACTTTAGTGTTCAGTTGTATGTCTTTGCTCTTCAGTATCTTTTCCAGTTCTTTCATAGCTGCCTTTCCCATTCCTAGACTTCTTCATATTTCTTGACTGCAGTCTCCATTCTGGCCAATGCTTGATCCTAGATATGGGAATTCTTTAACTATTTCCATTTCCTTGTTGTCTAAATTGAATTTGTATATTTCTTTTATGGTCATTATTTTTGTTTTCTTTATGTTCAGAGTCAGACCTGCTTTTGCACTTTCATCTTTGACCTTTCTTATTAACTGTTCCAATTCCTGAACGTCTTCTGCTAATATTATGGTGTGGTCTGCATATCTTAGGTTGTTAATATTGCTTCCTCCTATCTTAACTCCTCCTTTTTCTGATTGTAATTCTACTTTTCTTATGATATTTTCAGCATATAAGTTAAACAAGTTGGGTGATAGGATGCAGCCTTGCCTGACCCCTTTCCCTATTGGGAACCACTCTGTTTCCCAGAATTCTTTTCTAATGGTAGCCTCTTGTCCTTGGTACAGATTCCTCATCAGGACTATTAGATGTAGTGTCACCCTCATGTCTTTGAGTGCATTTCATAGTTTTTCATGATCTATACAATCAAATGCTTTGCTGTAGTCTATGAAACACATGCTAATTCTTTTTTGGAATTCTTTTGTGTGCTCCATTAGCCATTGAATGTTTGCAGTGTGGTCCCTAGTGACCCTTCCTTTTCTGAATCCTGCTTGCACGTCTGGAATTTCTCTCTCCATGTACAGTTGGAGTCTATGCTGGAGAATTTTGAGCACTATTTTGCTTGCATGTGAGATTAGTGCTATTGTCCTATAGTTGCTGCAGTTTTTTGTATCTCCTTTCTTGTGGATTGGTATGTATATCAAGCATTTCCAGTCTGTTGGCCACCTCTTTGTTTCCATATTTCAGTTAGCACTAAAGTTGCATCTGTCTGTAGGTACTGTAGCAGTCCAATTGGGATATCATCTGTTCCCAGTGAATTATTTTTCCCCATTTCCTTTATTCCAGATTCAACTTCACTTTTTAGAATTTGGGGTTCATTTTCATATGGCTCCTCATTCATTCAAATATCATTCATTCCCTCATGTCTTTTGTATAACTCTTCTGTGTATTGCCTCCAGTGTCTTTTTATTTCTTCTTGTTCCTGTACTATGTTCTTTTTTTCTCCATAGAGCATCCCTTCCCTTGGTTTGAACTTGGCTTTAATTTCTTGGATATTTTGATAGAGGTCTCTCATTCTTCCCTTTGTTGTTGTCTTCTATTTCTCTGTATTGGTCATTGTAGATAATAGACATGAATTTTTTTCCCCAATCCTCTAAAGTGCACTATAAATGCTAAGAGGTTAGAGTAAATCAAATAATAAATGTTAAGGTAAACATTCCTGCCCTATATCCATGTCATTTAATTTCCCTCTTGATGTGTTTTGAACAATATGGGCTGTAAGGACTTCTCACAATAGTCTTTCCTGTAGCAGGTATCATTATCTCCACCTTTGTTATCTTCCATCAGCCCAGTCAAATGCTGCTTTGGCATTCATGCCCATACTGGGAGACAGGAATTCTGTACATTTGTGGTGTAAATTAGGTCGGGGAATCTTGCAGAAATCCAGTTTGACTTGTATTCATCATTTTAGTGGGATGTGTTCTTAACCTCAGTATAAAAGATTCCAGCTCCTCTTTTTATTATCGTTGCCAATTATGGAAATTGATCATTATGATGTTATGAAGCATATAGATGTTTTTCAGGGGCTTGGAATCATGAAAATATTTCACTGTGGGAAGTCTCTTGTTTTTGTTTAACAAAAAATGTTTCCAGGCATAATGCTGCCAAATGATGCCATATCAGTTCCTTTAGGCCATTCTGTCAGAAAAAGGTGCTTTGAAATTTTCTTTCTTTAACATAGTAAACTACCATGATCCACATGGTCACATACTTTGGCATAGAACCATCACAAACAGATGGCCACTTTTCTGGCACACCACATCAGACCTTTTGGGCCTAAAACTTGCCATGGTCTCCAACTATGTCCAGTTTTTCTTTTTCTTTTTTTTTTAATTCCAATTTTTGTATTTTAACTGAAGCTATTGAACATGATCTAAAGGTTTGGCTCTAGTAAGTTAAGACTCCAGTAGATAATAGTCTTTTTTTTTTAAATGACAACTTCATGGTTAACACTTTCAATTCTCTGCTGGTAGAGATGACCCATTTGCCCCCTCTTTCTTTTTTTTCTTTGTAGTGAACATAACAAGAAAGCCAGCATGGTGTAGTGGTTTGAGTGTTAGCTATTACCATGGAGATCAAGGTTCAATTCCCTGCTTCAGCATAAAAACCCACTGGGTGACCTTGAACAAGTCACACTTTCTCAGCCTCAGATGATAGCAATGGCAAACCCCCTCTGAAGAAACTTGCCAAGAAAACTCTGTGATAGGTCCTAGTGTCACCATCAGTTAAAAATGATTTAGAGGTACACAGCAACAAGTGAACATAACATGCTGTTTTACTTTACTTCCAAAATTTGCCTGGAAGCTACATGCTCCCATAAGATGTCTGTCTTCTTACCGGTTACATTTGAGTGGGAGATAGTACTATTGCCATGAAACAGATGTGCAGAGGGGGGATTGCCCCCCATAAGATTTTACCCTCTCTAGGAAATTGTCCTTCAGTTCCAAAGTTTTAACATTGCAGTAACCTAAAACTTCATTTGAGCACTTAGAAAAATAGTTTAGGCATCTAGAGAAAATAAACAGCTAAAATAATAAAAAATACAGACACAGCATATAAAAGAGTTCTAAATGCGAGAAATTTTCAATATCTCACTCTCTAAAATGCTAAAAATTTGAAGACTAAAGGCAAATTTTATTTGATGGAGCAGACCTCATTTTGCCCCTCCCCTCCCCACAGCTACACACCTGCCAAGGACAGTTGGCCCTCTGTATCCACAGATTTTTTTTTACCCACAGATTTAACCATCCATAGCTTGAAAATAGTGAAAAATAATATAAATTCCCAAAGCAAGCCTTGATTTTGCCATTTTATATAAGGGACACCATTTTACTATGCCGTTATATTGAATGAGATCTTGTAGCACTTTTGAGACTAAGGAAATTATTGCACATGTTTTTCTCCCAAGCTGGGCATGGGCTGGGCACAGGCTGGGCATGGGCATAAGCCACTTAAAAATGGATGTTTTTGCATGCCTCCATGCCCAGCTTGGAGGCATCTTGCACTTTCCTGTTCTTTGTGAAGTTGGGAGAAGTCCAGATCGGGTATGCAATGCCTCTGAGCTGGGCACAGAGGCATGCAAAAACATGTTTTTAAGCGGTTTACCTCATGCCCAGCCTCTGCTACAAAACTCATGCTGCCAACTTCTTTCTTTAGTTAGTCTCAAAGGTGCTACAAGATCTCTCTACATATTGATTCTACATACTGATTCTACAGACTAATACGGCTATATCTTTGAATTATATTTAATGGTATTTGAGCGTCCATAGATTTTGGTATCCATGGAGGGTCCTGGTACCAAATCCCAGTAGATACCAAGGGCCCACTGTATCCCCAAAAGACTTAGAATTATTTTAACAGTTGTAAAATGTTGGTAGAGAAAGGCTATGGTAATGTTAGCACAATGGGGTGTGGCTACACCAGCACTCTGCCTTCTAGTTAGCATCTGCAAAACCTTCTATAGGACTTTACTGCCCCCAAGTGACACTGATTTATTCAGTATATAAACAGGAGGAAGAAAGGGAGAAAGGGAAAAAGAAAAGGAATTGTGGCAGCACCTTTAATGCCCCCCTCTAAACTCTACACTAGACAAACAGGCAATCTCTATGCAAGAGGATTAATGGATACAAAGCTGACATTAGAAATGGCAATACCCCAAATCCCATTGCATAATATTTCATCCATCCAGGACACACAACAGGAAGTGGTTTACAGGTGGTGGTCCTGGAATAAGGAAATTGCAAAGGAAGACTAAAGAGAAACTGCTGGATTGAATTATATTCACAATTTCCAGTCCATTAGCAGAGGTAAGAACAAGGACAATGGCTTCATGGCACAGTACATATAGTAATACAAGGATCTTTGCTACTGCATATATAACAAAAGAAATCTTAGGAGTTTATTGTATTCCCTTCTTTGCCCAATCTGGGCATGGGAAGGGGATGCGTGTGAATGAGGGGAAACTGATTTTATTGCATTCTAAACAGTTGGCAAGCCATAACCATGCTGTTGCCTGACCACCACCCATGCCCAAGCCATGCTTAGCTGGCTGATTTTTCAAGGACAGAAGCTTTCCAGCTGAGCAAAATTGGTTGGCCCAGCATGCTTGGGGACAAGTGGTAGTCAAGCAACAGCATGGCAATGGCTTGCCGACTATT
Source organism: Phrynosoma platyrhinos (assembly GCA_020142125.1). Taxonomy (NCBI): domain Eukaryota; kingdom Metazoa; phylum Chordata; class Lepidosauria; order Squamata; family Phrynosomatidae; genus Phrynosoma; species Phrynosoma platyrhinos. The sequence goes on from CM034710.1 coordinate 42,147,487, forward strand.
TCAAGTGCAATAAAATCAGTTTCTCCTTGTTCACGTGCATCCCCAGCCTGTGCCCAGATTGGGCAAAGAAGGGAATGCGATAAACTCCTTAGAGAGAGTTATAATAATGATAATAATAATAATAATAATTTATATCCCACCCCTCTGCAGAGCAATCGGGGTGGCTTACGACATTAAAATTTCCATACAAATATGTTAATACAATGTAAACAGAACTTTAAAATCTCAAAACCCACCTGCCCCTTAAAAAGTAAGGATTCTTCTTCTTAGACTAGGCCCAATGGAGCTGGGCCTGCATTTTTCTCCCAGATGACGTTGGCTAGAGTGGAGGGAGGGCTCTTCTTCTTAGCCTAGGCCTGATAGAGCTGGGTCTGCATCTCTCCCCCAGATGACATTGGATGGAGTGAACTTGAACTTGGGAAATTGACTTTTGGTATGTAGATTTATCAATGTTACACATCAACACCAACTGGCTACTGTAAAGATCTGAAAGAACTGTATCACCTTACACACCCTTTGAAAATTTAGGGCAAGGCTGATGATTTCCATCCTTCTGGATTCTATTACACTTGAAGCCCAAGCCCACACTGTACAAATATGTTTTGTACCTTAGCATTTATGTACTGCATCCAAAGAAGTGGGATTATATCCACAAAAGTTCATGAGAATATAAAAACCAGTTAATCTTCAAGGTGCTGCCACAATTCTTTTTCTTTGTTTTCCCCCCTCCCCTTTTCTTCCTCCTTTTTGGGAAAAAAGTAATTTGCCTCCCCATTGGCATAGTTCAATAGTGCAGAAGATGCTTGGATGAAAATGTTCCAGTAATTGGAGCATCAATCCTTTGCTTGAGATACCTCCCACCTTATTTGGTACCTCTGTAGCCAAAAGTCTATGAAGGGGAATTTTATTTAGCTCAAATTGAGATGGGGTCAGCTACAAGGACCCTGCAAGACCATCTCCCACGTGTATACTGAGAGTTGGGGGATCTTAAGAACTGATGCAGAGGCAGTATCCTCAAATTAAAGTATTATTTATTGAAGACGGGAAATCACACAGCAAAGCACACACACACACTCATGCAGGACTCAGGGAATCAGGAGTTGGATGCCGAGGCAGTACTACGGTGATACTTACTACCAATGAAGCCTCTTCTGGAGTCCAATTGGGTGAAGTGGTGTGGGACACAACCGTTCCAAGAGCATGGGTTGAACGGAGGTGCCAGTAACTAGATCGGAGAACAGAGTGACGCAGGGTCCCTCTGAACTCAGACTAGCAACACTGAGAGAAGAAATCCAGGGTTTTTTAAGGAATCAAACTGGCCCCTGGCAAGGTGCTTGACTGCTCAGCTAAAGTCTAGACAAAGGGGTTTGATTGTTTGGCTACAGCTTAGACGAAGGTGTTAGATTGCCTGGGTGAGGTAATCTGGTCTGGCAATATTCAAGGAAGATGGGAGCAGATTAAAGTGTTTGGCCAGCTCATCAGGTGAGACATCTTGGCCATTATCGCCCATCCTTCTGATTAGGAGGTGATGATAGTCCATTTGCAACTCCCACACAATCTGCCTGACTCTGGGGTTTGGGGATTTTCCAGCCTTCCAAGTGACCTGGGCATGACCTATCTGCCTTGTTATGGAGGCACATGGAGTCTACTGAAGAGTACATCTGGGGCCATGTGGAATTCATACACATCAAAATTCAGAAAAATGCACTTTCGGTAACACCTTCCAACATCTGGGGGAGATGGAAGCTAGCGTAACTGCAGTGTGCATCTGTTGTAGTGTTGGGCACATCATGGCTGTCCAGATACTCTTGGACTGCATCTTCCATTAACCCTAGTAAGAATAGCCAATGGTGAGGAATGCTGGGAGTTGCAGCCCAGTGACAATTGGAAGGTCTCATTTTGCCCATCTCTGGTCTATTGGGTGGTTAAATGCAAAATATGACTTTACAGAACTGTCCATATTTGTGTAAAGTAAAAAAAGAGGATTGGTGAAGTGTGTTGCTTAATAGAGCACCTGGACAAAGTCTATTTAAATTCCTTCTTTTGTACATGTAGTAAAACTGCAGGACATCATCTTTCTTTGCATCTGATTTCCTCTTTTTTCTATTGGAATTACAATATTGCCTATTGTAAGCAAGCACACACATCTACAATAGGATCAGCTAGAGCAGAAACCCTCTTTTACCCAGCTCAAGCTTTACTTCATGATTTACTGCAAACACTCTGCTGCAACCTGGAAATACTTCTCCACCCTCTTCCCAATGCCAATGTTGTTGCTAACAAACTTTCAGCTAGACAAGGTGTGGAATAGGCAAGCATAAAAAGACTGTAAAAAAGAATTTCTTTGTCAGAGGCTTTGTTGAATGAAGTATGCCTGTACCGTTCAATAGAAATTAAGTTCCATGTTACAGCATATATATGTTGGTTATGTGGATAATTGCAGAAGGCACTAACCATATACAAAGATGCTAGAAGTCAACAGAGCACTGAGACTTAGGCCTTGTCTACACTGTAGAAATAATCCAGGTTGACACCACTTTAACTGCCATGGTTCAATGCTATGAAATTCTGGGATTTGTAGTTTTATAAGGTATTTAGCTTCTCTGTCAGAGAGATCTGGTGCCCTCACCAAACTACAAATCCTACAATTCCATAGCATTGAGCCATGGCAGTTAAAGTGGTGTCAAACTTGATTATTTCTGTAGTGCAGATGCAGCCCATGAAAAGAAATATTTAGATTTCTGCTCACTCAGCAATCTGGAGTAAATCCCTCACTCTTGTATTGACCTCTGGGGCCTTAGCTCACAGTGCCATATCCAAAAAGTTACATCCAAAAGGTCCTAAATCCAGTCCCAGGCTGGAAACAACTACTCTTTGAAATCCTGGTTTGGAAAGCTGCTGCCAGTCAGCATAGACATTGTACAGTGTACAAAAAAATAAATATGAGCAGTTTAAAACAATGATAATTTAAAGGCTATAAGTGTATTAAACCATTTAACATTTAGAGCAGAACAGTTTAAAAACAGTTAAAGGAATTTAAACCACTTGCATAAGCAAATTTGGACAAAATTATATATCATGAGCTCAAGTGAACAGCCATGTTTTTACTTGGCATCAGAATGGCAGCAGCATTGATGTCAGTTGGGCCTCTAAGGGAAGGGTATTAGTTAGGGATGATTGGAGCTGCAGACCATCTTCATCTGGAGGGCTACATTTACCCTCCCAGAGCAAAACTGGCCACTTGTTAGGTTGCTATGAAGCTGCTTGCTATGTTTTTTAAAGCCAATGCACTGTTGTGATTTGAGTGCTGGACTAGGACTCCAGGAGACCAGGGTTTGAATTGACTTGAGCAGGTCACATCCTCTCAGCCTCAGGGGAAGGCAATGGCAAGCCCACTCTGACCAAATCTTGCCAAGAAAACTCCATGATAGTGTCGAAGTTGACCTGAAGTGTCGAAGTTGACTTAGTGATATCCTTAGTGTCAAAGTTGACTTGAAGAACAATAGTAACAAATATTCTTTAATAAAGGTAGCAGACTGATTACATGTGACAACTTGAGCATCTTTGATGACCCCACAGTGGGGAGAAAAAGAGGTCTACAACTGTGAAGCCTTGATTGATAGGTAAAGAGGTAAATGTATTCCTCATTGACAAAGTTGTCAAGTTGTTAGGGGGCGGTGCTCATCTCCATTACTAAGCCAAAGAGCCATCCTTGTCAGAGACTACTCAGTGATCATGTGGCCAGCATGATTGCACAGAACGCTGTTTACCTTCCCACTGAAGTGGTACCTATTTATCTACTTGCATTTGCATGCTTTCAAACTGCTAGGTTGGCAGAAGCTGGGACTAGAGACAGGAGCTCACCCCATCATGCAGCACCTGGGCCTCGATACCCAACTATAAAAGGTTCAGCCTCAGCAGAAGAATATGGAGAACAGGATGGCCAGCCCTAATTCTAAAATAAAACCTGTCTGTATCTTTAAGCAGGTGATAAATGGTTGCTCCTTCTCCCTCTTGCCAAAAAGGTTTGACACTTTTAAAAAAAAAACCTTTATCTAATGGGAAATTATTGTTTTCCTTGAATAAAAGAGAGAAAAATATGTCTCATTCCTCCCCTGGAATCACAGTCCTACCTGAAGCTTTATCAGAGAGACTTGTTGAACTTGTTTGATAAACCATGCCAGTGATTCCTTTTATTTTTGCATATCTTAATACAGAACCTCTAATCTATTCCCAGTGACACACAACTGATTGTTAGCCACCAGAACATTACGTGAATTGAATTGAGAAGCCCTCTGCCTCCCTTGCACCTGTCATAAAGAGGTGTAAATTCCATTCAAAGTTTATTAGTGCAGAGGCTGGTTTGCTCAGCATGGAACACTCTCTTTTAAAGACTTCCCCAGAATGGATTCACATGACTTGGAAATTCCCTTTCTTGCTAAGAACTCTATTAATACTATGGAGCAGCATTGTAGCATGGTTCAGATGGGTTACCTATTTTAAAGGGTAAGTCCACTTTCTTGAAAGATTTTAAGGATGGATATAGAGCTTAAGTACAGGTACATCTCTTAACTGTTGACGTAGGATGCTTCCAGCCAGAGGGTTCCTACTGCTCACAATTAAAAGACATTGTGCACTTATTCCTTCTTTCCTTTTTTCTCAATATTTTGTCTGGTAAAAAGAAAAGACAGAGGAAACTAAGCAAAAATATGGGAAGGCTGCCATTATAAGCTGTCATCTGGACTTCTTGTAAACTTCCTTGAATGAAGGAGTGCAATTGTATCTTAGAAACCTTGTTTGGAAGCTCCATAGTAAACTGAGTCAGTGAGAGGGCTCCTTTCACACCTATGGTATTACCATGGTTTGTTCACTTACATTTTCCAGAGGGACCACATCTTCTAACTATCTTCTAACTATCTTCTAACTTTTTTGGAGAAGGGCAGAAGAGTAGGGAAATCTCTACAAGTGGAGATGCATTCAGTACTTGCTTTTCCACATCTTAAAAGGTATATAGCTTTGATGTAGGCAAAGGTCTTGGAAATTTTTAAATAAAAAGTTGACCTTCCGTTTTATTGAGCAAAAAGCAGCATCTTATGTTCTTCATTGGTAAGGCATGTTACTTTATATATTCTACTTTGCATTATTTTAAAAAATACAAAATGTTTCTAAATTACTCCAAATGACTATGTGTGTGTTTGTGTGCTCCTTCAAGTCACCTGTCAACTTATGGAGGCCCATTGGCAAGGAATATTTGGAGGTGGTTTTGCTAGATCTTTCCTCTGAAATATACTCTTTCTGTTATACCCTTGAGTCTACAGCACCTGATATTCATTGGTGGTCCCCCATCCAAGTAGTAACCAGGGCTGACTCTATTTAGCTTCCAAGATCAGATGGGATCTGGTGACTTTATGGTAACCAAGTAGGAATTTTTAATTTAATTTATATCCTGCTTTACTCCCATTTTGGATCTAAAGTGGCTTAACTGTATGTCAAATTAGCTAAAACAAACTGAATACAAAAATTTACATAGCATTAAAAAAAATCTACTTTAAAAGCATTTAGAACAGCTATTACAAAAAGTAACCAGGGAAATGCACTAGTATTAATTTTAAAATGTGAAACACTGAATACGATTATCCTTTGCTATCCTCCAAACTAACTTGTAACATGCTTTGTTGTTGTGTGTCTTCAAGTCACTTCTGACTTACGGTGACCATAAGATGAACCTATCACAGGGTTTTCTGGGCAAGATTTGGACACAGGGAGTTTGCTTTTGCCTTCTTCTGAGGCTGAAATATCATTTTGGATCATCAACCTTTTAGCAGCATTCTTCACCCAGTCTATCTTCACAATCCAAAAGGTTAAACAATTCTTTAACACATTTCATCAGTAGTAACAGGCAATCATGCTTAAAATAATAAACATTTAACACTGAATAAACATTAGGGATTTTTTTAAAGGATTGCTTAGAGTCTCCCCTCTTCCTGGCATGTCATGGGTTAGATTACAGAATTATTACAGGGTAATATTACACTTTCAGATATTGGGGAAGAAATCTCTGCAAATTGCATAAGCTGTTGTTGATCCGAAGCCTTTAGGGCATTTTATCATTGTATATATTCAAGATTAAACTGCAGAAAGGTTGTAGTTTGTAAGTATATGGTGGGGTTTTTTTTATATAATACTTCATAATGCTGTAATAAAATAGCAATGTGAACAAACATCAGCCATTCTGCCCACATCTTGAGATCAGCATGCATCTGCCTTTGTTTTGAGATGTTCTGAGGAGGCCTTTCTCGTTGTCCCACCACCCTCGCAGTTAAATCTGATAGGAACATGGGAGAGGACCTTTGTCACTGCTTCCAGACTTTTTCTACAGAGGTTAGATTGGCACCCTCCTTCCTGTCCTTTTGTGGGCAGCTGAAGACCTTTTTGTTTTGGCACACCTTTGAGGGCTGAATGCTCAGGGAGAAATTATAGAATCATAGAATCATAGAGTTGGAAGAGACCACAAGGGC
>CM034710.1:42154104-42171981 GCA_020142125.1 Phrynosoma platyrhinos
TTCCTCCTGGGAAATGCAGGACCCGCCCTGGAAAAGGGAGGAGTCTGGCCACGAAACACACCCATTTCCAGTACATGTATGGGTTCTTTTCACGTGCATGAAAATTAAAGACATCTTTTTTTTTGCTTTTAACTTAATTCCGTTATTACTGTAATTATGTGTGAAAAGCTTTTGTGCAATTAAGCTCTTTTTTTGCTTTCTTTTCGGGATGCTTCATTTCCACTTTATTATCTCTTTAACAACAAAACTGGCCCACGTGTGATAGCATCCATAATGAGGGCAGAATTAAACTTGAAAAGCAATTTGCAGTTGCCATCTAAAACAGCCTCTGCTTCTTGACCTATCTAGCCTGCCTGTCTTTTCCAAAAAGTATCGGACACCCTTGCTGGAGAAGGGGTCTGGCTGATGATAACTACTCTGTTTAACAGAGACTTAATTAGTGTTTTAATTATGTTTTCAGATCATTTCAGTTCTCATGTTGCTACCTGTGGACTCTATCCCCACCCACATTTTTCATAAAAAGTAGTGTATGTTATTCCAATCAATCAGATCACTCGTTCCTAACATGAAAATATGACCAAACAAGGGTGCTAGAGAAACTAAACATCACATCAAAGATTCAATTGCTAATTTAAAAAATCCAGAAAGGCCTTGTGATGTTTTTATTAACAAATTATTCACAATTTGAATGGGCACATCACCCTACCCTACAGGGTTGAAGATTTTCTTCTGATTATCTTTGATTATTTATGGGAAGCTTATTCATCTCTTTCCATGGCCTCTTCCCTTTACCACCTTCTCCAGCATCAACCACAACTTTGGCAAAACTCTATCTCTTCAGCAGTTCTACATAACTATTGCTCCTTGTATTATAAACCTGGTGTGAACAACTTCTGTCTTTCCTGATGTGGTTGGAATACATAGCCAGTGTTGGAAGAGGACAGGTATCGCAATCGGATAACATCTTGAGGGCCACATGTCCCTTGTTTAAACCAAAAATTTCAAGTTGTGGGCCAAATACTGACTTTCTTGCAGTGGACTAACAGAGCTTTTGGTGGGGGCAGTTGATACAAATTACTCAAACCTTTCAGTTCAGAAGTGGTGCTAGGGCCTGACTATATTAAATATACTTTTGTCGTTGGGGTAGAGTAGCTCCAAACCCCTTGTTTTTTGATCTAACGAAAACAGGAAGAGACGGTACCAACTGCATTCATAACAGGCCAAGCCAAAGCATTTTGATGTGCAGCAAATGAACTCTAATTGCATACCAAATGCTGTGGGAATCCATATGTAGCAAGCATGGCTGGTGTCAGCTGTTCCTGCTTTAAGCTCTATAGGCCCAGGCGATTGGAGTTAATAACATCCATTGTTATTAATTGCTATTAAGTCAACTTCAACTTATAGTCGCCCTATGAATGAAAGACCTCTAAGTCCCGTATCATCAGTTGCCCTGCTCAGGTCTTGCAGACTCATAGCTGAAGCTTCCTTGATTGAATCTATCCATCTGGAATGTTGTCTTCCTCTTTTCCTACTACCTTTTACCTTACTAAACATTATTGTTTTTTCTAGTGAGTCATGTCTTCTCATGATAAAACCACAGTGTAACAGTCTCAATTTAGTCATCTTGGAGTCTACAGAGAGTTCAACCTTTATTTGCTCTAGGAAGTTTATCACATGGAGGCACACGGAGGCAAATCCTGTGCAGAAATGGGATTTTAAAATCTGCTAAACACCCACTGGCAGAAAGAGAAATAACGTGAAAATAACCCAAATGGAAAGTTGACAAAAACCACTCCTTTATACTTTTGGAATTTCCTGAAAGTAAAAAGGAGTGAGTTTTGTCAGCTTTCTGTTTGGGTTATTTTCACATTATTTCTCTTTCACACAAACATTGTCTGAAAAAACCACCACATTTGCTTTTTTCCCCTACTTTCTGTTTGGGTTAACCCCGAACATCATATGAAAACCACCCGCAAAAGCGGGTTGTTTCCACTTTAAATCTAGTTTCTGCATGGGATTCATCCCTTGTGATAAACTCCTAGGACCTATTTATTGATCTTTTTAGCAATCCACAGGATCTGCAAAACTCTTTTGCAACACCACATTTCAAATGAGTTGATTCTCTTCCTGTCTTCTTTCTTCACTGTCTAGTTTTCACAGCCATACATACAAATGAGAAATACAATGGCATGGACAATGCTAACTTTAGTATTCAATGATATATCTTGATATTTCAGGATCTTGTCTAGTTCCTTCATAGCTGCCCATCCAAATCGGAGTCCTAATATTCTCATTTTTTGTATGCAGTCTCATATGCAGTAACGTGAGGTACGCCTATATAAAGCCTACCTCAAATCTCATGGGAGGAGAGCTTTTACAAGAGTTTTAGGCTCCTGCAAATTATCTAATTATCTATTGTGGGAGCCTGGAGCTCTCTTGAAATTTGAAGCAGCCTTTATGTTTGTTGTTAACTGTTTTCGAGTTGATCTCGACTCATGGCGACCCTATTGATGAGACATCTCCAAGACTCTCTGTTCTCCACTGCTCTACTTAATTCCTGCAACCTCTTAATACCTGTGACCTCCTTAATAGAGTCCATCCATCTGGCATGTGGCCTTCCTCTCTGCCTAATTCCCTTCCCTAGCATTATTGGTTTTTTTCCCAAAGAATCCTTTCTTCTCATGATGTGTCTGAGGTACAACAGTCTCACTTTGGTCATCTTGGCTCCCAGGGAGGTTTCCGGTTTGATCTGCTCTAGGACCCACTTGTTTGTCCTTTTGGCTGTACACGACATCCTCAGCACTCTTCTCCAGCACCGCATCTCAAATGCATTGATATTCTTCCTATCATCTTTCTTAACTGTCCAACTCTCACATCCATACATGGTAATAGGGAATACAATGGCTTGTATGATTCTAACTTTTGTGCTGTTATATATCTTTGCATTTTAGAAGCTTTTCTAGTTCTTTCATAGCCACTCTCCCCATCCTTAGTCTTCTTCTGATTTCCTGACTGCAGTCCCCATTTCTATCAATGTTTGATCCCAGGTATGGGAATTCTTTTACTATTTCTACTTCTTCATTGTTTAAGTTGAACTTGTGAAAGTCCTCGGTGGTCATTATTTTTGTTTTCTTTATGTTCAGCATTAAGCTTGTCTCTGCACTTTCTTCTTTGATCTTCCTTAGTAGGTGTTCCAGGTCTGGGAGGTTTTCTGCTAGTAGTATGGTGTCATCTGCATATCTTAGATTGCTGATATTCCTTCCTCCTATTTTCACTCCTTCTGTGTCCAAGCCTGCTTTTCTTATAATATTATTCTGCATACAAGTTGAACAAATAGGATGAAAGGATGCAGTCTTGTCTGACCCCTTTGCCAATTGGGAACCATTCTGTTTCTCCGTTTTCTGTTCTGATGGTAGCCTCTTGCCCTGAGTACAGAATCCTCATCCGGACTATCAGATGTGCTGGCACTCTCATGTCTTTAAGAGTGTTCCATAGCCTTTCATGGTTTATGCAGTCAAAGGCTTTGCTATAGTTTAAAAAGCACATGCTGATTTTCTTTTGTAATTCCCTGGTGCACTCTATCAGCCATCGTATGTTTGCAATGTGGTCCTTAGTGCCTCTACCTTTCCTGAACCCTTTTTGGATCTCTCTTTCCATGTATGGTTGGAGTCTATGTTATACAATTTTGACCATGATTTTGCTTGCGTAGGAGATCAGTGCTATGGTCCTATAGTTGCTGCAGTCTCTTGTGTCTCCCTTTTTGTGGATGGGGATGTATATTGATTGCTTCCAATCTGTTGGCCATCGTTTTGTTTTCCATATCTGTTGGCATACGTTGGTTAGCACTAGAGTTGATAATATGGATTGCAGCAGTTCAATTGGAGTATCATCTTTCCCTTTATGTAGGCCTGTCTTAAGTATACTGTCCAGTCATTATATAGCATGGCAACAGAGAGGATTTCTTGTATTGCTGTTTGAAAAATCATACAACCCTAGCTGGGAAACTCCCCCCTCCATTTTTCACCTGGACCTGAATGCGATATTGGCAGCCCTCTTGAATGGACCAGTATGGCATGGAGGGGATATTGAAATTACATTCCCCCAAACCTTTTTGGGTATCAGTTATCAGGGTACAGTGAACAAGGACTCTTCTGCACAAGCTTTGTTTTTGCAGCAGTTATGCTAGTAAAAATATAGTGGAAACATATGATATTCAAGACAGCCATCACTTCACCTCTGTGACCAGGGTTGCTGCATCCATTGCACTCTCATCCTTGCCTCTCCTTTATCCCACCTTCCTCCTTATGTCCTATCTGGCATGTTTTTAGGGATTGTTTTGGCTTGTTTCACTTTTTTCACACAATTCCAGAGCTCTGCTGCTGGTGAGACTGAAGTCTTAGAAAGAAAGAAAATAAATAGAAAATAAATAAATAAAAGTAATGAAAGTGTTTTGGAATAGCAAGGGGGAGGAAGGACAGGGGGAAGAGGGGACACTGACACCACACAACTTGCAATTATGCAACTTCCCCAGAAGTGGCACTTCCCACCTGGGGACTTGCGCTATTGCCAGGTCATTCATCTGTTTCCCCTGTCAATGAAAAGGGATGGGTCGGGGACAGGGCATCTATGGGTCAGGGTGTCATCATGCAGTGAGTATCACCAAAGCTGCTTCTTTCCTGGTGTAATCACAGTTTAAAAGCCACATGTAGTAATGTTCCAAGTTTGAAATATCATTGCATGAAACCACAGAAGGCCTGTGTTATTTTCATTGCAAGGAAGCCCAGGAATTTTCACGAAGGTAATTTGTTCATAAATTCCTATTACTGTTTCTGCTGTCAATAAACAGTGCCTTGCTATAAAATTCAAAAGGGAAGACTGGTGCTGTTTGCCCTCTTCCTCTCCTCCATTTCTCAATATCTTGTTCAGTTAGTTCTTCAGAGACTCCTGGTCATGCAAAGATGTTTCTGCTGATGAAGATAGACTTTCAGCTAGCACACATTGTTGATCAGTCTCCAGAGTTCTCAAGGCTGTATATTGAATATGGTCTAAATGTTACACACTCATTTTGGATAATGTCTATGATGTTGTCCATTGCAAGATGCACAAGATTACCTCACTATCTCTATGGAACTTTTACATTTACTTGGAAAAAGTCTCTTTGTTTGATTAAATATTTCCATACTAAATATTGTACAACACCACAATGAACGTGGCAAATCTTTATTTATTTATTTATTTATTTATTTATTCCCCCCCCCCCCAATATCTCTGGGTGGCTTACAATAAAATTTAAAAATCCAAATTGTAAAACAATAAAATTGATACAAAACAAAAACAAAGTTAAAACAATCAAACAATGAAAATATTAAACAGTTAATACAAAAAGTTAAAACAGTTTAAAATATTGTATACACATTAAGAAAAAATCATTAGCCCCAAAGGCTTTAATAAAAGGACACTGGAATGTCCTTTTATTAAAAGGACACTGGAATGAAACCAACAATGTCACCAATTGGACCTCCAATGGGGGGGGCATTGCATAATTCAGGTGACACAGCAGAGAAGTTGCCAGAGTGAAAAATGAAGAAGGCTCTGCTTCCTTGAATGATTGTGTAGGAGATGTGACTGGACTTAAGTCGAAAGGATGTTCATCTGTGATCTGTTCAAAAGCAAAAAGAAAGTCCAAAGCTGCACAACACATATCATAGGAACATGTAATGTACAAAGCATGAATTGGAGGAAGCTTGACATAGTAAAAAAAGAAATGGAACATATAAATATTGCAATACTTGGGGTAAGTGAGCTTGGGATGAGCAACTAAATTGGACGGGAATGGGACATTTTAAGCCAGTTAATTACACAGTGTTTTACTCAGGAAATGGAAATCTAAGAAGAAATTGGGAGGGGGCATTTATAGTGAGGAGAGAAGTAGCAAAAGCAACCAATGCAAAAATCTGACCAAATCATGTTAATAAGGCTTCAGGGAAAACCCATCAATATAACCTTTATTCAAGTTTATGCTCCAACTACAGAGGCAGAAGAAGAAGAAATTAAAACATTCTCTGCTGGAGTACAGGAGAAAACTGATCACACACCAAAATAGGACTTCTTGTTAATCATAGGCAATTGGAATGCAAGAGTAGGAAACAGAGCAGAATCAAATACTGTAGAAAAATATGAGCTAGGATCAAGAAAAAGACACTATCTGTAGCCAAGAAGAAAGAGATGCCTCAGTGGATAACAGATAAACAATTAAGAAGAGATGAGAAGCAAAAGTAAGATGATTTACAAAAGTAGATGATGAAGACATTGAAATAAATCAGGATTTTCCATACCTTGGCTCTGTCATTCAAGACTATCACTCTACATTCTTAAAATAGGGCTAACTCATTTTAATTGCTCTGGCTGCCTCCTGTTGCATTTTGGAAGTTGTAGTTTAGGAAGAGGCATTTAAATATTCAGCCAGAGAGCCTTTAAGCCTCATGGAACTACAAACCCCAAAATGCAACAGGAGACATTCAGAGCTCTTAAAATGAACTAGCCCTGTTTTAAGAATGTAATGTGATAAGCTTGACTAATCAGAATGGAGACAGCAGTCAAGAAATCAGAAGAAGATTTGGACTTATAATGTCAGCTGTGAAGGAACTAGAAAACATCCTGATATACACTTTACAGAGTGTGGTGCAATCTCCTTTGGAGGTTTTTAAACAGAGGCTGGATGGCCATCTGTCTAGGGTGCTTTGATTCTACACAGCAGGGGTTAGACTTGATGGCCCTTGAGGTCTCTTCCAATTCTATGATTCTATGATCATAGGACCAAAACACTTGGGCCAAAAGGTGTGGGTTCTGACCACTATGGGGGCATGACTTGTAGATGATGCACACCCCTGGATTGGCCAGAAGCTGCTCCGAGGCCCCCTAAGGTGGCTTGAAGCTACTGGCAAAAAGAGTGGTAAAAATGCTCCTGCTGGCAGCTCACCTGGGACCGTGGTGGCAGCCCACTTTCAGAGTGGGCCATCCAACCACCATGGTCCCCATCTGATTAGGGGTTGATCGGGGCTCAAGTGGCCAGAGGCTGCTCCAAGCTGCTAGTCTGCTTTGTCCCATTGAAAACTTAAGTTAGGATTGCCCATGCCATTGTATTTCCCATTTCTAAGTATGGTTGTGAAAGCTGGACATGACTCACTATAAAAGACAATAATGCTTGCTAAGGTAGAGGGCACCACAAAAAGAAGACAACATTATAGATGGATAGAGTCAATTAAGGAAGCCACGACACAGTCTGGAAGATCTAAACAGGGCTTTTGATGATAGGAGGTCCCTCATACATTGGATGGCCATAAGTTGAGGTCAACTTGATGGCAATTAACAACAGGAGAGGTAATTTCAGCAGGTGTTGTTTATTACCTGATTGTGTGGTAATCAACACTTGCTGAAATTCCCTCTTCTATGCATCATTAAAAGAACAGGAGCCATCTCCAGTCTTCACTCTGGCTCTCCCATGTCTTTTCACTAGAAAAGACAATAAGGCAGGACAAAAAGAGGAAGACAACATTATAGATGAATAGACTCAATTAAGGAAGCCACAGCACTGAGTCTGGAAGACCTGAACAGGGAAAAATTAAAATTACCAACTCGCAACTTGCAGGGAATCTGTTCCAGAACCCATCCACCCCTGCAAATCAGGAAAATCACAAATATTGGGGTCCCATTTGTTTTAATGGCTGTGCACTTTTGCATAGGGAGCTGCACATGTGCCACGGGCATGCATGCTATTTTATCCCTCCCCTCTGCAAAAGGGTGAGACCACAGACTCCAAGTCCATGAACGGGGAGGGAAGAGTGTATACCTTTTAAATTATAATATCACACATACAACCTAAATGTATTTACATGTACATTGTTTCATGTGGTTAAAGTAAAAATTTAAAAAGAATTTAACAATTGTAATTTGTTAAAACAAAATTAATTTATTTTTTTAAAAATGTAATATTAAAAATTTAAAAATCTAGAGCCTCTCCTTCCTCTTCCAATTGAGCCTCACTCCCTCACACTATTTCTGTAGCATTTTAAAGGGCCACTGGAGAACCCCCTCACACCATTTCTTCAGCATTTTAAAGGGACACACCACAGCCCATTTCTGCCCAAAGACAGATTTTTGGGGAACAGTGGTGTCACCCCTCTTTAGGATTTCACCTGGTGTGCTCCCCCCCGCCCCCCAGTGACACTCCTGGTGCAATACCTTCATCTTTCAGTTGTCTAAAGAAGTCTACACCACTAAATGATCAACTGTGACTGACAAGCTTATCGCACCAGTACCTGTAACGTTCCCATCGAGTCCCTGGAACAAAACGATATGGGAACGGGTGTTACCGCATTAGACTATCGATAACAGGATAGTAACATTATGAGAACACATATTATTGCACTGCATTTACTGTTGTACCGTTATCACTGCTAAAGTAGTTCCTCAGCTGTCCCTCATTGGCGCATGCTCACTGTTGGAAAACCCCTATGTCTGCATTGGAAAGAATGCTACCAAGAGGTTTAGGTAGCGAGCATTCATTGTTTTTTCTTGTAAACATGAAGCAATTCAATCTACAATTTTTTTAATTGCCTATGGCATCTTCTTTGCATCTACACTGGAAGAGTTTAGTTGAATTTGTGGACGTTCTAGGATGGGAGAGGAGGAGGTTGTCTTAGCCAATCAGAACATGAGGACAGATTGAGAACGGGTCGGATCATCACACACAGATCATCTGGAACAGTCTGAAAGAGTTCTTGCTGGCTGAGTACGCATTTTTACAGTTCTCCTCCTGGAACAGGCTAGGGACTGTCAGAGCACAGAATGGGAACTCGATGAGGATCATACTGTGTGATAAAATATGTTCTATTCCATTCTCATCACGTATTCATTACATTCCGAGAACACAGTACAATAAGCTTATAAGTTATCCCTGTCCAAAAAAGGTGATAGATGGCAGAACAATTGGAGCTAGTCCCATGCATTCTGAGCCATAATGTCCACCTGGGTCTCCTATGACATAGTAGTACTCCCAAGCTATGCACCTGTTGCTTCAGGGGGAATGCAACTCCATCTAGGGCAGGCCATTTACACAGTTCCTTTATCTGGGAGCCACCAGTTCACAGAGTCTCTGTGTTATCAGGATTCAGCTTTAGTTCATTGGCCTACATCCAGCCTATTACTGCATCCATGCATTGGTCTAGCATCTGCACAGCTTGAGCTGACTCTGATAATAATGAGAAATATTACTGGATGTCATCAGCATACTCATGGCATCCAACCTTCAAACACGTAATTACCTAACCCAGTGGCTTCATACAGATATTAAAGAGTATGGGGAACAGGATGGGACTCTGTCCCAGCTTACAGCTTAATAGCCTTAGGGATGAGCAGGAATCCCTGAATGTCCCTCTCTGGAGCCAGCCCTGTAAACTGAAACTGCCATAATGCAGTGCCTCCTACTCTCATTCCACAGAGCCAGTCCAGTAAGATACCAAGATAACATGAGAACAAGTCTGCTCTATTTCCACAAGTACGCCACATCATTTACATTTTGGTTCATTTTTCTTATACTGATGTTACCACACACCCAAATGTTGCCTAGCAATTCCATGTAGATGTTGAACAGCATGTTGTTGTCTCAGTTCCTAAGATTCCTTTTTATCATTATTGTAAAGTCAATGGAACAAATCTGTGAGGATCACTGCAATCCCATATATAGTGAGGTGGGATTGCAGAGCAAGGGACCTTTCATTAGCAGGAAGACTATCACTATTTTGAAAGGGTAGTCCAATTAAATGGGAGACTGCACATTTTGTCAGTTCTGACATTGTCAGTTTGATCTGCTGGAGATGAGGTCAGCAAGGGGAAATGTGTCACAGCATAGTCAGAAGTGGACCCAGACAGTTTATAAGGCCCAAACTGTTCCTCTCTCATCAGTGACATTTGCTCTACCCACCTGCCTCTAGTTCAGTGTAGTCTTTTCCTTGTTGCATTTAAAGTTTGGATAGGAATTTTCCACTTTTTTTTTTTTAGCAGACTTGGGATATTTGCATCAGAAGGTGCCTTTAAATAGGTGGTCGCCTGGAAGGTAGGAGCAAGACAAAGATTAGGAATTACAGTGAGATCCTGAAGGATTCGGACATAGGTCACTATAAAAGAGGTTTCTATGGGGAGAAAACCTTTTAATACATTTAAATTAAAAAGTACATTTGAAGCTTTCAGAAAAGCAAATCAATTTAAAATCTATTATTTCCCACATACAAATAGTCATGTAAACTAAATAATAGTGATTAGGAACTAAATACATACTGCACAAATCATCCTACTGTGATGTTGAACTCTTAATACAGCCTAATGTACTGCAATTTCTCTGTAAACTTGTGGAGAAACTCTCTACTAGAAAGTGCTTCAATAATATTACTTTCAGAAGCCAAGATTCCTAAATTTGCATTTCTTTGATGAAGCACTGAATGCCTGTATGGTGTTGGCAGATGCATCAAAGTTGGAGAATGAATTCTTTGGATGTCTTAAGGGCCTTTGCAGACTGCCAGAAATAGTGCACATTAAATTGAGGCACTGCCCTGGCTCAGTGCTAGGGAATCATGGGAATTGTAATTTATTGTGGCACCAGAGCTCTCTGACAGAGAAGGCTCAATGTCTCAGAAAAAAAAAAAAATACAATTCCCATGACTCCCTAGCACTGAGCCAGGGCAGTGCTTCAATTTAATGTGCACTATTTCTGGCAGTCTGCAAAGGCAGTAAACTCTATTTTTTAAATGCTCAACCACTGGACTAGAAATTTGAGGACTAAAGGAAAAGGACATTGAAGGACAGCATTCCTATTTGGGGGACAATGACTCATTTGAATCTCCTCATTGCTATATTCCAGCCTTCCATTGCTATACCCCAGCTATGTCTGGCTGGGCAGCAACCCAGTACATTTGAACTGCTCATGGAGGATAGGTGCTTCTCCCAGGCATGGCTGAGGAAGGAGCCTGTCTCAGCTGATCCCACACTAAGCAGCCCCTTCCTTTGCAGTTCATAAGTTAACTGAACTGAAATAGTTAAATAAACTAGTCCTATTCAACCCAAGATTTGTGAGTGGTCGAATTGTCTCCAGAGTAGTGCAGCAAACAAACATGGCTGATTCTTTGAAAATTGTCATTTCTAAAGTTAATCAACCTTATAATCAGATCTGCCAATTGGGTTATTGTGTGTCTTCAAGTTGTTTCTGACTTATGGCAGCGAGAAGGTGAACCTATTACTTGGCAAGATTTGTTCAGAGGAGGTTGCCTTTGCTTTCCTCTGGGGATGAGAGAGTGTGATTTGCCCCAGGTCACCAAGTGGGTTTTCATGATTGAACTGGGATTTGAACACTGGTTTCCAGAGTTGTAGTCCAACATTCAAACCACTACACTATGCTGGTTGTTGTTTTATTCAAATTTGTAATAAACGTCAGAGAAAATTAGGAAAATGTTATTTATGTGGTTTTTTGTTTTTGTTTTTTTAAATCCCTAATAAATGTTATCAGACACCAAGATAAGATTTTCAAGAACTGGTCTTTTCAGATCAAACCTAAGTCACAATGCAAAACCTTTGAAGTTCTCTAAGATACCTAGAATAATATGCAAAATCAATATAGCAAAACCTTAGTTATGATTCAAGTTAATTAAAAACAGTTTGTTGATCCTCCTTGTCAGTCTTCCTTGTAGCAGTTGGCCCCATTAATCCTCAACAGGCTCACTTATATCCCAGCACCACTATGCAAATCTGTGGGAGTACAATAAGTATCTATGACCTGTCAGGTAAAAAGAAAATATAATCTTTTAAAAAAAATTTAAAGGCATTATTAATCATCAAGGCAACTGAAATCCTCAATGATAAACAATAAATTCTATCAAGAATAAAGCCAAACTATTTTAACAGTATGCTTGTTCTGTACCTTTGCTTTTGACCATAAAAATCATTGCATTGTATAATGTTAAAATATCATTGTACTGTAAGCCTAATTCAATAAAACTGTTTTAAAAACGTAATGGCACAGCATACTTAAATAAATTAACAAGACAAGCCTTACTATTTTTACACAGGACTTAATAATAATTAAAATTTCAAAGGGTCTACATGTAATATGTTGGGTATAATTCCCAATGACTAGGTGAACACATTCAGTGTTGTTATTTCTGTATTGCAGATATGGATTGTGTTAGGGTGCAGCTTGGTTAAAGCCATCTAGTTTATGGGGAATTTAAAGGGAAGTGAGATTTTCACCAGGAACTTCCTAATTTATAGCTCAGTGTTAACTACTGTGCTATATCCGCTTCCTTGGCTGTCCAAATAACCCTTATTGAAGAGTAACCCAAAATCACTTTCCAAGTGTGACAATGCTAAAGTCGCTGATCTAAAGTTCTCTTTAAAAAACAAAAACAAAACAAAACCATCCAAATATATGGTATTTCTTTAACTATGCATCTGGTCCCCTTACTTACTTTCTAGTTGGCAGGAACAAAATGGTGAATCTTTCTGAAACTAATGAAATTATGTGGCATCTGCAATAGTTAATGTAAATGACAATTTACACTTTATAAACTAGGTGGCAGTGAAGAGATATGTACAAGCTGGTATACAGAGAGTCCAGCCAACATTAAATATTTCTGGATTCCACTGAATTAATTTGACAACATAGGCATGACACTAAAGACTTCAGCTAACTGTCTGTCCTGTTTCTCTCATACATATTTTCATACATATTGAATAATTCAGGCAGATTTTTTCAACAGGAAAAATGTATGAAAAAACCCCCATACATAGTAATTTGATTTGTTGACTGAATGCACCATTAAAAAAAAATGTTCTTGCTAAATAAGCATGTCTGTTTTCTAAATGTAGTGGTCAGTGTCTCCTATACCAAGAGCATAGATCTCTTGGAATTATGTTCAAAATTTCACAAACTCTTCAGATTGCCAATCATTTTTAGTTCAAAGGGTTGCTTCAAAGTACAGGTCACCAACAAGTGAGTTGATTGCAAGTCATAAGTGTTTTGGAATGAACTCAGTTACTGAGCAATGAATACAGACAACCTGGGAAATAGAGATGAAGCCTAGGTCTAATGAGAAAATAGACATCGAGATTAAATACACAGTTGTAACACTTAAAGATAGTGGCATTAGAGTGAAAACTGGAAAGGGTTTTTATACTGTTAATGGTTGTGTAGAAGAAGACATTTCAGATAACAAGCAATATCTGCTGAAATACCTCTTCTGTCAAACCATCAAAGGTACCGGAACCCTCCGTAGTTTTCACTCTGGCTACCCTACTGGGAGAGGTCCATCCAGAAGAGGGTTAATAGTACCAGATACTCTAATGGAAACTCTTGTAATGGCTCTAGGGAAGTTGTCAGCCACATCTTTTTGTGAGTGGAAAATTATAAACCCTGTCTTTCCATGGAAATTAATTGCCCAACAATCTTCAATATCCTTATACAGGGGTTCCTATGTGTGCAAAGGATTCTATATATACACATAAGGACACAGACATAAGCCACTTTCAGACCTCTCTGGTGCATACATGAAAATTGAAAACTGATAGAATGGGCATTCATGGGCAGTCTGAATGCTTTAATGGTCTCTTAAATCTTCTGAAAGGGACAAAATCTAGTCCTGTTTATATTAGGCTGCACTTTTTGAGTCAAACAAGGTACAAAATAAGTGAAGCATGAAAACAACAACTGAGTTTGGGCTCTTTATCAGCACTTCTGGATGCTGGCTGCCTTTCTGGAGATATGGTTTGTGACACCAGATTTGGTTGCTGTTGAACTGTGGCAGCTGTGCCTCCTGCTACACTCAACCTGTATATTACAGATGAACTCAGAGGTAACAAAACACCAATAAGCCTTGAATAACCTCCTTCCAGATGAAACCAAAACTGGGCAAATTCTGTGCCCCTAGAACTTTTCATTGCTTCTAGCAGGTTAAGCATTTATGACCTCTTCCTGGGTCAGTGTAATGTTATGGATGAGGGTTGGATGTGTTCAAATTCCCACAAAGGTATGAACCTGGTTGTTAAGACAATATAATGACAGAGCTCAGCCAGTGTGGTGTAAGCTTATGGAAGGAAGGGCAATGTATAAATGTAATAAATAAAACATAAGGAAATGGAGATACAGGAAGCACATCTCAGTTTAGAATTTGTTCCCACATGCCACAGGTTATTACATGATACTGTTAACCTTCTGGATATGTTCCATATTCGACTCCTTTGCTTGCTCAAGTGCTGTGTTTTTATATTAAGAAAAGAGATAACATCTTCACACGCATTAATCATTCCTCTTCAAATGATTTTTCACTAGGAGTTGGAGAATGAAGTGTGTTGGTTTGTTTGCCTACCAGTTTTTTCTAGGAGAGGCTTTCACAATTAAACTTTTCTTTTCTTCCCGCTCCTCCTCCTTCTGTTGTGATCATGGCTATCTTCTTCTTATCTCAGGAAGAAGTGGGAAAATTGTCTAAATTTATTTTCTACATATAAACTGTGTTTACCCCAATCTCTGGGACAGGAAGTGAAGGTCCAGCCTCAAAAATAAAGGCGGCTGGCACACAAGGAATAGCGACTAGCACTAGCACTCAAAAGACATGTTAGACAATTCTGTCCTTTCTTCTTTACCAGAGTTTCTCTAATAAGAAAAAAAAAGGTAGTGGAAGTGCAAGGAAAGTACCAGAGGGCTACAAATGGAAGATATCATCATCTGGAAACCCCTCCCCCCATTAGTGTTCCATGAATCATGCAGGGCAGTTGTACAATAAAAACCTTTATCTTGGGACTTTATCACACAAGAGTTGAATAGTGGAATCAGTGCAGGATTAGCAGTGGTTGTATTCACATTGCATAAATTTGCTCTGGTGCCACAACAAACTACAGTTCCCTGATGTCCATGCATTGAGGCATGGCAATTAAAGTGGTGTCAAACTGGATTATTTCTGCAGTGCAGATGCAGCCAGTGTCTGTGGCTTTACCTTATCGCATGACGGTGTGTCTGTCCAGTGGCTGGTGTGTAGTCCATCTTTTGCTGGAGTGCTCTTTCTCATTGATGGGCAAAAAATGTCAATTTCTTCCAATTCTGCTGCTTTTCCACTTTGATTCACATGTGATAAGTTCCTCCTGAAGCAGTTCTGATATACAAGTTCCTCTGTCACTCACTATTTCCAAGCAGGCTGACTTTCTTTTTTTTTTTTACTTTTTAATTTCTTTTTAATTTTATTACATACTTAATGAATTGCCATGGTCATGAAAGTGTGCTAAAAATAAAAATAAATACAGACTGAAGGACATGCTGAAAAGGGGTTAGGGTAGGGAGGCAGGGCTATGGAGGCTGGCATGCAAAAGGCAGAGGCTGGGACAGAAGCAGCACTTTTGAATAGCTGTGCGATAATAGAGATTATCACTTGCAGCTTTTAAACAGCAGCATCAGTGACATTGATCACACAACACCACTTCCCTCCCATAACTGCTCCATCCCTGACCCATCCCTTTTCATTCATAGGGGACATCTATGAATGAATTGCCAATTGTGCAATGTCTCGGGTGCAAAAAGCCACACCCAGAGCACTTGTGCAACTGTCCCCTCCTGCCCTTCACATTTAAAAAACACCCTATTTTTTGTGCAGTTTCAGAGCTCTAAAGCCTCAACCTTTAAAAAAAATGTTTAAAAAGCTTAAATTAGGGCTGCAGAACTCTGTAATGGTGTGAAAAATGTTGAAATATCCCCACAATCCTTAAAGGAATGCAGGGTAAGGCATGAGGGAGGGAAGGAGGGAGGGAGGGGTTAAGGCAGAAGATGGGAAGAGAGAGTGATGGGGATAGCTGTCCTGGTCGCACAAATGGAAGAAGTGCAGTGGTGGTTGCTCCAAAATCTGTATATTTCCATTTTATTTTGGCTTGCATGACTGCAGGTGAAAGGGGCTGGTATGATAATATTCAATGAGTGTCCCCAACTTGGTATGTTTGTGTTTTCTACACAAATGCTATTTGGGAGTTTTACAAGCCCCAAATAAAGCGTGATAAAGTCCTAAAAGTTTCTGAGGTGCACCGAACCTTTCTATTATCTTTCGTTTATGTCCTGCACTTTTTTACCCTGAAAGGTTTTAGCCTTAGCTATGCTAATTTCAGAAGTGACTTGAGCTGGTGGTTGTTGTTGTTAGCTACCTTCAAGTTGACTTTAACTTATGACTACACCATGAATGAAAGAGCCCCAAGTCACCCTATCATCAACTGCCATGTCCACATCTTGCACATTCAGGCCCGTGGTTTCCTTGATTGAATCTATCCACCTGGAATGTGATCTTCCTCTCTTCCTACTGCCTTCTACCTTACCCAAACATCATTATCTTTTCTAGTGAGTCATGTCTTCACATGATATGGCCAAAGTATGACATCTCAGTTTAGTCATTTTGGCTTCAAGGGAGAATTCAGGCCTGATTTTGATTTTGGACCCATTTATTTGTCTTTTTAGCAGTCAACAGTATCCATTGGACTCTTCTCCAGCACCATATTTCAAATGAGTTGGTTTTCTTCCTATCAGCTCCCTTCACTCTCCAGCTTTCACAGCTATACAGCTGTATGATGGCAGGGATCATTCTAGCTTTAGTATTCAGTGATATCTACCTGAGCTATACAAGGTGCTTAATAATCAAACCCCTCCTCACAATAAGTGGTGGCTTATAACCCACGAGTCAGTGGGGCAAACGACGCACACCAAGTTTTGGTCTAAACTTTAAGGCAGAAATTCAAGGCACTGGGCCTATTTTAGAGATAGGAATCAAGCTGGGTTGCCATGTTCCAGTCACTCATATCCTGGCATCTAATTTGCATATTATGAAAATTATTATAATTATGCATATTATTAATCATTGCACCTTTTCTACCATTATGTTTCAACCTCAGTACCAGTACCAAAGTAAGAGCTCTTTTTACCCCTTCCCTAACCCCCCCCCCAAAGCTGGTGTGAAGACAGCAAGGCTTCCAAGCAGCTCCAGAGAGTAAAAGGACTCCCTTTACTATCTCAAGGCTATTTGGAAGCAAAGTTCCACCATGCTACCTGGCCCTAGGGCCAAGCCATTGACACAATCACCACACAACACGGGGCCATTTCTGCTTGCCTCCTTTCCTTTTCTGCCTTCTGGGTCTCTCAGGGGAAGTGGGGAGGGAATGGAAGAATAAGGTGGCAATGCTACCCTTGTGCAGTAGTAAACAGAGCCTGCAGGGTGAGATAAGGCTCCTGCCAGTGCCAGTCTTCTTGAGCAGTTCCCTGCTTCATTGCCACCTCCACATTTTAACCTACCCATCAGCCTGTGACAATGGAGAAATCCAGGATTTACTGCTTCAACTGGCCCTGCTTGCTGGGACATTTTTTCGTCTCTTCAATCTGGAATTTTCCAGGTTTTCTGGTACAAATGACAACTCTTGAATAGCTCTTTTAAAATTTTGAGTTAAGACAATTATGGAGTATACAGAATTTATCCTAGTAAAGAACTTTGCAACTAAAAATAAAAGCAACTGGGGATGATGTCTCTGCATGATTCCACACATCCAAACTGCAAACATGAGTCATCACTGCTGGTTCCTGGCTTGATTTCCTAGTTTGGACGATGAAGTCATTTTGCTAAAATGCAATATTTCTCAGGCTGCATTTTCTATCTAGCAAAAGCCACAATTATCCAAGAATCATGATAACAGAAGCATTAGATGGAAGTCAGGCTATTTTGCCTTGTTGTTGTTGCTGTTTGCTGAGACAGCTTTGACTTGGGGTTGACCCTTAGGACGTTATCACATGGGGGCAAATCTGCTGGTTAATCCACA
>CM034710.1:42172081-42194954 GCA_020142125.1 Phrynosoma platyrhinos
CACGTGTGATAACGTCCTATGAAGGGACCTCCATGAGACCCAATGATCTACTTTGCTGAGTTTGCTCAGCTCTTGCAAACTCAGCCTTTCTTTGGCCTCATTCACACTACATAATAAACCGATTTTTGAGTCAAATCAATTGAGTGATTTAGCACTGAATAGATGTTCACACTATTCAAAACATGATCAAATCTGCCCATTTCAATTTACTCCACTTTGCATTCACATCAATTCATTTAAAAACATGTGAGGAATGCCACAGATTTAGAAGAACTGGTTTAACTGGGTTTAGCACTGTGCCCCCAGCAAACTGTGCCAGAAATTTGGTGCAAGTGCAAACAAGGGCCCTTTAAACCAGTTTACACTGGTTTGAAAACCAGTTTATTATGTAGTGCGAATGATGCCTTTATTGAGTCAATCCACCTGTAGTATGCTCCTCCTCTTTTCATTTTACCTTCCACTTTACTGACCTACCATAAACTGTTGCCCTCATTTGTCCTCTTCCACTTGTCTGAGGCAGTGCCTGTTCTTACTACTCAGTGCATACAACTGAGAAATCTGGATAGTAAATTCTTACCCCTTTTCTCAGACACCCAAATGGATTTCTAACTGCTCCTGGGACATACAAATGAGATTGCATCCTATGTCTAAATGTCAAATTTGCCCATTGACTTTTACTTAACTTCAAACAAATGTATTAGTACTTACCACCTTACATATCTCAACAAGCCTCTCACCAGGTTCCTGTTTTCATTGGGAGGGATGTTTTTTTATTGTGGATACAGAGTAGGGTTTGCTTAGTCTCTTGGATATTTGGGACAGAGCTGGGAACTAAAACATACTGCAAATCAGTGGGTAGAGTGTAATGGGTTCTGAGTCTGGTGCCACTTGGTGAAAGTCAGGTGAAGATCCAATTGGTGCTCAATGGAAATGGAGAGGCAGAGTAGATAGCCAAATCTCTCATGAAGTAAAGCAGAAAATGCCATTAGTTCTACAAATTCTGCCCCTGAGATTTTAATTCTCCCTGGAGAATACACTCTCAAACTCCAGGTCAAACCTTGAGATCAGAGAAGTCTAGATGGAGGACCAGCATCCAGCTTCTAAAGGCTGACAAGCTATGTAGCCACAGAACACATGGCTCTTGTGGACCTTTCTGGCTAGACAACTGGAGGGCCACCCCTTAGCCTAATGTGACCAGATGCCAAATTCTACTTTTTCCATTCACCATAAAAGTTTTTGGCAGTCATCATATGGGGAGAAACAGGACTAGAAAATGAAAAGCCAGCCCTTGGAATAGGAAGCACCTCCCATAGGAGGTTCCTAGACCAACATGTAATTAGGAGATTAGCTATAGCTACAACATTAATGACACAGGAGTCAGGGATATCTGTGGAGGAGTGAGCAGTTGGAGACATCCAAACTATCTTTACATCTCTTGCTTACTAATCTGGTATTCCATCTGGTGACTGTGGACAGACCATAAAGAAAGAATACTAAGGAGCAATAGCAATGGGAGTTCTCAGCAAAGGTGTTAGCCATTAAGACACAGTGTGGTGGCATCTATCTTTGAGAATCTCATCAGTTCCTAGCTGGACTGATCTCCTCCATGGCCAAGTGAGAATTTTCCATTGTGGTTGTGAGAAGGCCAGTGTCTCATCTTCTTCATGCTGACATCTCTGTATTGTTTTGATTTGCTCCTTGGCTCACCCACATTTTTGATTTCTGCACACTGCTCGGTGTTGCACCACAAACATCCCAATGAAGGAACTTCCATTACTAATTTTTCCACCTTGTCACACCAGACAGTGTGAGAACTGCATATTTCAACAACATTCTCCTTGTGTTCATGATTTCATCCAATCTAGGTTGGGAACACATATTGGTTACCAGAGCTATCATCATAATAGGCCTTGGGGCCTTCAGAGGTAGGTAATATGAACTCATTTGAATTGCAGATTTTTTTGAGGTAAGTTAATTATGAGTCTTAGCAGATTCTGCATTGAGCAAATCCTTCGTTCCTCTTATTCCCAAATATTTTGAGTCTGTGTTATGACCTTTTGGTGCCAAAAGGGGGGTTGCTCTCTCTACAACTCTCTTGAGTTGTGTAAAAATCTGTATCTGGCTTGTCTTTCCCTACCAGAAGACTAATTACATTTTAAAAGCACAGGGCTTCCTCTTTGGGTTACAACTTGGCAAATGGAGTGGTAAAATATTCATGTATCCATAGTCTACTAGGCTGGTTGAGATCAGAGTTTGAAAATAACAAACTACAAGCAGCACAGTCACCTGTGACTAGTTTCTTTTTGGATAATGAGGATGGAATAAAGGCACAATTCAAAAGTAAAGTAACATGTAGATGTAGCAATACTGTTTTGATGTAAAAAGCAACATATTCTAGCTGCGTTTTTTAAAAATTACTTCTGATGGGCATTTAAAGGCATTTTTTCAGGGATTTTTAATGTTTGTTTTTCATTTAAAAGATATTAGAAAATAATAAGCTGCACAATAAATAATATAAGCCATTTTCAGTTGCTGCTGCAATTAATGACAATGACTTATTTTTTCAAACACTGTAACAAGTAATGAAAGTAAAAAGAAACTGTCTAAGCTCTGATTCAAATGTTTTTCATTTGAGCTATTCTACAATGTATTATAAGCTAATTGTATTTAGTAATAATGATTTTAACAAAAGATAAATAATTTTTTCTCAAGCTCATGAATGGATATATCTAAAATGAGAAAATAAAATAAGAAAGGCTTGTGACTGAAAAGGGAACAGGCAAGATGTATTGGGGCAAGAGTGGATTGGTACCTCTGGCAGCTATCTGCAGGTGAAAGAAAAAAAAGTATAAGGTTAAGTCTGTTTCAGAACGGATACCTTGAAAAAAAGCCCTAACAATGAAAACCATTCACTTCCTTTTCATATACAATGGTCTTTTTGGCTTTGTAAAATTGCTTGAAGCTTTATGGCATGAACATGAAGAATTAGCCTTTAATTCTTGATAACCTGTTAGATTTCTTCTATTTAATGCATCCATTTGCTTTAATCTCATCTGATGGGGCTGGAGTGCTGAGCCTACCCATCCTCAGTAGTGTGTTGCCAGAAAAAAAAATCTGCACATGTTCAATAGTACTCTTACTTATCATTGTATATATGTATTGCTCATTTTGAAGAAAGATTGTGCAAAAGAAAAAACTTGTTTTAAAAAAAAAACTTTAAAAGAGTAGATGTAGCTTCTGATCGTTAAATTTGTGGCATTAAGCTTTCCAGCTTTTTATCAGTAATATATGTAAAACTCTTTTGATTAGTAGTTCATTGTGAAAGCAAAGCAGTGTTGTGTCCTTGTTAATAAGGAGTAATGAATTTTAATAATGAGGGAATGATAGAACCAAGCTGCCTATCAGGGCAATAAACCAAAGGAAAACATTCAAGTACTTTTAAAAGCTGTTTCAGTCACAGACAAGCTCTAGAGCTTGGTTTTAAGGATTTCTGAGTCCTGAGACTCAGAAAGGGAATTAATATTATTAAAATTTTACACATTTCCCTCAAAAGAGACTGATTTAGATAATTAAAATACCTCTAGCTGAAGTTATTGGGGGGTATATAGATTCGCTGACTTCCGGTTCGCGGTCTTAAGTTTCTGTGGATGGGAAGCCAGGAGGGACAAAATGGGCATGTGTACCCACAGTACATGTGGGGCACAGGGGCACACCACCATTTATTCAATAGGACTTGAATATTTGCATTTTTCATGATTTGCGAGGGCCCCCAGAATGGATCCCCTGCAAATCAGGAGGGACAACTGTATTTCTGTCTATTGTTATAGAGAAAGTGAGAAGTCTGTCTCAGCAAAAAAAATAATCTAAAATTGCAGATCCCTCATAAGAACTGAATCACAAGAAACATTAACAGCATCACAAGAAGGAAGTGGATGAATACATTTGGGAATTGCACTAGTGAACAAGGCTCAACGTGATGGAGAGGCTTAAATATAAAAAAATATTTAGAATGCTTAATAGTAGGAAAGTAGCTGAAATGAATGATAGATAGCAAACCAGGTCAAAGTGGCTTCACAGAATGCAAGCCTTGAATCCAAAACAAACGATGTTGTGCAGAGACATAGGACATTATCACACGGGGTCCAAAGCAGACAGAATCCAAAAGAAATCCTGACCTAATACGTAATAATTCTCCGTGTTTCCACACGACGTCACACAGAATCCCGACAGAACCCCGAATGAATCCGAAACGAATTGAGATCTTTTTCATTTCGGTTTCTTTAGGAAGTACAAGTGCGCGATGGGAATCATTTCGCATTTACCGTGTGTCTGAAATACATATGAACAGGCAATATGTATTGGGGAGCATTTCCCCAATACGTATTGTGGAGCATTTCCCCGCCCCCGCCTGCACCATGCCGGCTTGGGAAGGAGGGGTGTGTTTGACAGCTGGCTGTCAAATGCACCCCTCCTTCCCAAGTCGGCGCGGGGCCTGGGCTCTGGGAAGGAGGGGTGTGGGAAGGAGCTCTGGGAAGGAGGAGCTGGCTGTCAAATGCACCCCTCCTTCCCAAGTTGGTTGTGCTGACCGATTGGTCGTAATAAAGAACTTTGAACCCAAGTTGGTGCGGGCTCCGTTCTGCTCAGAGCCCAGGCCCTGTGCCGGCTTGGAAAGGAGGGGTGTGTTTGACAGCCAGCTGTCACCCAAACCCCTCCTTCCCAAGCCAGCGCGGGGCCATGTCCGGGATTTTCTGAATTGTGTGTGAACGGCAAATACGTATCCAGGATGCACTTTAATGGAAGCGCGATAATTGTGCGATGATGCTAGTTGTGTCTGATAGCCATTTATGTATTGTGGGGGCTCTTTGGGATCATTTCGGTATAGTACTGGATTTATTCTTATTACGGTTACTTTTCGCTTCGTGGCCAGCGTGTGATAAGGTCCCTAGAGAAACAGTGATTGAAAACATACAAAAATAAGAACTGTCAATAATAAGTACCATGAGGTCCAAGAAATATTATTTTAATGTATCCAATCATCATGTGACCTGTAGTTACTTTGTTCAAAGTACTATAAAAGGGTAGTTCACCTGTACCTCAGAGCTCCAGAATTTGGAATTTTTATTCCTCTGGAGACCAGCTGCAGCTTAAACAAACTGCTAACTTTTCATTCAACTTCTGGGTCTCCCTGGTCTGATTCCTGGCAATTCTGCCACATATGAGACCTATAAGCAGGGGCATCTTTGGGGGCCCTGGGGGCACAGGCTGTGTCAGGTGGCAACCTAAGGGGGGGCGACACCACTGCTCCCCAAACATCTGTTTTGTGGCAGAAATGGACAATGGCATTCGCCTGTGTCCCTTTAAAATGCTGAAGAGATAGTGTGAGTTGGGTAAGGCTCAGTGACAGGATAAAGGAGACATCCTAAGGTGTTTTTTTAAATAAATTTTATTTTTTTAATGTTTAATTTAAAATTTTAATTTTTAAAATTCTTTTTCAATTTTCTTTAAAAACATCACATCTTATCTAATTCTCACTTTAACCATATGAAAATATGTACCTGTAACTACATTTGGGCTGTGCATATGACGTTGTAATTTAGAGGCATGATTTTAATTTTGCTAGTTGTTTATGACACAACTATTACCAGTGCATTCAGTGATATAGGGGAATTATGATTCATGAGTAACATTAGTACCAAAAACATTCCTAAGGATTCTGTACGGGGTGGTATTCGAGTAGGTCGATGGAGGGGTGACATCATGAGTTACTGCATCAGGTGATGCCAACCTTAGAGCCCACAAAGCCTTTCTATAGTCTCTCACATCCCTGTGTCTCCCTGCTGCCCTGTCAACCCACTTGTTGTAAACACAAAAGTCACTTCATGCTCTCTGCAGCTGTGCTATTTAAAGTAGTGGGCCTTGGACTAGTTTGTTAACTGTTGGCTGCTGATCAGTAGGTAGGGAGTTCCCAGCAAAGATACAGTTGTACTCAACGGACAGAAATATGGTGCCACACTCTGACACACTGGGGAGGGGGGACCTGTGCCAATAGATAGCATAGGAACGCTAGTCTAGCAGATGAGGGTACATCTTCTCTATGTTTGTAACTCTCCCTAAGTTGCCTAAAATAGAAAAAAACAACAAACTGAAAATGACATGTGTAACCTCTACTCATTGCAATGGGGTGTGTGAGCAGGTAAACTTCCTTGTCCACTTTCCCCTTAGATTAATTGGAATTGGTTCACTGACTAGTCTGGTTGAGGTTTGCTAGTGTAGTGTCTGGGTTAAGTACATAGGTCTCTCCTTCCCTCCCTCTCCTTCTTTCCTGGCAAAAATTTTGTATCCATTACAACTATAGGTGCAGGCAAATGTCTTAAATCATAGAGGCAAATATTTTCCAGGTTCAGAGATATACTGATGAGAAAAGCTGCATCTGTTTAATTTCTACCTGTCACATATCTTTTAAAGACCCTTTGAGCCTTATCACATGAGGGGGAAAAAACTGAAACAGATCAGCAGAGTTGTGGCTTTCTCCTTGCCTCTCCACATGCAACTGTAGCATCTTCATTCCCTTTTCTGAGGGAGATGTTGTAAAAGTATGTGTTTTGCCAAATGGATTTTTCCAGTACAACAAAAGACTTGCTTTTACTACAGTTTTCCTCTGGGGGGGAACAGAAGTGCTTCGACAGCATGTGAAGAGGCAAGGAGAAAGCTGCAACTCTCTGATCTGTTTTGACTTTTATTTTTCATGTGATAAGGCCATCTGAGTCAAATTTATTTGTTATATTAATTTGTATCCTGTTTTCCCCCCAAAACTGGGACCCAATGTGGCTAAATAGATTATATGTGAGTCAAAGAGATTATAAGAGTTTTCATCCCTTTCAGGGTTTTTTTTTTAGTTTTATTTATGTATATTAAATGTGACAAAAACAAACAAACCAACAAGCACCAACAATACAATAGACAATAAAAAGTACAATACACAATACACAAAAAACAAACAATTAAACTTCCTCCCTACCAATCCTATTATTGAAAACAATCATAATAACTTCTCATTGTTCCCTTC
Source organism: Phrynosoma platyrhinos (assembly GCA_020142125.1). Classification (NCBI taxonomy): domain Eukaryota; kingdom Metazoa; phylum Chordata; class Lepidosauria; order Squamata; family Phrynosomatidae; genus Phrynosoma; species Phrynosoma platyrhinos. Next base: position 42,179,148 of record CM034710.1, read on the forward strand.
ATTTCTTCTTTAATTCAAATTAAATTAAATCATTTAGATAGTGATACTTGATTTGACCATCTCTCCACTAATATAATATATATTATGATTATCAAATAAGTTCACATTAAACATAAATCTTTTATAATATCCACTTGGCTTAACTTTATCAAATTATTTATAACAAGCATCCCTTTCAGTACTTGCCTAAAGAATATTTTTTTTCAGTTATTAATACAATGAAGAAAGGTTGACAAGGTTGACTGTATCTAGTGGCTAACCTACAGAACAACAACAAACCACCCAGACTGGGACAGAGTGACCAGATGTCCTAACCACAAAGGAAGACAAGGCACAGCAAAATGTAGGACATTCAAGACAAATGTAGAACATTACAAAATAAAAGCTAAAAACACATAAATATAGATTCATGCTTTGTAGTCATGCTCAAAATGGAGGTCATTTTGGAATTCCTCCTGGACAGAAGGTTGAAATGTAGGACATATCTGGGAAAAGGAGAACATCTGGTCACCCTGGATTGGAATTATTTGTAACTTTCACACTAATCTCTGTGCACCCATCCACCAAATAAGTCCTGAAGCTAGGCTCTTTTTTCAGATTCACCAGAATACTGGAATCTGCCTGATCTGCTCTGAGATCCCTGCCCCAAAGCCCCCAAAAGTGCTGGGATTGTGGTTTCAGGACCTGGTTATGATCATCATAGAGAGAGTAACAAACTAGTGTCACCGTTCTAAAATTTCTTGTTTGGGAGCAATTAGGGTTACTAGCTGACACATTTGTATGGCAGAAGGTATCACATACCTGCCAACATTTCACAGTCTACAATTGGGACACATGTAGCTAAGCAATATTAGAGTGTGGTCAAGATGTAAAAGTTGACTAGTGAAGAAGAATAGACAAATGATTAATTGGAATTGCCCTATCAAATAGGGACAGTTGGATGGCAAAGTGTCATCTTTGCCTAAACATTTTAACTTCAGGACAGAGAGAGACTTCATTTGCTGAATATTTGCTTACCAGACAGTTCTTGAAAGCAACACTCCCTGAGACAGATAGGTAGTTGGCAACAATAAAGGATACAATGATAAGAGGAATTGAAATAACACAGCAATTTGCTTGAAAGGATTTCACTTGCTCTCTTTCAAAAAAGAAACCCAAAGGCTGGGAAAAGGAGATAATTGCAATTCAGCTAGTAGTCAGGGCCAGGAACACAATGCACTTGACAATGAAGACTGTAGTATTCTCCCAGCAAATGGGTGTAGCTTGGTAAAGCAATGTGACTTGTACCAATTTGGCATTTAGTGGGTGGGTGAAAAAATGATGGCAAATTACAGCACTAGCTCAGGGTTGTACAGCAGGAAAGGTAGCTGACAGGAGGATGTCAAACAGAGCTGGCCCCCACACCCTTCTTCAGCTTGCCTCATACCATTCCAAATGCTTGCTTAAAATCAGGCGGCTGGTGATGAAACATGAATCTGGATCAACTTGCTTAATTTAAAACAAAAATTAGTCTGGTGGTTTTCAGTGCCCCCCCCATCCCTGGTTAGGATTTCTGGTAGTTGAAGTCCAAAATATCTGATGGACAAAAGGTTGAGAACCACTGATGTAGTCCTCATGATTTGGAGAGGAAGCAGATGAGATATGAGATGTCATGTTTGTTGCAATCCAAATATGAAATTCACAGAGGTCAACCTTAACAGATTCAAGGGACCATTTTCAGCTTTCGTTTTGGTCATTTCTTTACTGAAATGCTCTAAAACAATTACTAGGTAGTTTGCTATTTGAACTTTTCTGCAGCAAATTACTACAAGTGAGACTGCGTGGGCAGTGTTATAATGCTTGTTTGTTAAAACAACAAAATCTCAAAGTACAAACTAAGAAAGGGCAAAAAAGCTGTTGTATTTTTTAGAAAAGAAAGAGGCAATTAATCTTGAATACTCTTAACAATTGAATTTGGATCTAGCATTGCTTGGAGTGCATATCAGCATGTTAAACAGGTTTTTTAGTTGCATTCAGTTGCTGTAACTTCCTTCAAAGGATGCTGGGAACTGCAGTTTTGAAAGGAAATTGAATATTCTTTATTAGCACTTGGTAAATTCCCATGACCCGCTGTGAAAACAATGTTGAAATAGTGGGGTGGAGGCACAATGTGCTAACCACATTCCCCCACTACTGATATTCCTTGTGGTCACACTCCTGCTACCAGTACCCATGCCTGAAATGGTTCCATGCTATCTCCAGATTTTCCAGCATGGGAAAAGACAATTCATTCATATTGATTTATATGTTTCTTGTGCTCTTCTGCAATACAGACTCTAGTCATATATGAAAGAAATCCCAGAGGTGCAAACATTGTTAATTTAAATATTACAGTCTGCCCTCCTTATCAATGGACTTGCCATCTGCAGATTTACCCATCCGCCTTTAATTTTAATGGGACTTGAGCATGCATAGATTTGGTATCCGCAGGTAGGGTTTGGAAAGAACCTCCTGTGAATACGGAGGTCCAACTATATAGGTTTAAATTCTATTTCTAGTTCCAAGTAGAATGGATACACTGAATCAATGAAACTTACATTTGTGTTGATTTACTAAGTTCCTATGAATTCAGTGGATCTAACAATTGGATTTCAGCCATGTACAAAATGTGGACTGATTAAGAAATAGTTTGTAAATTTATAAAGAAGTTTATGAAGAAATTTATAAAATGCAAAGAAGGGTTTTCTTCTTCATTTAATTGCCCTGATTTAATATTTTTTAACATTTTGGTGTTGGTGTTGGTGGTTAAAATAAAAAGTAGAGTGTGATTAAAATATCCAAATTTAATTATTTTTTCAGACACAGTATTATGGAAATGTCAGTGTTAGTGGCGTTTATATAAGATTGATTATGACATATATAAAAATTCAGTTCAGTATGCCAAAATAATGTATACACACACAGTGGAATTAAGAACAGTACTGACTTTTCTGTAGATACATGTTACCTTCTAAGCGGCCCTGCTGAACATGAGACAGTCCTTGCTTGAATTAATTATTTGTAATTGACAGGTAAATGTTATTCATTATACTGATTGTGTTGCTTATGTTGTTAATGATCTTGTGAGTTATGTTTGTGTTTGATTTGGCAACAAGGGCTGGTTTGGTTTTACAAAATCGCTTGGTGCCTCATAGAAGAGTAGTGATATAGTAAATTATGAAAACACACTTATGGAATGGTTATGGAATGGTTAGATTGAAAAAGTGGAGGAGGGAAGCAGCTTTAACAAGGTGTGTGTGTGATTTGGGAGTACTGTCAAAATTGTTTGTTTTCACTAAGGTTGCCAGGTGTCCCTTACTGTAAGAGACATTCTCTATTTAAGGGCAGGAAAGCTTGTTCCATAGAAGCATTAAAGAGGATGCCCCAAAACCTGTATTTTCAGGTATTGGTCATACACGTGGCCTTCAAATATTTGAGATTGAGACTGGCATGGCTAACAGATCATTTTATTTAGGACACAGTTGAAAGGGAGCAGAGAAGTTTGTGACGCTTGTTGATTTTGCTGTTTTGACTTTTTTCAGATCACAGCAGTCACCCACAAAAGTAAGAGAGTTTGAACCATGGAAGATTGCACTCATTGCTTTGGCCATTGTTTTTGCAGCAGCGATCATCATCGGCCTCCTAATTTATTTTTTGCAATACGGTAAATATTATTTGTACTTTCAGATTGCAAAGCTGCTTTCTGAACAGAAACCTGCTTTTGTGTTATGAATGAGCAAACTCCCTTCTGCCATTTAATAGCCAGAGGCCCATTCACACTGACTAATTATAACACTATTTTTACAGTTAAGGCTACATCCTATGGAATCCTGGAATATGTAGTTTGGTAAGGCACCAGAGCTCTCTGGTTTAGAATTCTATGTACTACACCACCACCATCAATTGCAAACACCAGAATTCGATAGGATATTGCTATAGCAGTTAAAGTGGAATCATAGCATTATAACTATATAGTGTGAATAGGCCACTGGAGACATTGGATATAATGTGACTTGTTTTTCAAGCCAATCAGATGTTCTTACTTCATAGGGGCTCACCAGGATCAACGACTATGCAGCCTATGGTGTATGCTGCATAGTAATGGTTCTGGGAAGGAAGTGGTGGAACAGGACTCCCTCTTCTTCTGAAATTTGGTGGCTGCCAGTAAATCTTTACTTGAAAGGGAGCATGAGGGCAGAGTGCTGTTGGTGGTGACCATGAAGGTATTTGAGGGAAAGGGCAGAGAAACTCCAAATTCTTCTTCAGTTCAGATGTTAGTGTGAACCAAAGTTCAACTCCTCTTCTTTGACACAAACTTTAAGAGTCCATGAAGCTTGTATCTGAGACTGAGCATGGCAAACTTAGTTGGCATCTTGAATCTGTTTATCTTTCAAAACTCCACAGACAGTAATGGGTAACATCTTACATATCTGATATACCCATTCTCACACCTGCAGTCACTACTTCAGTCTAAGACTACTTTTCTTTTGTTTTTGTCTACTGGATATTGTATATTGTACTCTTCACCCTTGAACCCATTTTATTTTAGTTTCTGAAGAAGGATTTGTTAAGGTTAGTTGATAACAATTTCCTTATTTTGGGTGGAAATTAATATTTAATAAAATACCTGGGCCCTGTCCACCTGGACAAAAAACCCTGTTCTCATTCTGGCACCACTGCTGCCTTATTGCATGACACATGGCAACCTCCAGTGAAATACTTTGAGTCTTGCCTGTTCACCCAAATTTGTCCTAGAGTTGGCAAACTTGCAGGAAACCCCAATGTTTTCCCAAAACTTTGGGATTTGCAAAGGGGTTCATGGCATGAACAGCTGGATTGGACCTGAATTAGGCCAGCCACTGTTTGCACAACAGGTTAAAATCAATGAAGATAGAAAGTAAACATGACCTTAGGATTTTTTTTCCAGACTTACTGATGTCTGAACACCTGGAACAAAGGGATAACACTTGAAACACATACACCAATGGTGGGAAACTGTGATCCTCCAGATGTTTTTGTAGAGTGTGAGCCTTTACCATTACCTATGCTGGTTAAGGTTGATGGAAATTGTAAGCCAAAATACCTGGAGAGAGACAGCTGCACAACCGTGACACACACAGATGTAGTAAAAAGGCACTCCTAACATCTTTTTTAAAAGATTTTAAAAAATTATGGATAGTGCTTTCTCAGCAACAGGTAGCACAAAATCAGGGTTGTCTCTGGTAACCATTATCTATACTTAGTGAAAAATGTCCACATCTGGAGAATTTCATCTTTTCAGCATAATTGTAGAAAATTAGTCTTTGTTGCTGAATGTTACACACTTCACCCATGCTTCCCTGTGGATATGAGGCTCTGTCTGGTTTTTCTTGTGGCTGCAACCCTTCCCGCAGCATTGGATAATGATCAAGAGCAGGTGTCCTCATTTATGTTACTTTCTGGAAATGCATGGCACATCTGTGGGATAAGAGGTAAAAAAACTTGGTACATGCACGAAAGCAGTGTTATGGTTGCTTGAATCCAGCTGTCACCTATGACATTAAGGAGAAAAAAACTAGAGTCCTGTGGTTCTTTAAAGATGACATCAAATAATAGAATAATTGAGTCAGAGTAGACTGCAAGAACCATGAAATCTATAGCCCCACCATGCAGTAATACACAACTGAACCACTCCAGAAGGATGGCCATCCAACCTCTGTGTAGAGATCTCTAAAGGAGAGACTATGCACTCTCCGAGGCAATCTGTTAAACTGTTTTTAACATTAATTAACTTTTTAATTAACAAATTAATGTTAATTTCTAATCAACATTAGAAATTCTTCCTAATGTTTAGATAGAAATTCTTTTCTCATAATTTGAATCTACTGTATATACTCATGTATAAATCTAGAAATTTTAGTAAAAAATTGACCCCAAAAACCTGGGTCGACATATCCATGAGTAAATGTAAGTACTGTATTTTAACTCTTATAAAAAAAAAAAAAGAACCATCCCCTGGTGAAAGGTGAGAGCTTAATCCCTTCTGGGAGCACCTAAAAGAAGCATCAACCCCTTCTACTCTCTCATCCATCCAACCTTTAGGGTGAGCACAAATAGTTATGTTTGTAAAAAAAAAAAAAATTAGGTTCTTTAGCATAGTTTTCCTTTGCTTCATTCTTTACCTCCTTTATTACCTGCTGCTAAATTTTATATTCAAATTATCTATGGGTCATATCAAAATCCTTAATTTTGGCCCCAAAGCCTGCCCTTGGTTTACACATGAGGTCGACTGATAGTCGAGTATATATGGTATTGTTTTATGTTCTTATCTCTGGAAAAGCAGAAAACAAGCTTGCTCCATTCTCTACATGACATCTCTTCAAATATTTTAAAAAGTCTATCATATTTTCCCAGTCTTCCCTTCTCCAAGCTAAATATATCTAGCTCCCTCAGTCATTTTTCTTGAGGCTTGGTTTCTGAGCTTTTTATCATACTAGTTGCTCGCTGTCAACAGATTCAAGTTGTCATTATCCTTCTTGATCTGTAGTGCCCTGAGTTGGACATAGTATTCCAGGTGAGACCTGATTAAAGCTGAATAGAGTGATACTGTTGCTTCCCTTGATCTGGATGCTCTATTCCTTTCAATACAGCTTAGAATCATATTGGCTTTTTTGGCCACCACATCACACTATTTATCACAATTATGGCACAGGAATTCCTAGAGTACAAACAATACTGTGGGATGGTATGTTGTCTGTCCTGAAGAGTTAAAAGCAAGTTTTTAAAAAAAGTTGTGAAGACACATTGCCAGGAATCAATGCAGCATTATTGGATGAAAAAGCTACAAAACTGTGAAAAGATGTTAGATGTACTAGGCATTAATCTCCTGAATTTCATATTCTAGTACTTAAAGCCATAGCTATTGAACTCAACTGGACTGTTAAACAAACTTATGTAGGAGAGTATTGTTAAGCCATTCAAAACATTGGTTATGAAGAGTGAAATTCTACACACATTCAGAGCAGGGTTTACTGCACATTTGCCTAGAAACTTGGCTACTTTGCTTTTATATCAAAATTAAATTGATAGGAGGAGGGCAAAATTTACTACTACTCCACTTTTACTTCACTGTATTCAAATGCTTCAACTTATTTTTCCTTAGCCCAGGTCTGATAACAGAAGTGATCTGAGCTTGGGAAATGAAGCTGTCTTAATGCAGCCAAGCATGATGAGGTAAGGTGGAGAAGGAGCTCTCAAAGCCCTTAGCAGTATAGGTAACTCCTCTGCTTTGTAAGCAAAAGGACAGGTGTGAGTTCATACATAAAATACATAATACATGCCACATTTGACTTTCACATCACCCTATATGACAAGAGTGTGGAATGTCTAGTCACTTGCATTTTGTTGTCCTGGAAGAATATAGAATGCTGACATAAAATCAAAATTGTTTTTTTTCTTTTACAGATGAGAGATTATTCTATTACAATGGCAACTTCAAAGTCAGTGGTGTCCAGTACAACAGTGCTTTGTCTCGGCAATCCTCAGACAAATTCAGAGATTTAGGAATCTGGATTGAAAAACTGGTATGTCTGTGGATTTTTTTCCTTCCATCTTTATTGTTTAAGTGCACATATTCTAGGAACCAGAAATGATAGGCTGTGCTTTTCCCAATTTCCTGCTTTTTATATTATTTGCCAGGTGTTAAAAATATATCACCCACCCCAGGGCTTGTGTGTGAAGTGTGGTCAAGTAGATATTGTGTTAGGTGAAAGGTAGCGTTCTATCTTAGTTATTGTTCTGCAAGGTTTATATGAGAGAAGGGATTTCTTTTTTTAAATACATTTGGAACACCTATGGCAAAAGATTGCTCTGTTTCACTTGTGCTTGCAGTTTTGTCATTAGAAAAAACCTAGTGTTATGGCTATCTCCTTCTTCTGTCAGTCTTACACTTAATAATGGTCCATTTAAGGGTAATCCTGACCCTTGGACATGGAAGAGCTTTTGGTAATTCTGTTGCAATATGATTGTCACCCAGAACTTGGTTGTTTTTAAGCTTCATGAACCTTTGATGTATTTATTTATTTGCCATGATTGTAGATCATGGTGATAAATTTTAATTGGTTACAGGTTTCAGAATGTGATTATATCATGTATGTGAAACATAATCAGGACACCATCTTTGTTTAAAGGTCTACATACCTGTCCAGTCACTACAGGCAAAGTGTTCAATATCCTGTTCTCTAAACATCAATTTATTCAGGTTCTAAAATGTCCTGTTGATCTGGATAATGTAGGTCTAATCTCCATCCCTTATTTTACATGGTTTTGGAAGGACACACAGAAGATACTATTGGGATGAATAGTGTTAAGTTTCTATTGGAATAATTAAGTTTCATCTTTGCTCAGAGCAGGAATTGTATCATCTTGTTCTTCATTAGAGAAGAGTACTGAGCTTGTATTGGAAGAGTTAGGTCTTAATCTTGTTACCCTAAATATGTGAGGGTTAGGGTTAGGGTTAGCAATAATCTATTTTTTGTTAGTTTGGGAAATAGCTTGGCTTTGTGAGAGGCAATAGTGTATGCAGGATTCCAGCACCAGCTATACCAGTAATAACTGGTGAAGACGGAAGGCATGAGGGAACTATACAAATTTGTATTAAATAAAATGTAGAGTAGCACACACAGAGAGAGATAACTATTCAGGTTTTACTTTCCAGCACCTGTCAGAGGTGCTGAACTAGGTTTTAGTTAAAAATTTAAAGTTGGTATATTGAGATTTAGTCAAAAATGTAAAACAATTCTGGTTGGAATCCAAGGTACTCAAACCATTCAGTTATCACAAACAGTTTGAACGCAAGAGAAGAGAATAGTCCATGTCTTGAACAGTTTGCCATTCCTAAGCAATAACCATAGATAACCTAAAACATGGATTCTCCTCTATTTTCCCGTAAACTTTGGTGGCCCAATTGTGCTCTCCCTGGCTCAGAGATTGCATTTTTGGCTGCAGTTTTATGTCTGCTTATCTAGGAGAAAATCCCATTGAATCCAGTAGTGCTTCTGAGCTGACATTCATAGGATTGAACACTATTATATAGAGTTCTACAGGCAATTGTTACCTTTTATTTTTTTTTAATATAGGGGTTTGGACTTCTTTTTCCTTTAATGAGTCTTATCAAGGATAAAATCCTTTGCTCCACTTTCAGATACTGTAGCGTTCACCATAATTCACTGTTATATGTGATTAAAATACCCTTGCTTTACTGCATGGCACAGTCACAAATGGAATACATGTTTTGTCTTCCCATGGTCTGATGTCATGCAGAAACTCATCTAAATCCTCCTCTGTTTCTTGAGCAAACTGACTTGGATATATTATCTAATGTGGTTAAGTCAGCAGTGACTTGAACAGGAAGCACAGGGTTTTGACCCACACAGAATGAATTCTTTTGGGAGCAGCAGAGGACATACTATCTCCGCCTGCCAAACCTCCTCTGTGAACATCTAAACAAAGTGCTAATAATGCTTTTGACTTTGTTATCATGCCAGAGGTATGCAGGAATGTCAGAATTCTTGCCAGAAATATGATGATACAGTTGTACCAATCAGCTTCCAGAGACTTACTGGAAAATCTGGAAATCATGATCCTAAGGTGGAGCAGAGATGAGAAGGAGCCAGTGCTGAAAACTTCCAGTTTCTTAATCATTAGCCATAACAAAGCCAGCCTCACCATCTCCTAGCACTGTCCTGCTTATGTGAGCACTATACTAGACCTCACAACCGAACATGCAGATTTTTAAAAATGCAGATAGTGCCAATGCTTAATATGTCTTAGGGACAGGGGCAGGGAAAAGAAATATTTTAATCACAGTAAGCATGGGGTGGAAGGTAATATTTTCTTTTTTTGCTGTGGTCTTGAGGAAAAAAATATCTTTTCTGAAGCAGGTATTTTCTTTGTAGCAAATCAGCCATTGGTACCAATGAAAAGTAGCATTAGACCAGAATGAGCAGTATTCTGGACATTGAGTTGCTAGCCCATGTGCACTTGTGCTTTTGAACTAGGATTTAAGGACAGAAAGATTTGTGCTTCCACATGCTCTCTTGAGAACTATTGGTCCCAAATTCCTTGTACTTATTTAGGAGGGAGTACCTATATGCAAAGTACCATATGACTCAGGGATGCTGATTGGGAGCCAGTTGGGGGGTCACTCTTTCAGGGTGGGTGTTTAAACAAATATACTGGTAGCAAAAAAGCAGAGGATGTGGCCTATGAAGTAATTTCATAATTTAAAAATAATATTTCATTTCATGATTCATGATATTCCATGATATTCCATGTCTAGAGATGGGACTGTGGTATTGTGTGGAATACAATTCCTTTTACAATTAAATTGATTTTCCCCTCTGTCCTCTGCAAAATATATAAATTATCTTTGGACTTGCAAGAGGAAACCAGCACCCAAATTCTGAGTACAGTCACCTTCCCAAGGTTCACTTTAACTTTGGGCAATTATGATATTTAACAATTAAATATGTTTGTTCACAGCTACCATCTATTGCCTTAAGCCACCCTTAAGCTCTATTTCTGCTATTTGTTTTTCAGTATATCAAGCAAAACCTGAGTTGAGGCAGTGCACAGCTAATACTTTCATTATTTTAATGTTATATTTAACCTAGAATTGTTGTTCTTTTGGTTAAAGTACTAAAGTCCATCAACATAAAATAGATCACAATACAGTAATGCCAAAGTTAGTTTAGTTAGTTTAAATTTTGGCTTATGCCCTTATTGTTCTAAATTTTAAAAATGGCCAATTTATTTTTGAATCTTGTCTGTCAGACAAAAAGAGAGACAGTATTCTGGTGAACTGCTTGGATCAGGAAGGGTCAGTATCCTACATTGTGTAGATTCAGCTCTGCTTATGCAATTCCACATCTCTCATGGTAACTTCCAAGTTCCCAGAATAGACTTCCATGACCATAAACTGGCTGGGGGAGGGATGTGCGGGCAGCAAGAGTGTAGCTATCAATGGTCAAAATGAGGGCATTGCACCCCAAATAAGAATTCTGCAACTGAAATTAATTTTTCATTTGATTCCCAAATTTATAGCATTGCAGAGAACAAGACACTAACAACCATTCACACCTCAGAAGTCTTATATTTGCTGTTCACATTTCCTTGGTAATTTTGCCTGCTTCTTTTCTTTGATTGCCTAGATTGGATTTTGTAATCATCAACTGAAGCTGGATTTTGGAATCATCAACTGAAGTTACTGTGATGCTAGAAATTTAGGGACTGAAGGAAAATTTTCTGGGAGAGAGGCAGAATTCTTATATGTGGGGTTAATAATGTTATTTTGACTTCCTCCCCATAGTTATACCCTGGCAGACATTGAAGAAACACTATAATTGTTTGTAGTTTGGTAAGGTGTAGTTTGATAAGTTGTGAGATTCAGTTGGGGTGGTTGTTTGAGTATTGGACTAGGGCTCTAGAGATCAAGGTTCAAGTCCCTACTCAGCCATGGAAACTCATTAGGTGACCTTGGGTAAGTCACACCCTCTCAGCCTCAGAGGAAGGCAAAAGCATCTCTGAACAAATCTTGAGAAGAAGATGCCAGCCACAGTTGCTGGCGAAACGTCAGAAACAAACTCTTCTAGACCATGGCCACACAGCCTGAAAATCCCACAAAAAACTTAAGAAAACCCCATGATAGGGTTGCCATAAATCAGAAATGAAAACTACAAATCCCAGGATTCCATCAGATGGAGCAATGGCAGTTAAAGTGGATTTAAAGTTTTATAACTGTGGCATGTGAAAGTGGCTTTGAAAAGAGAGCTGAAATCAGCTTCCCAGATCTCCTTCAGCAATGTCTGAAAAAGGACACATGTGTGTAACTCCAGGTGACACATGAATATGTCACCAGCAGCCAAGTTTATCAATGGATTAACATCCTTATTGTGAAGATCAAATAATGTTAATCATTACTACAGCCTACTGATTTCAGTGGGTCTAACCAGTATGACTAAGGACTTTATCTCATCAGTTAAAACCACAATTTACCACTGCTGTTTTCAATCCTAATTCAGGATGCATCCTGGTGTTATCATATGCAAAATGACACCAATGCCACCGACCAGGTGCAGCTCAGGTAACTTCCGGCTAGCAGCAAAAATCAGATTGCTGACTTGCAAAGCCAGGAGTTTCCTGCTTTTGAAAAGAGGCTGGTGGAGCCCACTTTCTAGGCAGAAGTTACTTGGGTTGCACCTGGCCGGCGGAATCAATAGCATTTTACATATGATAATACCAGGATACATCCTGAAATAGGATTGAAAACGGCAGCAGTAAATCACATTTTAAAGCCATGCGATAAACTCCTTAATTGGGGATGAGTACATGTTGTTTGTATGGTCATGGGTCAATTTGTCCTGTCCAAACAACAGGAAGGAATTGGCCTATGTTGTCTATTCTTTCAGATAGGATTCAGTTAATGAGAATGATATGTAAATGACAGTAAATAGTTTAAGATGATTAAGTCTAAAGCAAATTGTAGACCATTAAAGAAGAACGCTTAAATAGAATGTATTTGAAATTCAAATTTAAGTACAAAGTGAATCACACTGAGTGGGAGTGGGTGAAGAACAAACTTTTTTACATACTAAATAATGCTATGTTCTGTGTTAGTTCTTACCATACATAAAGAATGCTCAAGTTCCCCTGAAACTCCTCTGATTGACCAGTGAAAAAGGAAACCTTATGTTGGGCACTGCATTTTATCAGGAAACATTTTTCTAAAAATGAATATTCTGGCACTATTGCATAGCAGGTATGGTCATATAGAAAAAAGGTACTGTCGTAACAGCCTTCTGTAAGTATATAACATGAGCCACACCTCAGATGAAGTTGTAGTGCTTGTCATAATACCTAGAAAAGGATGTATTAGAATTAGAAAAGCAATAAACAAGGGCTATTAAAATGATCAAGTTTGCAAGTATGGAAAGCCTTCTCCAGATATGGTATAGAAAAAGAAACAATTATGAGACAATGTGATGGACATCACTATGTACACATTAGAAAAAGTTAGAAAATATGAGTGGGAAACAGTAGCTTGGAGTTATATCATGTGGAATGTGGAATGCCACTGTTTCTTATATTTCTTTAAAAACAAATAAGGGCTGAGTATGTTGCTAAGTTTTTTTTAAAGGGTGAAAATCTTTGCTTTCAGATTTCATGATGTTCAATATGATTGATACATTTTAAAGGATTGCTATTTAAATAGGCACACATATCCTACTGCATATCCTCCCATCTTCCCAGCCAAGGATCACACAGTATATATATATATATATATATATATATATATATATATATCCCACAAACTTCCATACCACCACCCTCTGAAGATGCCAGCCACAGATGCAGGTGAAACATCATGAATAAATCCTTCCAGAACATGGCCATATAGCCTGAAAACCGCACAAAAACTATCTTTAAATTCTTTGCTGATGTTCTTCAGATAGTATATTGGCATGATGGTTTGCTTTAATGCTTATCTTTAGCTCTAATATTTTTTCTTTAACTTTACTCTAACTTTTGCTTTTAGTAGTTCATGGTCTCTTCCCCAATCTGCTTTGTTTTTGGAGAGAGAATGATGCTTCTCTATCTTTTGCTTCCTATTATGTAGTCTGTTTGATTTCTGTATAGGTCATCAAGTGATGTCCATGTATACAGTTGCTTCTTGGGCTGAAGAATATGTTTGTAATGAAAAATTGTTGGTTTTATAGAATTCCATCCATGTGCCTTATCTCTTGAACCCAGGCCAAATTTTCTTACAACTGAATCTGGTCTGATTTCTATTTTTGCATTCGAGTTGATTTATTCAGGTTTAGTTTATGTGGAAGGTAATGGATGCTATTGTATGACTGCCACACAAAGTTGCCCCAAAAGGAAATGCTTCTCTATACATCTTTATAAATTAATCTCTTATTCTATGAGGGCAAAGTTCTCTCCTCTCTGTTACATGCTTGTATTGGTTCCAGAGAAATGATGTCTGCAACTAATGGTATCTGATTTTGCAACCTGGTACTTTTTGTTCCAATGAGGTAAAAAAAAAATGTTGCTGGCCTTATCAGTGCATCCCAAGAAGTGATAAATGAACCCTTTTCCTACCTCAGAGCTATGTTCTGAGATGATATGTAGGCCTTTTGTTTCTATTAATTTCAGGAAGAGTTCCACAAGAATGTGCACCAGAAGGTAGATTTCATTCTTACTTAACACCTGCACTTCTGGGTGGCCTTCTGAATCATTCTCTTAGGGCAAGAGAATGAGATATATTTGTTAGCATGTATGTGCATGCTCTCCCTCCTTCCCTCCCTCACACAGCGATACATATATGTTACTAAAAAATGTTCTTTACACTTTAGCCCTAAGGCAACCAGCCAAACTGCACAATAAATGGCAAATCTGTGATGGAATCTCCTTTTCTTCTCTAGTAATGTAAAAGTGTAAGGGCTGCCAATTTCATTCCAGTAATGCTTTCTTCCAAGGCATAAATACCCTAAAGACACCAAATCTGTCTGATCTTGGAAGCTAAGTAATGTCAATTCTGGGTAGTACTTGGATGGGTGACTGCCAACAAATACCAGGGGCTGTAGAGAGGACAGAACTGGCAAAACCACTTCTGATATCCCTTCCCTAAGAAAACTTTATGAAATTAATGGGGTCACTGTACATCTACAGGCAACTTGGAGGCACATTTACACACAACATTTCTTTCCACTTAAATTGTTTCCTGATCAAAATCTCTCACACAGGCATCTAGCTGTCTGTCTTGCTAAAGAAAGAAAAACACGCTTGTTTGTATTACTTAGGGCAATTTGTATCCTGCAAGAGGATCATTTCCATCACAGAAATGGCCCATGGCAATGGCCTGCTCAAATTTTCAGCCTCCCCCAGCATGCATACATTTTGTTTATTTTAAAAAGTGCCTTTTCCACAACTCAGAAATGTTACTTTTTGGACTACAACACCCTGAATTCCCCTAACCATGCTTTCTAATTATTTACAAAATTGTGAGCAATTTGAGGGTTTGGGGGGGGAGGTTGTTTGTTTTTTGCTTTAATATTTTGTGCTGTTTTACTCAATTGTTTCAGCCATCTCTGAATAACCTACCAGTGCCACTGAAGTGGTAGGGAGCAGGGTGTGAAAAATAATATATTAATTTGAATGTGTTAATGACCACTTCAGTGGCACTGGTAGGTTACTCAGAGATGGTTGAAACAGTTGAGTAAACCAGCATAATATTAACATGTTTTGGCATTATGCCTACTAAATGGTGGAGGTGTTGGAAGGACAATATTATATGTTTCAAGTGTAGGTTTGTGTTTTGCTGTGCAACTGTGCTGCTGCCTCATGGTGCTCCCTGGGCACTGATGTGAGGTAGGCTCTTAGTAGCATGAGAAACAACTGGAAACAAAAGTGCAAGGTTGCAGAAGGAAGGCATGACTGAGAGGGATGGCAGTGGTGGACAGAGTGAGAGGAAGAGGAGGATCATAACTGTGAAATTCTGGCCTGTAATAAAAAATGTGATGGGGGAAAGAAGGGAAGAGTACCACTGAGGACTTTATCTCACCAGCTTTTTTTCCTCACCATAATTGTGTTAGTAAAACAAGTGGGAACATAATGGTTGGCAAAAGTTCCAATTGTGGGAGTATTCTGCTTTGGTCCTTCTGCACCTGGGACCCCACCTTCCATGCTTTTCAGTGAGTGTGTGCCTTTGCCGATGTAGTTTTTACTCCATTCTTCTTGGTTTTTAGTGTT
>CM034710.1:42195054-42208064 GCA_020142125.1 Phrynosoma platyrhinos
TTTTTACACAGCCATTAAAGTTACAGGAGTCCTCTCCAGTTTTCAAACCAGCATTCCTACCATTGTCTCTCATTGGGCCTCATATCAGCCCTGTCTGCAGCATTCTGAGGAGGCATTTTCCAGTCTCCTTTGTGTGGTTATAGTACAACCACTTCAGTAGCTTCAAGTTTGCTCAGAAGGTATTTCCTTCTCTCCCCACACAGCCACACTTCACTCTTCATTGGCACAGGCTCTTCAGGATTCTGATTTTGTTGCTCTCCTTCCCTTGTTTCTTCATGTAATTCAGTGGTCACAATTTGGCAATTTCTTCATCACAGATTTGGGGGGGGGGCATTTAGTCATGCCATTTAGTCATGCAAATGTCAAATCAGAGGAAGGGATCTGCTTAGTTTTAGTCATCTTGTGGGGAATAGAAAATGAATTTAACCAAGATTGGCATTTTCTTTATTAAATCCCAAAGTCTCTCTCCGAAGTAACATTTAGCACAACAGATTAGAGGTTTCATATTTACATTAGATTTTTCAGCTCACAAAATGGTGAATGAGACAAATAAGATAATTTCCATTAACATTTCCAGTTATGGTAAGGACTTTCAATGAGTCATTTTGCTTTATACCAGTGGAGTGTTGTTGTTGTTGTTGTCGTTGTTGTTGTTATCAGACCACAGCGTATTGATTAGGCCCAAATGTATACACATAAATACACAGAAACAGATTGTCCTCAGAACTTAGGAAATCTCCCTGACTAATATCTGTATAATGTAGCATTATCTCACTAAATGTTTTTTCACCTCGCAAATATAAAACCTCAACCTCATTAGTGGCAGCAGTAATGTTTCATCCAAATAACTGAGGTGCTTTTAAATAATTGTTGGAATGACAGGAATGTAGAGATGGAAATTTGGCATTCTGAATTCTCTTTCAAAAGCAGTATATGATAAAACCCTTTTTCAGCTAATGGACAGGACAAGCGTGGTGTTAGTGCATGATTTCATGAGGTGTACAGACTACCTCTGAATATTTTCTGCCTTAGTAAATCCTATGAATTTCAAGGGATCACCATAAATTGACAAGTGACATGAAGGCACAGAGAGAGAGAGAGAGAGAGAGAGAGAGAGAGAATGAAAGGTTGGAATTTCTGTGCATCTGCTTATGGTCCAAACCCTAGATAGTCTTAGATAAGTATATGTATGTGTGTATGTGTTTGCATCCTTTCCAAACTTGTTGAGCTGGGAAACTTCAACATATATGCATTCTGAGGCTGCTCTGTCAGGAATGACTCACATTTTCATGGCCTCCACAACTAGGAAGTTTGTTCCAATTAGTTTCTGTAGTTTCACTGTCATGAGCAGATAATAATCTCAAAATTAATGCTAACAAATTCCATGGAGCCTCCACACATAGGTGTCCATCTTCACATAAGAAAAGCAATGAGGTAGGGGACTCCTTTCCTTGTGTATTGAATTTTACTACAGTCTGAATATCTGAATAGGGCTCTAGATTCAGCCCTGAAGTTAGATACCCTAATATTGACAGTGGCCTAGAGTGCATTTGGACAGCCAGGGCTAATGTGTTAACTGCACCTGTTCCTAGAGGTTACACATATCTTACAAGCATTTTAGACTAGTATAATGCACTTTGGAAAGTATTCAGAAACTTCAGATGGTCCAGACTGATGACTGAGGAACATGTGACTCCATTGTTACAACAGCTTCACTGGCTACTTGTTTATTTCTGGGCACCATTCCAAGAGCTACTTATGCCCTAATTATGAAGTTCTAGATGTCATGGGAGCAGACTGTTTGAAGGCACCATTTTCCCTTTCTAGCCAGCTGAAGTTTGGGAAAGGCCCTTCTCTCAGGAGATTATTGCATGCACCTTATCCCATCTTTTTCCGGACGGGATACACATGCATTTAACTGTCATTAATGGATCTTACCACATTATCCTGTGGCCGGGTGTATGCAGCCTGTATGCAACCCAGGCTTATCCCATGGCTTTTCAAAGATGGGATGTGTCTCTCATCTGGGAAAAGATGGGATAAGGCATGTGTGATAATCTCCATAGTGTTGTCACCACTAGAGGCATATTTGACAGGGATTGTGAGATATACCTTCTCAGTGGTCAGTCCAAGGCATCTTATGGAAACTATGGTGGTGTCTGCAAATGCCAGCATACTTCAGGAGTACCCCAGAGCTGCCCAAATCCCACCCCCCATTATCTGGGCACTCCATGGTGATTCTAGGTGGCTGTTTACAGTGCATCCCACAGTGCTGCCTACCACAATATATCACTCACTCTGAGGTCAGAACAAAGCGCCCAGCATCAGTCACATGCTGGGTACTTTGTTCTCATCTCAAATGTGTGGCAGTGGTGCCGGTGGCACTGGGCAACATAGTAGGACACGGTATAAACAGCCACCCAGTGTCGCAACAAAGGGCTTCAGATCTTCTGGAAAGATCCTAAGCAAGTGGTGAGTTACTTTAAACTGTTTTAAGGGATGTATGCAGCAGGTTTGGTGCTAAACTGGCCAGAGATCTTCCGGATAGTTCACATCAGAACTGGGGATTGGGCTTTGTGTCGTCTGGACTCCTCACCATGGGAACAGGGGCAGAACCTCTCTTTTTTTGGCCCAAAGAGACAGGGCCTAGGTTGCTCTTCTATTCCTTTGTTATCCTTCCAGTAGTACACAGAACTGTTTTTATTCAGACACACCTCTGCCATTCAATTTAGTTTGCTGGTTGAAGGATTGGGTTTTAACCAGTCATGCCTTTTTATTGTCATTTTTTTAAATGATTGGTTTGTATATTTTAATAGACTGTGAGTTGTCTGGACTCTTTAATTGTTCCTTTTTTAGCAGCCTTAGCTTGGTTGTTTGAACAATGTTGATTCCCAACTGGCCTTCAGTATTGTTGTTCACAAACCACACTACCAGACTTTCTTTAATGTCCATGAATTCCCATACACATCTGCTATCAATCATGTTTTGTATATTAGATGATGCCTCTTTTCATTGCCTTCTTGTAGTGTACGTAGAAGTTTTTAATTAGTGTTAAAGACCTACTTAAGGTTGTCCTGAGCCGCTTAGATTGTCTTCATTTAAGCGGGGTATAAATAAATTTTATTATTATTATTATGAGGTGAAAAGATGTCGTGCTAATTGGCTTTAAGAATGGATGGCCAGTTAGTTTGCTTTCTCTATTATTATTATTATTATTATTATTATTATTATTATTATTATTATTAAACTTTATTTATAAAGCACTGTAAATTTGCACAGCACTGTACATGCTGTATGTCCAAAAATTAAAACAAAAATTAAAAACCTGCCTAAGGCATACAATCTAAGAAAACAAAATAATAACATTAAAACATATCTTAAAATACAACAAACACAAATACATAATAATAATCATTCAATCAAGTTGTGAGGTGGAACGCTCCCCTAAAAACGTCTTAATTTCTACCTTAAAATTAGTTAAAGTAAACTAGTAAAGTAAATCCAGGCAGGGGAAGAGGAAATGATCGGCTGTGTCAACAGCCCATCATTACTAGATCTCAAAGCATGGGGTGGATGATACGAAGAAACAAGTGCAGCCAGATAGGGAGATGCCAGACCATGAAGGGATTTGAAAGTCAGCAGAAGAAGCTTATATTGGATTCTACAATGAATGAAGCCAATTAAGGGATACTAATAGAGGAGTGATATGATCAAAGTGACGGGAAGAAAAAATAATCCTGGCAGCAGAATGTTGCACTGAAATTAATGGATTAAGATGGGAAAAGGGAAGTCCTGTTAACAAAAGATTGCAATAATCCAGATGAGTGATAACTAATGTGTGGACCAATGTCTTGGCAGTATCTGCCAACAGAAAGGGTCTAATTTCTTTACAATTTCTCTGGTATTTTATCTCCTCATACTGATCTTCATTTTTCAAATTAACTAACTAATTTAAAATCTGTGTATGCTCACTGTCATGGCACCTGATTAGTAAGGTCAACATTCACCCCAATAAAAAGGTAAAGGTAAAAGTTTTCCCTTGATAAGATTGTTTAGTCATGTCTGACTGTAGGGGGTGGATCTCATCTCCGTTACTAAGCCAAAGAGCCATCATCATCAAAAAAAAAACAAAAACAAAAAAAAACACCTCTGTGATAATATGGCCAGCATGACTGAAAGGACACTGTTACCTTCCCACTGAAGTGGTACCTATTTATCTACTTGCACTTTTACTTGCTTTCGAACTGCTAGGTTCCTTTCGAGATTAGTGCACTCTTTTTAAAGTGCCGTATCCCTGATAGGATAGAGGTGCATTTAAATTTACAAATGGGTTTTATCACGTTCACCCATGGCTGGGTGATCGCAGCACATATACAGCTCAGATTTCAGCGAATGCAATCTGCATACAGCCTGGATGCCAGCTGGGCTTATTCTGCGGCTTTTCAAAAATGAGAAAAGCCTCAGAATAAGCCCGGCTGGCATCTAGGCTGTATATGGGCTGCATTTGCCCATCCATGGTGAATGTGATAAAATCTTTTTTTTTTTAATATGTAAACGTGCCTCTATCCTATCAGTGATAAGGCGCTTTAAAAAGAGTGTGCTGATCTCTTATTCCAAGGGAGGTGTATCAATTACTTTACTTGGACAACATCATAGTGTACTTTGAGACTGGGGAAATCTAGCCCCACTTTTTCAGGTGCTATACCAAATTAGTTTGCTTATTCATGTCTTCCCCACCTTCCAGAGAAATCTTCCATCTTTTGTCTTTTGTTTTTCAAAATTATTGTTATTTAATTATTTATTTATGTATATATATATATTTTTAGCAATACAAATCATGTGAAAATAATAACCTTAACACCTGAGAATTCTAACAAAAAGGAGTAAATACATAAATTAAGAGCTCTATGAAGACCACATACAGGTTGGTGGACGGTCATCAAGGACAGGAAATCATGTAGGTCACCCAGTTCGTCTTGCCATGGAAGGGTAGCTCCTTTGTTTGTAGGTGTCTGGATCTGGATTTATGTTTGTATGCAAACCTTTGCATACATACTGCTGCATGCATTCTCAGGTGGGCATTTTGCCTCTCCTGTTCTATTGGCTTTGCTGTATAGAAGCACAGGTAGGCAATTAGAATGACAGAAAAATGGAGAAAAGCTATTCAAGTAGATACATGAATATTTGCTTGCATGGCAGGAATCCAAAAAACCCAAACCTGCAACTAATGTGATCATGTCATCACACATCAACTGATACAGAGGGCACATGTACACAGTAGTAACACCTCCTTGCACCAATATGGATAAGTAATGGTGGTGGGGGGTCTCATGTAGATTTCCAGACCATTTCAGTTTGCATTAAAATTGATGTGTGCGCCTGTAAAGGGCACCAGGGCAAAGATACCACACTGTGGAGCTGAGATACAGCTGTCATAGAGATTCAACCTTAGACTTGATGTAATTAACTTCTAATCCTATAGTTGTTTGTTATGAGTTCTTCAAGCTTGTCACTTGCCTCTCCTGGATTCTTCAAGGTTAGCAGGATATCTCATTTCTAAAAAGGTTGGTTGCACAATAATTTATGTTAATTCCCTTGATTTGTTTCTTCCTTATTCTTCCAGTTAGCACTTCTATCATATTTGTAAACACCAAGTGAGTCAGGGAGCATGCCTACCGCATGCTTCTTTGTATGAGCTAACTAATGTTGAATCTGAACTTTTTGTCCTGAGTAGTTTTGATGAAGAATCTAACTGATTTACTGTGTTCACAGGATAAACTGTAAATGTAATGTGACATAAAAGGTTTTGTTTTTGTTTTAGAAAACCAAAAAGAAAACAAGTTAACTCTCAACTTCTGGAAAATATCTAAGGATAGTCAGTGACATTCCTACACCGAGTGTCACCCAGCGTGGGGAACAGGGCTTCCAGGGATCAGAGCTTCTGGGTGCAGTGTGCATGGCCTCCCTTAGTCCTTTCTTCTCCTCATAAGGGAAAAGATGGGACAGCTGGGGGGGATGTGCATGGGTTCCCTCAGTGCCACAGGACAGCATGGGGGGCAAGGTGCAACCAGGTATCACCCCTCTTCTGAGGTATTACCTGAAGTAGGCTGCACCACCACACACCCCTAGTGATGCCACTGAGGATAGTAACTTTTGTGATGTGACTTCAAGCTGATTCTGAGTAATGACATACCTACCCTAAGTTTACCTTGGCAAGATTTCTTCGGAGGAGGTTTGCCATTGCCTTCCTGTAAAGCTGAGAAGGTGTGACTTGCTCAGGTCAGTCAATGACCTGAGGTCATTGTGTTTTTTATGGCTGAGCAAAGATTCAAAACTTGATCTCCCAGTACTAGTACAACTGTAAAACCATTAACACACACTACTTTTTCTTTCCTTCCAAATGAAGTGTATCCATAATGTTTAATTTTCTTCTCCCTGCATTGTCTCATTGCTTCCATGACCTAATCCCTTTTGCATTTCTACTATACAGTTTGTGATAAATGTGTCAACTCAGTTGAATAAGACTGATGGTAATCTTTTTCATTCAGTAAATGAATGAAGTCTTTTATTATTATTATTATTTCAGTATTCACAAATGCTTTTGCTTTCATGATCTTGGGAGTTTCCTCCCCATTTCCAAGATGATGTCAAAGAGACTTGCAAACTTAAGAATTAAAACATCCTCATTGCCTTATGGAAATCTCCTCTGAATCCACTTGTGGAGTTACCCTCTGTGGAGAGAATGTAGAGTTGGGCTAGCCAAGCAACAGCCAATAGGGAGAGAGAGCTGGTGACAGCCAATCAAATTGAAGGCTGGAGATGAGAAATAAGTCAGTTGGTGACAATTGGAGTTAGATAGGGACAGTTAGGGGAAAAGTCCGGAAGTGAGGGACTCAGCACGCATGCAGAATTCTAAGGGGCTATGTGGATGGGCAGCTATGGGCCACCCCTGCTAGCTGTGGATTGAGGCTGCAGCAACTGCATGCCACGGCCCTGATCCTCCCTTTTGCCGCTCCTTTCAGGGGCAACAAAAGTCCACCCTAAGAACCAACTGCTCTTTCCAGTATCCTTTCCAGTGCAGCGCGTCAAAATGCTGCACCAGAAGGGCGTCCTGATTCTACGTGCCATGCATAATGGCACGCGGCATCAGGACGGTGTCAACATGTGGTTGGGGTGGCTGGCATGCAGCTGCCCCACCCCATCTCTGCCTCCAGGCTGGCCTTTGGGCCGGTCTGCAGAGGCCCTAAGCAAGGGAGTTGCTGTGGTGTAATATCCTGTGGGACATAGGGGGGTTGCAGACTGCCAGAAATAGTGCAAATTGAGTCCACTTTTAGGGTTAGTGCTAGGGAATCATGGCAATTTTTTTCTGAGACATTGAGCCTTCTCTGTCAGAGAGCTCTGGTGCCACAATAAAATACAGTTCCCATGATTCCCTAACCTTAACCCTAACCCTAAAGGTGGACTCAATTTGCACTATTTCTGGTAGTCTGCAACCCCCAATAGTTAGCCTGAGAGGCTGGTACATAATTAAGGGCCTTTGCAGACTGCCAGAAATAGTGCAAATTGAGTCCACTTTAAGGGTTAGGGTTAGTGCTAGGGAGTCATGGGAATTTCCCCCCCCCCCCCCGAAACATTGAGCCTTCTCTGTCAGAGAGTTCTGGTGCCACAATAAAATACAGTTCCCATGATTCCCTAACCCTAACCCTTAAAGTGGACTCAATTTGCACTATTTCTGGCAGTCTGCAAAGGCCCATAGTTTGAGAAAGTAACATAATATAAGGACTGTGTAGGTCCTGAGTGAAAGTAACTATTGTTCTCAGGAGAGAGTGTTGGGAAGTAATCTGTAACTGTAACAAAGTGAAGCCTTGAATGAACAAGTTCATAAAACATCTCAACAAGTGAAACATTGTTCAAGCCATTGTTCAAATATTTTTTTTTTCTGTTGTTCAAATACAAATGTGTCTGGAGCTGGAATAAATAACTGCTCCTAACAATTAAAGACCTATTATGGGTTAGAATTCCCAAGAAAAGTACCATAGGAAAATATTTAAAAGGTTATGTGGTCGTCACAAATTGGTGGCAGCGGTGGAATGACAAAACCCATGGGGCTGCCATAAGAGTAAAATAGTTGGGTGACTGATGGTCACCGTCAAACCCTCTCTTCAGTCTTTTTCTCAATTTCATAACTTATGGCTTGGTTTCTGGCATGATTTTGGCTAAATGCTTTTAAACTGATTTTTTTAAAAAAAAACACAAAACATATGTTTCTGTTTGATTGGAGTCTGGATTGCTTGAACTGTACGCATTTTGAAGAAATATAATGAAGACTGCTTATGTCTGATGGGTTATTTACTTTGTGATGAATTTGCCCTTTTTGGCCTTAATTGCCCCAAAAGTTTGTAAAAGGCTCCTTTTCAGAGCCACTGAGGTACCTGCATTGAATACACCTTGTTTTCTAATCTCTGCTTTTGAGCTTCCATCTGTTACTGCTGTTCCACATCTATAGACTCCTTAGATTCCCACCTGACATCTAAAATGTCACTGAAGTTTCCTCCCACTACAGCCATAAGAATCTAAATTGTTCTAATAGTTGTAATGCTTCTCTCTTAAAGACATCCTGCCTTTTCTTTGGATTGTAAAGTGACTTTAAAGGAGTTCCTGAGCTGTGCTGCTAGGCACACCTCCCCCATTACTCCTTTAATTGTGATGATAACTTAATGACTATTGATATAATTGTTAAGGGAAAGATAATATACCTGTTAAAAGAAATATGAGGCAACAAGTACTACTTCATATGCCGGTATAGGATTATGCAAAAGAATAGTGGAGAAATCAAGTACAGGCTGGATCTGAATTAAAAAAAAAATCCTGGCATGGTTTTGCTCAGTATCTGTCCTAGCATTTACAACCAATTCTTGGAGAAGCATACATTCATCAATTCCAAGTTATAAACTAAAGTTTGAACAGGGACAATGGCTTCCCAGCACACTACACATATTAAAAGACTGTCTTTCACAATAATTTTATGAACAGTCCATCCCCTTTTGATATTCAAAAGAAGAGTATGATTTTAGTTGAACTAGAGATGTGACGGCCCAGAAAAATTCAGAAGAGTTTTTTGTCTTGTTTCCTCCCCCCCCCCCCATCCTTATTTTTCCAAGGGAAAAAAAGATTATGGAATGTTTTCCTACTATATTACCTGTGTATGCCTGCCTACAACAGACAAAGTAAACAGTAACAGCCTCCAGAATCCCTTTTAGATAATCCACAAACAGCATAACAGAGAAAAGAGGAAAGCAGACGAGCCTTACCAACTCCCCTCAGCATGTTAAAAAAAGCATACATCTGTAAGTTAGACCACAAAATGGCTATTATAGGAAAGGTGGAGGCTGGTGAAAGGAAAAGTCATCCCTAGATGTATTCAAGTGGTCTCCAGAAGGTTCCAGACATTTTTCTTTCCTAGATAAAGGCTTATCAAACTTGGCTGTTTCTTTACACATGTACATATTGTTAGTTTTGTTTTAAAAAGTTTGCTGAAACATGTTGAACTGCTGTTCTTCTTCTTTTGTGATACAACAACCTATCCTTATTTTTTTCTATGTTATTTATACCTCTGGTACCAAATTTTCTGTTAAAGAAGCAATGTCCACAAGAAGTAATGTCCACAAAACATATCTACTTAATTTATTAAGGTACAGTTGGCCCACCATATCCATGGATTCTTTATCCATGGAATCAAGCATCCACAGCTTGAAAATATTCAAAAAAGATATAAATTCCAAAAAGCAAACCTTGGTTTTTCCATTTCATTTAAGGGACACCATTTTACCATTCATTGTATATAATGTGATTTGAGCATCCATAGAGTTTAGTATCTACAGAGGGTCCTGGAACCAAACCCCAGCGGATACCAAGGGTCCACTGTACTTGCAATGTTAAGCCAGACCAAGTTATACATAAAACATTTTACATTCCTAAGTAAAAATTGTGGCTTTCAATCAGTAAAGGGTGCTAATATTGCAGTTTTTCAAATTTTTTTGAACATTTTTGTTTTTCCTCCACCCACACCAAAAGCCCAGCATTTTTCCCCATGGGTTCAAAATTTCTGAAAATGTTGCATGTTTTGCAGAACATTGTGCTTTAATACTTAAGAGTCTATTAACAACTTACCAGATTCGGGAATTAGTTTACAAATGCCAAGGTGTTTCTGCTAATCAGACCTTTGAAGGGATGTATCCAGTGTTCATAATACAATTGTCCTTTATTTATCTAGTTTCACTTTGATTTCCTACCCACACAACAATTAGCTGCATATATACCTGAGGTTCAAATACTGTACTTCAGTCCTCTGTGGAAAATGATTTTAATCCATAAAAACATACATTAAAATTAAATTGTTAGTGTTGAAAGAGCCACAAGGCTATTGTCCCCCTTTTTAATATCTAAAATAAATGTGACATGTATGTAGCTTTTATTTAGCTTCTTGTTTTCCTTCAAGGATTCCCCAACCATGGATTGTTTGTTTGTTTATTATTGCTTTCATGTTGAGACTATTTGTGTAAAAGGTCCAAAAGGAGATAATTATTTATTTTCTGCCTGATCAAGATGGTGTTTATGATACTGTTTTTTATTTATAAATCAATGTCAATTATGTAAAGTATTTATTTTATTTATCTTGCCTTCTCCTAACATGAGGCCCAAGGCAGCTTATAATAAAGTTAAAACAAGACAGAGCTTAAAAACCTGGTGCTAAAAAAGTTAAAAGACAGTATGCTCTTAAAATACATATTGTTAACTTAAATAGTATAAAAACCTATAATGTGATAATAACTACAGCGCTCAACCCAATAAAAAGTCCCTGCAGTCAGTTATAATTCTGCAGTCAATTACAAAGTTAGATGTAGTATTTACATTCTGTGTTTTAGAATGTAGCCAACCACCAAATTTTCAATAACCCTAATATATTTACCTTTGAAGTAAAGACTGAAGTACAAATATTAGAGTACAACTTTTTTACCTTTGTGGAAAGAAGCTGGGAAATCTGAAGACAATCCTTGCAAAACAAAAACAAAAACAAAAACAAAAAAACAGAGGCTTGATCCAGACTGTTAAATCATGCTGCAATCCCTGTGCCTGTTTACTCAAAAGTAAGTCCTCTTGCGTTCAGTAAGATTCAGAAATAGTGCAAATTGACTCCACTTTTAGGGTTAGGGTTAGGGATAGGGAATCATGGGAACTGTTTTTTATTGTGGCATCAGAGCTCTCTGACAGAGAAGGCTCAATGTCTCAGAAAAAAAACAATTCTCATGATTCCCTAGCACTAACCCTAACCCTAAAAGTGGACTCAATTTGCACTATTTCTGGCAGTCTGCAACCCCCCTGACTCTCAGAAAAATGTACATAGGATTGTAACCTTGATCTGAATCGAACCCTTTGGAAACATAGGGATTTATCTGTTGTTGTTGTTAACTGCCTTCGTTGGTCTTGACCCATGGCGACCCTATGGATGAAACATCTCCAGGCCCCTCTGTCCTCTACTGCTCTGCCCAGCTCCTGCAAACTCATATTTGTGGTCTCTTTAATAAAGTCCATCCATCTTGCATGTGGCTTTCCTCTCTTTCTACTTCCCTCCACCTTTTCTAACATTATTGTCTTTTCCAACAATTCATACCTTCTTATGATGTGTCCAAAGTATGACAGTCTAAGGGCCTAAGCAGACTGCCAGAAATAGTGCACATTAAATTGAGGCACTGCCCTGGCTCAGTGCTAGGGAATCATGGAAACTGTATTTTTTTCTGGGACATTGAGCCTTCTCTGTGAGAGAGCTCTGGTGCCACAATAAATTACAGTTCCCATGATTCCCTAGCACTGAGCCAGGGCAGTGCCTCAATTTAATGTGCACTATTTCTGGCAGTCTGCTTAGACCCTAAGTCTTGTCATCTTGGCTTCTAGGGATATCTCTGGCTTGATCTGCTCTTGGACCCATTTGTTGGTCCTTTTGACTGTCCATAGAATCCTCAGCACTCTTTTCCAGCACCACATCTCAAATGAGCTGATTTTCCTCCTAGCTTTTTTATTGACTGTCCAGCTCTCACATCCATACATGGCAATATAGAATAAGATGGCTTGTATGGTTCTGACTTTTGTGCTGAGTTGTATATCTTTGCATTTTAGGATCTTTTCTAGTTCTTTCATAGCTGCCCTCCCCATTCTTAATTTTCTCCTGATTTCCTGACTGAGGTTGTCCTTTCCTGAACCCTTCTTGGACCTCTGGGATCTCTCTTTCCATGTATGGTTATGTTACAGAATTTTGAGTATCAGTTAGCTTGCATGGGAGATCAGTGCTATGGTCCTATAATTGCTGCAGTCTCTTGTGTCTCCCTTTTTGTGGATGAGGATGTATATTGATCACTTCCAATCTGTTGGCCATTGTTTTGTTTTCCATATCTGTTGACATATGTTGGTTAGCACTAGGGCTGATTCTGTCAGTGTGGACTGCAACAGTTCTTTTGGTATATCATCTGTTCCTGGAGTCTTGTTTTCTGCTATTTCTTTTATTGCAGCTTCCACTTCAGTTTTTAGAATTGGGGTTCATCTTAATATGGCCCTTCGCTCCATGTGTCCTTCATTTTGTCATCTCTTTTGTATACAGTATTTTCTGGCGTATAAGACTACTTTTTAACCCAGGAAAATCTTCTCCAAAGTCGGGGGTTGTCTTATATGCTGGGTGACAGAGGGGGAGGAAGAAGGTGTGGCATGGCAGGAGGAGGAGGAAGAGAGGAAGTCCAGGTCAGACGAGGAGGAGGAGGGGGGAGGAAGGGGTGGCGTAGTGTGGCATGAGGCAGGAAGAGGAAGCAGCAGTGGATAAGAGGTGAACCCCTATCCTGGGGTTTTCTTGGCAAGACTGGTTCAGAGGAGGTTAGCCATTGCCTTCCCCTGAGGCTGAGATTTCATCCAGTGGGTTTCGTAGCAGAGTGGGGAATCAAACCCAGGTCTCCAGAGTGGTAGTC
>CM034710.1:42214973-42228549 GCA_020142125.1 Phrynosoma platyrhinos
GGACATCGCAAATGTTTCTCTGGCAGACTAGAACATAGTCAATGAGGTACCAGTGTTTGGATTGAGGATGCATCCAGGTTGTCTTCAAGCTATATTTCTGCTGAAGATAGTGTTTGTAATATTCAGCCTTTGTTCTGCACAGAACTCTAGCAAGAGATGTCCGTTATCATTGCAGTTTCCAACACCATGCTTGCCTAAAACACCTTTGCAGGTTTCGGAGTTCTTTCCTACTCTGGCATTGAAGTCACCAAGGATAATAATTTTATCTTCTACAGGGACTTTTTGTATAAGATGGCGTAGGTCTGTGTAGAATTTATCTTTCTCTACAGGGTTGGCTTGCATAGTTGGGGCATATATACTGAAGAGAACAACATGTGTGAGGCATAAGGAAATGATGTGATCAGAGTGACCTGTTGTCAAGGTTTCGAGTTTGGAGGCAATGGAGTTTTTAATCATAAAGCCTACTCCTAAAAGATGTTTTTCAGTGTTGGGTTTGCCAGACCAGAAAAGTGTGTAGCTGGCACCATGTTCTTTAAGGCTGCCTTCCTCATGGAGATGAACTGCACTAAGAACAGTGATGTCAATATTAAGTCGTGCTAGTTCATAGGTTATTAGAGCAGAGCGACGCTCAGGACGTCCACTATCTGCAGAGTCTTGCATGGTTCTGATATTCCAGCATACAAGCATCAGTCTATTCACACCTTTGGAGGCCGGTGTGTGCCTTTGTTTCTTTGTCTTTGTTCAACCGCATCAGAAGATGCCCATTGGCCGTGGC
Organism: Phrynosoma platyrhinos; assembly: GCA_020142125.1. Lineage (NCBI taxonomy): Eukaryota > Metazoa > Chordata > Lepidosauria > Squamata > Phrynosomatidae > Phrynosoma > Phrynosoma platyrhinos. The sequence continues at coordinate 42,215,749 of CM034710.1, forward strand.
TAGCCAACCGGGTAGATGGGGATGAGCTTTCATTAGGCCACCTTTTCTAAGCCCCTCTCCATGTGGAGCAAGCAGTGCTCTCCTTAAAAAAGGCTGCTTGGTCATTCAGGATGCTGCTGAACAAGACTGTCATCTCCCGGGTCAGCCTCAAGCAAGCAAAGTCCTGAACCGACTGCATGCAGGGTTGGGTCTGCAGCTTCCAGTGCACCTTTACACCTGCCATTTCATCCCTTGCCTATCACTACTGGGCTTTTTTGGAGATTGGATTATCCTTCGAGCTTGTGCAATGGATTTTTCTGGTGGAGCACAGCGTGTACAGAACTGGCCTCACCCTTTAAACCAAAGGTTTGTCTGCTGTGGCCTTGCATGCATGGATGGTGGCAATGAGCTCCTTAGGTCATAGATTTGGTTAGAGTTTCCATCTCTTAGATGGTTGACCTTACAGGGTTAGACGAGCACCATCTGCTCGAGTTTGGGATTAGAGTTTTCCTTCTCCTAGGATGGTTACCATAAAGCTAAAGAGCCCATCCTGCCCTTTGACGCTCTTTGTCAGACCCTTTGGTTTTGACCAGTCTGGCATAGGAGGCCCTACCGGTTATGCCACCGCCAGCATAGTTCAAAACACCCACAAATTGTATTCAATGGGAAAATTAATTTAGCTCAATAATTTAGTAGCAAGAGGGTCAAGGCAACTTGTGGCTGGGAGCTTTTATAATGGTTCCAAACACAGAGAACTCCAGATACAATTTCTAAATTAATGTAGTTTACTTTTTAAAAAAGGAATTCACACACAAGCATGTGCTTTCACACACACACATACACAAGAACAAACAAAGCCAAGGTAGTAGGTAATAGTGAATTTCAAGGTTGCTAAGAGGTAATGGTGGCGCAGTGGTTAAATGCCTGTACTGCAGCCACTCACTCATAGACCACAAGGTTGCGAGTTCAATACCAGCCAGGGCTGAGGCTCGACTCAGGCCTGCATCCTTCCGAGGTCGCTAAAATGAGTACCCAGATTGTTGGGGGGCAATCAGCTCACAGTTGTAAACCGCTTAGACATCCCATAGCGTGATATGAAGCGGTATATAAATAAGCTGCTTTGCTTTGCTTTGCTAATGCTCTATCAATCTTGAAGCTCTGATTTTGGGACAGATGGACTGAAGGTGACTCAGAGCTGCCTGCAGAATGTGGGGTGGCCAGCTACTGAGGTGCCAAGTCGAAATCAAACAAAGGTTCTGTCCAGTTTCAGACTAGACTAATTTGCTATTGTCTGGGAACATGTATTTATATCCAGCCATGGATCTTAAGGGCAGGATTACAGGAGCTGATGGCTTTAAGTTACTTTCCCAAGGGAGAAAATGGGGTGCAATATGTAATTACGATTGGACAATAGGCATGAATGTTCTCAGACAAAAAAGTTTCATTCCCAGAAGAAATTTTCCTTTGTCTGCTACATGCAAACAATCTCCCAATCCAGCTCATTACCACCTTCCCATAGTGAAGGGATTATGTTGATTCCAATCTTAAGAGATCCCACTATGGCTGAGTGCCTTGGGCTTCTCCCATGCTGACCCATCTGGATCAATGTGATATACTTGGTTTCCTGTGCTGTGGAGCCCTATTTGGGCTACTTGCCTAAGACATCCCTTTTTGATATAGACTTGAAATCAAAGGTCACAGGGAGTGACTGAGAGTTGGATCTTGGGCTATAGAAAGTGGTGTGTGGGAGGGAGGTTTTGATCTGCTCAGGCAAATCATTAGGATTTCTGTTAGTAATTTGACAAACATTTCTTATTTTTGCTGAACTGTTTTTATAAATCTATGTGGACAGAGAAGAAAAAAGCCACCAGTACTGAACAGCAAAAATGAATCCCCACAACAACTAAAATTAGAGTCTGTATTTCAGGTAATGAATCCCCCAGTGCAACCACATATTTTATTTTTGTGTGCCTTCAAGTTGTTTCTGGTTTATGGTTTATTATAGGGTTTTCTTGGCAAGATTTGTTTAGAGTAGATTTGCCTTTGCCTTCCTCTGAGGCTTAGAGAGTGTGACTTGCCCAAGGTCATTCATTGGGTTTCCATGGCTAAGCAAGAATTCAAACCCTACTCTCCAAACCAATAAACCACGTTGGCTCAAAGTACATTATACTAATCATTTCAAAACTTTGCAATGGAAAATGTGAAGGACAGGGTAATTTCTGCAGCTGCTTTCCTGACTGTATGTCCCTAGTTTTGTTTTAACAAAGCTAGTTTCCATTTTGTTTCCTGGTGCTATTAAGAGTGCTGGTTCTTAGCCATAGAGCCCTAAACAATTTGGGGCCAGGATATTTGAAGGGCTGGATATTCCCAATATGATCCTATGTGAGCACTAAATCCAAGATCAGAGTTTATATGTCCCAGCCATTTTGAAGCATGTTTAGATGGGACACAAGACTTGGTCTTTTTAGTTATAGAGCTCTCTTCCTTTGTCTTTCTTGCATGATTCATCAGACGTTACTGTGGGGAAAAGCTATGTCTTTTTGTTTTTACAGTAAATCATTTTCTCTTGCTCTTAGTTTTTGTGTAAGAAGTTGGATTCTAGTACTTCAAACTGTTTTTTTAAAATTGTGTTTTATATATTTTATAAACTGTTGTGTAATCCTCTTTGTATTTATTCTTGGGGGGAAAAAGCAGAATTCTAATAAAGAAATAATCTCCACATTTCATTTTTTAAAAAATGCTTACCTGCAAAGGAAGGATGTGGTTCAATGAGATTATGTATGTCTTATGTGACAGGAAATGTGCTTTAATTTCCTGCCTCATTTGTGTGGATGAAGACGCTGACCAAATTCAGCTGATAACCCATATAATGAACTGCTGTGCTATGTGATAAGGCTATATTTAGATTACACCTGAGGTTTCTCAGCCAGCAGTTTATCTCTGTCCACAAGGAAGTCACGTCTGTATCTAACATTCCAAAGTCTTGTGCTGTCACATTGCCATTAAACAATGACAGAATAAAAACTTTCTGTACCAGAAACTGCTTTGCCTTACTTTCCTTTTGGTTCTGAGTACCATTTTTATGACTGTATGCACCCATTGCCTCACTATTTGGAGACTTGCAGCATCCTGCAAGTAGGGAGACGCTATTATATTATAGCCCATTAAAAGCAAGATCACCAAGACTTTCTGAGAATTTTGTGGGAGGAGGAAACTTGACTCTTCAGCAAAATTCCCAGTAATTTAAAAATAGCAGGCTGCAAGACTTTGCATGGAGGAGAGGGAAATTGGCACCATGGCACACAATAGAATTCATTTGGCATAAATGTACCTAGTTTGTGACCAGGGCTTTCACTCCATGCATATGATGAAATACACTTTGTTTACAAAACCTTAGTCTGCCAACTTCTACCACAGGGGGTAACTGTGTTAGTATTTTGTAGCAAAAACACAGGATCTATGGAGCCTTTGCTCCTGCGATAGATGTGGGATGTAACTTTAAGAAGGTGGATTTTATCGCATTTCCCTATTGCTGGGCAGTACGCAGCCCAAATGCAACTCAGCCCTCTTCCACAGCTTGTCAAAAACAGGAAAATCCCATTCTTGAAAAGATGCAGGAAAAGCCCGGAGAAGCCCAGGTTGCATATGGGCTGTGTACTGCCTGGTGACAGGGAAATGCGATAAGATCCACTTTCTTAAAGGCAATGCAAGAAACTCCTATCTACTAAACTCCTACCTTTATCTACTAAACACGTGTATCCTTAACAGGTCTTATTTGGCATAAACATTTGTGGACTGAAGCCCACTTTGGGCATAACTACTGTGTTAGCATTTTGTAGCAAAAACACAGGATCTATGAAGACTTTGCTCCTGCGATAGATGTGGGATGTAACTTTAAGAAGGCGGATTTTATTGCATTTCCCCATTACTGGGCAGTACGCAGTTTCCCCCTGCCCTCACAGTGCCCTGCCTACATGGCAGAGGGCAAAAGTCCTGATTCAAGTGCAGACTGTCTTCAGGACATGAGGCCAGTTCCCCACTGAATCTGGTCCATCCCTCCCTTAGTCTAGTTTAAAAAGACTTACCAGGAAAATCTGGAGCACCAATGCTGAGTGGCTGTCTACACATATGTCCCAAACGTGCCACCCTTTGCCATCACCACTGGTGCAAGTCACTCCTTCTGAGGCCACACTGAGGGGCCCAACCGTGTGACCTATGCTGAGTACCTTGTTTTTGAACCTCAGAGGAAGTAACTCAGCCAGTGTCAGTGTTAGTGGTGCCGGTACAGTGCCAGTAGTATAGCAGGGCACATGTGTAGACACCATTGCTCCAAAATATGGAGGTAACAGGGAGAATTTGGGGCACCTTCAGGGCCAGGATAATTTGGGAGCAGCCCAGAGTATTCTGGCTGGTGCAGACCTGCCCTTCAACATATGACTAAGGAGTTACCTCGGCTGGAAGATATTCATACACATGTTTGTGATGGGAGGATGTAATTATGAGTTAAGAGGGGGTGGAAATGTTAAAAGTACAAACATTTATCATTATCTTAACTGGCATTAACAAGCAACAGTTGGGTGGGAGAACAGTCATCCTAGCATAGATGAGCTGCTTAGCATGTGCATTGTGATGAAAAGTGGCATAGGACAGTTAAAGTTGTTTTCCATTTATAATGAAATATTTATTCTGCATCACTGAAGAAAATCAGATCATGTTTTCCTCCTTTCCTTTGCATCTTACCATGTTAATTAAATAGCATTTTCTTGCAGGGGCCTCCTGTGGTAGTGAAAAATCAATGGCAAAAAAAAAAAAAAAAAAAAAAAAAAAAGCGATCTGAGAATACCACTGGAAGTGTCTGTGCATGACAAAATATTGATTTTATTGTTGTTGTTTTATTTGTATTACTCTCTGACAGAGTAATGCAGGCAGGCTCTTGGAAGTGTCTCAATCATAGCATTGCCATACATTGAAGCCAATTGAAGGCAATTAACAACAAGAAACAACATATAAGCCTACTTTATAGGGTTTCTTCATATTAACTGCCAGAGCAAGTAGGTTTGGTAAGAAGTGGTAGGGGCCCATTGTCACATAGGTAATTCCATGACCATGCAAAATTCTCAACTTGGGTCTCTCCATTTCAAGTCCAGCATTGTAAACATTACTCTGTACTGGTTCTTTCAGACCAGTAACTAAAAAATGGTATAAAGGTTAAAACATAGTGGAAGAAAAAGAAACCAGCAATCAATATGCCTGATTTGCATAATTAGAATTTTTTACATCATTAGAATAATTTGTATAATATGAAAGATAGAGGCCCAGATTTGAGAAAGTGGAATATGACAACCTAGATCAGGTATGTATAGGACTAAATTGTAAAGCACATTCTTCACAGAAGCCTTTGAAACTATTTCAAAGCTAGACAGTTAAAATCACCATTATTATTATTACAGAGTTAATAGGACTACCTGCTCTTTGACTGGTTCTATATTTTATTTATTTTAAAAATTCCCTTTTCTTCTTTTCCAACAGATGTATGAAACATTTAACAATTCTGTATTAAGGCACAAATACAGAGGCTCGCGGCTTGTTAGAGTGAGGTATGTAAATCTATAGTCCAAACACATAGCAAAATCACTTCTCTTATGCAGAACTAATAGCGGGTATTTTTACCTTTGTTTATTTTATTATTATTATTATTATTATTATTATTATTATTATTATTATTATTATTTATTTTTTATTAAATACTTACCTTTGTTTATTTGTGCAAATCATTTTTAATTTAGTTGTCTACTTGATTATAGATAAATGGAGATCTTTACTTAGGAAGTAAAGCATCTTCATTAGTACACAAACTAGTGCAATTATGTAGTGTTTGGCAAACATGTGTAAGGGCCAGTTTGTGTGTCTTTGGGATTGAGCAATAAAACAAGAGAGGAAGGATAAATCCACAAGCCAGATGTGATGTAAACAGATTAGTAATAAGTGTTAGTATTTCAATAATAATAATTAGTATTCCTATACTGTGGTAGAGAATTTGTATTCCCATCAGACTCTAGTTTCCATCAATGCCAACCAGCCTCACCAATGGGAATAGTTCATCAGCATTAGAAACACCTCTATTATAGAGTTTTAATTTGTTTAAAATGCTTTATATGCATTATCTCCATACATGTAACAATGAAAATGATATGCTAATATGATTATCACGGTAACATCCAGTGGGCTAAGACTGATTGCACCTTAGGTCACTTACTAACTAGATATCTTGATGAAAGATAAGAGATAAAGGTAGTCTCTTGACATGAATGTCTAGTTGTAACTGACTGTAGGGGATGGTGCTCATCTCTGTTACTTAAGCCGAAGAGCCAGCGTTGTCTGAGGATGGTTCTGGTATTGACAGGAGCTCACCCTACCATACAGCACTCTGGCCTCGAACTGCTAACCATCAAATCTTCTTCTGATAATCAGAATTGGCATCTTAACCACTAAGCCACCACATCCCGAATATTGAGATGCAGGTGATGTGCAAGTGAAGAGAGCTGAACCATTCCCCTCCTTAATTCCTCATGAGCCATTGTTTCCTCTCCTTTTAACACTCCTCACATTAAATACCATGGCTTCATCTTGTGGTATTCTAGAATTTGTAGTTCCAGGAGGAACTAGGGCTCTCTTCCTGAGAATTCTAAGTACCACTCCCTAAACTCAAAGACATAGCTGTGTTAGTCTGGAAAATCAGTATGCAAATGGATCTTGTAGCACCTTTGAGACTAAGGACCTGTACAGACTGGCCAAAAGGGTGCCAGCCACTCCAACTCCGCCCCGATGCCACCATCATGCCGCCCACCTAATCAGATGGTGGGTGGCAGCAGGGCACTCCCTTGGCACAGCATTCACACACAAACCACCAGATCAGGTCCGCACCATGCAATTGCTGCAGCCCCAATCCGGCAAGGAAAGGGGTGGCAGGACACCACCCCTTAGGCCATCTCTTCAGCCCCTAACTGAAAGAAAGAAGTTGGTAGCATGAGCTTTCCTTAGACCACGTGCATCTGAGGAAGTAGGCTTGAAGTCTAAAAAAGCTCATGCTACTAGCTTCTTTCTTTTAGTTAGTCTCAAAGGTGCTACAAGATCCCTTCCTAAACTGTTAATCCTAGGATTCCAAAGGATAGAAACATGACAGTTAAAGAGGAATAATAGCTGTATAATTGTGTATTATGAAAGACCTCTCGGTCTTTCTTATTTTTGCTATAGGAGAAGAATCCCTGAGGAAATCATTCACAGGGAAATTAACAAGGTTGTTGAAAGCTATTCAGCTTCCCTTCCCCATACATCCCTTTCAATATAAATACCTAACTCTTAATGGATGGATCAAACCTATTAATGCACAACCATGGCTTTGATGGTGATATGTAGCTTGACTCTAAGATTACCCTACAGCAGAGGTCCCTGGACTTTTTGATCTGGGGGCCGGAGGCATGCATGCATGTACATGACTCCAGGTGCCATTTTGGAAGACAAAATGGCATCCGAGTGGTGCACATGTGCGTGCAATGCCGGGCACTATTTTGGAAGCCAAAATGGTACCCGGAGTCATGTGCATGCACGTAGCATCCGGCAGTGGGTGCGAGTGGTGGCGGTGGCGGGCCAGTAGGAAGGCCTCGGTGGGCCGGGTCTGGCCCACGGGCCGTAGTTTGAAGACCCCTGCCCTACAGGCTGGTAATTTACATAATGTTTGATTTGAGGATTGTACAGTCTAAACAGGTAGTCTACACCAGTTCTCAGTTCAAGTGTTGTGGTCATTTTATTGTTTGCTGTATATATGAGTATATGTTTAATGTATATATGAGTTCATCAAGACAATCAAATGTTGCAAAATAGCCATTTCTTTAAGAGTGAGCCAGTGGTAACTATAATCTATAAAGCACAGGCTGATCTGAAATTCTTTGCTGTGCTCCATTATCCAGCATATACTTGTAATATGGTCACTCATGCCTCTTCCTCTTTTGAACCCAGTTTGGATATCTGCCATTCTCACCCCATATATGGTAAAAGTCTTTGTTATAGAATTTTGAGCATACCTTTGCATGCACAGGGAGATTAATGCAATGGTCCAGTAGGTTACTGAAATCCCTGGAGTCCCCTTTCTTGGGGATTGGAATGTATATTGAGCATTTCCAATCTGCAAGCAACTCTTTTGTTTATCATGTTTGTTGGCAGATTTGGGTTGGAACTGGTATACCATCTGTTCCTAGTGATTTATTTTTTCCAAATATTTTGAATGCAGCTTCCATTTCATTTTGTAAAATTGTGGGCTCATCTTCAAATGTTTCTTCCTTGTATTAATCTGTCATCCTTTCATCATTCCCTTGGAGTGTGGTGGAGTCTCCTTCTTTGGAGGCTTTTAAACACAGGCTGGATGGCTATCTGTCAGAGGTGCTTTGAGTGTGTATTCCTGTATGGCAGAGGAATGGACTGCATGGCCCTTGTGGTCTCTTCCAACTCCATGACTCTATTATTTTATTTATTTTATATAGTTTTTCAATGTATTGTTTACATCGTCTTTTTTCTTCTTGATCATGTAGTGTGTTCCCCTGCTAATTGTAGAGCATCCCCACTCTTGTTTTAAATTTCCTGTTGATTTGGTTTCTCAGATGTGGAAAAGTTCTTATACCTTTTTGTTGTCATCTTCTACTTTTCTGCACTGATTGCCTCTGTGCACATGTTGCTCAACAATTGCATTCAGAATTCTGACTATTTCTGTCATCTGTTATTTTTGCTTCTCATCTGTCCTTAACTGTGTGAAGAATTTCATCTAACATCTAATTAGACTTTTGCTTCTTTTGTCTGCAGATAGTATCTTTTTGCACCCTGACAATTGTCCCTAGCTTTGATTGAGAGTTCTTCGGGTTCCTAATTAATTAGGTTTAATAGTACAATTCTAGTTTTTACATTATCTTTAAATTCTACAGGGATCTTCCTTGTGTTGTATTTTGGAACAATGATTGATTTAGTGCTTTTAAGCTTTATTCTTCTTTAGTTTTAGTTTTTTAATATGAGAAGATAATGGTTTGTGCCACAGTCTGCTTCAGATCTTGTTTTCACAGATAGTGTGAACCTTTTCTTCCAGTATAGTCTATTTGATTTCTATGTTTGCCCTCAGGTGATGACCATGTATATAGTTGTCTCTGGTTTAGGAATGTAATTCTTCACTAAGGCCTAAGCAGACTGCCAGAAATAGTGCACATTAAATTGAGGCACTGCCCTGGCTCAGTGCTAGGGAATCATGGGAACTGTAATTTATTGTGGCACCAGAGCTCTCTGACAGAGAAGGCTCAATGTCTCAGAAAAAAATACAATTCCCATGATTCCCTAGCACTGAGCCAGGGCAGTGCCTCAATTTAATGTGCACTATTTCTGGCAGTTTGCTTAGGCCCTAAGAATATATCCACACTGCAGAATTAAAACAGTTTCACACTTCTTTAACTGTCATGGCTCCATCCAGGGATCTGTAGTTTGATGAGGTGTTTAGCCTGGTCTGTCATAGCGGTCTGGTATCTCACCAAACTACAGATCCCAGGACTTTGCTTTGAAACTGCTTTGATTCTGTAGCATGGATAACTCTAAAGCTTCTTTTCCCCCCAAAGTTAGTAGTGAGTAATTTCAGCAGTTTTCTTCCCACTCTGAGAGTGTCCAGAAACCATGCAGTTTTTGAAAGCTGTTTACAATTCAGAACTTATTCTGCAAAAATTCATACATGGCTGATTTTCATAGAAAACAGTGGCTTTTGCATAAAAAACAGCAGGAAATTATGTTTCTACATTGAAATATTAATTTCTACACAAAACATGATGTTTTCTGCACAGAAATTCTGTTTTCTTTGCAAAGCACCATGTGCAAATTTTGCACAGAATATTCTCATTAGCCCAGGATTCTACAGCCCAGGGTACTTTTTCACTGCTTTTCAAATACTTTTAAATATTCTTTCCAGCCCTACTTTGGGTGCCTAAAGAATATATTTGTGATGAGCCAACTGTTGGCCTCACAACGTTCAATCAGTTGCTTTCTCCTGCTTCATTTCTTGATCCTAGGCCAAATTTCCCGACAATATTTGGTTCTGTTCTGTTTCCCATTTTGATGTGTGATCAGTTCCCTCCTGGACTGCAATATAGTATCTTTGACTTTCTTATTATACCTCTGTAGTTGAACCATAAACTTTGATTATGACTGTACTGATGGGTTTCTCCTAAAGTCTTATTGATATGATTCTATCAGACTTTGTACAATTTCCCAAGCTGCTTTTGTTACATCTCCCATCACTATTAATGCCACCACATTTCTTCTTTAATTTTCATTTCCTGAGTGAAACACATTGTCCCATTCCTGTTTACTTTAGTTCACTCATTCCAAGTATTGCAATGTTTATACATTCAATTTCTTGTTTTAAAATGTCTAGCTTCTCGTTATTCATTCTTCTCACATTCCATGTTCCTTTAATATGTGTTATACATCATTGGACTTAACTTTCACTTCTGAGCACATCATAGCTGAATGCCCTTTTGGTCTGAGTCCAGTTGTGTCATTAGCTACAGTGCTACCCATACCTGTCGTCTGCTCTTCCCAAGTAGCTGAGTGCCTTCCAACCTTGGAGTCTCATATTTTGGCACTCTCTCTTGTTTCATTTCAGATTGTCTCATCAAGGTAAAAGACTTCAGGAATGGTTTACCATTGCCATTTTTTTGCACAGTATTAACAAGCATCAGCTATGGTACCACTGCCATTGTCTCAGAGGTTCTCCAACAGGGCAGTTGCATCCCTTGAGCTGATGTCACCTGGTGCAGATGCCTGGAAAGGGCTGCTGCAAGGGTGGCAGCAGTGGTGATAGCCTGCCTGTCTGCCCCTCCCTTCCTTCCCCTTCTCTCACTACCTTGATCACCTGCCTCCCTGGTCATCAAGCTAGCTAAGAGAGGGCTGCTAGGGGGTAGGTGGATAGCCAGGCAGGTGAGGCAGCAGAAGGGGATGGAAGAGGTGTGTACTGCCTCTCCTTCTTTGCTACCTTGGATCCCTCAGCAGAGAGACTCTCACACTCACACTTCTTTTTCTGATGCCTTAGTTTCCTCAGCCAAGAGAGCCATGGCAGCGGAGAAGCCAGGAGGGATGAGCACTCACAGAAAACAAGCTTGTTCCATCCTCAATATAATATGCTTTCAACTATTTAAACATGGCTATCATGTCACCTCTTAACCTGCACTTCTCCGTAGCTACTCTTCATAAATTTCCAGAACTTATCGTTTTGGTTGCCCTCTAGGTCAATATGTTTCTTGAATTGTGGGAACTGGGCAAAGTATTCCAAGTGAGATCTGACCAAGGGAGAATAGAGTGGTACTATTACTTCCTTCTAGATACTATTCAGTGTAGAATTGTATTAGCTTTTTTATCTGCTGCCTCACATTGTTAGCTTATGTTAAGCTTGTGGTCTACTAAAATGTCTTGATTAATTTTACATGTTGTCAGGACAGGTGACACCCATCCTATATCTGTACATTTAATTTAATTTAATTTAATTTATGTTTATCTTTTTGCCTAAGGCTTTGTTTGTATTGGCCAGGGACAGCCCAGAGCATCCTGATCACACAGCTGCCCTGACCTGCCCCTGTTACTTAGCCCTCCATTCCTCTGGTGTGCTGGCTATCTGCATAGGCATCCCACTGGGCTACCTTGCTTATCTGCTACCACTGCCACAGGTTACTCGCTTCTGAAGTCAGAATGAGATACCCAGCAATGGTTACATGCTGGGCACCTGCTTCTTACCTCAGAACAAGTGATGGTGGTGGTGACTACTCCAGGCATCTTAGCAAGATGCCCATGCAGACAGCTGCTGCACCATGGAAATGGAGAGCTCTGGGTCTTCCCCAAAGATCTGCAGTAATAGGTTTTTACATATGTTTTAACTTTATTTTGCCCTTGTTCTGATGTGAGATGTGTCATCTGTGAGATAGCATCTGGACCAGGGTTTGGGCCATGTGTTGTCCAAACAGGATGCAGAATGGGGGGGGGAACAGGTCTTTTGGCAAATACAGACAAGGCCTGTGTGAAGCACCCTCAATTTCTCCCTGCTGGAATTCCTTTTGGAAATTACCGCACCCTTAAATCCCACCAGGAGAGGCAGAGGATCTAAAAGACGAAAATAAGTATTATCATACTTACCCGTGCCTGGGTCTCCCACATTAGACAAACTTTTAATGAAGAGCCAGACTAAATGTGCCAAACAGCTACTGGGCAATAAGACTAGAGAGCTGGACCAGAACTTACAAAGGAGATTATTGCACCCTTAATTCCTGCTGGGAGAGAGATGCGGGATCTAAAAGATGAAAATGGGTATTATCATACTTACCTGTGCCCAGGCTTAGGCAGCCCATATCCTCCCGGGCAGCCTGTCTGCAGCCCAGACTTCTGTCACAACTTTTTCAAGAATGAGATTTTCCTTTTTTTAAAAAAAAAGCTGCAGCAGAAGTCTGGGTTGCAGAGGGGCTACCTGGGAGGATATGGACTGCCTACAGTCTGGGCACGGGTAAGTATGATAATACCCATTTTCATCTTTTAGATCTCACGTCTCTCTTCCAGCAGGATTTAAGGGTGCGATAATCTCCTTTGTTAGTTTTGGCCCAGCTCTCTAGTCTTGTTGCCCAGTAGCTGTTTGGCACATTTAGTCTGGCTCTTCATTAAAAGTTTGTCTAATGTGGGAGACCCTTCCAGCAGCAGTGCTTCTGGCAGCATAGGACGTTATCACACTGGCCCTAAAGCAGAAAGAATTCAGCATCA
>CM034710.1:42233653-42253598 GCA_020142125.1 Phrynosoma platyrhinos
TTAGACAGCTTCAAGAGGGCTGTCAAGAAGGATCTCTTCCGGCAGGCCTTTCTAGATTAAATCATCCCAGCCTCGAGCACTCCCACCCCAGTGGTCCTTACGTGGCCCCATCTAAGAATGGCGAGGATTACTGCGTGGGTTTTATTATTGGGTTTTAATTGTTTTGTTGATTGTGGATTTTAATTTCTCCAGATTTAATACTGTTTTAAGAGGAGGAGGGTTGGATTGGGTTATTGTACTGTTTTTATTGTTGTAAGCCGCCTTGATTGGCATTTTATTATTTTATTATTATTATTTATTACTGTGAGGCCACCACATGCCCACTAAAAGGATATTGGTGACTGGCCAACAATTTTCCATTAAGATAACATTCAGGGAAGGTTCCCCCCCGCAATAGTGGCATCACTACAGCCCCTTTTTAGGTAGGATAGGAACTTATTTTCCACAGTGAGATTCACCCCGTCTGGCTACTTTTAAGTGCCACAAACAGCGTAGATCCAGTACACATGTCATGACTCTCACTTCTGCAAGAATCCTGTCCATATCCTCAAAGTGCACAAACTGAAACACATCCAATATCATAGGAGAATCTGGAGCCATGTTACACCCAGTGGATCTATAACTACTGCAACATTCATGTCAGAGTAGATTTGAGTGATTTTATCCACATAGGGGGGAAGCAGACGAGAGCTTCCAGGACGCCACGGGGCGGTGCGCTGCGGGACCGCGGCATCCACACCGCGGCGCACCCTCGGCACCTCTGAAAGGAGCGCAAAATCAGCGCTCCTTTCAGAAGTCAGTGAAAGTGCGCCCTAAAAGCGTAGGGCGCACTTTCACTGACTTATCCGCCGCAGCGTGTGCAGACGCTGTGGCGGGAGGTTGCCCTCGGAGCGTTGGCCGTGCTGAGGGCCAGAAGCTCTGAGGGCAACCTCGGGAGGAGGAAGGGGCGCCGATTGTGTGGCTGCCCCTCCTCTTCCTTGCCTCAAGGACGGCGCAATTAGCCGTCTGCCGAGGCCCAAAGTGTCAAGCAAAGTCTTCATAGTGGGCTGTTGAGTCTACATGCTGTTTTTATGAGGCAGAGCAGAAAATGCCCTGCCTATTCAAGACAATCCCTTATTTAATGACACTGTGCAGACATAATAGCAGCAGAGAAGAAGAGTCACATGCCTTGGCAACAGGAGAATCTCCAAGAATTTTCAGGAAACTATCCATATCCATAAGCCTCCTGTAGTGGACCATCTTAATCAGGCACTCACCCTGTTTGAATGTCTAAACCCAATTAGGTAGTGATCTGACAATTACAACAGAATTATGGTGGCTTTCTACACACCCAGAACACCCACATCATCCTGCCCAGCACAACCTAGTCTAGAATGTGGTCAGCCAAATGGGTGGTACTAGATATTACTTGGGACAAACCCATGGTGATCATTAAGGACAAGTCCTGAGCTGCTCCTGACAGAGTGGTCTCTGTATGAAAGTTGGAATCTCCGAGGACAACAAGAACCACAACTGAGCACCATAGCTGACACTAGGGGCCTTTACAGAGTGCCAGAAATAATGCAGCTTGAGGCCACTTTAACTGTCCTGGTTTAGTGCTAGGGAATTATGGGAATTGTAGGTTTTTTTTCTGAGACATTGACCCTTCTCTGTCAGAGAGCTCTGGTGCCACAATAAACTACAGTCCAATGATTCCTTACCACTGAGCCAGGACAGTTAAAATGGCCTCAAGCTGCATTATTTCTGTCAGTCTGTAAAGGCCCTATCTCAGCCAGAATGGGAGGGAGACTGTTGCATAGCAGGATGGACAGTACACCAACAAAATCCCTATTCTATTCTAGCTACCCACCATTTAAATACACATGCTCAGACCCAGTAAGCTGTGGGACAGGACACCTGGTGAAAGAGATGGAACTTGGATACCTTGCTGCCATGTACTCAGATGTTATCATTGTAAACTCTTTTCTTTTTTTGAAAAGGTGTTATCTTTACCCTTGTTCCTATCAGGAATAAAGGGTGTGGTCATCTTTTTGTAAAGTTGCTTCTGTTCCTCTCTACTTTCCTAAAATGATTTTGCCTAATGTAAACTGCTTTCTGCCATAATAGGTGGCAGAAATAGAGTAAACAGCATATTTATGTCCAAGAAACGGTACAGCTGATTGTGTCTGTCACTAGCTCTTTAATATGGATTTTAAAGATGATTTATTAAAGGGTGACAGGATGTACTGTGGTATTTGTAAAGGTGTGCCTGAGAGAACTGGTCTTAATTTGTGTGTGTGGCGCAGCACAGGAAGAAAGGGTGAGGCAAGGGTGAGGACAGGAGGGAAAACACTGTGGAAAGTTCAGAGGAACACCCATGATAAAGTCAATGAGATAATAAGTTCTATATCGTCTTAATTGTGATTTTTATTTAATTTAATAGCATGTTGACAGCCTTTGGCAGTTAGGGCTACATTTTAAATTCTTTAAAATCAAGACACTACTTTCTGATTTTGCACATGCATGTATATCCCTTTCTCATTCAACATTTGATGACTTTTAGCAGTGTGAATTGTCTCCACTGGGGGAAAAAATCCCCTTTGAGTTTGCACTGGATGGCAAGGATATTCTGTCAGAGATGATTAGCAGGGTTTATTTACACATATGCTATTCATCGTAATTTACTCTATAGGCAATGTGGGATGAATTAGCCTCAGTAATACCTTTGAAATGCTTGTGGGATGATAAAGCAAATTGTTCATCAAAAATGTTTCTCTGCAAGCAGCACAGAACAAACCTACTAGATTTTTTTACATGACTAGTAGTGAATGAGAACCATCCACATTGATGGTTTGAATGGGCCAGGCATTTCTGAACCTTTAAACAAAAATTCTAGAGAAAACCTGGGCTTTTTCTATAAATTCTGCAAAGTATGGACAAATCCACTGTGGAAAAATTGGCATCTCCACTGCCAGCAACCGTTTCACTTGCTAGTTTCCCTTCCTCTATTATTATTTTTTTCTAGAAGTTTGGGGATATTTTTCATTGCCTTTCACATTTCAGGACGTTGTGAAATTTTGTGAAGGTTTCATTTGCACACAAAATGTTTGGAGTACAACTTGTTTGCACAAAAAGTGCTCATCTTTTTGCTCTTGTATAGAGATGAAAAATCTTGCAGCAGTGTACAGATTTTTCAACAGGGTATTTCAATGTGTTGAGACAGCCTTTCTTGTCAAAAATCAGAACATTTGTGAATCTTCTTTATCTTTCTACAATTATCAAGTTGTCTGCACGGGGGGGGGGGGGGGGGGGGGGACAGAAGTCAAGTTTGTGAGTTGTTCCTCACTCTCTGCAAAGAATGCTTCTGGGCCCAGAAACAGATGTCAGTTTCTTCAAATACTCAGTTCTGGTTTCTTCCTTTTCACCCCTTGATAGTTTTTAGGAAATGGAAAAGTATAGATGAGAAAATAGATGGTGAAGCACTACAGTCTTAGGAGATTATCACACTGTCAATTCACCTGCAGGATAGATGCGGGATTTAATAATCAAAGATGGATTTTATCACACTGCCCTATAACTAAGCATTATACAACCCATATGCAACCCACACTTCTTCAGGCTTCTTGCACAATTTTTCAAGAACAGGAAAATCCCGTTCTTGAAAAACTGTGCGAAAAGCCTAGAGAAATGCGAATTGCATACTGCCCAGCTATGGGGCAGTGCAATAAAATCTGTCTTGCGGGTGAACTGCAGTGCGATAATCACCTACATATGCAGTTGCAGATCGGTGAGTGGGCTCAGCTGAGGAATTTCCAAACTGATGGAGTTTGTGCCTTAACACCCTCTTTCTCATATTCTTAATCAGTATTGATGTGTAGAGGCTGAAAATGTTACTTTTTAAAAATTATATTTCCCAGAATAACCTAGCCAATTAGTGGGGAATTCAAAGCTTGTTGTTTCCTTTTGCCATTTTGCATAATTTCAAAATGCTGATATAAAGATGTGTAAATAGAGGTACACTAATGTCTCCTCATTCCTGAATCATAGCACTTGCAATAATTATTTGCAAGTGTGTTTGCATGGTGTAGCTATGATGTCACCAGTAATATGCTACAGGAACCTTTGGGTAGGGAGAAGAAGCCACTTCTGAATAGGAGGCATAGGGAGGACATTCCAAAAGCAGCACTGCTGTGTAAGGTCCATTGCTTCCAGTGAGTGTTGTTCATAGCCCTCAAAAGTGTTGTCCCCTTCCATACTATTTAAACATGTTGGGCAAAAACAGAAAGGCAGAGAGATTATTTGACAACCTGTTACAGCATATCTGTTACTGAAAATAAGAACTGGATCCAAAGCAAAATGCATGACTGGGCTCTCCTACCTAAATTTAAAAGGTAGAGGTATTCCTGTTGTCAAGGTTGTCAAGTTGTGTCTGACCATAGGGGTGGTGCTCATCTCCGTTGCTAAGCCTACTCTGTCATCATATGGCCAGCATGATTTCACAGAACACTGTTTACCTTCCCACCGAAGTGGTACCTATTTATCTACTTGCATTTGCATGCTTTTGAATTGCTAGGTTGGCAGAAGCTGGGACTAGTGACAGGAGCTCACCCCATCATGCAGCACCTGGGCCTAAACTGCCAACCTGCTGATCTTGCAATCAACAGAGTCTTAACCACTTGAGCCACTGCATCCCTTCCTAAATTTAGGAATGGATAATATAGCTACCTTAGGTTGCTGCAATATGAAAAAAATGTTTGCAGTGTACTGTTAGTTTATCTTCACTGTCCAGGACCCCAGCCCTGCAGAGACTTTGCCCCATATTCATCTCTCTCCTTAGCCCGGGTAGAGCAATGGTGACATTCTTCTTGACCGCAGACAAAGGAACTGCACATTGCACTGATTCTCTGCCCCTTGTAGCAATCACAAAACCATCTCTTTCCTTTCAGATGTTTTCCTAATTCAGGAAATATATCTATCCCTATATATGTATATTACATTTTTAAAAGGCTCCAAAGAGGCATAAATATGGTAAACTCAGAAGGTGCTTAGTGGGTGGGAAGATGGATAGCCTGGTGAAGCATTGTATAAGAGGTAAAAAGGAAAAGACAAATTTTGAAGCAAGTAAGCATGCCCTTTGATCAGTGTCCATATGTGTTTGTATATGGGTGAGCCAAGCCAGACTTAGTAGTTTAAAATTGACACAGCAGCCTTTTAAGTATGAATCCATATTCACATAATGGTATGAAACATAATTGTTCAGCCACAAATTAAATGTAGGCCATGATTCTATATCATCAACTTATATAGATTCTATATCATCTATATCAACTACCCTAGTTACATAGCAAAGTAGTATTGGCTAGCCTACCCCCCCCCCATCTGCACTTACTGGGCAGCAGCTGGTGCAAGTGACAGGGGTCTGTTCCCCTATTAGCTGGGAAGTAGGTGGCTGATATCCCTATCCTTCTTCCACAAATGATCTCCCATGCAATGGTCCAAAGCAGGATTCCTGTCATAATTCCCCATCATACTGTAGATAGCTTTGGGAGGAGGGAGGTGGGAATATCAGTCAGCTGCTTCCTAACTGACAGGAGAATAGACCTCTATTGCTTGCAGTGGCTGATACTCAACAAATGGGGATTTGGGGACTTTTACCACCCCTACAAACTCCCTAAACTAGTGAATATGTAGGGATCATGAATATGAAGCAATCACAAACATGTAACCCTAGGTTAATCATTTGTAAATACGACAATGAATTCTGTCCATTGACTATCTTCTATTTGTTGAAAGTCTTCTGAAGTGATTAGTGCAAAGTTTTCATGTAAAGATGTTTCACTCCTTGCTTATTTACATACATTTCTTGTGTTGATACATGATTCTGTAAAAATTGTAATGCTGGGAATTTTCTTTCTCAAGTCTAGAATAGCAAAATTTCTTCTGCATTTTAAAAAAATCTAAATAATTTTTAACAAGTAACTCCTATTATGAACATTAATTTTGTGAATTTATATCAGTAAAATATCCTTATGAATATCATGTTAATTCGTGAGTTAATATTTGTTTTTTAAAAAAAACACCAGCAGACTGTTTTCTGTAAATGTCATGCTAACAATAACAATAACAATAACAAATTATTTATTTATAGCCCACCCAGTCACAAGGAATCCGGGTGGGTTACAGCAATAAAAATACATAGAAATACTAATGATTGTGACTTGGTCTCTTTCACTTCATTCACGCATATCACTTTCAGTTTTTTCTCTTTATCTTTGGAATCTTTGCATTCTCAGCCATCTGCTGATATTAACTCTGCCTTGACTGCTTAGACTGAATTTGTTTAATTGTTTAGCTGTTGTATCCTGAGTTTACTGCTTTTATTTATTTATTTAATCTGAAATATTTATATTCTGCTTTATATAATGTGTGTGTGTGTGTGTGTGTGTAAAAATTTATAGATCAGAATTCAATTCCCTGCTCAGCTATAGAAGCCCACTGGGTGACCTTGGGCAAGTCACATTCTCTTAGCTTTAGAGGAAGACGATGGCAAACAATCTCTGAAATAGGGTTTCTGCTTAGACTGAATTTGCTTAATTGTTTAGCTGTTGTATCCTGAGTTTATTGCTTTTATTTATTTATCTAATCTGAAATATTTATATTCTGCTTTATCTCTAACAACTCAAAGCAGCTTGCAACAAATTATTCCACCAGTAACTTATACATCATGCACCAATGTGGAATAGTGATTTTAGTATTGGACTAAGGGCCTCGGCAGACGGCTTATTGAGCCGTCTTGGAGGCAAAGCTGCCAGCCCTCCAAGCTGCCAGCCCTCCGCACAGCCGGCGCGCCGAGGGCAACCTCCCACCGCAGCGTCCTCACATGCTGCGGCGGAAAAGACAGGGAAAGTGTGCCTAAGCGTTTAGGGCTCACTTTCCCTGTCTTCTAAAAGGAGCGCCAATTTGGAGCTCCTTTTAGGGTCGCCGCAGGAGCGTTGCAGTGCGGAGGCTGCGGTCCCGCGGCTCTCCGGACCAGGGCATCCCCGACGCCCTGGTCTGCATCCCCCCTAAGACTCTATGATATCAGAATTCAGTTCCCTGCTCAGCTATGGAAATCCACTGGGGGACTTGGGCAAGTCACATTCTCTTAGCTTTAGAGGAAGGTGATAACAAACGGTCTTTGAATAGGGTTTCTGTATGTTGAAATCAACTTGGAAGGCTCATAACAATAAACATTTATATATCATATCTCAGGGAAGGTACCTATTGTTCTCCCCTCTAAATGATGGTGGTGATAGAGATGATTGGCACCTCCAGATGGGAAAAAGTCTCTGGAAGTTCCAGCTTTTGTTCTTGGACTAAGCCAATTTTATTTTGGAAATTCATATGATGTTTTCCTTATTCCAAATTATTTTGTGGGACCTCCTGGCATTACTAAAGACTTTTCATTCCCATTCCTCAGATGGGTTTAAATTAACACAATTTAATGAATTGTGAAATGAAATGTATCTGAACTTGCATATGTGTTTCTGTTACCTCAGAAGCAGTAAGGATAGCCACTGCAAAGTAAATGCAGCTGTACATCTGGAAGAAACAGATTTTACAGAGATCAAGTGAATGAAAGTGGAACCCTAACACAAAAATAAAATTATCTCAGTGCCTAACTGGTGTAATACTGCTAAAACACTTTGACTTTAATTCCTGAATAATAATTTAAAAAGCTGAATAAAAATGAGTGAAAATTGATTTCTGAAATGTTCCATGAGAGTGACTCTGACACATGACTGGAGGAGAGGAGAGAGGGGGGAAGTAATCCACAATATTCAAGAAGCAGACCGAATGCAAACTCATGAATATGCAGGTACACAAAAGGATTGGAAAGTCTTGATACTTGTTGATATTGTTTTAGTCATTTCAAGGGTTCTAATGATAGTAATAGTAGTAGTAATAGTCATCATCATCATCATCTTGTTATCCTTTTCTCACATAACTACCATTTCAGTTCTTTTCAACTTATCACTAGTGAAGAATCTCAGGGTAAAATCGTGTGTGCTTGTGAAAATAAATAGACTAATCATCAAGTGTTTTGTGATTTGGTTGTCTTTCAGCCCAGACACAGGTGGAGTGATTGCACAAGTTGTGCTCATGTTTCTGTTCTCCTCTGCTGATGATAGCATGGTGCTGCGGTCAACAGTCAACAGAGTTTTGCGGCAGGGGTTGCAAATGTATCCTGGGTCTGCACGCATCGATCTTTCCTCTTCCTCCCTCACAGGCAAGTGTCTAGAGTTGTTTCATTGACTTGGATTTGGTCCAAGCTTGTTGATTTTTGCTTGCATTTTGGATGTTGATTTAGCTAAGTATTTTACTCAACCTTGGCAAAATCTCAATGGGAACTGTGGATCTTGATTTCAATAGAACAATACCCATTATGATTTAGCCATGAGTCATATTCTTGATTGCTTTAAAAGGGGTAATGCTAATAGAACTGATATAAGGCTGTCACTTAAAAAGTTTGTTTCCTGTCACCCCTATGAAATATTTTGCATAGTCTTAATAATTACTACAGATGCAGGATACTCTTCGTACTCTGTTGAAGTGATGCTGTACAGCAAACAGTTCTAAAAACTCTCCTGTTACACAAATTCCCAACTTCATACAAGGAATCTATTAGGGTGATTTCTTCTCGTTTCCTTCTGGAGACTCCTTCTGGGCAGGTCTCAGAGGGTGCTGCTTGGGGACAGTAGCTCCAATAAAACGGAGCTCACCTATGGGGTTCCACAGGGTGCTATTCTGTCCCCAGTGTTATTCAACATCTATATGAAGCCGCTGGGTGAGATCATACGGAGTTATGGAGCTGGGTGTTATCAGTATGCTGATGACACTCAGATCTATTTCTCTGTGTCTCGTTCATCGGGCTCAAATTCCGATGGCATCTCCTCTCTCAATGAATGTCTTCGGGCAGTAATGGGCTGGATGAGGAAAAAGAAATTGAAGCTGAATCTGGACAAGATGGAGGCGCTCATGGTAGCGGCCCCAAAACCAAGAATTGGGTTGCAACCTCCAGTCCTGGATGGGGTCACACTCTCCTCCAGTGACTGTGTTCGCAGTCTGGGGGTGCTCCTCAACTCGTCGCTCCTGATGGTGAATCAGGTGAATGCGACAGTCAGGAGCACCTGCTATCAGCTTCGGCTGATACGCCAGCTGGCCCCTTTCTGGAAGTAAAGGATCTCGAAACTGTTGTGCACGTGCTGGTAACCTCACGTCTGGACTTCTGTAATGCGCTCTACACGGGGCTACCCTTGTGCTTGGTTCAGAAACTGCAGCTAGTTCAGAATATGGCGGTCAGAATAGTGTCAGGAATATCTGGAGGGGCCATATTTGCCAGTATTAAGATCCCTCCACTGGCTGCCTATTAGTTTCTGGGCCCAGTACAAGGTGTTGGTTATCATCTTTAAAGCCCTAAATGGCTTGGGTCCAAACTATCTCCGGAACCGCCTTCTCCCCTACAATCCTCCCCGCGCACTCCAGTCCTCTGGGAGAAATTTGTTGCAGCCACAAAGATCTAGGCTTTCAACTACCTCCCAGAGGGCTTTTTCTGTTGTTGCCTCCAGATTGTGGAACGGCCTGCCAGATGAGATCCACCAGTTGACATCTTTAGACAGCTTTAAAAAAGCTGTCAAGACTGACCTCTTCTGGCAGGCCTTTCCAGAATAGTCTACCCCGGCCTCAGGAACTCTCAGGAATTCTCAGTTTTTTTCTGGGAATTCCTCCTAGAGACTCCTTTTAAAGTTTCATGTAAAGTGGCACAAGGTCGCTGTTTTCTGCCCCCTCTTCCTGTTATTAATATTGTTGCAGCTAACTTGCAGTATTTTATTCTATTGATTTTTAATTCTATTTGATTTAATATTTTTATGGGGTTAGGGAGTGGGTTGGGATGGGATTGGGATGTAATGTATTTTTTAACTTGTTAGCTGCCCAATTGTTCTAAGAGGAGCAGGGTATAAATAAATTTTATTATTTATTATTATTTATTATTATGGAGATTCTTAAGTGAACCTCAGTGAACAACTAACTGCATGAAAACAAAAGGGATGAAAGAGAAGACCTGAACTATCTGTATTGTACGTATTACACAATTAACAGAAAGTCAGCTGGTAGTGGTTCATAAAGTGTCTAGTTGTATTAAATTTGAGCCTTTGCAGACTGCCAGAAATAGTGCAAATTGAGTCCACTTAAAGGGTTAGGGTTAGTTGTAGGGAATCATGGGAATTGGTTTTTTTTTTTTCTGAAACATTGAGCCTTCTCTGTCAGAGAGCTCTGGTGCCACAATAAAATGCAGTTTCCATGATTCCCTAACCCTAACCCTAACCCTTAAAGTGGACTCAATTTGCACTATTTCTCGCAGTCTGCAAAGGCCCTTTGTCACATCAAAAACAGTAATGTATAAATCATGTTCTGAGTGCTGAGAATTCTGAAGCTGCCTCCAAGATAGGCAGAGAAAGCTGTGGTAAGGAGAATTGTAACTAGCATGCCAGGAAAGCAAGAACTCTTAACTGTTTTTTTTTTTTTTTTTGTCCATTGTTTCTCCTTATCTTATTTCTCCTTTAGCAACTAAAATTTTCTACTGATTGGGAAAGGGAAAAACACACTACGTTAGTTAACTCTTCAAGAGAGGTAAAATAAGTTTAATTAAGCAAGGTATTGAGAAAAGTGGCCAATGGTTCTACAGTTCATCCCTCCTTTTCTTGCCTGTCTCCAGCAATATTTCAGAATTTCAAGTAAGAGCCATGACTATTTTTGATGTGGTGAATTTAACATGTACAGTGGGCCCTTGGTATCCACTAGGCTTTGGTTCTAGGACCCACCATGGATATCAAAATCCATAGGTGCTCCAATCCCATTAATACATTGGCATAATAAAATGGTGTCCCTTATATAAAATGCCAAGATCAAGATTTGCTTTTTGGAATTCATATTTTTTGAAATATTTTCAATCTATGGCCGCTTGAATCTGTGGATAAAAATCCATGGATGTGGAGGGCTGACTGTATGTGCATAGGTTCTAAATTGCCCACTTGACAATTTGTTACACACAAACACAATGACCTTAAATTGGTATTTTTCAAATATATCCCCCTGATCTTCAAGGATATGTTCTGCTAATAACAGTCTATAGACTGTCAGGCACTTTTTTCATAACTGGGGTTTTCCAGTTTTCTACCATCAGGGAACACTTTCCACACTGATGTGTTTTCTGAGAAGTCTGTAGATGAGGTAAATGATACTGGGCCAATGTTCTGGTATATCTGTTGTGCCAGCACAAAGGAGCCTGTTTGCTGTTTATGGGTAATAGATGGCCACAACTTTATTGTGTCTGCACAGAGTTTGACAGCCATAAATCAATTACATTTGAAATATGTGTATACATCGATATCATAAATCATGCCATAAATCATGCCATAAATCCCAGTTCTGGGAAAAGAGTGGGATACTGCTAATAATAATAATAATAATAATAATAATTCATATGTCAATACCTGTAATTAATCATAACTGTTAATAAGGCCATAAATCATAAGCTGTTATCATAAATCAATCATCTGTCTTCACACATTGATGATGCTGTCATCATAAATCATAATACAGTGATTACTGAGCTATTCTAACAAAATGGATGACCGCTAAAGCTCTGTGTCATGACGACCCATTATAAGTTGTGACAAAAGCAGCAAACATTGATATCTCACAAAGGTAAAAGGTTATACATAGTAAGGAAAACAGTACACATACAAGTTGTATAAGGAATACACTTAGGATGTTTATCTAACACTATACAACATGAACTAAGACTGAAAATCCCCCCAGGGACAGCGAAAAACCCACGCTCCAATAGCAATGGGAAAATTCCCTCCTGGATACTGAAGGTGACCAGCGAAAGTCTGAGGGTCAGGTGATCAAAAGGACTAAAATGAGTGTGGGTGGGCTGGGTCTTTAGGCTGTCTTGCTCGCAATGACCGCAGCCATGTGGGAAGGGCCTTAGAAAGGCCAAAATCTGTCAGGCACAATGGAGGGCAGGAGCTTGGGTGGGTGGCCAGGGTGAGTGGTGGGGAGTGGAACCCCATCCCTCCTTCGTTTTCTGGGCAGCTTTACTGCTGCTGTGCTCCCAGGGCGCTGGTTCACACTCCCTACTCCTTTGTCTACCGTCCCTGTGTCCCTGCTTCATACTCCAACCAGCCAGCCACCCACCCACCCACCCTGCCTCTTTCTCCTACATCTGGAGCATATGTTGCAGCTCTGGGTGCAGTAGAGGGTGACCCCAGCAGGGTGACCCGCGTAAGCAGCAGGGAGCAGAGCCCCCTCCACCCTCCTCTGCTGGGCACCGCCACTGCCTCTGTGCTCACTGCAGGGCTCACTCATCCCCTCTGCCTCTATCTCTATCTAGCTTCCCTCCCTGCTTGCCTCTTTTTCTTGCGGCTGAAGCTCACATGGAGCAAAAGGCAACCCCAGCTGTCCCCCAGCTGTATATACTGTACACCAAGTCAAGGTGTACAGTATATACAGTATTTAATGGACTTTAGGCTTTTAAATCTTGACAAATCTTGAAGGTATGTAGCATCAAAAGATATTTCAAGAGAGTCCCTGGTAAAGAAAAAGTTAAAAACCACTGTTCTAGCACACTCAGGGCCCTCATTAGGTTTGTTGGGCTCTCTAGCCATTGTCCCATTCAGATTAAGACTATGCCCATTCCAGGGAAGGTTTGACAAAAGTAGGTAAACTGTTTTTGACAACTACTGTTTTTCTCATTGAGAATCTTCTGATAAGCTTTTGGAATATTCCAAGATTATAAGGAAAGTTTGAAAACCACTGATATATCTACATTCTAGAGTTATTTCTCTTTGTGGGAGGTATATAGCATTGTGCATTCTCCAGTGTAAACTAGCATTTCTTTCTTCTTATAAAAGTTATTAATATATGTAATATTTTATATCCACACATGCAGTGAATTTCATTATCCAGTTTTAAATTTCTTTTGTCTCTAGTTATCTCAAGTAACACTTAAACTTAACATGTCAGCAAAACAAAGTTAAATTTAGAAATATATAAAAGAATATTGATTTTATTCCATTGTAGATGGCATGATTTTTGCCAATGCTTTTTGGGTACAGTATTTTAGTCCAGAGGCTCTGCCTTTTCCAGTAAACATATTTCATACCCCTTTCCTTGAACTTTAGTTCTCAGTCTGAGTTCTAGGTCATAGAACATTAAAGCTTGCATACTGTGGTGGAATAGGAGATGGTCATAATACTTTTATTTTATTTATTTTTTAGATTTATACCCCACCTTTCTCCCAAGATGGGGTACAAGGTGGCTTGTCCCTCTGTAGATTCTTGGCTTTGCATAGTTCCACAGTTTCCTATAGAGACAGAATGATTCTTAAGATTGATAAACGAGACCAAGAGTCACATGGAGCTTAGATATAGTTGAATTGCACCAGAGTTATGAGTAGTCTAACAGACACTAACTGACAGTGAAATAAAAAAAAATTATCCTACTGGATTGCTATTCTCTTGTAGTAATTTTAACAATTTGAACAATATAAGTAACACAATGCATACCCAAATCCTACTGGGTAGTCACAACCTGCATGGTAAATTTAAGACAGAACTTGAGGCAAATGATTGATGGGAACACAGGTATAGTCACATACCTTTGACTAAATCTCCAATATTTTTCTTCCCTTTAAACTTAAGCTATTGTTAAATCTACTTATTCATGTCTATACAAAGCAGGTGGTTTTGTTCAGTAGCTAAGCACAACACTTATTAACAATCCAGGTTAGCCCCCCCACACACACACACACACACACGGGATTAGGAGCATGATGGGCAAGGAGAAGGAATTTAAACCTGTTATTGTTGTTGTGTTCCTACAAGCCTTTCTGAGGCTGAGAGTGTGCAACTCATCCAAAGTCACCTAGTGGATTTCCATGGCAGGGCTTGGAATCAAACCGTGATCTCCAGAGTCATAGTCCAAAGCTCAAAGCACTACATCACTCTGGCTCTAGATGCTGAGGATCCATATCCTATTGCTACTAATGAAAGCTTTTCTCCCAGTAATAAGAGTAGTACTGGTGCATCTCCCCCCCCCCCCCCCCCCCCCCCCACTTACAAGACTACAGTAAGACAGAAAAGATTATCCCCCACTCCCTACTGTCCACATCCTGATATACCTGGGGAAAAACATATCATCAGAAAGGCAATGTAAAAATTCATTAAACAATATCATTAATAAAATGAGGACCCTATTGTAAACAAAGCTTGTTACATGTAGTGCCACGTCATGTCATGTTTAATACTCTTTTTGATGTTTGATTACTTAAATGGCCCATTTGTGAACTAAGATTACCTTGCTTCACTGTAGAAATAAGGAAGATAAGAGTGTCTTAATGTAAAGGGTTTTCTGTGTAAATGGGTGTGGAAACCTGAAATTAAGCATAGTTAGTGCTGACTATCACCAATTGGCAACCTGGTAGGGCCCAGGGCAAATCTACCTATTAGGTGCAGTGAAGCAGCCTCAAGTGATGGATTACAACTGTACATTTCCTTCCTCAAGGAGGGCCCTTCCACTCCAAAGAAGGTTCTGCATCTGTGTTTATCTGTGCAGAGCCTGCTAATTCCTCAAAGCCTGGATCTGAGGGCTCAGAGCCAGCCATTGTGGATAGAGTGCTCTGCTTTTAGCTTTTAGGCTTCTACACTTCGAGGAGTTTATTACACGGGAGGCAAGTGTCCTCCTGCCATAATTAAATTGCTATTAAATCCTGTGAATATCATGCAATAATGGGATGATTTTCAGACAATGTCATGCAACATCACCATTATCCCACCATTATCCCATGAACAAAGCAGCAAAATCGTGCTGTTTTTTATTCACAGGAAAATCCCTTTATTGTCCGATATTTACAGGGTTTAATAGCAATTTAATGATGGGAGGATGACGCTTGCCTCCCGTGTGATAAACTCCCAAGGATGAGTAAGCAAGCAAAGGTAGCTATCAATATATAGTATCACAGACCCATACCCTCCAACAGTCTCAGTTTGACAGAGAGTCCCAATAAATCTTCTGCTGTTCCACTTTCTCAGCTATTTTTAAAATGTACCAGTTTCTCCCTCCTCTTCCCACTTTCCCCCTTCATCCTCAACTTACCGGTAGTTCCATTGCTTCAAACTGCGTTCAAAGTGCAAAAGTAGTTTGCACTCAATTTATTTTACTAAGAACGCATGGAGTCTTTCCTTTTCTACATTCAGTGCAAAAATTCCAGGGTTCGTCTGCTTAAAATAGTTTTTGTGTGTGTGCTTCCTCATTAATAACGTTTGCCTTTTTGTTACCTGACCATATCCTTTCGACTGTGTTTTGAAGTGACTCGGTCCATGTGTCCCAGATTTCATTTGTGAAATGTTGAAGGGTATGCAGGTCCAATCTGCTCTGCCTGCTAAGTAGAAGAGATGGTAGGAACACACTGGAGATTTTCACATAGGGATGGGATTGCTCTCCCATCTTTATCCCATCCTTAACCCATTTTTGACTGTGATGGCACGAAAGGCTTTCAAA
Organism: Phrynosoma platyrhinos; assembly: GCA_020142125.1. Taxonomy (NCBI): domain Eukaryota; kingdom Metazoa; phylum Chordata; class Lepidosauria; order Squamata; family Phrynosomatidae; genus Phrynosoma; species Phrynosoma platyrhinos. The sequence goes on from CM034710.1 coordinate 42,249,239, forward strand.
TCATAGTGCCAATCCCACCATTAACCTGTCATTAAAGTGGCATTGCATTAATGCAAATTTCCGTTAATGCAAAATGCTGGCCAATGTTGCTTTAATCACAGGTTAATGGCATGATAATGATGGGAGCTGCGTGACTTCATCTGAAAGCCTTTCATGTAATCGTTGTTATTCGCACTTTCCAGATGGGATAAATGCGAATCCTATCAGAAAATTCTTCCCGCAATCGCATGGGAAGGATGGGAACATGACGGGACAGGGATGGGATGTCCCTTGTTTGATAATCCCCACTGCTCCCCCCCCCTCCGATAACACACTTCCTTGCATGTTCCCAGAAGGATGTCCTGCAGAGAACAGACCTGCCTCTCACTGGTCGCCTGGTGCTGCTGCTGCCACCGCATAAATGCTCAATTTTTAGGAAGGATTTGGTCAGCAGTATTAGTTTCTCCCTGTGATTACTCACCTGCCTTCTCCCTAGGGATGCTCCTCTTGCTGGGGCATCTTATTTCTGGGCAATGCAGTGGGAGGAACTGGGCTTTGCTATCCAGTGAGAGTGAGCAAGCAAAAGATGGGTGCACTTCAGAGGGAGAAATGTCTACTTGTCTAAAAAGTAGACACTATATTTGCCTACGTGGTCATTCTTTTTGCCCATGTGATATGACAAAGGATGAAATGTTCAATGACTTCAAATGGTCCAAAATGCTATAGACTGTTGGCTATGGCCAGGAACTTGTGAATCTCTTGTGTGGTGGAAGATTTGCTTGGTAATCAAGTACAATCCCCTTCATAGGCAGAGTACTGAGAAGTGAGTGAGAGGATGAAGTAACTGCTGCTATTTCTGTGCCCCACTTCTATATGCTGCTGCACATTTGAGGACATGGTAGGTGGGATAGCAGACAAAGACATCTACTTATGCATAAATATAAACTTTCTATTTGGGCAACACTGGGGCCCAGTTGTACCTGCTGTGGTTCCCAGAGAAGGTGAGCAAGTGAGAGGCTCAAAGGAACTTGGAAATGGGACATGGTGGTGGTGGTGAATCTGAGAACTTCCTGGTAGAAGAGCCTCTCTCTTATTCTTTCCCTGCCATCTAAAATTTCATGTAATCTAAAGCTGGATTCAATCAATCTTTATTATTACGGCCGTTCAGCCAGTACAAAAGTTGGATTCTGAATTTAAGTCTTTTCCTTCAGTGGAAGTTGATGGCTCTAATGTCGGTAAGGGAATGGATCTACTTTTGGTTTTAATCTGAACCTTAAAGCACCTATCTGAGGTGCTGTTTCCAAAATAGGTTCAGTGCCTTGAATACCTCCTTCAAAGTCTAGACCAGGGGTAGGCAACCTTTCCCCTTTAAGGGCCAAGGGACTTCAGCTCCCAGAAGCCTCAGCCATGTTGGCCAATAGCTCCTGGGATTCTGGGAGCTGAAGTCCCTCGGTCCTTAAAGGGGAAAGGTTGCCTACCCCTGGTCTAGACTAAGACCCAGAGCGGATTCATTGCCCCATTGTCATGGGGGTCATCAACCAACAATGACTATCATGTCCAAGTCTGAACTTGTCAACAGTGTTTCAGAGCGATCCTCCTACTTTTCTCCTCTCATCAGCTTGTATCTTCTTCCTGGTAAACCAGCTGTAAGTACAAGCTATTGGAATTTAATAGTGGATAAACTCATAACCCTTTACCATATGTTTTTCTTACAAAGAAAGAAAGAAGCAGATAAGGTCTGTGTGTTGCGGGGGTAGGCAACCTTTTTGAGCCGGGGGCCAGTCTCCCGAAGTCGTCCTGCTCATGTGCTTGCAACCCCTGCCACTGCATGCAGCCCCCCCGCATGCACTGCTGCTGCTGAACGCACTGCTGCAGCCACCTCCACACATGTTGCGGCCACTATTTTGTTCTCTAAAATGGCGGCCGCGACGTGTTTGCGCATGCGCAGGAGTACTGCGCATGCACAAACGAGTTGCGACCGCCATTTTGTTTTCTAAAATGGCGGCTGCGACACGTTTGCACATGCACGGTACTCCTGCGCATGCGCAAACGCCTCGCGGCTGCCATTTTAGAAATCAAAATGGCGGTCGCGGTGCGCGTGGCCACACGGCGACTAAAATGCACTGTGGTGGTGGCGTGCGACGGTGGCAGGGGTCCGCCTGGGCTGGTAAGTGCGGGGCCCTGGGCCGGAACCGGCCCGCGGGCCATAGGTTGCCAGCCCCTGGTGTGTTGTGTGCCTTCAAGTCTTATGGCGATTCTAAGGATATCCTATTGTGAGATTTTTTTTTGCAAGATTTGTTCAGAGAAGGTTTGCCATTGCCTTCCCCTGGTGATAAGAGCATGTAACTTGCCCAAGGTCACTCAGTGGGTTTCATGGCCAAGCTGGGAATCGAACCCTGGTGTCCAATGTAGTCCAGTCATAGTCCAATGCTCAAACCACTTAACTCCACTGGCTCAGATAAGGCTTAGGCAGCTACAGATCTTGCTCTCATTTTAGGGTCGAGCTGGCAAACCACCCAACCAACAAAAAAATCACATAAGGAACAAACAGAATCCAAGGGGAAGTTGTATTTTCTTTTTGATTCTCCTTAGATGTCATGCTGATAATTATGTGACCTGAATTGCTAATGACTGTGTCATTGCATAGTTTTTCAAGGCATGTACTTAGTATCTGAAACATCTCTGTTGAAGTATGAAGTGGGAGTGACCTGGAGAGGGAAAGTTAATTTCACAAAGGAATTCTGACAGCATACCTTGTAAATCAAGTCTACAGCTTTGGAAGGCACCGAATAAATAGCTGATATAAAGCTGCAACTGGTGAGAGATGGTTCACAGGGTGAGTAGGTAGTAGGCTCCACCCCATCACGCTTCACAGTTGATGGAGAATGGATCACAGTTTAGAAATGTTACTTTTTCGACTTCAGTGCCCAGAATCCGAACATGACAGAAAGTAAATTTTCTTGTCTTTGGGATAGATCATAGTGCCCTTAAATTCTTCTTATGGAAAAGTGGCAACATTTTTAAAAGATACTAATCTATACCTGTGATTTAAGCCAACTATCTATATTTATGAAGCTTCCTCTAGTCCCTGCATACAAGTCCATTTAATGAAGAAAAAAAGATTCAAGACTAAAAAATTATAGTATGTTTCCCTCTGGCATAAGATAAATTCTGAGGTATTAAATCTTTGCCACTTAAGGAAACTGCCTCTTGGAACAGCAAACATGCTGTGAGCATCCAGACATAATTTTCTTAAATAATTCTGTAATTAATAGTCACAAACATCAGTGTATAAAACTGACATGTTTTAGCTATCTTTCACACATCAGTAAAACTATGTAGCATATATAATTCATGTTGTCTGCACTAGTACCATTAGGAAATTATTGTTATGGAGGGCACACACTAGTGTTAGCATGCTGAAAATTTTACTGTTTTTAAACTTATTTAATATACATCCTGCCTTTCTCCAAATATGGGACCCAAAGCAGCTTGCAGTAGAAGTTAAAACAAAATGGCTAAAACAATATATAATACAAAGGTTAAGAAACCATTAGATACCATTTTACTTAAAAATAATTTAAACTGGGGAAGAAGTAGCCTATAAATGCAATAAATAATTAGATAAATACACATTTAGAGCATAGCACATCTTTCTACCCCAACCAGTTAGTCATGTCAAAGTTTCCAGGTAAATTAGAGGTTATGTAGGGTTTTGTTTTTGTCATAAAGGTGCATGTAAATTTGTCCCCCAAAGGTGTGCTGTACAGGAAATGGCAACCGGTTGGGTGCCTATCTGGCACCCAACTTTTCCTAAACATTTCTGTCTACCAACAATTATCATCATCATTATGTGGGCAATAGTTTGACTCCAGCTCTCCACGCCAGACATCAAGGGTGGTAATAACAGCCCTTTCAGATATATATAAGAGGATTGCATTGGATGACTGTTTATTTTTTTTAATTCATATGTCACAGAGCATAAATGTAATGGCTGACACTGTCTGTAGTTAACCTAAGTCTGAGACCCTGATTAGGGTTCAACCATTAGGCATGTGACCTAGGAAAATTAGTTATTGCATTATACACCTGTCTGAGGTCTGATGGAGAAGTCTTCCTCTGTGCCTTATCAGTTAGGGCAATATATTATGGAGGGATATGGAAGAGAGTTATCTCTACTGTGTAAACCTAGTTATGGAACATGTGTGTGTTTGTCTTCAAGTTGTTTCCATCTTATGGTGATCCAAAAGTGAACCTACCATGGGATTTTCTTGGCAAGATTTGTTCAGAGTAGTTTTGCCATTGCCTTCCCCTAAGGAGGCTGAGAGACTATGGACGTTATCACACGTGGCCCAGAAACTAAAAATAAAGTGGAAACGAG
>CM034710.1:42253698-42263924 GCA_020142125.1 Phrynosoma platyrhinos
TGGACTCAATTAGCACTATTTCTGGCAGTCTGCAACCCCCCTATGACTTGCCCTAAATCATAGGTGAGCAGAAATTGAACCATGGTCTCCAGAGCTGTAGTCTAACACTCAAATCACTACACCACAATGACTCTGTCATTGTGGAATACTTTCCCCTCAGATACCTGATTGGCACCAATGCTACTACCATTCTAGCACCAAGTAAAAACATAGCTGTTTACTACAGTTTTCACTTACTGAAGCTCTGATTTGAAATGATTGATCTCATTCACATGATTTGCACATATGAGTGATTTAAAGTGCTTTACCTGCTTTTATTCTGTCTTGTTTTATGTGTTAAATGGTTTCAAATGCATTTGGCTTTTACATTATTTTTATTGTTTTAAATTATTTCAAACTGATTTTATTGTATGCTGCCCTGAGATCCTCCTGTATAGGGCAGGATATAAATATTTAAAGGAAGGAAGGAAGGAACTGATGTTCATATGGTATTCCATCTTCACTATGTGTGGGCAGGACATCACAATGAAGATTGTATTATTCAGGCTTGTGCCTCACAGATCAGTCCCTGCCCTAACTCCTTTTACTCACTGGAACTCTCTACTTGTCCTTACCTGCTCTTTTAAGTAGCTGCTTGATGAGGCTACTCATTAAAAATGTACTTGTGTCCATTGACAATATTCCCATGAGTAAATATACCTGTAATTTGTGTCACCTATGCCCCATTGTTCCTTCTCTGATCTACAGAATGAGCACTGCATCTACTAAGAGAGCAGCAAAGGAACAAATGGTGAGATAAAAGAAAAACAAAAATGAAGTGGGGCAGAATGGGTGACACACTCTCAGGTTATCCCTCAGGAAGGGATCCATAATAATCTGAATGTGTACAGCAATGCAAACAATAAGGTGAAACGGAACTACAATCCTTCCTAAAGTGTGGCAGTTATACAATGAAGAATAGTTAGATGAAATCATTTTCATTTACCAAAAGGAACTTCTGTTTCTGGACACTTTTCTGGACACTGTTTCTAAGACCAAAAGTCATGGGAACATTTGTAAGCACATGCACCCAATGGCAGCTGGTAGCTTCCATATCAATTGCATGCTGTATCTATTGCATGGTTTTAATCTTAGGTTTATAGAAACAATTGAGGGTGTTAAACCCTACATGCAAGATGGGTTGAATGCTTTGGATAACTCTTTGAAGTTGAGATATAACCCCAGCTGCCTACTGACACTAGCCCCACTGACACTAGCCAGCAATGACTACCATCAGCATGTCTGAACCTCACAATAGCATTTCAGACCATTTTGCTTTTCTTCTCTTAGCAACTTGTACCTTCTTGCCAGTATACCAGCTTTAAGTAAGAGCTTTTGATGTTTAGCAGAGTTTGAAATAGCTTTCTGTTGCATGAGTCACAAAATCATGTAAGAGAGAAAATGGGCAACTTGTGACCCTCCAGATATTGCCAGGCTGCAGTTCTCTTTTATTCTAGCCAACATAGCCAGAGTGAATGATGATGGGGATTGCTGTCCGGCTGTATCTGGAGGGCCACAAGTTGTTCACTGTTTTAAGGGAGCCCTTAGATGTTGACTGTAACTTATTTGCTAAGTAGCTCAAGGGTGAAATAATGTGTTTTATGCAACAACATGGCTCCCACTGTTGCTATGCCTCTGGAGGATTTGTCCAGAGAACTGCATAGTCAGATTTTGTTGAATGATGAGCATGAAGACCAAAGTTGAGTAGACAACTTTGGCCCCTCTGGCTTCAACTGTCCAACAAGGAGTATAAGAAGTAAACACTACCTGCTTACCAAAGATACAGGCTGCATCCACACTGCAGAACTAATCCATTTTGACACCACTTTAACTGCTATGACTCAGTGCAATGGAATTCTGGGATTTGTAGTTTTGTGAAGCATTGAGCCTTCTCTGTCAGAGAGCTGTGGTGCCACGGCAGACTATAGATCCCAGGATTCTGTAGCATGGAGCCATAGCAGTTAAAGTGATGTCAAACTGGATTATTTCTGCAATGCTGATGCAGCCACAGTCACAGGACCTCTTTTAAAAGACATCCACCATGGAGCATTAAGGATATAATAAGCAATCAGTTTTAAATATTCATTTTGAGGAAGGTGGCTGAATGAGAGGTTGGCATGTGTACCTCAAGGCCTTTTCAGATGAGACAGATTATCTGGATCCATTTCACTCTGATTTCTGATCTGGATTCAGTATAGAAACATATAGTTGGCTTCCCCCATATGGGACACTGGAGAAACATTTCAGTTCTTAGAACCAGGCAAGCTTTGTAATTTGTGGTAATTTTAGTGCTATCTGCTGTTTTATGCTATTCTTCCACTGCTGTTATGTTTCAATATTATCACCAGCTGTCCTAAACATGCAGAACTGAAGGACTTGAGCAAAACTTCTTTGTGTTCTAAATGAAATTAAGTACTTTTCTATAATACAGAGCACCACCTTCTGGGGATTTGCTGCCAGTGCATATAAACTATTATACTGGTTTGTTTGTAAAATTCATTGTCCTACTACTTCACACCCTTTCTGCCCATACACAGCAGTCCTGACTATTACAGCTGCTGGGTGGTTCCTTTGGCAGCATCCCATACTTTGTACTTCTACAGTGTGCACTGCTTCACCCCTCTGGCTTTATGCATTGTTTTTAGCATGTCAGCTCATTTCAAATTGATCTTCAGCCTGCCATATTAAAAGATTCTTGAGAAAAAATGCAGTTTCCATAGGCACTGCAGGTTGTACACACTTCACATGATGTGTCCTTATTTAAACTACATTGATACTTCACCCACCACATATGGAGATTTATGCATGGTTCTCATGCATCTTCCCATTATTGCTGCTTTAAGGCCAACTTCTTTTCTGTAAGTGTTAATAGAATATGTGCATTGATAGCATTCATATCTTTCATTTTGATTTGGTAATGTCATGTGAAAAAAATCTTCATTCTTTTTCATGTATCAGTTATTTGGTGTAGCGTTGTTGGGAGCATGGGTAACAGTTGGACAGGCCAGGAATAAACTTCAACTTCTCTGAAGATGCCAGCCACAGATGCTGGTGAAACGTCAGAAACAAACTCTTCTAGAACATGGCCACACAGCTCGAAAACCCCACAAAAACTAACTTCAACTGCTGTTTTTCTTCTGGATCAAAACCAAAACACTTTATTTTCTACATATCAATTTCACAGAGACCTTGACGAGAGGAGGCATTGCTACTCAAATATTAGTAGAATTTACAGTTTGCAATATAACTGAGGAATTGAGTATTGGCAAAAACATGCAATGACACAAATTCATTTGTGAAAGCAATCATATTTTATGCCCTATGGTAGGAATGGGCAACCCAGCAGGATACATGCTGTGCCTCAGGGCTTTCTCTCTGGTCCTCAAGGATACTATGGGCTGCTGTGAATTTTCTGTCCCTACTCTGGCCTTATGGGAACAGCTTTTTCTAGGTGTTTACATTCAATATATTTTAAACACAGTTTTGTTTATTAATGCTGCCCCTCCAAAAAGCCCATTCTTTGAGAGTATGAAGAGGTTTCCAGTAAATCAAATTGATCAAAGCACATGTGACCTGCTTGCAAACGAAGTGGTTTATCTCCTTTCCCTGGCACAATCCTTCAAGTGTCTCCCAAACCTCTAAAAACAGCTGAAACGGGAACTAAAAGTGACATCCCACCCTGCGATTCCCATGTCAGTGGGAGCATGATTCCAGGCTTAAAGGAGCTGTCCAAGGTAAGTGGCCCTATGCATAAATAGGTTCAGCACAATGGACAGTTCCTGTACAGCTAATCAAAACCTGAAATGGCTTTACCACTTCACTGATAGAGGAGCTAGAAGCTGATGCTAATCATGACCCTTCTACTGTACTGGAGATGCATGAGTGAAGCCAATGGGGTGTGTGGAAGAAAACTGGTCTGCAACTTTTCAATGTTTGAACAAAATTTCTTTGTTCAAATCACCTTGCTTGACTGGGAACCAGAAGCACACAGCTCTAATGCAGATGTGGTGCATTCAGTATACATTTGCGAATCACATTTTGGGTAGAGAGGTTGCTTCCCATCTATTTTTGGAGAGGGGAACAAGGACTTTTTCATATGGGGTTTATATCTATACTGGAAGTGCTTTGATATTGAGAGCTAATAGATATTTTCATGACACTCTCTTTTGCAGCAATTCCACACTTTTCTCCTTCCAAACACAACTTTATTTGAACTCTAAAATATTATATCCATTCATTAATACAGCCAGACTTTAGTTGCATGAAAACTCAACCCTTTGAGGTTGGTGGGAGAAATGTGTGATGCATTTTGCAGACACACCTCCTTTCTTCCAGATGGCACCCTCTATCTTAATGCCATTTCCAATGGCCAAGGCAGAAGGATCATCCTGTAGCATGTGTATGTATGTGCCTTCAAATTGCCTGTTGACTTATGGTGACCCCATGAATTTCATAGGATTTCTTAGACAAGGAATAATCACAGGTAGTTTTGCCAGTTAAGTGCTCTGAAATGTGATCTACATATTCTGGTATTCATTGGCAGGCTCCCACCTAAGTACTAGCTATAGCATACTAATTAAAAAAAGAAAAGAAAAAGAAATCCCATTGAATGATGGTGAAAAACTGCTGAAACATGTTTTTTTCTGTTACGTCTCAATGGTGTGATGTTGACATAAATGGGGAAAAAAGGGAAAAAAGGTGGAGGGATGGACAGAAATTTCTTCTGATCAATCTGATGATGTAGTTTGATCAAAAACTAATTATACTGCACATCAGATTATTTTATTTTCAGAATTCTCTACAAGTAAATGCATATGTTTAAATAACTATGTATTTGAAAAAAAATGCATAAAACCACAATGGCTGGGAGTCTGTTGGTTAGTCCATCTAGAGTAAACCCATTCAATCAAGTGTTGAATGATGAGTCAACACATAGATAAATTTAATGGATTCAATAGGTCTGCTCAGTCATGACTAAAATAGGATTATATTCGGTGGGGGAGATGTGTAAAAATGTGTGTATTAATAAAAATGAATCTAAATGTATATTTTAGGAAAAGCAGAAAACTGACAAATGTCTATGTGCTTTTGTTAAAATTGGGACAGATCATTTCCTCCTCTACTTCCAGTTTGGATTGTTTTTTGTTGGTCCCCTTTGATCCTCTTTTTCAACCACTGGAATACCATATAGACCAGGGGTAGGCAACCTGTCCCCTTTAAGGGCTGAGGAACTTCAGCTCCCAGAATCCCAGGAGCTATTGGCCAACATGGGACTGTTGGCCAACATGGCTGAGGCTTCTGGGAGCTGAAGTCCCTCAGCCCTTAAAGGGGAAAGGTTGCCTACCCCTGATATAGACATTAATTGAAAAGCTTTCCCCCCCACCTCCCAGGAGTTGTTGCTGAAATCGGTGTCACTTTCATCTCAAAGACTCCTCTGAATAGATTTAAAGAAGATGGAATATTGTCTTCATTATTGTACCCATTTCTCTTATTAAATGTGTAATTTGTATTTCAACATAGTTTAATTTATAATGAATTGAAATCTTAACATTTGATGTGTAAATCATCTAAATTCTTGATGGCAAGTCTTACCTTTAAATGGAATTGATTAAAATGGCTTTATTTTTTATTTAAAAATTAATTATACTGTTTGATAAAGTCATTAGAGTGATATATAACCTTATTTACCTATTTTTTTTCAGCTATGAAGATACACACAGCTGAAACTATCCTCAATGACTGTAAGTTCCAAGAGCTCATGTTAGTTACCCTCCACCCCTCCCCCAAGAATAACCCTTTTTAAAGAAGATTCTGTACAATTTGCTATGATTTGGTCTTACTGGCTGGTCTGAACAAGTGAAATGTAGGCCAAATATCAGCCCACAAATCTTATTCTCTGGCAAAGAGAATGGAAACTCTCCATTTTTGCGGTGTAACTGTCTTCAACCTGTCTCTCTTCAAATGTTTTAGAATACCGCTCCCATCATTACTGACCATGGCCCATAATGGTTGGGGCTGTGGCACTTGAAGTCTAAAACATTTGGAGGCCATCATGATGGAGGAGGCTACTTTGGATATTGCTCCTTTCATATAGCGGTGGGTAGTCACCTAGGTCTAGTGGTTACCAAGGTCACCTGCTCACTCCCACTAGGGAAGAGTAGCTCCCTTGTTTTTATTTTTTTAAAGGATTTGTTGTAATGCAAACCTTCATATACACAATGTTGCACACATATGCAGCATTTTGCCCCGTACTCTACCATTTCACTTTATAGAAGCACAAGTAAAGCAATGAGGAAAAGGAGGAAGGCTATTTGATTAAGTGAATATGTGAATATGTGCATGCATGGCAGGAATCCAACTCCCTGCAGCTGCTGCATTCGTGTGCCTTGTAATACACCAATATGGCAAACATATGCCACACACTAGAAACACCCCATTGCACCGATGTGGCCACTGTAATGGGGGTCCTGTCTGACTTTTCAAACTAATTACAATTTGGATAAAACTGGTGTGTGTGGTCAAACCAGGGCAGAGATACTACACAGTGAACCTAGGATAGAGCCCTCATGTAGATTCAGCTTTATAATATCCTTTTGTTTTAAATGAGAGTGTGAAATAGGAAAAGACCATACTCTTTTCCTACACATATCTCTCAAAAATAAGGCTAAGAATTCTAAAATAACCTGCCCCAAATGGCAAATCCTAGGATTCTCTAGGCTGGAAACATGGCATTTAAAGTGAAATTACATTCCTAATGCAAAAGGGCCCTTAGTTTAATGTTGATACAATTTGACTTGAAGAATTGCTGTTAATTTTTCATATTCACGTAGGATAGAGTACACTGAAACTTAGGATGCACTAGCTCACTAAACAACATAGTTAAAAGTTCAGGGCACCATTTAGATATCTGGCCCACTGAGAAAGATGGATATGAGTAAACTATTTTCTCTGATTTATCTCTTTTTTTCCTATATGATTTTATGGTCCATGTATGTACTTCAAATCATATACTTAAGCAAAATATACTTAATACTTTCTCCCCCTGTCATTAATAGTCTGTGGGCTTCGATACAACAAAACAACATTCTCATCAAGAATAACTGGAGGAGAAGCTAGTTTGGGTTTTGGACAATGGCCATGGCAAGTCAGTCTCCAGCGAGATAACCTCCATCGTTGTGGTGCAACACTGATCAGTAACACATGGCTTGTGTCTGCCGCTCACTGCTTCAGAGAGTAAGTTTTTATTTTAACTAATAGATGATGTGCACTTAATGAATTCTGTTCAATGAACTATAAAATTAAACACATACAACACTCTAATTACATTCCCATAGGGAGTTCTTATTCTTCTTTTGGAGGCATGTGTGAAGCTAACGTATAGCAAGGGCCATTTCACACTACATAATTATAGCACTACAATTCCACTTTAACTGCCATGGCACCATCTTATGAAACCCTGGGAGTGATAGTTTGGTGAAGCACTAGAACCCTCTGGCTGAGAGTTCTGAGTTCCTCTCCCTAAACTGCCAATCCCCAAGACTCAACAGGATGGCATTTAGAGCGTAATCACAGTGCTGTAATTGTGCTGTGTGAAAGTGCTCCCATTCAGACTATTGACAGAATCAAAGAATCACTGAGTTGATAGGGGCTGAATGGATGATCAGTTCTCAACCTCTGTTTGATGCAAGATTTCCAGCCATAGTATCCCCAGGAGATAGCATTATGGCCTCTTTTTGAAGACATCCAGAGCAGAAGACCACCTCTCTAGGCAATTTGTTCCATTGCTGAACCACTCTCACTGAAGGAGCTCCTTTTGTTGTTTAGTCTCAATTTAACCACCTGTAACTTAAAACTATTAGAACTAGTTCTACCCTCTAAAGCAGCTACTCCTCCAGAATAATTGATTTTGACAGGCAGCAGCTTACCAGGTTTTTAGGCAAGAGGGATGAAAAGGATGTAATATTGCAACCAGCCATTAGAGCCAAACTTGGCACACCTTGCTGTGGAGGATACTGAACAGTAAAACAAATGGAGACAAAAAGATTATGTAGTCATTTTTTCAACCTGCTGGTCCTTCACTCATCATTGCTGCCTATGTGACAACTTTTATTTTAAGAACAACATGCAGCAGAGAGGAAATTCAGAAATCTGGGCCCAAGTGATATATGAGACATGATTCTCATGCAGGAGTGTGATGTACTTCATTACATTTAGAATATATGTTGTAAATCAGTCCCATGTACATAATCTATGTACAGCTTAACCAGTTTGTGCATGATGTGGGTGTAGGAACTAGAGTAGCAGCATCTATGGCAGTACATAGGAACCCCAAGCCTCCTTGAGTTTCACGATGGAAAAAAAGTTGTGATGTAAAAGTATTAAGTAATAATGATCCTGATGAATATAGTCATGGTTAGAAATATATCTTATGAGGCAAACACAGTATTCCAAACATTTCTGCCTCAGTCACTAATGTGAAAAGACATGTTTGCTTGGAGAATTAGTGTGTGCATATCCGGGCATGTACTGAATCTTTCTCCCACCTTGGGAAACTTCTTCTGTAAATAACATCCTCTTACCTGTCCTATTTTATTTCTGGGTCTCCATCAGTTAGTATTCACTTATCTCTAAGCCTGCATAACCTGCAAGAATTTCTGTAGTCTGCCTGTCTGTTTTTTATTCTTTCTGTGGAAAGTTACTTTAAAATGCAAAATCCAGAGATAACAAATTCGAGCTAAAAACAATTGAAGAACAGGAACAATTAGACTCAAAAATACATTGGTTACTTTATAGTCAACTGAAAGAAAGATTCAAGATGGCTGTCAAATTGGAAAACTTTGAGGATGAATTCTAAAATTTTGATGATATTCTAATGAGTCCAAAAAAAAAAAAGAACAACCAAACTTTACAAAATCTTGATGAATAGAAAACAAGAAAGAGATCTGATTTTGGATAATATGATTAAATGGACTACAGATATAGGGGAAAAATTGATTTGGAAAGTTGGGAATATGCAAGAAAGAAAACAGGAAAATTCACCAAATCCCAAGACCTAAAAGAAAATTACTGGAAAATGGAACAAAGGTGGCACTTAACTTCAGCTAAAATTGCAAAAAATTATAATACAGGCTCGAATAATTGTTGGAAATGCAAACAAAATGTTGGATCATGGTTTCACGTATGGTGGAGATGCTCCAAAAGGAAAGCTTACTGGAAGAAAATTCACGATTCAGTACCAGAAATCTTTAAAATTAAATATGAATCAAGGCCAGAAATTTACTTATTGGATATGTTAAACAAAACTGACCCGATACTGGAGAAAAAAATATTGGAGAGTTCTATTATATATGATCTCGGCAGCTAGACTTTTAAAACTGCAAAGGTGGAAAAAGCAAGAATTACCTACATTAGATGATTGGTTGTTGAAGCTTACAGAAATGAAAGAAATTGATAGATTAACAGCTTTACTAAACCAGAAAGACACAGAGAAGGTTGATAAGGAATGGTCACCAGTTGTTGAATATAGCAATAAAAGATGGCAATGAAATAGCAAGTAGAACTGTGGAAATGATAAGAAAATCGTAATTGGATATGATTGTATGGGCATGATTACCCACCTTTTTGAATGAGAGTATCTATTAAAAATCAGAGATAGAAAAAGACTCAAGGAAAGAATCACAATTATAAATGAAGGTATTTATTGTCAAAGGAACGGTGGAAGTACTGAATGTATGATGATGTGATTACTATACTTTGAAACTTTGACTGTATTTTTTTAGAAGTTTATATAGTATAAATAAAATAATTTTTTTAAAAAAATGCAAACTGGTATGTCAAAGTCAGGGAGTCTTGGAGATGTCCCATCCAGAGGTTTGCCATGGGTTGAAGTTGACTTGAGGGCAGTAAACAACAACAAATGTCAAAAATAACTTGCACATATTCAACCATTCTGTGTCTCTGCTGGGGAAGATAAAGTTGGCCCTCTGTATCCAAGATTCTGCATCTGTGATTCAACCATCCACATATTGGAAATACACACACACACACACACACACATATACACCAAAAAATAAACCTTGATTTTGCCATTTCATATATATGACACAATTTTAATACACCATTGTCTATAATGGGATTTGAATATTCACAGATTTTGGCATCTATAATAATAATAATAATAATAATAT
>CM034710.1:42277893-42297847 GCA_020142125.1 Phrynosoma platyrhinos
TAGAGGAAAGTAGGAAGAGAGGAAGGCCACATGCTAGATGGATGGACTAAGCAGCGAAGTGGAGGACACAGGGTCTTACAGATACCCATAGAGCCACCATGACTCGAGAATGAAAAGCCCCGGATAGATAGATATATAGATCCCCATCACTTGACCTTTATCCCCTTTGACTTTCTAGGCCGCCTCAACTCTCGCGAGAGTGGTATGGCTTCCTGCGAGGTTTCAAATCACTCGGGAAGACGGCCCTCCAACTCTCGCGAGAGCATGACAGCCGCCGCGAGAGCCCGGTTTCACTTCGCCGACCCGGCCGCCTGACTAAACCTCACAGGAAGGAGGAGAGCGGCGCCTTAGCAGCGATAGCAGCCGCCCTTCTTCCCGCCCTCGGTAGGTTGGCCGGCCGGCCGGCCCTGTTTCTGGCGCTCGGGGCTCCTCAGTGGGTCGGGAGCAAGGGTAGCAGAGGCACTCAGAAGGCGGAGGAATATGGCTACGACTTTTGAATGCCACCTCATTGTGAATTAGGTGGCATCCGCATGGCAGAAGTAACCCGGTTTGAGACCAGTTTGACGGCCGTGGCGTCAGGGTGTGGAATTCTGGGAAGTGTCGTTGGTTGTGGCACCAAAGGTGCCACAACCAACGACACTTCCCAGAATTCCACAGCCTGACGCCACGGCCGTCAAATTGGTCTCAGACCGGGTTACTTCTGCCATGAGGATGTAGCCTCAGTCTGTCCCTGATATATTTGCATGGCTGTTAGACCTGCCTTGGCTTTTTTTCTTGGTTCCATTTGCTTTGGTGCCTCAGATCTGCCCTAATCAGGATTGTGGTGTTCTGATTTTTGTACGCATATATGCATTTCACATCTTTTCATATATATATATATGTGTGTGTGTGTGTGTCTGTGTATTTCAAATGTGAAAACAAAATTGAGCTGTATGGAAAACACCTCTAGCTGTATTTTAATTTTAGTTCCAGGTCAAGCAAATATATCATGATGGGTGATGATTTTTTTTCATATATATATATATATATATATATATATATATATACACACATGCACGTACACACAAACACACACATATATTTCTATTGAGAAAAAGTTGAGCTGTATGATCCTATTCCCATGGCAAACACGTGTATATGCTTCACATCTTTTTACACACAAACACAATTTCAACTGATAAAGGGGGGTTGCAGACTGCCAGAAATAGTGCAAATTGAGTTCACTTTTAGGGTTAGGGTTAGTGCTAGGGAATCATGGGAACTGTATTTTATTGTGGCACCAGAGCTCTCTGACAGAGAAGGCTCAATGTCTCAGAAAAAAAAAACAATTCCCATGATTCTCTAGCACTAACCCTAACCCTTAAAGTGGACTCAATTTGCACTATTTCTGGCAATCTGCAACTCCCTAAAGTTGAGCTGTATGGTGCTATTCCCATGGCAAACACATCTATTTGTATTTTAAATGTAGTTCAGGGCAAGCAAATATATCATGATGGGTGCAGATTCTTTTCATATATATGTGTGTGTGTGTGTGTGTGTGTGTGCGCACGCACTTGTGTGTGTGTGTGTGTGTGTGTGTATATATATATATATATATATATATATATATATATATATATATATATATATATATATATATATTGAGAGAGAGTGATTGAGAAACAGTTCAGCTGTATGGTCCTATTCCCATGGCAAACACATATATGCACTTCACATCTATATCTATATAAAATTTCAAGTGAAAAAACAAAGCTGAGCCGTATGGCGCTGTTCTCATGGAAAATTTATCTATTTGTATTTTTTTTAAATTTTAGTTTCAGGTCAAGCAAATGCATCATGATGGGTGTAGATTCTTTTCTCATTCATATATTTGTGTGTGTGTATGTATATGTTCATATGTATGTATGTATATATGTGTGTATATGTGAGTAATATATATATATATATATATATATATATATATATATATATATATATATATATATATATATATATATATATATATATATATATACTGAGAAAACAAAGCCAAGCTGTATGGTGCTGTTCTCATGGCAAATACCTCTACTTGTATTTTAATTTTTTCTTCCTGGCCAAGTAGATATAGCATAATGGTTGCAGATTCTTTTTATATATCTATATGGATTGATCGATAGATAGATATATTTCAATTGAGAAAACAAAGTTGAGGTGTATAGTGCTAGTTTAATGGCAAACACATCTACCAGTCTTTTAATTTTTATTCTAGGCCAAGCAAATATATCATGATGGCTGCAGATTCAATGGAAATAGATGATGCTTTGTACAGGTAAGAATTTTAACAAAATAAATTTCCGTGTGACCGAATCAATTTTACTTTTATTATAGTTTTTGCTTTCATAGTAGTTCTGATGGTGGATTTAGTTGATATTTAGCTGAAGGCCATGATGTTTTCTCTTTAAAAAGAGAGAGAAACACGGCTAAGCTATTTCATGCTAAGCCAACTTGCCGTTTCATATCATTGTGTTAGATGTTTTAGGTTGCCACAGTCCTAAGTGACAATACAATCTTTACATGAGTACTTTCAAGTAAGTTTCACTCAACTCATTGGGATGGACTTATTTGTTCCTAGATAAATATGCATATCATTACAGGTGTACTTGTTTCAGTATGATATTTAAATATTTATTTTCTCTCAAACACATATTTATCTTAACTTATTTTAAGGTGTTGGATTTAGGTAGCATACAAAATCAATGTGGCAGATTTCAAAGTTTGTTTATTCAGTATAAATAAAATAAGTATCTACACTGATGTGACCAGTCATTTCAGGCTCTTGGAAATGTTTCAAGTTCAGGGAAGAATCAGTGCATAAAAAAACCCAAAAAACATTACAGCTGCACTAAGCCAATACTTGGAAGGGGAAAATGAGGTTGTTGAAACAGGAATAGGTGGTTGCACATTTTTTTTTAACTGCTAGGGTAGTATTTAGATTTGGACTGCAAGAACTGTGAGTGTGGATACCTTTGAAAATCTGAAAGCTGACAATGATCATACCCCCCTTGCACCTTTTCTTGTTTCATAGTGTCCATATGATTCTACCCTAACACAAATGTAAAAGGGACTTACTTACACCCTAATTAGAAATATGGATATGCAATTCTTTGTTTTCCCCATGACATGTTATGTTTTGAAAAATAAAGTTTGTAGGAAGCTGTGAGTTTGAAGAGAGGAATGGGAGAAAACTGCATAAACTTCCCCTTAGACTTTTTTCAGTCAAAATGTTCCTTCCCACTTTGGTTTGCACCAGTGAAAGGAAAAATATGATAAATCCAAATGCATTTCATGTTTTCTTTGGCCTTTAAATTGGCCTTTAAATTAAATACCTCTGAATGAGGTATTTAATTGCAGCAGATAAGCAAAAGAGAGAGGCCTGCATGTTCTTGAACTTCCCAGGAATATTTGACAGGCCGCTACTGCAAGTAGTGCTAGACTAAATGAACCTTTGATTTAGGAAGACAGTTCTTAAAAGAAATGGGGGAAAAGTCCTAGTACATTATCATAAAAACAGTTTATCAGAGATCTGTAACAGCAGTGTAATATGCAGGAACCCCCCTCCCCATCATATTTGCTAATTTAAGATTGTCACATATTGATACAAATGTGGGTAGAGAGCCAGGGAAAGTAAAAATGCCAGTCTTCCTGCTTCAAGTTTGCAAGATCCCTTTGATTATGGTCCTATATCCAGATTACTTAAGGCACAGTATACTTGAAGCAGCCAGAGTTTCAGCCAATGGCACTGCCTTTTATAATGGAGGAAATAATAAAGACAAATGCACCAATGGCAATGTTAGCTTGAAATTGTTAGCTGGCACCAATGTTGCTTCTTGATTTCAGGTTCAAAATTGTGTATCTTGAATACAGCTGGTGAGGCCTGGATATTAGATAGTGTTTGTTTTATGTCAAATTATTTCCCCCTATGTGGTTCTCTTTAATAAAAGATAATGAGGCTGCAACACTCCCCGCTTTTTGGATATGGCTGCCCTGCACAGACCAAAAAGCACTGCAGATATGATTATGCTTATTTATATAATGGGTATTTTTGATTGTTCCTTTCGTTTCTTAATTACATGTAGTCGACAGAGATACGTTCTTGGAGACACAGCAATGCAGAAGATGGCTCAGTCCCATGTATTCCTGAGTGGAATGGGGGGGCTTGGAGTAGAAATTGGTAAGAGGAAGCCCTGATTACATTTTTCTGCCTGTGTTTGCATATTAAAATCTGAAATTTTAATTTGACTATATACTAGGTTTAAGACATGGTTATGCCTTTATTAAGCAGTGGGTCCTTGGTATCTCAAATGGGCATCCCATCCTAAAACAAGCAATGAAAATAGAAAAATATATATAAAATGGTATTGTATGTTGGTTGCTAAAATTGTATATTGGTGATTAAATCTGGAAACATGCAACACTTAATTTTGAATTTTATTGTATTCTATGTATTTTATATTGCTGTAACCCGCCTGGATTCCTTGTGATTGGGTGGGCTATAAATAAATAATGTATTATTTATTTATTTATTTATTTGCTGGGGTTTTCTTCCAGAACCCCTGTGAATACCAAAATGAATGTTTCTGTCCCATTAAATACAGTGGTGTAGTAAAATGGTGCCCCTTATATAAAATGGAAACATTAAGGTTTCCTTTTTGGAACATATATTTTAAAAAATATATTTTCAAGCCATGGATGCTTGAATCCATGGCTAAGGAATCTGTAGATATGGAGAGCCAACTGTATATGGAGGTACTGCAAGTACAGTGAGAATTGCTTGCAGGAGATTAGTTTTATTTTCTGGAAAGTATCATCTTTGAGTCTGGATCAAGGAAATCAGTTATGCATGTAATTACAATTTGGCCATATACAATATAAGCATAGCAGAAACCTCCTAGGGCCCCTCAGCCTGTGACTGAATTGAGCTTTATTTGAAGTACCATAACCAAATTGACAAATAAGGTAAAAATAGCTAATAGGTTAATGTAAAAATAGATGAGGTTGGGGTTGGGTGAAATCAGGTTCAGGGAATAGTACAGTCGCCCCTTCAAATCTGTGGACTTGAAATCTGTTGACTTCATGATCTGCAGAGGGGCGACTGCCATTGAAGTGAATGGGATGCACTCCTGCAGTGTACACCCTGTGCGCACACATGGGGGCGCGTCCCATTCATCTCAATAGGGTTTAAATAAATGCAAAACTCCTAATGGGGGGGTCCGAAACGGATCCCCCACAAATTAGGAGGGGCGACTGTAATGTCCTATAAGAGTTGTTTTAGCTCATGGATTAATTTATGTGATTGAAGTCTTCATAGTAGTATTAGTAGTAATAGAATTTCTCTTGGAATTCTTGTGGCTGCTCATGCTGTTTAGTAGTTATTTCATTCAAAGGCGCATGGTTTAGAAGTAGTATCAAATGTAAAACAATATGGAGTAGTAATGCACTTACCATATGGAAGGCTATATCAGCAATTTATAATGTTCATTCTTCCTTTTCAGCTAAGAACATAGTCCTTGCAGGAATAAAGGTAAATGAAGAGACTGATTCTAAGTTAAATTTCTTCTCAAGAATGTAATAGTAGTATTGTGCAGTAGGTCAGATAACTGAAGATACTTATTCTTATTTTGTTACTTGATTGGATTTGACCTCTGACTTTTAGCAATAAGATTAATACCTTGATCCTAGCTGGCTGGAGTGACAAGGTCCAGACATCTTTTTTCATGAGATATGCTTCCTCTTCAATGTCTAAAGCATTTGCAATTTGTGTATTGATCTTCTATCTGCTACCAAAGGAAAAGAGTAAAAAAGTGATACTTTCTTTTAGATTTTTTTTCTTTGAAATTAGGAAGCACAAGCCTTTCGGTTTCATTAACAAGTATATTTTCTCTTAAAAGCCTTTTAGAAATGCTGCTCTGCTTGTTAACAAGACAACAAGAGCCACACTTCGTAGTTTCAAAGAGAAAGAGAACATTAAAAAGAACTATTTTTCACAGTGGGGAATGGGGATGCTGCAAAAGGACATACAAAATGGATGGCATTTGCATGCTGACCCAGATTTTTTTGACCCAGGATTCATGTTGGAGCCATATGTTTTCAGAACAGGGCTATTCAGTGTTCTTGGATTTGTAGTAATGAAGTTAGACCTGGCATGAATAGACATTGCAAAGGCAGAAATGATCCAGAGTGGGAAAACATTCTCCTGTAAGAGGATAACAAAGGAAGTCTTCCCTAACTTCTTAGAAATTTTGTAACATATGCCCAGTATTCCTATGCATTAATGGGCTTTCTTTTGTGTACCTGAGTTTGAACTCTCATTATTGTATTCCATTCTTCTTTGGAGGGGCCTATTAAATTCTGCCCCCATAATTTTATATCACCTTCTCTTTACCAAAAAAAAAATTCGTTATTAGATAATAGTTCAAGTAAAATAGTCTTTAATGCGTATAGTAAAAAGGAAACACTTGAACACAGCGAATTGTGAAGGCAAGAGATAAAGAGTAACATAATGGAATAAGGATTGCCGAAATCAAATGTTAAATCAAATGATAGAAATTTGATATTAACAGATTAGCTTTTTGAAATCCCCAGGAAGCAATACCTTTATTTGTTGGCTAGTATGTTTCCTTGTTTTTGAAGAGTCTCTTGCTTTGAACATAGAGAATTCTGAAGGCTGTTTGTTCTTAGAGAGCAAAAAGTAACTTCTTTATCTTCAAAAGATAAAGGTGGTAAAATACTGAACAGAACAAATCCATCAAACTTTAATTTGAAATAAAACTTCTGTGTGGGAAAGATTCACATTAAAGAGAAATTGTGCCCGACACCGGAACCTGGATGGGTGCATATGTGTAACTTTAAGAGCACAAGATGTAACTTTCATATGATAGCCATTCAGTTATCATATGAGTGATTGACTGAGGCCTATTAAAGAAAAACTAGTTCAGAATGATTGAGGCCTATTAAAGAAAAACTGTGAATTACCATAACCTCACTGGCCACTAGTCTGCATACTGGAGAAAATCATGTGTAGCATGTTAATAAAAGAAGATTTATTTATAGTTCAGATTTATAGGATTTCAGGAGTTACAGACCAATGTAGATGGTATCTTAATGTATTTATTTCATCTATTCTCTCTACAGTTTCTAATAGTTGACCTGTGTAAATGGCAGTGCAGTAGTTCATTCCTGCTCAGATTATTTCCCATTCCTATTTCAATTAATTTATTAGCAAGAGCTAAGGAAATCAGAACCTGAAAAACCTTTAAAGACCTCATCTGCACTGCAGAAATGGTGCAGGTTGACATAGCTCAATGCTGTGGAATTCTGGAATTGGTAGTTCTGTGAGATATTTAGCTTTCTCTTTCAGAGAGCTCTGGTGCTACAACAAACGACAAATCATGGGATAGAGCTATGGCAGTTAAAGTAGTGTCAAACTGCATTATTTCTGCAGTGCAGATGAGGCAAAGATGCTGTATGGGAAATACAGAATAAACAGAGTTTGTATATTGTTTGCTGTATTATTAGTTGTTAAATGCCTTTGAGTTGACCCTGACTCATGGCAATCCTGTGGATGAGACACCTCCAAGACCTCCTGTCCTGTTTAGGCAAATTCAGGCTTGCAACCTCCCTCATTGAATCTAGCCTTCTGGCGTGTGATCTTCCTCTCTACTACCTTCTACATTTCCTAGCATAATTGTCTTTTCCAGTGTGTCATGCCTTCATTGTGTGGCCAAAGTATGACAGCCTCAATTGATCATCTTGGCTTCCAGGAAAATTTCAGGCTTGATCTGTTCAAGAACCCATTTGTTCACAGTATCCTCAGCAATCTTGTCCAGCACTACATCTCTCAAATGAGTTTATTTTCTTCCTGTCTGCTTTTTTCACTGCCCTACTCTCACATCCATACATGGTGACAGGGAATACTACGGACTGGACAATTCTAACTTTAATGCTCAGTTGTATATCTTTACATTTTAGGATCTTGCCTAGTTCTCTCATAGTTGCCCTTTTCCTTCCTAGTCTACTTCTGATTTCTTGACTGCAGTTTCCATTCTCATCACTGTTTGATTCAAGGTACAAGAACTCTAGCTATTTAGATTTCCTCTTTGTCTAGGTTGAATTTATGTAGATCCTCCATGGTCATTATTTATGATTTCTTTATGTTCAGCACTAAGTCTGCCTTTACATTTTCTTCTTTCACTTCCTTAATAATTGTTCCAAGTCCATGGTGTTTTCTGCAAGTAGTATGCTATCATCTGCATATTAGATTGTTGATGTTCCTTCCTCCTATCTTCACTCCTCCTTCTTCTGAGTCTAAATATGCTCTTCGTATGATATTTTCAGCATTGTACAAATAGAGTGGTGGTGGTGAACCTATGACACACATGCCAGAGGGGGCACTCAGAGCCCTCTCTGTGGGCATGCTCACTTTCACCATTGTTTGTTACCGTGAGGTAAAAATGGGCCACCTTCGAAGCCTCGAGGTAAAATGGGCTGCTTCGAGATCTTGCTCTGCGTGCCAACCACCGCACTCCTTCCCCCTCCCTTAGTTTCCCCCTTTCGCCCAATCCTAGCTCCTCTCTCATCCTAGCCTCCTTCATGTTTCTCATTCTCTCACTTCCATCCTCGTTGCTGATTGGCTCCAGCCTCACGACAGGGGGGAAATAGAGTGGCAGTTATGTTTGTAGTTGCCAATATGTCCCTGTAAGAACTTATTGTATACAACTAAGATGTTTTGTTGTGATTATATGCTGGCCGAATGGCTGTAATAATAAAAGAGAGAGAGTGGCAGTTAATACCACTGAAGAGGACGTAGTGATGGTTGTTCCTCCCCTTCTTACTCTCCATCGCTGCTGCATGCCCCCCCCCACCCCTCCCACACACACAGGACCAAAACTGGGCTGAGAGAGCCAATCAGGAGGCACAATACTGGCATGTGGCATGCTGGTCTATCTGAGGGAGGCTGGTGGGTTTGTGTGGGTTTGTGTGAGGAAGAGTAGGAGGAAGAAAGAAGATGCAGCACACCAGGTGCGGGGGGGAGAAGAGGAGGGAGGAGAAAGGAGAATGCGGCACAGCAGGTGCGGGGGGGGGGAAGGAAGAGGAGAGAGGAGCTGTCAATGTATGAGTTGTTTTTCCTAAACTAAAACCGTGGTAGTCAGAATAAATTGCCGTGTTGGCACTTTGCGAATAAATAAATGGGTTTTTGGTTGCAGTTTGGGCACTTGGTCTCTAAAAGGTTCACCATCACTGACATAGGTGATAAAATGCAGCCTTGCCTTTTGCCAGTAGGGAACCATTCTGTTTCTCCATATTCAGTTCTGATAGTAGCCTCTTGTCCTAAGTACAGATTTCACATCAGGACTATTAAATGTAGCGGCACTCCCATGTCTTTAAGAGCCATTCATAACCTTTTGTGATCTATGCAATCAAATGCTTTGCTATAGTCTATGAAGTGTGTGTTTGTGTGTAGTCTTTTTCTCTCTCTCTCCATATATGAGCATGTGTATAGTCTGTGAAGCACATGTATGCTATAGAGGTATAAATATAGTTTTACATATATCTCAGGAAGTATAGTAATAGTGGTATGTATACATAGGTTGGAGGGGGTAATCAGTAGTGTGTATTTGTCCTTGTTTAGTAGTTGAGTTAAGTTTGTATTGTTTGTTTATATTTGTTTTAGTTATGTGCATCAATTTTGTTTATGCTTGTGTTTAGATTTAATAAAAGTGATAAAAAGAAACACCCAAGCTCAAAACTATGAAACACTTTAAGAATAAAATATACTGTATAGGAAAGAGAAGAACTAGATGCTGTTTACAGTGGTAAATTTGCAGGGGTGTATGGTTATGATGTTATGAAAAGGCTTCTTCAAATAATTTTTAATCTTTTTTTCCTGATCTTTTCTGAAGGCACTCACCATCCATGATACTAAGCAATGTAAGACATGGGATTTAGGAACAAACTTCTTTGTTCATAAAGATGATATTCTAAATCTGAGAAACAGGTCTGTACATTTATTTCTTCAGAAATGTGAACTTTGAGACTTTTTCCCCTCTCTGTAGATGCCAGTTCTGTTATTAGATTTTTTTAAGTCTGAAATAAAATGTTCCTATTTACGTTCCTGTCTTTAAAAACATTGGGTTTATTTTTGTCATCTTATTGCAAATAAATGTTGATAGAATATATTAAAAGAAAGTGATTTTTTCCCCATATTCATTGAGAAGACTGCATACAGTTACACTGCAGAATTGTAGTGATATCTTTTTTTTTTCCTAAAGAGGCAAATTATACATGTAATTAATTAAGTAGATGTACTCCTGGACATTACTTCTTTAACAGAAAATTTGGTACCAGAGGTAGAAATAACATGGAAAGAAAAGGAATAGATTCATGCACTACAAACAGAGGAGCAATTTGACATATTTTGACACTTTTTTCTTCAAAACTAACAACATGCTCAGGTAGATGAAACAACTAGTTCAGGTCAACCTTGCATAAGTAAACAAAAACTTTTTGAACATTTTAGAGATAAGAACGTTTCTTCCAAAATGCATCCATGTATGACTTTCTTTCATCAGCTTTCACATTTCCTGTCATTTCCATTTTGGTAGCCAGACTCATAGATCTGTATTTTATAATATACTGGGAGTAGCTAGTGAGGCAGACTAATTTGGTTTCCTCTTTTATTTTTTCTTTGTTGCTGTGCACAAATGCTCAGTAACGGGTTCTGGAAGTAGGCAGGAACACACAGCTGTAGTAGAATTGGCTAAAGTAGAATTCCATACTTTCCAAGCTCCAGCATTATTGGATTGTTTACTGAAAACTTGCTGCTGCAATCTAACACCAAAAGTGTGTGTTTCTCCAGTCCTCCTTCACCATCCTCCCAATGCTGATGGTGCTAAAAATTTCCAGCTATTTAGAGGATAAGGAGGAAAATGGGCATAAAAAGACTTTGTAAAAAAGAACTTCTTTGTCTCTAGGAATTGTTAACTGAGGTGTGTCTGTACTACTTTCCCCTACTGATTAGGTACAGCTTAGAAGCAAAGCCGTTAATAGTAACTGGACCTTACAGTAATTTTAATGTTAGTAGCTCATATTTGTGTGTATTTCTCTTTTTCAGTAGAAAATGATGTGAAAGTCAGGAAAAACCTAATAGAAAATACTTTATCCAATTTAGGGGCGAAGCAGACTGGCTCTAAATGCTGGCTTCCCAGCGGCTTGGAGGTATGGTGCTTAGATGCCACATACCCCCAAAATGTTGTGAAGCCTCCCAGCTTTCCAGACATGGGCCAGCTTCTGGGTGCTCTGGCAGTGCGGCATTTACACGCCACCTGCCACTTGAATGCCTTAAAACCGGCCTCTGTCCACGGCAGGGTGGGAAAAGGCAACTTTTTGCCAGTGCAAAAAGGAGCAGCTCTCTTGATTTCTGTACTAATGGGATAACCATATTATCCACTGTAGGCTGGTTGAGGGGCCAAAGAATGTTTTATACCTTTTTCCACTGAAGTGGTACAGATGTTCCATAGGTATAAGCCTCCTCCCCAATGGAGGCAGAAGCTCTGCTACCATTACTGACTGACCTACAATATTTAATTGGTAGAGGAAGTAGGCAGGTATGTAGGATCCAAAGTACCCTTTTCCCTCTGACAGCCTACAAAACTATGCCAGGCCTAGAGTTCACATTATTTCCCCCCAGTTGCTTCCAGTGGCAGGGAAAATCAAGCACAGATGCCAGAAAAGAAGTTGTTCCACTGCTCATTACTGTCTATACTTTAATAAAAAGTTTTTTAAAAAAGGTAAATCATCATTTGAATCAGAAAAGCAAGTGACGGAGCTAAGAGCTCAGCCAGTATTAGGTAGTTTAGATCTTCTTTATGCGTTTCACAGTTTTTATGTATTCTGAAAACCAGTCCAGGTCTTACTGATGTTTTTACAGTCTTACAAGTAACTGTTTGGCTATGGTAAATAAAAATCTCAACTAGATGCTTTTTAAATTTGAGTGAGTGCTGGTGAATCTTCTTCACCTTTTAAATATTTGATGCTCTAACAATGACTGTATATGTAATAGGTGTTCTTCTAAAAGCTTTGTTTAAAAAGTTGAGTTTATAACTATAGCTTGTTAAAAATATAATCAAAAATGTATTTCAGAGCTGAAGCAACACATCATCACATTGCGGAACTGAACCCATATGTGCAGGTGATGTCATCAACTGCTCCACTAAATGAAGTTACAGACATCTCTTTCCTCAGGCAGTACCAGGTACAAGACATTTGTCTGAAATGCCTCACTTGCACAGGATCTATAGATTTCACTTTGCCTTGGTAGCCAGTTATTATTTATGGCCACTCCTGACTTTTTCCCATCTCCTTTCCAGAGTCCTTTTGTATATACAAAACACTTGTAGAATGTGTGGGGTCAGCATCTTTACTTTGGATCTGGGATTTGAAAGCATTTAAATGCTGTGACAGTTCCTCTTGCTGCTTCCAAGTGTCTGCAAACCCATGTGCAAAATGAGACTCTAAACTTGCCTTTCCCCCAACATCTAGAGGACATGCAATCTAGTGGGAGGGAGAGCAGGTTCATTCTGCCATGTGACAGGACTTTAAAGTCATTTATGAGAAGTAACAAGTATTTTTGTTGGTTCTAGATGATTTGGGCAAGGAACAAGGTCTGGCTCATTTGTTTAGTATGAACTCATATATCTGCATTCTGAGTAGTCCAGTACATGAATAACCCATGAGGATAGATGTCTCATTTTGCATTAGAATGTATTGTCAGACAGTCTCATCATTGCAAACAGGGGTGTGGTAATTGCTTCTGTGGGTCATATTTACTTAGATCAGGACACATAGCAGGTGTGTGTGTGTTTATGTATAAACATTAAAGGATTTTTTTAGTTTCTGGGTCTTCTCCTGTTCATTTCAGAGATGCCATGTTGTTGTCCCTCATTATTTGTTCTGTAGTTCATTAGGATAAGAATTAAGAGGACACATGACAGAGTCAGCAGTCATAACACTGCCATTCTGGAACTCCCCATTTGGAGAGCTCTGGGTGGAGATCTTTCTGTATATGCGTCATTATGAGCTGAAAATTCTTTTCTCAGTGATTTGCAGGTTTTTGTTAATCTCTGAATTTTTCCTGGTGGGCATTGCTGTTGTGGCTCATTTATGCTTGTTTTTAGATATGCCCTTAATATCTTTGTGGATTTTTTAAAAAATGGATGCATTTGCTGCAATCATTTGGAAAGGTAGCTAAAAGCTAACCATGTAAATACTGAATTTAGGCTTATAATTCTTAGGCCCAAAACACACTGCAGAAATAATCCAGTTTGAGATTATTAACTACCCTGGCTCAGTGCTAGGAAATCATGGGAATTGTGGGTTATTGTGACACCAGAGCTCTCTGATAGAGAAGGCTAAATGTCTCACAAAACTACAGTTCCCAAAATTCCTTAGCATTGAGACGGGGCAGTTAAAGCAATCTCAGACTGGATTATTTCTGCAGTGTGTTTTGGATCTTAGGATCCATCTCTTAAGGTGACATACTGCTTCTAAGCAGGTGGCTGTCTAGGTCTAGGTTTGAAGAGCAGGTTGATCCAATGGTAGTAAGATGGATCTACTTACCTCTACCCTCCTCCTTGCCCTCCCTGTTCTATTGCTGATGTCCTTGTAAGTGTGGGGCTTGACATTCTGACTGCTTGGTGATCCATTGACAAGAGGGCGTCTGTAGCATCAGATCTGATCAGGGAATGGCATCATGAGAGGTGAAACAGAGAGAGATAACATCCAGGAAGCATTTATGTATGTTTGGAAGCATAAGAATGAGAAGAGAATCACAGGAGGAAATATATGTGATACAACTGACATCCTGATGGACCCACTTTTATAATACAAGGAATCAATGATAATAGGTGAAAAGGATTTTTTCAGTAAATAAATTTTTCAACTGTGTTTCAATGAAAAGAGCTCAATTCTAAATTTACTCATGTTCAATTTTGGAATATCTTATTGTGATGGCTGAATTTCAAAAAATATATAAATCTTTGTGTGATGTATACTTTACATTGGAAGAAATACTTGCAAATATGTGTGTTGATATTTTGTAACCTGGCTTTGATAGCCTTGAACTTACCTCTGCAACTTTTCTTTCAAAAGTGTGTTATAGTAACTGAGATGAAGCTATCATTGCAGAAGAAGATTAATGACTTTTGCCATGCACAACACCCACCTATTAAGGTAATGCAACATGTTGTTTATCTTTTTTAGAATTTTTCTTAATTATGTCTTCTTTTATGCTTCATATCATTTT
The DNA here is from genome assembly GCA_020142125.1 of Phrynosoma platyrhinos. Classification (NCBI taxonomy): domain Eukaryota; kingdom Metazoa; phylum Chordata; class Lepidosauria; order Squamata; family Phrynosomatidae; genus Phrynosoma; species Phrynosoma platyrhinos. The sequence goes on from CM034710.1 coordinate 42,292,232, forward strand.
CACTAAGTAAATATAAGACAGTTTACTTCCATGCAGGCAGTCTTAACTTTCACCACTGTTTGATCTGTGTATGGATATGCTGGTGCCAGATGCCTAAAGAACAACTCTTAATTCAGTTGCCGTTCAGAAGCTGGTACTATTTAGCAGAAATGGGAGCCAATAAAGTAGGGATTTGGGGAGATGCGCATGGCCCAACCACACAATGTAGTATCAAGCCACCCAGCTGGGTAATCATCCCCACCATCCATGTGCACTGTCATACAAACACACCTCCGGTGACTGCCTGCTGCCTGGACACCATCCCATTGGATGGCTGCCCCTTTGAATGGCCACACAGTCACACCTGCAATCCTGCACCAGCACAGGACATCAGAGCATCAGCAGGCCCAGTAAAACACTGGAAAGCCCAATCATGGAGACCCCTCCTACATGCCCCCTTCACTCCCCTTCACCCTTTCCCCCTCTTGGACTATCTGGTTAGGTATGTTGTAATTACATCCATTGGAGGTGTCACACTTTCACTTTTTTGCATTGCTGCTCTTACCGCTTCGGTAGGGCAGTTCCATCCTTTTTTAATGTGCACCTGCACTGGTGCATTTATATGTATCTTTTGGGTTAGGTAGTTCACTCTTTTAGAACTGCTCTAGCGTTGGGGCATTTATATACAACTGCAAGGGTGCACATTTTCTGGGCTAAGATGGAATATTCTGGGTTCTTTTTGCTCTGGTTTTTAGCCCCAGAACACAAGCTTTGATCTGGTTTCTTTTTTTAAAAAAATCATATTTATTGAAATTTAAACATTTATAAAATACAAATTTCATAATACATCCATTCAGAATATTATAAACATACAAATGAACTTAACATTCTACACATTGTAAACATACAAACAAATTTGACATTCATAATTTTCATACCTACTGCCTGCTTAGTAATAGGAAAAAAGTACAACTGATACATCATTACCCCATCTTATTTAATAATACAAACCTTTCTTCTATTTAATTCATCTTAGCTCTTGTCTTTCCCTTTCAGCCCCTCTCTCTCAATACCATCTCTCTTTAGACACATATTCATATCTAGGTCTTCCTTCTCTTCCGTACTTCTCTCTCCTTCTCACACCTTCCACACTTACTCACACCTTCTTCACTTACTTTATCTTCCTACAAACTCTCATCCTTCCACATCTAGACTTCTTCCCTTGTCTCTTCTGATTTAAGACTTCCTTATTGGCCTTAAATATTGTCGGGTATACTCATTACTCATGTATCTTCTATTGGTTTATCCTATATGTAAAAAAAAAAAATCCCTTCCCCCCTCCCTCTTCCTGTTCTTCTTCTTTAAATAACAAAAAATAACAAAGAAAAATAGATGAGTTCTATCCATTTCCTCTCTATCCTTTACTTATACTGAGAATCCTATCACTGTAATTTTCCCCCATTTATTTTCAAAATATTCCATAACTACCTTCCATTCTCTATTTACTTGTTCTATTGAGTTATTTTTTAGAATTTGTATTAGTTTGTCCATTAGCTTCATATACCTTATATTGCTAATCATTTTTCTCTTGTATTTACTTTACCATTTTTGGGCAAAGGCCAATCTCACTGTTGTGATCAAATAAAACAAAATTTTCCCAAATTTATTTTTTAATTCATCTTCAAAAATACCTAATAGATAGAATTCTGGAGACATTTAGAGATTCAACCCTAAGATGTTACTAATTGCTGTATTAACTCTTATCCAGTATTTTTTTGCTAACTTACAAGTCCACCAGCAATGGTAAAATGACCTCTGTTTCTCTCTACATTTCCAACATCTATTTTTTTTTTTTTTTGGTATATTTTAGCAGTATTTTCAGGGGTCATGTACCATCAATAGAACATCTTGTAGACATTTTCTTTCAAATTTCTGTGATACCGAATATTTTATTCCTTTCTTCCATAGTTTTCCCATTGATTTAAATAAATCAGATGACCAGTATTTCTAGCCCATATATTCGTTTGTTCTTTTATCACTTCCTCTTCCACTTTAGTACATAACATTTTGCCTAATTCAGATTTATCCTTTAATACTTATCTAATTCCTTTATACTTTACTGTTTTTTTCAATTCTTATGTATTTTATCCCCTCTATTATTAATCTATTACTGTCTGAAATGCCTTTTCAATGCCTTTTCACTGTATATACAGTTCCTTATTCACAAATCTTTTTTAAAAAACACTATCAAATTACAGTTCATAACCTTTTGTACACTGAAAGGAATTCCTGTCAATCAATATCAATAATTCATTAATTTCCTAATTTAATCATACATTCACTCAACAGTCCAGTTAATCAATATTTCATATACATCTTCCTCAATTCATTAACATAAATATATCATTCCTATCAATCAAATTCATGATTTCTTATCAATCAGATAAATTCAATATTATATATTAATACTATATCAAAAAGATTTCACCATTAATTTCTATACAACTAATACATTCATTAAATTATTAATTATAAAGTGCTTTAGTTCTTATAAATTTATCCTTCCCCAGTGCCCTTTTGTTTTAATTTATCATAAAAGATTATCTTCTTTACAAAATTGATATGGTACCTATATGAATTGAACTGATGAACTATAATTGTCCTGTTGTCCTAATTGAGTTGGTTAAATTGTCTTGTTGAGTTGTAAGCCTTTTTTAATTCATGCAGTCTTCATTCCAGATCCAGTCTCTCAGTTCTATCTTCTCCTCTCTCCTTTCAGTCACTCCTTCCGCTTTTCCAACAATCTCCATTTTAGCTCAAACACCCCACAGTATAAGTCCAGTATTTATACAAAAGGTTAGCCTTTTAGGGAAATTGCTTCAATTAATATTTAGCCTTTGCTTAACAAAATCCATTCCTTGATGTATATAATATTCTATGCCACAAAAACACTTCAGTAGGGTTTTCTCAAGGATATAGAATCAAAGCCTCACTATGGATCAGATTTTGGATCAGAGTCTAATTCATTAAATCACCTAAACAGTATATAGAAGCTTAAAGCTTGTTATCACACAGTACCCATCAAAATCAGGTCCAAATCAGAGTCAAAATCAAAAGACGTTTATCTTTTTATCCTTTCCCCCTCATTTCTCTCGCTTCTCCTTTCTCTCACTTTCTCCTCTCTTCTTTTTCCTCCAATTTCAATTCTCTACTCTCAGCTCCCAGCTCAGAACTCACATGTCTCAGCTTTCTTCCTCAAGCCCAATCTTAATGTTAGGAGAAGCAAGGGGGATAGGAACATGACAATTCAAGTCTCTTTCTCTTGCTATTTATCTGTTTAATGAGTTTATGAGCAATAATAAGAAGGAAGTTCAGTCCCCAGAAGAGAGACAACTCATGTCTCTAACTTGATTAGCAGGCTTACAAATTTAAAAAACAGCGGTGGCGGTGCTAAGTCACCAATGTGGTGGCTTGTCATGGCTGTGGCTAGCTCGTGGTCCCCCAAAGCTGAAACGACTTCTGTCACTCAGCCTTAGAGGATGTAGGAGGCAAGAACTGGGACCCTTGTGAGCCTGCTTCCCCTTTACCTGGGGGAATACTGATATCGGGTGACAAAGACCCTCAGCCTGATCTCACCACCACAAGCAAGGTCCCGCTAGAGCCCCGTTCCAGAGGTCCTTATCACACTGTCATTCCACTGGAAGTCCAGCTTTGATCTGGCTTCTGACTACTTTGGAGGTGTACATTATCTAAATGCCCCGCTTTCAAAGCAATTTGAAATTGCTTTACTTGGCATGTTTCACCCCTCTGGCTCCATTCTTTCTAGGTCATCATTTCCAAAAAGTGATAAAATATAAGAAGCTGCCTCATACTAAATCATCACATGCACTGTTAAGCCCAGTACTGCTGATATTGACTGGATGTAGCATGTTCTCAACCTAAGAGGAAGGCAATGGCAAACCTCATCTGAACAAATCTTGCATGGCCCCTGCCCAAGAAAACACCATGATAGAGTTGCCTTAGGGTTGCCATATTGAAAATGACTTGAAGGCACACAACAGTAACAATAAGTTCTACATACTTCCTGGCAGAATAAGGCCCAAACCTGAGATCTACAGCATTGATAGCATACTCTGCCAGTAAACTAGTGCCCCTGCTCCTCTAGGGTTCTGCTCTGTGGTAATGTTCAACAGGACTCTATTTTGTGTCTCATGCTGTTTAGCACTTAATGAACAATTGTTAAAACCACTGAATGAGGTAAAATCCCAGTGCTGATGATACTCCTCCATTCATCAAATTCTGGTTTAACTGTGAAAATGTTGAATTACTTCCATTGATAGTTGACTGTAAAAGAACCTATAAGGTAGAATCCAGTCAAAGACAGAGGGAGGTGGTGTGGGTGATTGGTTTGTCTAGTCTGGGGAGTTGTTTCAGCCTATTTTGGACTGGGGTGGTACTCATGAACAGTCCTTTCCTCTCTGTATTAGAATTGGAAAGAAAATCTTTGATCCAAACTCAAAAAATCTAGTGATTGTTGGTCTTGCCTTTCTTACAGTTCATAAGTGCAGATGTATATGGAATGTGGGCACGCCTCTTTTGTGACTTTGGTGATGAATTTGAAGTGCTGGACACTACAGGAGAGGAACCAAAGGAAATCTTCATTGCAAATATATCTCAGGTGAGGACAAAGATGTGCACTGCTAAGCCTTAATTTCATTTTTGTATTTTATATCCTTTAAATATTTAATGTAGCTTAAGCCATTGCTTTCACAATTGCTTAAACCACCAACCTCAAAACAAGGTAGTGAGATGGTTATATACAAATGACAACAGTGATGCTTATGAGAACCACATAGACTTTTGGTCTGATTCTTTGGGATTGTTTTTCTATAAATCAGAGTTGTTTTTTCCTGGAAAAAAAATGGTTTAATAGTATTAGACATTATGGGAAACAAATGGGGATAACATAAACTGTAATTTTTTTAATAGCAGAAATGCTATGGTATATAGAAAAGGTAAACTAGAAACAGAAATATAAAACTAGAATATAGTCCTGGTTACTGCCTAAAAAACTCAATACAGGTTAAGCCTGGGTTATCTAATGGGCCTGTATTCTTTCATATGAGCTTGCCCTTCTCAGTGGCTTTCCCCAATCCCCTTCCTAACAAGGTTAAACTGACATCCTATTTTGGATCCTTCCATAGGCAGGTTAAGATCTTTTTGTTTCTGCAGGCCTTTGAGGGCTGATTTGCTTGAGGGGAAAAGACATTCTATTATTTGCTGTATCGTTTAGAATCATAGAATCTGTTCTGTTTGGATTTTTTTCTTTTTAATGGTTGCACCTTTAATTGCTTTTAATTCGTGTTTAAAATTCTTAAAAGCATTTTGTTGTTGTTGTTAACTGCCTTCAAGTTGACCTCGACTCATGATGACCCTGTGGACGAGAAATCTCCAAGATGTCCTGCCTTCCATTGCTCAAGCAGTGATTTTTAGGATGGTTTTGCATCACTTGATTTTCCCCCCCACAAGTGGTGTTCTAATAAAACAGTGCATTTGCAAAACATTGGAAGGATATGTTCAAAAAAATTCTAAAGTACCGTATTTTTCGGCATATAAGACGCATTTTTTCTTCCCCAA
>CM034710.1:42297947-42319770 GCA_020142125.1 Phrynosoma platyrhinos
GAGCGTCTTATATGCCGAAAAATACGGTAATAGTAGGGATTAATTATACTGTTTAACTGAGGGCCATTTGCCTTTGAATGCTGCACTGTGTTGGCTATTGAAACATCACAGACATTCGTTGTGGCTCTGTACTGCTGTAATAATGTCTATGCATCAGTAATTATATTCCCTGGGAAAAATTAATTAGTAGTAGGTGACATTATGGCAGCTAGATATGGAAAAATTTACATTTAAGTTTATAAATTATTTTTTGGGAATGATTTTCATTTAGTTCTGCCTCTGTCCCAATTTGTAACTATAATTATAACTGCATGGTACATTCTAATTTCAGTCCAGTCCTGGTATTGTCACTTGCCTTGACAATAATCCTCATAAACTTGAAACTGGACAATTTGTAACTTTTCGGGAGATTAATGGAATGTCATGCTTAAATGGATCCACACATCAAATAACTGGTAAGCATTGTTTTGTGTATCTTCTCAACTTGTGACAAAGCAACTTGTTAACAATATGATATGCATTTCTCCTTTCATGTTGTTCAGTTATGTTGCTGCCCTGGGTTGCCTATTAGCAACACTGCTATTTGCAGTATTATTTCATGGGATGGATACATTCTGTAACTTTAAATAGACTGGACTGAAAAATTGGTGAATTCATAGGGTTGAGAGAAATAGGAGTAGGGATCCAAATTGGAATTTGATATTAGATATATTACCAGTTGAGTTCCTGTTCTTAAGAGGATCTTGTTATCCTGTGACTGTACTGGTTCAAAATATTTGAAACTAGGGGAAGGGTTAAATTGGTGTGCTATGAGAGCAGCAAAAGGAAAAAAAATGAAATAGTTCATTTCTGGCAATCAACATGGTTTTTTTCATTTTCAAGTAGCGAGATAGTAATCAAACCTAAGAAACCCAGGACACAAATGCAGAAAGAAAAGATAAGAATTTGTGTGACAGTATAACCTGAAGTTCTCCTTCCTAGAAGCACCTATGAAATAGTGCATACAGATGTTAGATCTTGTCTTTCCAAGAGTCTGGTCCACAACTTCAATAATTTAAAAGCATCCATTAAAAACAGTAAGCAGAGGCCACAATTAAATCAATTGGTCCTGTATCTGTTGTTGCATTCATTTTTGCTCAGATATGAGCCCTGTTGTGTCTGTAAAAGTACTGGGCCCAGTATGCTATTAAGTGATCTGTATACTTTCTTCTTGTGAGCCTTTGACCAGAACATAATGTGTCATTAACCACTGGAAAAAAATCTGTTGGACAACTCCATTGAGATGTTGTGGTACAGGAGAATAATTTATTCAGACTGTCAGTGCCATGGAATGTATTCTACCTGTGTTTTCCAACAATGCTGCTCTAGCAATCCTCCCACTTGTATTGTAATCATTTCCTCCTTGAAAATCCAGGGACTTGTTGAGGTCTGATTCGTGGGACTTGTTGAGGTCAGATTCGTGCTCAGGTGCAGTTTTATTAATTGCCTTGGCCATTTCCTTATTGTAGAGGTCAGCCAGCAGTTCTAGAAGCTTTTCTGGCTAAAGCATAGGGTATACATGCTAACAATAAATAAATCAATAATTATTTTGCCAGCCAAGTTGAAAGGAAAACTCTCAAGAACTATCAGGAAACTGTTTGGGCTGTTCAGCCATCTGGGGTGGACCATCTTAATTGGTTCCTTGTGTTTTCAGAAGCTCTGAGGTCCAATAAATCTCCACATCACAATTATCTCTCTCAGCACAATAAAACAGGTCCAGAGTGGGGCCAGTCAGGTAAAGTGACTAGATACCAGTAGAGATTGGTTACTGTGGAGTCCTGAGTTGTGCCCAGGACAGCCTCAGCATTAAAGACCATCTGCATAGCAAGTTGTAGGGAATCCAGCACCAATCCCAGCTGGCTCAGAAAGGGACACTGTTTGGTAGTGTGGTGTTCAGTATGCCAGGAGAGCCCCTGTTTTCTCATAAACATCCCCTTCAGATACACACAAAACTGGGAAGACCTAGGATGGGTCAGAAACACATAATCAAGACAAATCATTGCAAATCTGGCTCCTCTTTTCTTAGGTCTTGCTTGCTGTGTAGCAGAGAACCCAGATGGTCCTTGTCCCACCTTGTTCAGTCAGAATTTACTATACTGTATACTTAATTTGCCTCCAATTTTATGAGGTGACTCATCTTTTTCCTCCAAATGCCCCCTACACTCCAGAAGTTTTAAAAGAAACCTTACGTAGTATGAGATGTACCTTATTTTCCTGCGTATAAGACTACTTTTTAACCTGCAAAATCTATGGTTAACGTGGGGGGGTCGTCTTATACGCCGGGTATAAGGATAAGGAGGATAGAGGTGCTAAAACTCTATATTTTGACTAGAAAAATGGGGGGTCGTCTTATACACCGGGTCGTCTTATACGCCGGAAAATACGGTATGTGTTCTTAAAATTAGGTTGAGATCAGATTACCTATCTTGATTTACAAATATATAAGTACATGTTTTACCTAACTGCAGATTAACCACCCTTATTAGCCTAAGGGGTGGGTTTGTATCCTGTTGTTTCTGAATCCTTTAGGTATTAAATAATTTGAAAATGAAACAGCTTGCCGCATCTTAGGTCCACTGACTTCAAACTTTCTCTGTTCTTGTTTTTTCTGTCTTTCAGTTATATCACCTTATTCTTTTAGCATTGGAAATACTACAGATATGGAACCTTACTTACATGGTGGCATAGCTGTCCAAGTAAAAACACCTAAAATATTTCACTTTGTAAGTATTGTTCTTGAAGATAAGTATTAGCAATATTTGTTAAAGAGCTAAGTTAAGCATTAGTTTTGTCAGAACAGCAGAAGCAAAGCCAAGCTCTCAGATCCAGGGAATTACTGCCTCTTGCTCTCTTTTAAACTCCTTCCTGGGATTGCTTTCAATCAGACATGGGGGTGAGGGATTTCAATAAGCCAAGAAGGAGGAGTAGGCAAGCACATGTCTACATGCTTCATGCTTCCTGGGAGCATGCCAGCTGCCCCTTCGAATCCAAATTGCAGCAGAAGCAGGAAGAATGTGTCCCTGATGTCTGGGTCTTCCCACCCCAGCCTCCCTTCCTGCCCTGAGACTGCTTTTCAACCTGGCTGCCATCAATTGCAGGTTAAAATTAAATGTTTCTTAATTTCAGTCTGCGGATGCTAAAATCTGTGGATACCAAATCCATGGATACCAAGGGCCCAGTGTAATACAATCCAATCCAATTTTTTGAGAATTGTTGTTCAAAGTGCCCTCAAGCACTACAAATACTATCTTCCATTTAGAAGTTGAGCTCCATAAGGTTGAAGACTTGCCATATTCAGTTTTGTCTGAAGTTTCTCTTCCTGTGGGCTTAGCTTATTCCCTTATCCTAGAGGATGATTTCAAATCAAGGTGGTCAGTAGTGATCTCCCAGAAATTCCAGCAATAGGTCTGCCCTCTAGGCATCTTATCTCACTGGGTTTTAAGACAGCCAGAGCAGTACTTAAGCAGATATTGAATGTCAAGAGAATCTTGGCCTAATTCCCAATTCTATACTAATTAACAAAACTTACGCATATAAACCAGCAAGCTATATTTTGTCACTCTCAGTTTACAAGCATTGAAGAGCCTTCACACTGTCATAACTCAGTACTCTGCCCTGAGCTGTGTTGGAGGGAAGATTTCAGAAAATCTCCTTCTCTGATTGCAGGTGTCCTTGTGGCTCAAACAAAATTGAATCATTGACCCATTTTCTTCTCTACTATCTCTTCTGCTGTGTTATTAGGAAAACCTACAATTGTTTTTAATGTTGCTGTATTTTGTTGAGCTGCATGTAATATCCAACAAGTTTGTATAGTAGCCAGTACCCCCACCACTTGGTATTATAATCTGTTAATACTTTGCCATGTCCTTTTATTTTAATTTTTTCTTTTCTTGTATAGTGCTGGTCATAGATGGTAACAAAAACTGATTGGCATTTTGCCCCCAGTTAACTTTGAATTGTGGCAGTGGTTGAGATTTCCCTTTCTCAACAGTCTTTTTTAGTGGAATCTTCTGGTCTGTCCCAGAAAGACTGCTGTGGCTTTACTCACTATCTTTTTGGGGGATGGATAATCCAGTCCCACTTATATCTCCTTGCAGCTTCAGTCTGTAGAAATTAATCCTAGAATGATGTAGGCACTTTTAATGCAGCTTGCTTGCATGCAGTTTAATTGTCTCTTTTCTTTAGAAAGTATGTACAAATAGAATATTTTTCTCCCTTAGGAACAGCTGGGGAAGCAGTTAATCAATCCAAGATGTCTTGTTGCAGACTTCAGCAAACCTGAGGTTATTTTTCTTGTTTTAAAGTATTTTTATAGCTTCAATTTATAGTTCTAATGGTATTATAGTCAATTTTTATTTTATCTTTCATATGAATTTCCAAACCTAGGTTTAAATATTTTTTTAAAACTGCCTGTATAAATATCTCTGAGAGACGCTTGATTAGGACAGACATGACATGTGTATCTTTGAGTTGGAGTATGTAAACATGTTGATTGTTAGAAGTTGGTTTCAAGGGTTATTATTTTTTTCTCTTACTCACCAGGACTTTCAAGGCAATGTATAATAAAACTGATTTTAAAAATTAAAAAACAATTCAAAATTTCAGTTTTATAAACAGTTTCAAATACTAAATGTACTTTGCTTCATATGCAGTTTGGCTACCTATCTAAAGTTCATCAAGGATGGAGCCAGCCTGACGCCTTTTGAGTGGGAGTTCCACCATTCGGGTCTTGCTACAGTGAAAGCCCTGTCTTATATGTGCTCACCAAATTAGCTCTTGTCATGAAGGGACATGCAACTGGGCTTCCACTGAAGAGCTTTAAATTCAGATAGGATCATATGCAAGGAGGTAGTCTTTCAGATTTTCTGGCCCCAAGCTAATAAATAATAATAATGATGATAATAATAATCATCATCATTTATACCTCGGCCCTCTGCATAGCAGGCTTGATCTAAGAGCTTTGTAGATCAAGAGGTCCATCTTGAACTGAACTCAGAAACAAATTGGAAACTGATTTAGGACCAGTAACATTGGTTCGTAAACACATGCCAGACAGTAGTCTAGTCACTGCATTTTGCATTATCTGTAGCTTTGGAACACTTTTCAAGGTAAAGCCCCATTTAGAGCATTTTACATTATCTGATCCAAAGGTAATGAAAGCATGAATCACTGTGGCCAAATCTGCCTTCCCTAGAAGGAGCACAGCTGGCACACCAACCAAAGTTGAGCAAAGGCATTCCTGGCCACAGCAGGTACTTAGCCTTCCAGGAGCAATGCTAGGCCCAAGAGTACTTGCAAGCTGCAAACCTGGTCCTTGAGAGAAAGTGCAGCCCCATCCAGAACAGGTTGTAATTTTAATCCCTGCTATCTCTCTTCCCCCCCCCCCTCCATTTTCTGATTTGTATGGATTGTTTCTCAGTTTGTCTACCCACATGCCTGCCTTTACTGCATCAAGACAGTGATTTTCAACTAAACCTAATATTAGTACAGCCTTCTTGGCATCATATTACTTTTCCATAATAAAATTTGCACTTAATGGCTAAATTTAACATTGAAGTCAAATAGCCTCAACTTATTTTTTAAAATACATATTTGTAAAAGTGTGCTACAAAACAAACTGCTAACTTCAAATGAGACAGACAATTCAATAAACATAAGATTAATTCAATATTACAATGTTGTAATAGCAGGGAAGATCTCATGAACATTGCTGCTCAAAGAAAGGTATCACAATATTCATCAAATGGCTCTTCACCACTGCTTGCTGAATGAATTCAATTATACATCACATGTAGTTTGGAAACTATCAATCTTATCAGTTTCATTTACAAATGAGAAGCTAGAAAGTAGAAAATATTAGCCTTGCTTATTAGAACAGCTTTAATTCTTGTGATGCTGAATATATGGAAAGAGAGTTTAGGCTGTACAGCGTTTTCCAAGGACATATAATTAGTGAAAACAACCAAGAGTTCTGGAACATGTTTTTTTAGATTAGTTATATTTGTGATATTTTAATTCTATCAGGTTTAATTCTGTTTTAAGGGGTGCGGGATGTGGGTGGAGGGTGTGGGAATTTGGAACGTTTTAATTGTTGTATTTTTAACTTGTTGTAAGCCGCCCCGATTGCTGTGCAGAGGGGCGGGTTATAAATAAAATTTATTATTATTATTATTATTATTATTATTATTATTATTATTAAGAATAACAGCTTTATTCTGCCGTTTTCCTAGTCTATAGCCCAGACATGTCCAATTCATGCACTGAAGGAATTTGGCTCTAGTCTGTGAAAGTCAATACTACAATAGTTCTGTTCCACATTAAGATGTCATAAAACACTTGTTATTAGATAATCTGGCCACCCCTTGAAATATTCTTCAAGATGGTATGCAGTTGCTTAAATGCTTACTGATTATTCACTGTTTTCTTTCCTTTACAGACACCTCTGCAAGTTCACATTGCCATGCTGGCCTTGAATGAGTTTCAGGAGAATTTTCATCGTATGCCAAATATTGGGTAATGCATCTATAGAAAGCTGCATGAATGTTACTGTTAGTGGGAGGATCCAAACAGTGGTTAAAGGTTAAAGAGACTGGAATCAGCTGTAGCTGTTGATTACTGAGTTACCCAGGGGTCCATGCACACTATCTGCAGTGTGTGATTATAGTACTATTATTCTACTTTATCTGCTATGATTCCATCCTGTGGAATCCTGAGGTTTGTAGTTTGGTGAGGCACCAGGAATTCTCTCCTTAAACATCCAATCCCAGGATTCCACAGGATGGAACCATGGCACTTAAAGTGGATGAATAGTGCTACAGTTCTGTAGTGTTAATGGACTCAGGTCATTTATTTAGTTGGACTGCAATCCTGTACATTCTTAAGCTGCTTTAAAACCTCATTCTCTTCAGCAGGATTTAAAATGTCTAAATTTGTGCAGTACTGAGGCCTTGATTTTCTTGTGACTGTAGCTTGAAACAAATGGTGTAAGAAATTAGTCAGTTACACAGATGACTTTATTTGGTTAAATTCAAAGATATAGCCATGTTAGTCTGTAGAATCAGTATGCAGAGAGATCTATCTTGTAGCACCTATGAGACAAATTAAAATAATTTGGCAGCATGAGCTTTGGTATAAGTACTTCCTCAGCTTGCACTTGTTGAGAAAGAAGCCTCTGTTCTCATTGATCAACCCGCAGGAGGTGAATATTGGGTAACCGTGGATTTCTTTTCTTTGGACATTTAGCTGATAAAAGCTGTTAGCAGACTTAGTTTGCATTCATACTTCAGTACTATTTTAAAGTGTTTATTCATTTGAATAACAGTAATTACTTTTCATGCTTTTTTGTTTTGTTGTTTTGGATTCCAGGTGCATTCAGGATGCTGAGGAGATGGTGAAGATAGCATTGCCTTTAAGCCAAACACTGGAAGGCAAAGTGAGTAGCTCTATCTCAACTACTGTATTTAGATTTGAGTTCAGTAGTGTCTATACAGGTTGAGTCTCCCTTATCCAAAATGCTTAAGATCAGAAGTGTTTTGGATTTTGGAGTTTTTCTGATTTTGGAATATTTGCATATACATAATGAGATCTTGGAGATGGGGTCCAAGTCTAAACATGAGATTCATTTATGTTTTGTATACACCTTATATATAGCCTGAAGGTAATTTTATACTCAATATTTGTAATAATTTTGTGCATGAAACAAAGTTTGTATACAGTGAACCATCTGAAAAAAAGGTGTCACTATGTCAGCCACCCATGTGGACAATTTTGGATTTTGTAATATTTTGGAATTCTGGATAAAGGCAGCACAACCTGTATTGTAATATGCTGCAATTAAATCTGTAACTGAGAATCATGTGGAAATCCTCCTTCTTTCTTTGCATATAGTGGGTGACATGGCTTGCTTGTATGTTCTAGATTTGCCCTGTCCATATCTTTGTAATGCATTGTGATGCCTTTTCTTCAGTAAAACCTGTCAGGAGCACACTTTCATACAAATAATGTGAAAATGTAATTAAGATTGCTGTTCAGCTATCTCAAAACTATTATGTGTTTTCTCAGATTCTTCATCTTAGCTATCTGCTCAACACCAGTATGTACTGTTGAGTATTTGTCCTTGAAAAGCAGAAGCTTTTGTTTGAAAATTGGTGGGAAGGGGTGCTTCCATTTGGAAGAATGTTCATACAGCTACCTGGATTTACACAGGATACTGTTCAAAGTTTATGTGTACCCCCAACTTGTGGTGTAATTTTACCCAAATTATGTGAAAACCTTAACAATTTTTTAAAATTTTTATTGCTTTTTTACACAAATATATACATTGTATACATACATGCTAACATTCAGTCTACTGTATACAATTACATTAAAAAGACAAAACAATACAATACAATACATTAATAATAAATAATACTACACATTCTAAACATAAAAACTGTAACTATTACATGACGACTTACACCCTCTTCATGCAATCCACATCAAAAAGAAAACTTCCTGTATCACTTTACAGCCATTATCATTTTTTCATAGCTTATCATTTATCTAATATTCAATTCCTAAATTATTTATCGTTTGTACCCCTGGCAGATTGTTACAAATCTAATTTTTTATATTATATCCAGATACTACCATTGTCTATTTCTTGATTTTACATTGATTCTATTTCTCTTATTATGCTCTTATACTATGTCATATAGTATAATATATAATTACCAAGTTTTACCATCTAACTGTTTATTTATACTTTTATATGACTGTATTATATATATCAATCTTATCCAACTTAACTTATTCTGTATACATCAGATATAATAATTATTAATATTAATAATCTTTTTTCCATATTCTTCATACCATTGTAATAGATTCTTCAATCAGGAGGTTCGGCCATTTTCTTTTCAAATATGTTATCACATCTTTCCACTCGTCTTTCTCTTTCTCTTGACTCTTCTCTTGACAATTTTTGAGCATAACTACTTACACTTTTCAATTGATACAGCTTCTTTTCAGCTCTCAGCATTTCATTTAATGATTACTATGCATTTGATTGACAGCCTAAGCTAGAGAATTGTCTGAAGGTGAAGGAAAAGGTCAGAGCAAAGAGCAAAATAAGATAGAACCATGCTGAAGGAACATTATCCTCAACTAGGAAAAAGGTTAGAAGCTGCAGGCAGTAGACAGTGGTGTCCCCACCCTGGATGTCACCCAGTGCAGGGGAGGACTAATGGAGCGATGGTAGCCACAAGGGCACACTCCCCCTTCTCCTTTGCCACCCTGGCAAAGCCTGGAGGGCTGCATTCACCCTTCTCATTTGCCATGGTGGTGGCCTCAGGAAGGGCATGCTCACCCTTTCTCCTCCCTCCCCAGCAGGAGAAGGGCCGGATCAGGTGTCACTTGGTGTCACTTGTTGTGGGCCACACACACACACCCATTGATGCCATTGGCTGCAGAATTATTAAGCTTTTAAGAATCTCAAGGAAAAGCAAAATGTGCAGTTAGAGGGATTCAAACCTTACCATTGACTAATTGGTGCTTTCTACTAAAAACAATACAAATCTGAAATGTAAGGCAAATGTTCAACACAAATAGTTTTCACTTGGTACTAGCTTAGTAACTTAAAGACAGTTGTTAGTGATTGACAGATACATAGCCAGTATCCGCCTCTGATTTGTTATAAGTTGTGTCCTGTTGCTGAGTAAACTTTCAAAATGCTATAAATGATAACGTGTATGTGCACTTCATTGTGGGATTCGTTAGCTTGAATACTGACAACAATTCCATATGTGTTCTGTTGCCCTTTTATGTTTCATGGTTCACTGATGAAAACAGTTAAAAATTTGAAGATTTTAACTGATATTAATTTCCAGAGATGGTATTTATTTCCTTCAAAATTGTAGCCTCAGGTTAATGAAGACATTGTGAAATGGCTCTCAAGGATGGCTCAAGGGTCTTTGGCACCCCTCACAGCAGCACTTGGTGGTGTTGCCAGTCAAGAAGTCCTGAAAGCCGTAACAGGAAAGTTTTCTCCCCTGCAACAGTGGGTCAGTTTTCTTTGTTCTTGATTTGTTTACATAACAATAGAGATGTGAATATTTTGTGAGCAGTGATTACATTCAGATTATGCCCTCTCCCTGATATTTTGGAAGACATCAAATTACTTCTGTACTTCTATATTACTTCCCCTTCCCATTCCCCTTCTGGCATATAATTCATTATTTTTTTTTAAGTGAAGTCCAGCTGTTTATTAATTTTGATTGGCAAGTTACGGCTTGAGTGAGACTTCTAAACTCAGATTGCTAACTTGCAATCCTACTTTGGAAGGTTTAGTGAGACCAAAATTTACTTGGCGGTGAAACAGACCGCCCCTGAGAAAGCCGGATTGGGGCTATGGCAACCACATGCTGTGGCCCCAATCTGCCTTTTTTCTGGCCCAAAAAGAAGTGCCAAATTGCTTTCCCCCCTGCCGTGGTGGTGTGCAGTGTCTAAACGCTGTGCTGCCAGAGCACTTGAAAGCCTGCCCACTTGTGGGCAGCCGGGCAGCGTGAAGCCAGCTTCCGGTCATCTTGGGGGTATGTATTGTGTGTACGCCATGTTTCCAAGCCGGCTGGAAGCTGGCTTTTTATGACAGTCTGTTCCAGCTCTTGGTTGGACAAAATGAGAAGGAATTAATTAAAATTAATCATGTTAAAATAATAATAATAATTAATAATAATTAGTTCTCCCTAAGAAATTCTATGGCAGTCTGTTCCACAGTTGAGCAGCTCTTAACATCCAGAAGTTCTTCCTTATTTTGGTTTGTGTCCTAGTTTCTAATGGGGCAGGAAATCAGCTTGTTCCATCTTCTATATGACATCCCCTCAAATAGCTATCATACCACCTTTAAATCATCTCATCCTCAAGCCACTCAGCTCTCATCTTGGTTGCCCTTCATGTTATGCCTTTTTTGAGAGAAATAATATGTTTCTCACAATTTTTTTTCTATGTAATAAAACCTATTGATTTAGATCAAGTAGATTTTCAGATAATTATGTTTAGGATTGCTGCTGCTGTAGCCTGCTATTCATGATTAGTGTTGTTCTAGTTGCAAGCATGCCAGAAGGTTTTAAAATAGGCAAAAGCTGATCAGGTGGTAGATGGAGGTTGTAGTTGGAGGTAATAAAGTTCTGGACTTAGACCACTTCAGGGGAATCATGGCAGTTTTTGTATGCTTCCTCATTATTATTTTTAAAATCATGCTTCTAGCAAATAAACAAATCAGAGAGAAAAAATGGCAGAGTTGTGTTCCTAGTATATTAGTCATATAATAAACTTTATGGGGTGATAGCACTAATAAATACAGCAACCCCATTTTTACAAACTGAAGTGGCATGATACAGAATGCTACCATTCCACTCTACTGTCTTGTTTTAATATTTTTCACCTATACTCTCTCTCTCTTTTATTCTGAGTATATTTTATAGATATGGTAGATAATAATAAATTTGTTTGTTTCCTTCTAGCTTTATATTGATGCATTAGAATTAGTCCCATGTCTAGAAAAAGCCAGTAGTGAAGAATTTCTTCCAAGGTAAATATTGTTTTGAATGGTACAATAAAGCTGCTTGTGCTCTTGTAATTATTTAATTTTATTTATTTACATTTATATCCCACCCTATTTTCAAAGACCACAGTGTAGCATACATGGAGCCTCTCTTGATCCTCATAGCAACTGTGTGTCTTAGTAGGATCCCATGAGAAATAGCTGCTGCCTTCAGTTTCATGGCTGAATGGGGATTTGTATGGCACTCCCTTACATCGCAATCCAGTGCTCTAACCACTGCATCACATCTCTGTTCAAAGGCATGTGGTGTTTTTTTTAAAAGACTTAAAATGGTAATAACAAACATTAAGAAATATAGTCTATTGCAAAATCCAACCTAGATTACATAAATGAACCTGGATTCCTTTGGAAATTATGTGACTTTGTAAATTAACATAATCCTGTCAGAAGAACAAAATCTGGTAAATTATTAATAAATTATTAACAATAAATTGAAATCAAACTTTGTAAAAGTATGCTTTCTGTTTGTTTGTTTGTTTTCTGTATCATGAATAGAGGAAGTTAGCTTTTCCATTAACACACTGTCATCCGTGCCTCTATTTAGATATTATTCAAAGATTTCAGTTGTAGAGAAATTTCCAGTCTTGCCACTGGATATGCAAAGTTTATTGATTCCTCTGTAGTTCAGTACCATGCCTTGGTCAGTAAACAAAGATAAAAGGAATATTTTTGGATTGGGTTTGACAGGTTGATCAGTTATTTTGCTGATTATTAGTAAAAAATTATACCAGAATTCTATAATTTGAGTACAAATTTTTAAGAGCAAAAAGGAAACTCTGGGCCTGAACAGACTGCCAGAAACTTTAACTGTCCTGGCTTAATGCTAGGGAATCATGGGAATAGTAGTTCTTTCTAAGACATTGAGCCTTCTCTGTCAGAGAGCTCTGGTGCCACAATAAACTACAGTTCCCATGATTCCCTAGCACTGAGTCAGGGCAGTTAAAGTGGACTCAATTTGCACTTTTTCTGGCAGTCTGTTCAGGCCCTCTGTTTGCTTTATAACCTATTGAAACAAACCCTACTGAGAGAAGAGCAGTGGTACAGGTTGAGTTTCCCTTAGCTGGAATTTGAAATCCAAAATATTCCAAAACCCAAAAGTTTTTTCTTGGGTACTGAGATCGTGGTCCCTTTGCTTTCTGATGTTTCAGTCTACACAAAATTGTATTGTACACAATATAAATGTTGTATAAAATTACCTTGACACTATGTGTATAAGGTGTAAATGAAATATGAATGGATTTTTTTTAGACTTGTGTCCCATCTCCAAGATATCTTATTATCTTTTATATGCAAATACAGGTATTCCAAAATCCAGGAAAGAAATTCAAAGCACCTCTGGTCCCAAGCGCTTCAGATAAGCAAGATTGAACCTGTATTTTAAATCTATCTCCAGTTAATGCACAGAAGGCATTTCATTCTGTCTTTTGTGCATGTACAGGCAACCACATATAGACACGCATCCCTCCTGCATTTTCTTTTAGACCTGTCTTACATACATACTGTGCTTAGGTCCCTTTCATATTAAATTGTTTTAGTACTTTAACTGCCATGGCAACATCCTATAGAATCCTATGTGGTTTAGTGGTACTTTCTGGAAGAGAATTCTAAATACTCCTCTCTAGACTGTAAATCCCATGATTCCCCAGGATGTTCCTATGACAGTTGGAATCATACCACAAGTATACTCTTAAAAATCATCTAAGCAGCAGGAATGAGAAGCAGGGGATGTAGTGAAGAGGCACTTACTATGAGCTTTCTGGATTGCATGCAGTCTGTGGCGTGTTTACAAGGCTCTGATATTGAAATAATTGAATATACAAGTTGGTTAGTCATTCTGAATTTTTTTTATTCTCCCCCATTTTTCTTTCTCTTTCTGTTTGCCATTGTCATCTCAAATCAAATTTGTCTGCATCAGAGGAGATAGATACGATGCCTTGAGAGCCTGCATTGGAGACTCCTTGTGCCAGAAATTGCAAAATCTGAATGTTTTCTTAGTAAGTATGGCTTGTAGAATGAGACTGGCATGATGATTTTTTAAATGTAAGAATGGTGAGATCTAACTGGCCTCTTTTATGTAGTCTCCTCTACTACATTTTACTGCAGTATTGAACAGATATTTTAGGTAACACTGCCTTGTTCATTAATCAGAATTTTTAATTTACTTTTTCTGAAAATCTTATAATTACAGTTTGAAAGGTACAAAATAGTTAAACATGGGCTGAAATGATGCCTTGCATAGTATGAATTCGCTATTTTATATAATTTTATATGCATTTGAGTGCAGGATTTGGTGGCTTGAGATCTTGGAGGGAGTTGCAGTTTGGCACTTAAATTAGTTTTAATCTTTCATGTGAAAAGCTGTCTAAAAGTTATATCCAGTACCTTTAATTTAACATGTTAATATGTTCTTTGGGGTCCAGTAATGTACATTTTAATATAATTTTTTGTGTTCCAATGTGGGAGAGGGGAGAAGTATAACTGTTTTGTTTGATGAAAGCTTTGAAATGTGAAAATTTTGTCCTTTGCTTTTATTTTATAGGTTGGTTGTGGTGCAATAGGATGTGAAATGTTAAAAAACTTTGCACTCCTTGGTGTTGGCACTTGCCAAGAAAGGGGCATGGTAAGTTTTATATTTCATTTTGATTTCAAAGTCTCTTTCCATTTGTCTTGGTTTTTTTCCCCCTATGAAGTTTGCAAAGCTGGTCAGGTGAGTTTTCGGTGTAATAGAGCTTCATGGGGAAGCTCTGTCTTGCTAATTTCATCGTAGAACAGGGTGTTTTCTGAGAAGTACATTTTTTTGATTGTTTCCATTTCCATGTTTCTTATTTCCATGTTGAGCTTCTTCTTTTTGCACAGTTTTAGTAATCAAGTTATCTTGGGCTGTGTGTTTACCAAAGATAGAGCTGAGCTAATGCAGCAGTTTTGGTAATCTGTGTAGGACAGTTAGTCCATATTTTTATCAGCCTAAATTTATGACATTTTGTGGATACAGTCATTGGAAAATATTAATTAAATTCTGGACAAAAAAGGACTATTCATGATACAATGACTTGCACAGTTAAATGTGAAGGGATAGTACACTGGAAATATTCCATCTTAACACTTAAGGTTTCTGTGTGGGTAGTGAGGTTGTGGATTTCCAGGATTGATTCTCACTGTGAAGCCTGTCATAGGTTTGGCAATATTAAGCATAACTTGTAACTTCACCTTTCTGTTTTTCCAATCTACTACAGGTCACAATTACAGATCCAGATTTAATAGAAAAGTCCAACTTAAATAGGCAGTTCCTTTTTAGACCACATCACATACAGGTATGTTGGAGCGATAAGGACCAATGGTAGTTTTTGGATTTTAAAGAAAATATCAAGTATGGTGGTGGAAAAGTTATTTTAATGAAACTGGAAAAATAAGCTTCTATATACATTATCTACATGAAGTTAATTATGTCTGCCTCAACAATTTCTTTGATGAAGAAATTGTTAACTTTAGGTCCACCTCTATGAATTAACTGGCAGTACACAAGCATTGGAACATTCTAGGATAAATATTAGACATTCAGTTAAAAGGATCTTATTTGCATGTCCAGGACAGACCGCTGCCTGAAGTAGATAGTACACAGTTGCTGTTCAGTAGTACAGGTAGTAATTGTCAGCACCATAATGGTTTGTATCCTGTTTTTCCATCTCTAAAATGGATTCTCAAAGCAGCTAATAACCATATTAAAATACTAGTAAAATAACAAAAAAATCAAAAAAGGTAGAAAAAACTAAAACAATGCCAGCAGCGTTAACAAGAATCCAGTTTAATTCATTGATTGCTCAAACCAAATGGTCCCTGGAACGCAAGGCTTATTCTGCAAATAAAATGAATAAGTTTTTTAAGTGTCCTGTGTTTCTATAAAAATGAATCCAAACTTAAGTAAATATTTAGAATTGCTCAATGAAATGCCAAATATTTAATTTTTTTTAAAAGAATGTAAATAACACTTGAATATATCTTTTTCTTTTAAAATCTCAAAACTAAAAAGGAAAATTCAGGGAAAGCAAGTTGTTCCTTAAAAGGGAAATCTAGCTGTGAAATTTACAGATGACCAACTTACAAAACACTAAAATCACACTTCCACATGGGTGGAGATTAGGGGCCAAGTAACCCCGTGAAAGTGGAAAAGCACTGAATATGTTAGCCCCCCAATATGAATGATAAAAGAGTCCTCTCCCACCAAGAGCACCACCCATAACTCTTTTTGCAACCATGAAACACATAGCTTCTTTCTCATTTCTAAAGTTCTTTCACTTTCAGTCTGATGTTACCAGCCATGGATGCAAAGGATCCATGTTCTCTCCTCCTGTCAGAGTTTGGCAGCAGCAGCTTGGACAATCAATCAGTCAGTTTGATTGAAGAACCAACAGAACTTTATTGATAGATCAAAAAGTCAGACATGCCTCACCAAGCGTTTTAGCTGAGACTGACTACCCCCCCTCTTACAGTCAAAGAAAAAGAATGTCCAAAAGCCCGCGCATACAGCCCCTCCCCTTTCTCACAGAACAGAAACTACATTCCCAGCTCTCTGAGCTAGACACCCAAGGTCACTTGATAAGACACCTGTTCTAAATCTCCCAGCCTAAGCTTCTAACACAACAATCTCCCATCATCCCCATTATAAACTCTAAATTCTATATCTGGTAGAACACTAACAGGATTCTAACACCTCCTCCTTCCCCCTCATCGCCAGACAAAAGCAACACTATATCTTCCCCACTTTGATGAAGTTTGCATTCTCATTTCCAAAGTCTTTCCACTCACCCTGAATCTAATGTTTGCAGTCATCACTACAAAGAGAAGGTACAGTGTTGCTTTCGTCTGGCTAGGAGAGAGCGGGAGGAGGAGCAGGAGGAGAGAGAAGTTGCATTCTCTCGGTGTGTGTGTGTGAGACCAAACATTGGATTCAAAGGGAAGGTAATTGGAAATGAGGATGCACAGTTTGGCAAAGCAAGGGTTTTGGCTGACTGTGAGGAAGGAGGGGGAGTGAAAAGGCTGACCTTGTTAAGCAGAAGCTACAAAGTCATGAATAGTCAAAACTGCAAATCTGAAACCCACGAATGTGGAGGGCCGACCATAATTGTGAGAAAAGTTGTTAAAGCCCCCACATCTTCCCAACAAAATAATGTAATATTTTCGAAACTATTTGCATCAGCTGGATAACAGAGCCTGATCAATTAAATCTTGATATACAATTGTTATTCGCTGTCAAGTTGCCCCATAGTGACATCATGATTGGGAGACCCCCAAGAGCCCCAATCACCAATCACCTTGCTGAGGTCCTGCGGACTCAAGACCTTGGCTTCCTTGATTGAATCTATCCATCTGTAACGTGGCCATCCTCTTTTTCTACTGCCTTTCACTTTGCTTCAGCATTGTAGGTTTTTCCAAGATGGTAATACAGTGCGCCCTTTGTATACGTGGGGTTCCATTCAAGCCTCCCCCCTCCCCCATGTAAGAGGGAAAATGCGGGACCTCAAGTCCTGTTGTTTTCTATGCTGGCACGCTCCTCTGTCCCGTACTGGGCACGCCATTAAGAGTGCCAGGGCTTGCCATCCATGTGACTTTGAGTCTGCATACGGCAAGCCCGCGTATGGCACAGGCAGACTGTACATTGATACAATAATATGATTATTATCATATTATTTGTCCTCAATAATATGATAGAATTTGTTCTTAATACTGAATAATAATAATAATAATAGTTGTTGTTGTTGTTGTTGTTAATTTGTTGTTAATAATCTGATATAATACAATATGATAATATGATATAATTTGTCCTTCGTATTTGTCCTTAATATTATGATGGAATTTGGATGTGATGTGATTGAAATGCAGCAGAGTTCAGGAACCAGCTTCCTTCACCAGCCATTTCCATGCTATTTCCATGAAGACACATTTTGTAGATCCAAATTAAAGCTTTATTGTTCCATAAAGAAAACAAGAAAAGAAAATATACAATCCATCCTGCTGATGGCAAAAGACTATAGGATCACATCTTGTAGATGTTGTTGTAGAATTACAGCAATAGAAAAAGTTACAGTTTCAGTTTTTAGTTCAAACAAACACATTGCAAATATGTAAACAAAGTGAACAATGGCAGATCTGGCCCTTCCCATACTCCACCTTCGGGTGTTAACCTTATGATGATTGGATGATCTGCTGTAACCCAGCCTCTAGCTTTATGTCATCCCCCATGTGACCTAGTTCCCATGAGAATTGAATGAGCTCATATGTTTTATCTGTTAACTATCTGTTCTCAGGCTCAAAGTGTTTTTTATTATTCTGTACTATGGGCACATGTTTTGGTTTCAAAGCACCTGCTAGCTGAGTCCTCTTTGTTTTTCATTAGACACTGTTCCCATAAGAAACTTTCATACACACATCTCTACATTTCCACTTTGACTGCATATCCCATCCATATTCCAACAGTAATAATATAATTTATATACAGCTATAAAACTGTACTTTTAGTGGGGAAAGTATATACTGTCTTCTGTAGTAAAGAACCCAACATTGACAAAATGCTTTGTGCCCTTTCACTATTCAGTAGTCACATTTGTACCTGTTTCAGTAAATGTTATTCCTAAGTATGGTTCTTTGACTTAATGGTACAGTTGGCCTTTTGTATCCTTGGATTCAACCATCCACATATTTAAAAATGCATAAATTCCAAAAACCAAACCTTGATTTTGTCATTTTATATAAATTACACCATTTTACTATATGAGACTTGAGCATCCATGGTTCTTGTTCGTGGTCTCTGCAAATCACATAAGTGGGTTATTCTGCACATGCGCAGTAACACTCAGGAATTTCTGATATTACTGGGCAAAACTCCATTTGCAACTTTTTGGCGGTAACTCCGCCCCCTCCATATAAGCCCGCCCTCTTCCCACTCTTTCCCCAGTTCCTTTTGGCCGCCGCATTAGCTGCTAGGAAGGAACTTCGCTGCTCAGTATGGCTCATTTCCCTCATATGCAAATTTTGGATTTTACTTCTGGACTTGACTTTGACGATTCTTTGAATTTTGGACTTAACTCTGTTTACAAATGGCTTGACTTCGGATTGTTTGATCTCGATTTTCTCTTCAATTTGGCTTCAACTTTGGTTGGAAATATATTCGCGCTCCTTCTAGTGCTGTGGGAAGTGCAATGGTAAGATTCCTGGCTCTGACATGCACTCTTCTTGTCTCCTCTGTCTGGGCGAAGGGCATGATGTTCAATCTGTCAAGACCATGTTGCACCCTGGTCTAGAAAATGACATGGATGTGGCCACTGAAAGGAACTGGAGCAATAGTAACAGGGTTACTACAGTTCAAGTGGCAGGTGCATGAGTCAGCATTTGGCAAGCTGTGCATCATGGGAGGTCTGATGCAACATGCACAGTGGATGAGACCAGCCAGGTTTCTTTAGTGCGTGGCTGTTTCCCAAGAAGACCACCTATATATGAGAGAGGGTCAGAATCTCCATTGTAGGTTAGTTGTGGTTGGTGGTTGACGAAGCACTTTGTTGGTCTGTATAGCTATGAGTATTCAAGACGGATGTCTGGTACTCTATGTATCTTTGCAAATATTTGCAACAGAGATGGAAGCCCTCATTTAGTGAAGTCTCACTGTCCAGCGATTCATTTCTCCAAGCTGAAAGTAGCAGCCTGAGTGTGGGAGCAAGACTCTTCACAGAAAACCATCTTTTGGGCGTTCCTACGTACGTGCATCAATTTTGCATGTGTGTGTGCTAGATCCTGCCTGTCTGCATATGCCAACGCAATCCTGTGCCCTTTGCAGGTCCATGACATCCCAGGCCCTGAGAAATAGGGACAAGAGATTGAAGGCTGCTCTTTATGAGCACGCCTTGAGGCTTCAGTCCATTCCTGTGGCCTCTACTGCTTCCATGGACCCTCAGCCATCTACGTTGGGGATTGAGAAGCCCAAGAAGAGGGGAAGGCCGAAGGAAAAATCTTCCCCCTCTCAGACATCCAGTGGAGACTGTTCTCCTGAGGACCCGAAGGCCAAAAACATCTCTAAGAGGAAACACTTGAAGGACAAAGGCCTCAAAAAAGGAGAAATCTTCCTCAAAGGCCCTTCACCGTGCCTGTTCTGCCTTGCTGAGAGCCCCAACTGCCACTCATGGCGATGAGGTCTCCAGGGCTAAATCCGCACCTTTGGCACCGGACGCACAAGCCATTATTCCAGCCAGGGCTCGCGTTGAGCCTATGCTGTTGACTCCACCACCCAAGACACCGGACTCTGTGTGCACAGTAATCCTGGCTGCCCAGAAGCCATCCACTAGAAGAGCCTACACTCTAAAATGGAACAGGTTCTTCGATTTCCTGAACTCAAAGGATATCCTTCCATTCTGTGTCTCAGTACCGAGCGTCCTAGAATTCTTTATGGGACTTGCAGATTCAGCACCATACCTCTCCTCACTGAGTTGCTATCTGGCATCCATCTGTTCTCACTACCAGCTTGAGGGTCACCTGTCCTTCTTCAAGGACCCATTGGTGAAGAAGTTCTTGAAGGCGTTCAACAACCTCCATCCTCAGTAC
Source organism: Phrynosoma platyrhinos (assembly GCA_020142125.1). Lineage (NCBI taxonomy): Eukaryota > Metazoa > Chordata > Lepidosauria > Squamata > Phrynosomatidae > Phrynosoma > Phrynosoma platyrhinos. The sequence continues at coordinate 42,318,175 of CM034710.1, forward strand.
CGACCCCTGCTTGGAGTCTGGACTTAGTGCTTTCATACCTTTCAACAAAGCCTTTTGAGCCCTTTGCCACCATGGACTTAAGATTGCTGACCTGGAAAACAGCTTTCTTAGTGGCCATTACCTCATCTCGACGTGCAAGTGAACTTTGTGCCTTGCGGATGGACCTGCCTTACCTTCAATTCCACAAAGACAAGGTGGTCCTCTGTCCCGACATCATTTTCCTTTTGAAAATGGTTTTGTCTTTCCACTTGAACCAAGACATTGTGTTGCTAACTTTAGCCCCAAACCCTGACTACTGATACCAAGTGCTTCCTCCATACCCTGGATGTGAGGAGGGCACTGGCCTTTTACCTGGACAGAAACTCAAGTTCGAGGTGCTCTGAGAGACTCTTTGTTTGCTACTCGGAGGCCAAGAAGGGACAACCTGTGACTGCTCAAAGGTTCTCTAAAGGGGGGTGGCTGGTACCATCCACTTGTGTTACGAGCTTTCAGGTAGAACTCTTCCAGCTCAAATTTGTGCCCATTTGACTAGGGCAGTAGCTGCATCCTCCACTTTCCTGACTGGGGGTCCCTTTGGAGGATGTCTGTAAAGCTGCTGTCTGGTCCCAGCCACTGACTTTCATTAAACACTACAGGCTGGATGCCAAGGCCAGATGGGACACAGCTTTTGGGAGAATACTGTTGCTTTCAGGTTTGCACTGATATGTTTTATTGCACTGCTTAGTTTCTTTTAAGAAAGTTTGCACTGAATGTTGACTCATTCTTGGTTGTGTCTGATCCAAAGACTAGGAAATGCACTTTGAATTCAATGGTTTATCGTTGTTAATAATTGCAGCTTGTTTGAACTTTACAACTTATGTCATGATACTCCCTCCTCCACTGACTGAAGCTTGTCAGTCTAACCCATTTGTATGATTCGCAGAGACCATGACTTCGAGTGGTCATCTGCAAATTCACACAAATCCTGCCCATCTTCCCCTCTGTCGTGTCCTGTTCACCTAAGTTCCTGCTATCGCTGCTATGAGGCAGACAGCTATGGAACTGGGAAAAGAGCGGGAAGATGCTGGGTTTATATAGAGGGGGTGGAGCTACTATCAGAAAGTTGCAAATGAAGTTTTGCCCAGTGATACCAAAAGTTTCAGAGCTTTACTGTGCATGCGCAGAATAACCCATTTGTGTGAATTCACAGATGATCACTCGAAGAACTATGGTAACAAGTAAGCAACCTGTTCATTTTGGTATCCATGGTGTGTGGGGAGGTTCCTGGAAGTAAACCCCAGCAGATATAAGGGCCTAAGAGTTTTTTGTATCCAGGACAAACAGTAACCACAGTTAAAATATTTTAATTTGATCAGAAGCCCAAAAGTTACACTGCAGCAGCTGCAACACTTAGTATCAACCCTCAGATGAAGATAGACTCATATCTTAACAAAGTATGTCCTGCTACTGAAAACATATACAATGATGACTTCTACACCAAGCAAGATGTGGTTGTAACTGCACTAGACAATGTGGAAGCAAGGAGATATATTGACAGGTAAGTGTATGGTTCATCTACATCAGGGGTAGGCAACCTAAGGCCCGGGGGCCGGATGC
>CM034710.1:42325353-42344743 GCA_020142125.1 Phrynosoma platyrhinos
CACACTGCAGAAATAAATGCTAGGGAATATAGGAGCTGTAGTTTGTTGTGTTTATAATTTATATGCTAAATACCTGCATGTCATAAGCATTTGAATTAAAATTACCATTTTGAAATCAAATCTGATGGGGTTTTTTTAATGTTTATTTGGTGTGCATTGGAAGAGGGGTCATCTTATACAGCGAGTATATCTCAAACTATTTAAAATTGAAACGATGGGGGTCGTCTTATACTCCCAGTCGCCAGATAATAGATATTTCCCTGTTTCTGTCACTTTCCATAGAACAGCAATTAAATAGGTGTGGGCTTTAAAAAAAAAATCAGTTGCCACAAAGGTTTCTTATCAAAGACATTATTTAAAATAATTGAGACCTAGGTTGTTTAAGCCTGTGAACATTTTCAGCATTTTAAACTACATATAGGAGTAAAAATGAAAATCTTTTTTTGTGATTTCCCCTTCTCTGGCATTGCTGTATGGTGTTCCTCAACTTTGTCAGTAGGCAGGTCCATCTTCTAAAAAAGGTTTTATGGGAAAGAGGCTGCTCTGCTCCTAACACTGGACTAGAAGAGGAGAAATGATCCACCTTTTTTAGAACCCATAAAGCAGCATGTTGGATAATAAGGGGTATCCAGATAACCACAGTACTGAGGTCTAGCCATCAGGAACAGAGGGTGTTGGTAGTGGAATTCTCCGCATTCTTAATGAATGCATGGGTCAGAACACGAATGACTCATGACCACAGGAAGCACTGGGTTGATATTTCAAGAAAGAAAATGATGATCCACAGGGGGATTTGGTAGCAGGTCCTCACCTGTGTGTCCCAGAACATTATTCAGAGCCACTAAAAATAGTACTTGATGATGTTAGTGCTCAGACTTTTGCTAGAGCAGCCTGCAGAAACATGAGGATATCTTCAATGCCATTATAGTCCAGAGTTTAGAGCTCATAATGATAGGATATAATGAGGAATTTTCCAGGGGGAATTCTGAAATTGTGTATTTTAATAGCTAGTAAAAAGGCCTTTTCCTTTTTCTGAAAAATAGGCTTGGATTTAACACAGCTTAATGGATTCAAAGGTTTCATTAATATGACAGGATGGTCACATAGCATTAGCTAAAAATGTTTTTTTCTTCTTCTCATCTAGGCTCTCCAGTTACTTCATTCATTTCCCATTGATACACGATTAAAAGATGGCAGTAAGTGCATTAAATGATTAAGTACATTTTGACTAATGTATGGTATTTAATGGCATTGCTTTTAAGTTAAACATCATTTTCTTTCAAATCAACAGGTTTGTTTTGGCAATCACCAAAGAGGCCACCTTTTCCAATACAATTTGATTTCAATGACCCTTTGTAAGTAAATGAATCTTTTATAATATTTCTTACCAAGAGGCAAGACATTTTACATTACATATTTCTCAGGTTACAGAGTCAATCTAATATTGGTGTATTTTGATTTTACTTATACTTTCTCCTGAAATCATGTGATATAGAGAAGCATGTAAGTGTTTTAATTTTTTAAAAAAAGTATTCATGAATAAATTATCAGAAGAACTGGCTTTTATAGCTTTTAAAATATGCTCTTATTTTTATGATCTGAAACTGATCCATGTTAAATTGGGTACTACTTTCTCTCCTGGATGTGATCCACGGGTATGCGATACATCAAACTTGACACATTTCCTATGTTTTGTCTCTAGTGTACAACTGCCAAGTGTCCATATTAGTAGTTCTCATGCTAACTATGATACAGCTTGGAACATTAAGCAGTACCTGGGAAATTTACTGCAAAGAACAGTGAATTAATTGTGGCATATAATGTGGGTCTGATCTGTGGTTACCCCAATCTGGTTGGTTGTATTACAACATACTAATTTTGTATTAGAAAAATCTTTGGCATTTATGAAAAAAAAATTGTCTCACCACATCAGTGGGCTAGCTATCTGCAAATGGGAGTGTCTGCAACTCACCATGCCCAATATTATTCAATGACAGTGCATGCTTGCAGATGCACCTTACCACCCATTGAAGAATATGGGGCTTGAGCATCCACATTTTTCCCATCAGGAGGGAGGAGCTGAAACTGAACCTCTGCAGATGGGAAGGATCTGCTGTATGTTGTTTTAAATTATATCCCCATAGATTGTAATTGAACATAATTGGATCCTCCTTGCTTGTAATATTGCTATAACCTTGTCGTTGTGACTTATATTCCAAGGGTTAAGAGAGAAATGTTCATCTTTTACTGTTCAGTAGTCAGTTGATCTTATTGCTGTAGCTACAAATAAGGGTGTATTTTATAGCGATCTACTTCAAGAAAGCATATTTTTAGAAATATGGACAGATAATATTAAAGTACAATGGGCCCTTGATAGCTGCTGGAGTTTAGTTCCCAACCCACCCACCCCCGGATACCAGAATCCATGGATGGTCAAGTCCCATTAAATAGAATGGCATAGTAAAATGGTGTCCCTTATGTAAAATAGCAAAATCAAGGTTTGCTATTTGGAATTTGTATATTTTTTCAATATTTTCAAGCTGTGGATGCTTGAATCCATGGATATAAAGGGCCAACTGTATATGGTTGCTCCATGTCCATGTGCCGTGTTCATTGTTGCTGTTAAGTGTCCTCATGTTAACTCCGACTCCTGGCAATGCTGTGAACAACTCATGGCAAGCACCTGTACTCCACTGCTCTGCTAGGTCCTGCAAACTCCAGTCCGTGACCTCCTTGATTTGAGTTATAGCCATCTGGCGTGCTGTCTTCCTCTCTTTCTACTACCTTCTACGTTTCCTAGCATTATTGTCTTTTCTAATAAGTTTGGAAAGCACTGTAAAGATTGAGCTGAGAATTTAAATCTTTACAATTCTTTCCAAACTCCATGTGAGCCACAGTAAACTCTGGAGGTTCCCTCCAATAGGTTAATTCTGGATTCCTGCAGCAGCAGTATCTGAGCTTGAACCCCGTAGTCCTTACTTTTCATTTGGAGAGAGGTGAGGTGTTGACAGCTTATATCTTCGCTCTGTTATACATGTGCTTCTACCTCTCTTCCCATGATTCTGTGGCTCTGTTTTTCTATCCTCTTTTTGTATTCACCACTTTCTTCATTCCTTTGTATATCTTTTCAGTTCTGCTGCCATTTTTCAGACTTTTGCCTGGCTCCTCCCTGTAAATTGAATAGCATTCTTCTAGCTGTCTGGCTGTGTACTGCCACCCCTGTCCCAAGACCCCTTTTCTTCCTTTTGTTCTAAGTACATATCTTCATTAGGTGGATAGAGTTTGGGGCTCTAATCCTCCACTTTTGTATTGTACATATTTAGGCTGTCCATAAATATTTATTAATAGAAATATTCTGAACAGATTTCTTAAGTGAAATTTCTGTGGAGGCAATCTATGCTTAATTTGAGAAAAGCTTTGAGAAAATAAATAAATGTTAATGGTGTACCCAGAGACAAGTTTACTCTCTGCTCCTTCAGCCCACTGATATTAGGAGTACCTGCTCCATGAACGTCTTCAGCTTACCTGATGAGGACAGATGTTAAGTAGTTAATATACATGATTGTAGAAAAAGAGAATTAAAAACACCCCAATCTCTTGTTGGTTTGTTTCCTCTCCAGGCATTATAGTTTTATACTGAGTACAGCAAAACTATTTGCAGAAATTTACTGTGTCCCTTTTACAGAAAAGGTAAGTCTCATGAAGAAGGACACACTTGCAGTTTTTGGACATTTAATGCTAATAATCTTGAACATTTTTTAAATATAAAGAACAACATACTTCAAAATATGGGCTTTAGCATGCTGGTTAAAGCATTTTGTTTACTGTTTGCTGCAAATGGATTGTCTTTTTAAAAATGTTAACCATATCCAGAGATGCCTTGAAACAGTTCTGAGCCAGTTATCCTTTTGTGATGTTTTGGTTCTTGTGGTAATTTTTTCCCTTTTCTCCAGATAAATTGTAATCTTATCTGCTGGTGAAGTTATTATTCTGGTGATAGTTGTTATTGTACACATTTGCATCCTGCCCTTTTTCTAATTGTAACAAAGCATTTGCAAAATATCAGCTCAAACTGCAGATGACAAGCCATACAGTCCAGCCGCACTGTAACTTTATCTGCAGATTATGTACATATATGTATATACAGTATTTTCTGGTGTATAAGACTACTTTTTAACCCAGGAAAATCTTCTCCAAAGTCGGGGGTCGTTTTATATGCCGGGTGGAGGAGGAGGAAGAGGAAGGGGTGGCGCGGCACGAGGTGGGAGGAGGAAGAAGAGAGGAAGTCAGGTTAGAGGGGGAGGAAGGGGTGGCGTGGTGTGACGTGAGGCAGGAGGAGGAAGCAGCAGCAGATAAGAGGTGAACCCCTATCCTGGGGTTTTCTTGGCAAGACTGGTTCAGAGGAGGTTTGCCATTGCCTTCCTCTGAGGCTGAGAGTGTATGACTTGTCCAAGTTCATCCAGTGGGTTTCATGGCAGAGTGGGGAATCAAACCCAGGTCTCCAGAGTGGTAGTCCAACACTCAAACCACTACACCATGCTGGCTCCTATCTATGAAACAACTGCAGACCATTACCATCCCCTGAGGGTGAGAGTGTGTGACATGCCCAGGGTCACTTACTAGGTTGCAAATTGTACATACCCCAGAATGCATCACCTAGTATATTGGCAATCCTTCCCCCCAACACTTTCTCATTTTCCCCCATTGGAAGAGGGGTCGTCTTATACAGCGAGTATATCTCAAACTCTCTATTTTGCCTGGAAAAGGTTGGGGGTCGTCTTATACGCCCAGTTGTCTTATGCGCCGGAAACATGCGGTATACTATTTATGTATACTGAATATATGTAATTAATGTTTTGTCTAATTTGAAAGCAACATAGATGTGTTAGGTTATCCATGAGTATTACCGACTGTGTACACACATTTTTTCAAAATGTATGCAAGAACTGCAAGTAGTTCTGTTAGAGAAATGTTATCTAGGATTTTCCCCCCTGAATCATACTTTGATAATTGTACATTTCCTTCACTACATATGGTGATCATAAGTTTGAAATTGGCTAGTAAACATGATTAAGTAACTTATTCAAATGTAAATTCTTAGCATTTTTTTCTTTTTGGGTAAGGGAGTCTTAATGTTGAGGAGTACATGATAGATGGTTTTGTATAATTCAAAACTTTCCATGTTATTTTCAACAAAACACAGGATATGTCAGAAGAAATGATTTCAAAAATAATTTCTGGGCTGAAGATTCAGGAATTTCGACCTTCTAACAAGGTAAATTTAATAGCTGAATAATGTATCTCATTACTTTACCTCTTTCCTTGATAATGGGTTCATTTGTTCTCACTGTATGCATTTTTGCCAAAGGTTCTGAAGCTTGGTTCCTATTTCCCCCCCAGTATCATAACAATTGACATAATGTTTTATCTAATGTCCTGGAAGTATGTTGAACAATTGAAATCATAAAGCTAATTCTTAATGTTGCCTTTCTATCATTTCCTTTCAATGGTATTAAAAAGGAGATGAGAAGTTGAATTAAAAACTGTATAGTTGGGCATTTTTGAAAGAGTTGTGCTTGGATAAATTTTGTTGATGATTATACAAAAATGAGGGCTAGTCTATACATTTAAAATAGTCCTCATTCCAGTCAAATAGAATGTGATCCAGCCACATGTGATCCGCAGGAGTTCAAACTTGTTGCTGCCCCCCCCCCCAAAATAACTTTCTTAAATTCAGTGGGAAAAGGCTTTGTGATTTTTACCGGAGTATCTTTTGCAATTTTCAGAAATGCGCATTATCACACATGTGGCTGTCCATGTGCTTCACATGCATTAAGATGACTGAACGTTTTCAGAAAAGGGAGGGTAAATAGATGCAAATAGATTCAGATTTGTGCAGGAAAGTGAAAACAATTAGCCATTGATGTGAATGTGTGAAAATGCACACCAATTCGCACAGTACACTTACATGTAGACTAGTTCTGAGACAAGCATTTCATCTAATCTGTATGAATAAATTAGATTTATTTTTAAGGAAAAGGATTAATACATTTACTTTATTTACCATTAATGACTGCAGGTTGTACAAACAGATGAAACAGTGCGGAAAACAGACCCTATTCCAGTCAGTAGTGAGGATGAAAGGAATGCTGTTATTCAGTTGGAGACTGCCATTGTGGCCAATGAAGCTACAAAGAGTGAGTACTAACTATCACAGATACTTATGTCCTGCCTTTCTAAGGCACTTAAGGGAGTGAATGTCAAAATTTATAACTATCATCATCATCATCATCAATTATTAAACAAAATGAAAATACAGCAGGGAAGCAGCTGATAAAAAAATAAAGAGAACCAAGGGTTATAATGAAAGGGAACAGAGAGACAGCAAAAGAAAATTAGTCTGTCCCAATTAACTGTTTAATTGTTACATGTTGAACTACTTAAGTTTCTGGTTGGTTTCCAAAGGCAATGACATGTTGAGTGCATTATGGTAGCCCAGTCTTCCAGTAAATAAATCATGTCAGACTATGGCTACATTTTTCTTGCTCAAGAATGGGTGAAGTTGGCTCCGCAGTCAAAGTTGGTCTTGATCACAGCTGGTACCCTGAAAATCCAGGAGCAAAATCTGGTAAAATAGTATTCTCAAAATGAAAACCTGCTTGTTTAAAGGGAGTGCCAAACCCGTCCAAATGAGACATTTAGCTTTCTTTGTCAGAGAGCTCTGGTGCCACAATAAATTACAATACCCAGGATTCCCTAGCACTGAACGAGGGCAGTTAAAGTGGTCTCAAAAAATTGGATCATTTCTGAAGTGTGCTTTGGACCAAAGTTAGCCACTCTTTCAGCCATACAAAACAACATGCAGAATATGTTCTTGGATCCAGTAGGCCCAAACCTCCTCCTCCCCCCTCCAATCTTGTAATATCTTGAATTTAATCCTTGGTTTCTTGCCTTGCCAGATAAATGTCACACCTTTTTGCTATTGTTTCAGTGGCACATCTTTTAATAAAATAGGGACCCTTTATTCATTTCTCATGGTATCATAAGTCAATATTGTTTGTAAGAAATCTAATTCCTTTAAGCATGCCCCTTATCTGCCGCAGAGCCGTGTGGTATGCTGGCTGTTGCAGCAGAGTTTTCAACAAAATTTGCAGTAAACAGCCAGTCTTTTTGCCCCTCATTAAGGCCCCTTTGGGCTGGAAACCGGACAGGGCTATCGGATTGGCATTCAGACTGGCCAATCCCAGCCTGGGGTTATTGGCCTGCATCATCAATACATGCCTGGGGGAGGAACACAGGCCATTTGTTTGTACAAGCCCAAGGAAGACAAAAGTAATCCTTTCAATAAACTAATATAACTAAAAATCCCTAAGAAATTCTGAACAGTGATTTTTGTTCCTGAACAGATGACTTACAAATGAAAGAGCTTACTTTTGAAAAGGATGATGACAGTAATGGTCACATAGACTTCATAACAGCTGCTTCCAATTTGCGAGCCAGAATGTACAATATAGAGCCAGCAGATAGACTCAAAACAAAACGAATTGCTGGAAAGATTATCCCAGCCATTGCAACTTCTACAGCAGCTGTGTCTGGTTTGGTGAGTGAATGAGACTGTACCTTTCCTTTCTTGAACATAAAAGTACTGTGTATGGTAGCCTTTCTTTTTAGGTCTCAATTGACCAAAGATGGGTAGGTAAGAAAGAACTTTGTTAATAAACATTTCTTGGCCCATCAAGGGACTCAGGTGCTGTTGTCTTTTAATTCTTGATGGAAATAATGTGTTCACTGACAAAAAAAAAAACATTTACGAGATCGTATTTGGAGTAAGGATTGAATTGGGGAATGATTGGAATCTTGGATTGACTTGAGTACCCTTTCCTGATAACCAACTGTGTCTTTGTTGGTTTAGGCCCAAAACAGACAGGCTAAAAACCGTGGTGGGTCTGTGCCAGCAGTGTTTGCATCGGAACCATGGTGACTGCATGCGCCCAACCCCTATCTGGTCCACTGCCACGGTCCTGAACCAGGCCATCAAAAAGGAGTAGATTTTTCTGCTCCTTTTTGGCCTGATTTTTTTTGGGGGGGGGGAAGATGCGGTGTCGGTGCGGTTTCCCGCCTCATTCAGGGCATGCGCCATCTAAACACTATGCTCCAAATGCAGTGGGAAACTGCGTCATTTGGCACATCTGTTCTGGGCCTGAGTATAAAAGACTTGTGTTTCTCAGATTATGGGGTTGAACCTCTGGGGGGACACGAGAGTTGCTGAAGAAAGGTGCAAGACTTGGAGGCCCTGATCCCTCCTCCTTTACTTCCTGAAGTTTTTCTGTCCTGGGTGGTAAGAGAAAGGCAAGGAAGGTGCTTGAAGCAGCCACCTCTGCCTGAAGGAGGAGGAAGAGGAGGAGAAGGGCAAAGAAGCTCACTGGATCATGGCCTCTGCCAGGATTCATCCTGAACTGCGTCGGCTTCTTCTCTCACCCATCCAGTCATTGCCCCAATTCTCGAGGAGATATTGCTGCAGTCTCAACCAGTGTTCCCACTTAGTCCAGCACTACCTATATGCATTGTGCCCAAAGGAGAGCATATGTGATGGCCTCTGGTGGTGGAGAGACAGGCAGTACCTCTTGCTAAGGGCTGCCTCTGGCTATGTTCCTGAATAAATGAACGTTGGACCAGCTCGCCAAGGTGGAGCAGTGCAAGTGCATTGCTTCCTGTGAACCGCTAGAGTAGAGCATGTGCCTGGGCTTGCCACTGCCCTATGCCACCACCTCCTCCCTAATTCTAAACCTGTACTACATTGGGAGAAGGGCATGGCATCCACATGTAGATGTAAAGTGGGTCACAGTGGTAAAATTTTGAGAACCACTGGTCTAGTCATGATATTAACTTGAATTCCTACACAGAAGTGGCCAGCAGTGTTTGCATTCCTACACAGAAGTGGCTTTGGGTAGGCATTTCGTTTTGTGTTGAAGGAAGGAGCTGCAGGAAATTCAATATTTGTGCCCTCATGACTGGGTAACTGGAAATATTTGAATCTTGCCTGGGTATCCTTTTTTTTTCTTATCTGAAATCAGTAAAGAGTATTCTGAGACACACTAATGTTGGGGCTCAAGTTTGGTAGTATTCCTCATTCCTTTCTACAAGCTGATATCAAGCCATTTGTAGCCTGTAGATCGTGTTGTATGGTATGCAGTTCAGAATATCCTGCAGCTCATACAACTTCTAAATTTTCAGGTTTGTACATTTCCTCTCTCCATTAGGTTGCTTTGGAATTAATCAAAGTGGTGGGTGGTTACCCTTTCCAAGCATACAAGAACTGTTTTTTCAACTTGGCCATTCCAATCATTGTCTTCACTGAAACTGCTGAAGTGAGGAGAACAGAAATAAGGTAAATAGCATGAATGAAGAGATTAAAAAGCAGTGTATATTTTAAGTGAGTAATATCATATGTACCAAAGTAACGCCAATACTTCATGCATTTCGTATACCTAAAGACACTGGGCAGAAGAACTGCTTAGTACAGATTGAATCTTTATGTTCATTTATACAAATACAGGTATTCCAAAATAAAATAAAAAATCCAAAACACTTCTGATCCTAAGCATTTTAGATGAGGGATACTCAACCTATTCTTACTATTTATTTTCCAACATAGTAAGAGGCGGCAGCATCACATTGAAAATGCCAGAAACCTAAGATATTCAGGAGAAGGCTTTCTCTCGGTCCTAACACCATTACAGGCTTGTTTCATGATGACATGAGAAAGTGAGCCTTTTCAGTGGCTGCTCTCACTCTCTGCAGCTCCCTTCCACAGCAGGCAAGACTGCCCCCCTCTTTGTTCTCCTCTTGCCTGCCAGCAAAACCTTTTCTTTTCTAGTAGGCTTTTAATACATAATTGTGCCCAGGGACGCTTCTTATTGAGTTGTTGTATGTTTTTAATGGTTTTACATTTTTAACTTAGTGCTTTAAAAGGATTTTTCATTTTTATTTGCTATATTAATATGGTGTTTTAATTGTGTTTTAAAACTACTGTTTTAATGTTTTTAAGTTTTTATGAGCTGCCTTGGGTCCAAGTTAAGAGAAAGGCAGCATACAAATAAATAAAATTGATCCTCCTTTTGAGTACAAGGGTCAAGTTAATAGGTTGTCTCTTGCTTTGTCTGAGAATGGCAGTTCACAAACAAGAAACATTTCTGTCTTTCTGTCACACTTGGTATTTGGAAGTCTCATTGCACCCCTTCATTTATCACTTTGCTCTATATTGATAATTTTGAACCATTGAAAATGTGTTACACCAATAACTCTTGGCTACAAATCAGTTTTACACTCATACTCTGTTACAGAAATGGAATATCTTTTACGATCTGGGATAGATGGACTGTTTATGGGAAAGAAGATTTCACACTATTAGATTTCATCAATGCTGTCAAAGTAAGATTTTAATATTAAACATACTATAGAGATAGCTGCAGAATATATTATTACAGTTTTTGTTCTTGTTTCTAATTAATTCATTTTCACTTATAGTAAAGCTCAAAATACTTTTATGCTTGTATATTTCAGGAAAAATATGGAATTGAGCCAACAATGGTGGTGCAAGGAGTTAAAATGCTATATGTTCCTGTAATGCCAGGGCATGTCAAAAGATTAAAGTTGACGTAAGTATTGGCTAAATATGAAAAGTGGTACAGTCTAGGTGAGTCTTGAAAACTTCTGATAGAGATGCCTTACCGTTAAATATGTTGGAAGTTTGTTTTTCTTTTTTAAAGCTGAGATTGGTATGCAGTGTTAGCTCACAGGTAACAAGATTCTGCTGACTTCTCTATGATGCATGCAGGTGAGCTATTTACTGAAGATCAGATCATGAATGGTGAATGTCTTCCTATTCACCAACCTAGTGTGCTCATCATCTTAGTTTGTTGCTTTTATGACAGCTAACCAAAGAAGGAGTTCAAATGAGACTGAATTAAAGGATAGCTTGAAATAGTCTAACCCAGGGACCAGCAACCTACGGCCCGGGGGTCAGTTAAGGCCCCGGTCCCTGGACTTACCGACCCAGGCCAAAGGTTGCCGCCACAGCGTGTTTTTTGCCACTCTGCGGCCACGCTTGCCGCGACTGCCATTTTGGAAATCACAATGGCGGTCACGACGCGTTGCACATGCGCAGTACTCTTGCGCATGCGCAAACGCGTCACAGCTGCCATTTTGATTTCCAAAATGGCGGCCGCGAGCGCTGCGGCAGCGTGCATGGGGGGTCGTGCACGGTGAAGGGGGCGCACCCGCGCACGCGCATCAGCACGTGCGCTGCCATTCCCCCTCCCCTCGGCCCAGCTGAGACCTGGGCTACGGGAGACCGGCCCAGGTCTTAAAAAGGTTGCCTTCCCCTGGTCTAACCCTTCTTCTTTTGCTTTCATGGTCAGATCTCATCTTGCTAGTCAAATTCCATTGCTTCAGTGAATTACAGCACCTTGCTGTTCCTAATCACATAACCAAATCAGATAAAAAACAAATATAACACAGATGTGTTTGGTGTTTTTCTGAGTTAGTCATTATTCTTTAGGAGAGTAAATTTAGAATAATTTAGTCAGGCTCACACTTTTGCTGTTCTGCTAATGAAAGCTAGACTAACAAGTTTAACTTTCATACTTATGCATTTTTGTTTTCTTTAAAAGGGCTAATACCTTGGGAAATTAAAATTGCATCCCACAACAGACAAACTTAAGTAATTAACTCTTCAGTCCTCAGCCCCAGCCAGTCTCCCCACAGCTTCAGAATTCATAATATGAACAGGAACAATCCCTTAGAAACCCAGACTTGTTTCCCTGTCATCAAGTGGTTCTGATCTGGAAAATGAGCTGCCCTTCCTTAGAGAAGTCATTAGCAAGCTGTCCCTTCCTTCTTCCTGAAGGGATTGTCCTACCCAAAGGATTTTACATGCCTATCTATTTTATTTGGAAGACTGCTGTATTTGTATTTATCCTTTTAAAATTAACCAAGAACTTTAAATGTTGAACTTAGGGCCTTTACAGACTGCCAGAAATAATGCAGCTTGAGACGACTTTAACTGCCCTGGCCCAATGCTAGGAAATCATGGGAATTGTAGTTTTTTCTGAGACATTGAGCCTTCTCTGTCAGAGAGCTCTAGTGCCACAATAAACTACAGTTCCCATGATTCCCTAGCACTGAGTCAGTGCTGTTAAAGTGGTCTCAAGCTGCGTTATTTCTGGCAGTCTGTAAAGGCCCTTAGTTATATCCCTGTAGGTGCATAATTGCTTATAATGGAGGGCCTGTTTGGTTCTATAATAATTGTACATTTTTTAAAAAGTGAATTGTATTTATTTCTGGTTCTTAAGGAAGCTTGTTTCTTTATGTGCATTTGCTGCTGCTTAATTTTTCAATCCTGTCTTGTAGGATGCAAAAACTTGTGAAACCAGCAGCAAATAAGAAATACGTGGATCTCACAGTGTCATTTGCTCCAGAAACAGATGGTGAAGAAGACTTGCCAGGACCACCTGTTAGATACTATTTTGCCCATGAAGATAACTGAAGAGAACTGATGTACTGTTCATGTTGTAGCAGGACCACACAAAAGGAGTGCAGCACCATCCTTAAAAATGGTACTATATACTTGGCAAAGCCTTAATTCAGAAACAAATAGTAGAAGGCTCTAAGCTCTTATGTGGAGCTCTGTAGCAAATTGGATTTGCAGTTTACCTGTCTGTAGTATTTTCATAGCTACCCAGATCTAAGCAGGACTTGATACTTGCTGGTTCTTTTTGAAGAAAACACACTTCTCCTAACCTCTGCAAGAAGACCAGAATATAGGAAACAGAATATCTGCATTGCAGAAACAAATCATTAAATGAAGTGGAAATAAAGATATGAAGAAACTGCCAATTACACCATCATCAAACTTACACCATCGTCAGAACCTAGTGCTTAGTCCTAAGCCAGCATCCTGGCGATGATCCATTGCAATAAAATGATTTATCCTTGCTTTTGTTCTCTTCTGAAGCAAATTAACAGCTCAGGTATGAAAATGTTGTGGAAAGATTCACAATGGAAAGCTGAGCTCTATCAAGTTGTGGTTTAGAGTTTTTTCCCCTGAAAAAACAACCCCTCCCTTTTCTGTTTAGAAGTAACATGGGATCAAGGAAATGCAGATTCTTTTACAAACATTTCCTTCTGCAAACAAGGCTGCTTTTTCATACTGATGTAGAAAAGCTAGGTAATTGTTCTTGTGTATGAAGAGACTGGATAACACTTTAATCTCAACGAAGTCACCTGCCACAACCTTCACGAAACTGAAATTTATGATATTTGACATATAGTCATAATACTCACGTAAGGCCAACCTAGCCACTTAGTGGACACACTATGTATTTGTAAACATTAATTGGCCCCAATTGCATAGAAAGAATTAGATGTTCTATTTTAACAACAGAAGGGTTATATGGGTGGTGATGGTTGTCTTGAAATTGAAACCCCATACACCTTCCTCTGAAGCGCTCTGCTGTGAGCTGAACCAGCTTTTTGTATTCGAGGAGAAAAGCAGCTGAAGGGAAACTGTACAAGAAACTAAAATTCAGGTGGGCAAAGAGTTGACTTGCTCACACCCGTTGATTGATAAACTGGACATTTAATATGTTCCATTCTTTGGGGAAGACTCAGGGCCTTTGCAGACTGCCAGAAATAGTGCAAATTGAGTCCACTTTAACTGCCCTGACTCAGTGCTAGGGAATCATGGGAACTGTAGTTATTAATGTCTCAGAAAAAAAATACAATTCCCATGATTCCCTAGCACTGAGCCAGGGCAGTTAAAATGGACTCAATTTACACTATTTCTAGCAGTCTGCAAAGGCCCTCAGATTCAGGCATCTAAATTTGAACAGTTCTATGTAAAGTATACTGAGAGAGGGAGGAAGGAAATAACTGGCTATAGTCATTTTTAAGAAACAGTAGTACAATACAGAGGCATCATTCTTCCATGGTTGTTTTCTAATGTGTGTAGCCCTGGATGGATAAATTGTTGCCTTTACTACACTGCTCTGTCTTCTCCCCTCCCCTTTACAAAGAGAGATGTTGGATCCACTTTCAACATGAAAAACACTCCATACCTACAGTGTGCTTGAATATTGTTAGTAAAGTAAAGCTGGTTAATATTTTCCCTAAGGTTTGTGGTCATTCTGCAGATCATGACAACATAACTTGTTTGTTTTTTTGTTTCTTTAGGCACTCAACCAAAGATGTATTTATTTTGTGAACGGCAGTCCATCTCAAAGTTATTCCAGTATTTGGGACTAAATCTTAAAATGTAGTAAATGCTCATAAGCTTTCTTATATTTTACTAAATACAGCTTGTTATAATTTAGTGGATTTGGAAACTGGGTGGTTAACTTTGTTTAACTTTTTAAAAGAAAGAATAGCAGTAAGGGAGACATTATAATTAGGAGGTGGAAGGGGGTTATGAAAATGCTCCCATACTGGCAATGTATTTCAGAAGACATTTTGACTGAATTGGCTTCCTCTTTTGTTCTGAATTGTTCTGGTTGAAGCAAACAACTATGAACAACAAAAAGCTTAGGGACTGTAATAATGATAATAAAAAAGGATTGCTGTCATGAACTCCCAGTGGCATGCAATGCATTATTTATTTTTTACAATCTGTGTTTCATCATGACTTGTGCTAGCATTTCTTATTTTATTTTTTCCTTTAGGGTTACTAATCAATGTTCAAAAGTAGCAACAAGACTTTGCATTTGCAAAACTGCATTTGATGTCATACATCAGTTGGTTTGAAATGGAAGAACCCTTTCCAACGAGGCTTCCTTGCAAACCTTATAAAACAGAAACAGGGAGGGCAGTCTCAACACAAAAATCTTTCTACTTGTGCACTTAGTCTATCTTGAGGATTTATTCTGCTCACAAATGTGATCTCAAAGAGTGCTCTCAGTTCAAAGAAATTATATATAAAGGTTGTATATACTTCCACAGTTTGTGTTTATCTCTGAATTTATTTCAGTACATTTTGAAGGATGGTTTTTATTTGTGTACACAAATTATGTATAGCCTAAACAGTTATGAGAATGGCTTTTTGTCCTTTTCATATTAAATAATTTGAAAACATAGCCTCAAAATGTGTGCAGCCTATCATTAGTTCAGTGCATGTTAGTTTACAATATTAAGCCTGTGTATTTTGATTGGAAATTACTAATTGTTAGTGCAGAAAACCAGATATAACATGTTATGAAAGTCTGAAATGAACATCCCCTGGTGTTTAGTGTTACACCATTTTGTACAGTGATGACTTTGTGGATCACTCTATACTCAGTTATATGCCCCAGAACAGAATAGTTCACAAGTCCCTTGTATTTCAATAGGATTTGCCAGATTTTTTTGAAATACTTCAATCACCCTGTATATATACAGAAAACTTCCTTTTCATTTCAGGGGGAAGGCAGTATTTCCATTGGAAAAGAGCCTCCTGCTGGTTATTCTTTATGTACTTTCAAGTCAGTTTTCACTTACAGTGACCTTATGAATGAGAAGACCTCAGTAAGTCCCAGTCATATACAGCCTTGCTCATGTCTTGCAAACTCAGGGACTGTATGCATGGGCTAAGAGGCCTGTATTTCCCCTGGCCTGGTGTCATCCTGTCCAGATGCTGATCCTGGAAATCCGCTTGGAAGACTGGACGACTCCACATGCCCCTTATTTGCAGCCGCCATCGTGTCCGCTCCAAAGGCCCCCACTGCAGCCTGTGGTGTTGGAAGGGGGCACCTGGCCACATGAGTGTAGCCAGGCACCCCCATTTCCACCCTTATGGGCCACTGCAAGGCCTTTGAAGTGGATGTGGTAGTGGTGGCAGGTAAGGTGTGTGGTAGTGGTGGCGAATCCATGGCACAGTGGCAGTCACCGTGCCGGCCTGGGGACTGAAACCACGGGCAGGATACCACAGGGTTGGCCCATGGTATGATGTAAATTCTGTAAAATAATTTCAACAAGATGAAAACAGCACAAGTTTCATACTCTCAAATGTTTGCTCAATTAAATGGTCAGGGTAAGACCAGAGCAGATCTTTATTAGCAGTCCCTTACTGTCCTGCATGTTGATCCCTCCGTAATTCAGGTAAATTATGGGCTCCCACATTCCTGTCATATAGTAGAGCCAGGATTTGCTGGGCTGAAGACTTGGGACTAATTGTGTAGCAAGAGCTATGGTCTGGTCTGTCACCCACCTTATTTATTTAATTTGTAGGCTGTTTTCCTCCCAGTATGGGACCCAAGACAACCTACCATAGATACTCCCCCACTCCCATTCTGAGTTTTGGTGCAATCCCCACAGGAACTGGAAGGGAAAAAGGATTTTCATGGCAATGATGTATACATTGTATTATCCCTGTTGTCATCTGAAGTATATCAGATTGTTTTATGAAGACTTGTTCAAGAAGCAAAATTGTTTTAAGTAGGGTTGGCCAGATCAGGAGCCTTATCCTGGGCCCTGAGATTCCAAGACCAAAATATGAAACCGAGGGGCAAGCAGTTGTGATAAAGATATTACAAGGATATTATTACAATGTGCAGACCCAAAGCTCATTCACCCAACTCCCCTGGTTCTGTCCTATAATTTCCTGGGATTGGTAGGGCTGCTGTTGTGTGCCATCCATTTCTGCCTTGTGGTGACCCTAAGATTACACAGTTGGTTTCCATGGCCAAGTGGGGATTCAAACCCTGGTCTTCCAGTGTCCTAGTCCAACACTCAAACTGCTATATCATGCTAGCTCTTGGCAGTGTAGGAAGAAGGTATTTATCATTCTCAGCCAGACTACTTGTGCCTCTTCAAATTACAAATCTCAGGATTTCATAAGGCAGAACCACAGCAGATTGGAATAATGGTGCTAAAATTGTCAAGTGTAAATGGCCCTTGGTAATGCCATCAACCATAATAATGAAGCATCCACTACAATTGCACAGACAACAGACAGTATCAAACATCAAGGTCTAACAAATGTTGTGTGTGTACATTTCTCTCCCTCGGGATTGGAGAAAGGGCCAGGCACAAATCTGAACCCTAAATCACAACTATGTAACCTATGGTGGTGTTTGCTTTTTTAGGCTCTCCTGAGGTCCTGCACTTCAGTGTTTCATCATTGCACACACTGAATGGTTTCAGATGTGTTGCCTCATTTTGTGCCCAGAAAATTAGTTCAGGGTTCAGTCGTAATTTAACATGTACAAACTGAACAACTTGGACTGAACTGCATGTACTCCTTGCTGCAATAATACAATGGGGGCATTGGTCCTTCATCTTTCCCCATGCATCTGGGTAATAAATAGTTGTGTATGGAGTTAACAATCACTTTGATGATGGAACTGCTAATTCCTTTCTTCCTTCCTCAGGGCCCAGAAAGAGAGATTCCTACAGAAAACATTTGAGATATTTAGATGTTATGTGTGGAGATATAAGTAGGGGGGAGAACTGAGATATCAGTTCTCATCATGACCACCCTGAGTTTAAGTGGACTGCGAGTTTCAGCCCTGAATCTGTGTGGAAAAATTGTTATTCTTGATCAAGGGGTTCTCTCCCTTCCAGAACAGAGCAGAACAGCAGTCTGTCTCAGGAGCAAAGAACAACTTTATTGATAGGATTCCAACATTTATAAGCTTGCAAGGTGACGTTACAGGTGAACAAAAGTTCACGTGTATATTGCCGAGATTCTCACGACTTCATTCGGTACATGTGTCTACTTGGTGTTAGTTTTTAACAAACAACAATTGAGTATTCATTTTACTTTCCCTTAGTGAGCTGATGTTGCCCAAATGTAACAGTAAATTATACAATGAGTGGAGGAATCCATAGCCCTTATCTGTAGCATTCCAGGCTGGCCAAGGTCAATTCCCACTCTCACTATCCTCACTCCTTCCATCAATATGAGTGAACTCTAGTTTGCTAATGTTCATTGACTTTGGGCCTTTAAATGTGAAAATGTCTTCATCATAGAAAATCAATCGTTGAGAGCATCTAGTCTGACCCCAGTTAAGAGAAAATTGGGAATCTTGGTTTGAACTCTTAGATTAAAAAAAAAAAAAAGTATGTGGTTTCAGGCTCCAGCTTACAGAGGCATGGACTTATTTGCATTCTTTAAGTGTCCAAATAATGCCTAGCTCGTGTCCAGCTAAGCCAAAAAGCAAGGTGAGTCAAGTCTCTGAGGTAAAAAAAAACCCTGTACTTTATCTGCCTAGATGAAGCTGCTGAATGCATATCAAAAGCATAAAAGAAGCAGCCCAGATCAAAGAAAGTAGTTCTCTTTTATATTCTGGTTACCTCATTACATCATCCTTTGTCCACTAATACAAATTCTGCCATTCTACTGTTGTTGTTGTTGTTGTTATTTATTAATATAGCACCATAAATTTACATGCACTTTACAGAGATGAATTAGTTAATTAAAGATTTCCCAGCCCTCAGGCTTACAATCTAAAAAGACACAAAAGGAGAAGGGAATGGCGGTGGGGAAGGGGATCAGGTCCAGTGGTTCTTCACTCCCTCTGAGGCCTGGAGCATGGAAGATGGACTGGAGGGAGGGCCCTTCCTCTTTCTCTAGGCTAGGCCTGATGGATTGGTTGCTAAAAGTGTGATTATCTCATGAAAACCATTCTACTAGTTATTTAAGTGCATGATCACATACTGACCCCCACCTCCTGCAAATCCTAGACATTACACACACACACACAGAGCTGCAAGGTTGGGTCAACTATGCCTGCATTTTACCTTCTCTGCTCTGGGGCTCTACCCATCATCATGTTACATGCTTTATAAACAAAATAGATCATAATAACATGGTGGCTTTTACAGACGTTTGCAGTGTCCATTCTCTTCTCGCTGTCATCATCCTCAACAAAAGTAGGAGGAATTTAACACAGGAATACACCATCTCTTTCTAACAGTTGTTTACTGTGGAAAATCTTCTATCAAGTGTTGAAAAATATAATTAAAAGTGCCTTGAGAATACTGGTTCAACCAAACGCCGCAAGATGCAGGGACTAGGATATTTATTTATTTATTTATTTGGAGTATTTATACCCCGCTCTTCAGCCACAAAGGCTCTCAGAGCAGCTTATGAATGGTTAACTAGACAGGTTCCCTGCTCTAAGACTTACAATCTAAAAAGACATGACACAAAAAGAGAAGGGAATGGTAGTGAGGAAGGGGATCGGGTCCTTCTCTCCCTCTGAGGTCTGGACCATGGCAGATGGACGAGGGAAGGCACTCCTTAATCTAAGCTAGGCCTGATGGAGCTGGCCTGCCTCTCTCCCTCCGGGGCCAGAGACGTAATGCAGGTAACAGATCCTTGTCCCTGTCCAGCAAAAGGAAAAGGAAAGAAAAAAAA
>CM034710.1:42359917-42383356 GCA_020142125.1 Phrynosoma platyrhinos
AATTTCGTAGGATGAAGCATTCGTAAGTAGAGGTTCCACTGTATTTAAGAAGACAGAGCCAGAAACACTAAACAGCCTTTAAGGAGCAGCTGCCAGATAAATCCAAGAAACATGTAGAACCACCAAAAGAGTTCCAATAACTGTAGTGGGCAGGAATGTGAGGCACAAAGCAGTTGTTTAGGTCCTTCTGCTCTGATACTGACCTCTGAAACATGGCCCAGCAGGATATTATAGTTAGCTTTGGCATTTTCCAAATATAGCTAGAAGATAAAGAGCTGTGCCTGTATATTTGCCTGCGAATAAAAAGAACTTTCCTGTTTCTAATATTTTTATTTTACTGCTTTGCAAGTTTTCAGGGTGGCTAACAATATCACTAAAAACAAATTGAACAGTAAATGCATTAAAAAACAGTCATGAAGAAACATTATGACAGTATTCTTTCAAAATGATGTCCATTTAAATGCTGCACCCTTCATGAAATTAACATAACAGCATCCACAACAGTCACCTTCAGTAGAATCATGTGACCCGATAAACACTGTGTTAACACCATATCTCAGTTATTTGTTTCTGTGTTCAAAACCTCCCATCCATCACCATACTCTCAGCCATCATGTAGGCGCTGCTGCATGGAAGACTGACTTTCTAGACAAGTGACCAGCAACATCATCTTGTCACTTCTGACAGAGCAGAAGGAAACATGGGAGTCTCATAGATCGGGGGAAAAAATGGATGAATAGTGAGAAAAATCTCACCGATGTTGCAATTCCAACTTTCAGAATATGATTTATTATAACCTGTGGTGTTATAACCTGTGGTGTTGGCAAATCAGTATTGGAGGGGGGGAAAAAATCACAAAACACATTTTTTTAAATGTTCAGTAATAAATGTTTCAGCCATCAGTTGAAGAAATATCAAATGACAATAACCTGTTATGCCTGAAGGAGTAATGATATTGCTATTTTGTTTTTTCTAACAAAACAGGCGAGAATGTATCAGAAGATGACGAAAGACAGAGTATAAGTAATTTTCTAGATGGTGATGATTATGATATCATATCCTTAGGATCACCTGCTCTCCTGGAAGAAGAGAAATGTGAAGAAATGTAAGTTACTTCTATGCAAAATGAAATATTGTATAGCATATTTATATTTTTGACAAACTTTAGCTTGGTAAGGAATAAATGGTTACTGTTCAGTGGGTGACTGTTTAATGAATGCTTTAGTAGCTGTTCAGCAAGTGGGTCTTGCCTTTGAAGTCATACTGTGTTTGAAGTTCTCCAACAACCTTAAGGACCATTCCCATTGCCACAAAATTGCATGGTTACTAAGATGTATTAATAAGATATATTTTTTATTCTTAAAAAAAAATAGAAATTTTTAATCTGTTGGAAAATAGCGTGTATACATGTTTGGTTTTTCTTCAGACATGGATTTTGGGGGATCATTTGAAATACATAATTAATAATTTCTTATCCTAACTAACTTTTAAACTCACTGAATGTAAAATTGCAGACTTCAGTTACATTTATTCTAGTGGGTCTAACTTAAGTCTAACTGAGTTGATCCAATCAATTGGGTATAATGCAACACATGATATATATATATATATATATATATATATGACATTTAGTAGTACACCAGCATTATTTTAACAGTAACTACAGATACACCCAATATTATTGGTGGAACAATGTGCTTCTGCACTATAAGGTACCTAAACAGTTGAGAAAATGTGGGATAAGATTTGAAAATAAGATCTATCAACCATATAATAAATTACTATAATTGTTTGGTCATAAAAAAACCCTCTCTCTTCCTCACTGTTACTATAGGAAATAGTTTTCAGGAAATAAAACCTAAAGCAGATCGAGAATCCTTTTCTATTTGAGATGTTCAGGATATGGTTTACTTATGTTAAAATATTTGCTTCATCTCAGCCTCCTCTATCTCCCTTCTTAATTCACCCTAATTTTCAGCAAGGTGAAAATTTTAACCAGTTGATCATTTGGAAAGAGAAAATATAGACACACAGATTTGTTTATAAATGGTGGACCGATATCAGAAAGACAACTAGCAGAAAAATTGTAAAAATATATCCCTAGTTGGCTAAACAAATATTAAATCCTTATGTTTCTCTCTTGATTGTATAGGAATACAGGTCACCCCACTCCCTTACAACATTTGAGACATATTACCTTGATACCTCTAATAGAACTAAGGGAATGGCCTCTGAGATTTATAAAACAACTAGATGGGGGTCCAAAAAAGGATCTAAAACAGGCTTACACAACATATGGCCCACAGACTGCTGGTGGTCCCCCAGAGGATTTTTGGCAGCCTAGGGGGGAAAGAGCCAGGAGGAGGAGGATGTCCTGGCTCCCAGAGTCCTGCCTTAATTGCATGGGGCTTTGGGGGACTTGGGAGCAATGGAGACTCTCCCGGATGTGGCCTCTCCTTCCCAGGGGGCTGGGGAGCTATTGCAGGGGGTGGAATTGTGGGTCATCCCAACCCTATTGGCCAGACCAGGCCCAGGAGGAGTAGTTTTTTGCAGGCAGAGAGGGAGCAGAGAGCGAGAGTGAGAGATGCCCGGAGTGGGTTTTTTGGGGGGGAGGGAGGCTGCTATTCCCGCTGCCACCACTGCCTTCCTCCACTTTTGATGGAGCGACCTGGCAGGCAGGTGTGTGTGGGTGGGTTGAGGAGGCCGCCACTGCCGCTTCCTTTCCCGCGCTTTTGGTGGAATGAGAAGGCAGGCATTGAGGGGGCCCGTGGGTCTGGTGAGGACTCTCTGGGGTGGGGTTAAGTCGTTCCTGACTTATGACGACCCTTCTTGGCAAGATTTGTCCAGAAGAGGTGTGCCATTGCCGTTCCCTGAGGCTGAGAGGGTGTGATTTGCTCAAGGTGTCACCCAGTGCAGGGGTTAAGACTGCTGCCGCCACTGCCTTTCCCACACTTTTGGCGAGGTGGCCAGGCAGCAGGCAGGCCTTGCTGGGGCCTGGTGGCCATCCTTGCCACACATGAGGTGTTGTGTGGGGGAGATCTGTTTGTGTGAGATGTGTAGTGTGTGTGTGTGTGTGTGTGTGTGTTGTTGTTGCATGCTTTAAGTTGTTCTGGACATATGGCAACCCTAAGGTGACTCTCATGTGGGTTTTCTTGGCAAGATTTCCAAGGTGGTTTGCCTTCCCGTGAGGCTGAGTGAGTGTGACGTGCCCAAGGTCAGTCAGTGGGTTTCATAGCCAGGCTGGGAATCAAGACCTGTTCTCCAGAGTCATAGTCCATGCTGGCTCTGATATGATGTGCTCTTGGCAAGATTTGTTTCGAGGAGGTTTGCCATTTCCTTCCTATGAGGCTGTGAGTGCATGACGTGCCCAGGATCACTTGCTTGGCAGTCCTTCTCCCCAACACTTTCTCATTTCCCCCCAACCATCTAATAGCTGGGAGATTGAAATAATTTTTAAAGCAACATTTAAATCTGGACTAAAAAGTAAGGTCCAAAATACACTGCAAAAATAATAAGGTCCAAAACACTTGCTGCCAGGGGGGTGAGGGGGGTGGGAGCACAATGGCATGGGGGGCATCTGGAGGTTTTTTGTGCATTTATATTTATAAATTTTGTGAATTTATATTGTTGTTTTTAACTTTTATTTTGTAATTTTGCCTACATTTTTCTTGAATGTCCTACATTTTGTGGTTTCTTTTCCTCCATTCTGATTATGACATCTGATCACCCTACTCAAGGCTCCTCCACTGCTTGGCCTTCTTCCAAGGAAGAGCAAGGTGGTGGCGGCGGCAGATGGAAGTAATATTAATAATATTCATTATTATATTAATAATTAGTTATAATTATAATTAATTAGTGATTAATAGTATTTAATTAGTAATCAATAATAATTTAATAATAAATAATAAGTAATATTAAGTAATTAATAATAAATAAATAATGATTAGTAATTAATTAAAACCTATCTGTCACCCGAAGAAGTTTGGCAATTTTAATTTTGGCCCCTGCCTACTTCCAAGTTGTGCAGGCCTGATCAAAAAGCATGGGAAGCTAAGCTTGGAGTATAAATTGCCAAACATAAATGGGATAGGATTCGGAGATATGTCCCATAGAATTTTCTGTCTGCAGCTGTAAAGGAGGGTACTATTGATAGACCATTGGTATCTATGCCTTGTAAAAGTATCCAGAATCAATAACTATTTGTCAGATGGATATCAGAGAGGCTGTAATAAGGCCGGCACATTGGAACATACGTGGGTTGTCTGCTCTAAAATAATTCCATTCTGGCTGAAAACTCTTGATTGAATTAACAGAATAACTAATCAAGATATACACATTCAAAGTACTGTACTGATTTTATCAATTTATGATAAAGAAAATGAAAATGTTGTATATAAATATAAAGATCCAATATCTATCTTGCTGTATGCAGAAGGGATGGAGATAGCAAGAACAAAGAAGAATTTACCAGATTTGTCTATCAACTGTTGGTTAGACAAAGTTTGGATTATTAGAGAAACTTACACACAAATTCTGCCTTGCCAGAAGTGTAATAGCTGAAGACACTTTCAAGATTACATGGCATCGTTCGTAACCTATATGATATATATGACACAATATATACAACATATCAGCATGCAAAGGGATATTGTAGCACATTTGAGACTACCTGTGAGTAAGAAACATAAGAGTTGGAAGAGACCACTGGGCTATCAGTCCAGACCTCTGGCCTTGCAGGAATACACAATCAAAGTACCCTGGACAGATGGCCATCCAGCCTCTGTTTAAAGACCTCCAAGGAAGGAGACTCCACCACTCCAAGGGAGTATGTTCCACTGTCAAATAGCTCTTACTGTCAGAAAGTTCTTCCTAATGTTGAGGTGGAATCTCTTTGACTGTTTGAATTTATTGCTCTGGGTCCCATTCAGTGGAGCAGCAGTGGAAGCCTGCTCTATCCTCAGTATGACACCCTTTCAAATATTTAAACAGAACAAAATATTTAAGAATTTATTGTGGCATAAATTTTTGCAGACTTTGGTCTACTTTTTCAGATGCATGGCCATGTCTCAGAGGAAGTAGACCTAAGTCTATGAAAGCCTATGCTACAACTTCTTTCGCAAAGGTGGTCTCAAATGTGCTACAAGATCTCTGCATACTGATATTCCAGCCTAGAGTGGCTATGTCTCTGAAAATATGACACATGTAAATTTTAGACATGGCATAATAATAATAATAGTAATAGTAATAATAATAATAATAATAATAATAATAATAATAATAATAATAATAATAATAATAATAATAATAAAATTTATTTATATCCCACCGCTGTGCAAACACAATCGGGGTGGCTTACAACATTAAAACACCATAAATATACAATCCCAAAACCCACCCACCCCTTAAGATAGTATTAAACAACAGAAAATTAAAACAACAAAACAGTAACAATTAAAACAACTAAAATAAGTCGCAGTGACAGGGCAGACAACTAACAATAAATGCGATAAAGAATAGGAGAAGGGATGGGCTACCTCTTGAGGCTGGGAGATCTAATCAGGAAAGGCCTGCCGGAAGAGATCCGTCTTCACAGCTTTTTTAAAGCTATTTAAAATGTAATCTGATGGATCTCGTCTGGCAGGCTGTTCCATAATCTGCGAGTGGTTGCTGAAAAGGCCCTCTGGGCGGTTTTTATAGGCTGAAGCAAATGCCTCCCAGAGGACCTGAGTTTGTGGAGTGGATAATATGGAAGGAGGCGGTCCTGAAGATAGGTTGGACCCAAGCCATTTAGGGCTTTAAAGGTAATAACCAACACCTTGTACTGAGCCCGAAAACTAATAGGCAAGCAGTGAAGTGACTTTAAAACAGGTGTTATATGGCCTCTCCTCGTTGTTCCCGAGACCAACCTGGCTACCATATTCTATACTAAGTGAAGTTTCTGGACCAAGCACGAGGGTAGCCCCATGTAGAGTGCATTACAGAAATCAAGGTGGGAGGTTACCAGCGCGTGCACTACAGTTTCAAGGTCCCCAACTTCCAGGACAGGGTGCAGGTGGCATATCAGCCGAAGCTGATAATAGGCGCTCCTAACCGTCACATTTACCTGATTAGTCATTTGAAGCGACGGATCCAGGAGCACCCCCAGATTGCGAACACAGACCTTAGAGGAGAGCGTGACCCCATCCAGGACTGGAGATTGTATCCCGATACCTGGTTTCGGGGCCACTACTGTGAGTACCTCTGTTTGCCTGGATTCAGTCTCAAATCTGTTTTTCCTCATCCAGTCCATTACTGCCTTAAGACAGTCATTGAGAGGAGAGACGCCATCTTAAGTCAAAGCTGAAGACTGAGACCTGGAGAAATATATCTGGGTGTCATCATCATACTGAGAACACCCCGCCCCATGTCTCCGAATGATCTCTCCCAGCAGCTTCATATATATGTTGAATAGCATCGGGGACAGGATGGTGCCTTGAAGGATGCCACAATTAAGCTCTCGCCTAGTAGAGCATCTGGCCCCAGCATCACCCTCTGGAATCTGCCCGAGAGGAAAGAGCAGAACCACTGCAATGCAGTGCCTCCGATTCCTAGCCTACTCAGGCAATCCAAGAGGATGTTATGATCTATTGCATCAAAAGCTGCTGAGAAGTCTAGGAGCACCAGCAGGGTCACATTACCCCTGTCGATGCTCAGATGAAGGTCATCAGCTAAGGCAACCATGGCAGTCTCAACTCCAAATCCTGTCCTAAAGCCAGTTTGAAATGGATCTAGATAATCGGTTTCCTCCAAGACAACTTAGAGTTGAAGAGCAACCGTCCTCTCGATCACTTTGCTCAAAAAAAGTAGTAAGAAGACTGGTCTATAATTATTCATATCCAAGGAGTCCAGGGAAGGATTTTTCAGAAGCAGCCTAACCGCTGTTTCCTTCAAACAAGATGGAACATGGCTTTCCCTGAGGGATGCATTGATGATGTCCTGAAGGAATCTCCTCAAGGCATCCCCTTGGATGGCCAGCCAAGATGGGCAAGGATCAAGAGGGCAGGTTGTTTTCCTTACTCTACCAAGGAGCTTGTCCATGTCATTGGTACTCACAGATTGAAACTGAGCCACTATAATTTCATTAACAGAGTTGCTGGACACCTCATCAATTGATTCTGTTACAACACTGGCGTCGTAAGTCGGTTTTTATCTGAGAGATTTTATCTGCAAAGAAGTTGTAAAATGTGTCACAGCAAGCCATTGTTGGGTTAAGTAGTGGGTTCTGAACAGGTGGAACCTGTGTCAGTTCCCCTACCACCCTAAAGAGCTCTGGTGGACGGGACTCTGCAGACGCAATACATGCAAAGAAGAAAGATTTCTGTGCTGTACGTATTGCCTCTCAATAGGAACAAAGAAATTACCTATGACGAGTCTTGTCAGATAAGAATCAAGTTTTCCGCCAGATGCGCTCTAGTCGTTGTCCAACCCGCTTCATCTTCCCAAGCTCATCGGTATTCCATGGCTTATGGTTAGAAGTGGGTTGGAAAGGACACTTGGGAGTGATTGTGTCGATACTCTTGGCGAGGTTGGTATTCCAAGTATTAGCCAAAGCTTCGACAGAATCACTGGCATTACCAACCATTAAACCCTGTAAGGCTTTCTGGAATCCAATTGGTTCCCTTAGCCTTCGAGGGTAGACCATTCTAATAGGTCCACCACCCCCGGTGGGGCGGTTAGTGGTTCTAAGTTCAGCCTTGATGTCCATGACAATGCGGTGGTTTTAATAACCTCCACCCATGGATATTCCTGTTCCGTACTAAAGATCGCATCGAGTGTATGACCTGCACAATGAGTGGGCCTGATGACCAATTGGGATAAGCCCATGTTTGTAATGGATTCCATGAACTCCCAAGCTGTACCTGTTAGATTTGACAAACTGGTCTCGAGTGGAATGCTGAAGTCGCCCAAGACTATAAGTCTGGGTGACTCCAACAGCAACTCAGACCAGCTGTGTCAGCTCAGTTAGGGAGTTTGCTAGACAACAGGGTGGTCAGTATACTAGTAGAATCCCCAGACTATCCTTGGTCCTCAGGCTTAAGTACATACTCTCGAAGTGGACTATGTTCTGGACAGGTATCCTGGTCAAGGTAAGGTTGTTTTTGTGAACCAGAGCCACTCCCCCCACTCACTTCCCCTTACCTGCTCACTAACAGAGTATCCGGCTAGGAGGATCTGTGACCAGGTTATAGTGCTATCTTCTCCCAGCCAGGTCTCTGTCGGCATCCTCATGTAAAAGGAGATCATAGATGATGTGAGTTTTATTTTTAATCGACCTGACATTGCAAAGGAGCAGAGTAAGGTTCTGTGGAATGATTGGTGCTCTCTCCAATCCATTCCAGGAAACAGAGTGAACTGAAGGTGGGATAGCTTTTAATCATCCCTGCCTTCTTTTGTAACAGCTCTTCACTCTGTTTCTGCCATAACTTCCTTTGCCTTGCATAACCTCAATTTCCGCTCCCAGATCATTCCCGGCCACCAAAGGGGCACCACTACAGATGGTAATAGTGTTGGGGCAGACTGGATGTCCTCCTCGCCAGCTCCCCCCCCCTCCGGGTGTGCCGCAGCCCATGGCAATGGAGTTAAGGGAGGTTAAGGAGTTTTCTCCCTGGAGTTCTTCCGGCAGTGATCACTGCAGAAATGATGGTATCAGTGGAGAGTCAGGTGTTTTCCATGTGGCAATAGGATTAGAGCAGGCTGTAAAGTTTTTCCCCAGGGCTATTTCTGGTCCCAGTGCTACTGTGCTACGCTGTCTGTGCTGCCGGGAGATGAAAGGGTGGGCTTTAAAGCCTCTGCTCGGGCCTCTGCCCGGCCCCGCTGCCGCTGTTGTTGTTGCTGCACTGCCTGCGCTGCCAGGAGATGGAAGGGTGGGCCTTAAAGCCTCTGCCCACGCCTCTTCCTGGCCCCGCCGCCACTGTTATTGTTGCTGCGCTGCCTGTACATTATTGAATCACATGATATTGTGGAAGCCATTATGATGAGCACTTTTTGGATATTCTCTTTGATAGTGTCCTCTGATTATATTTTGAATCATGGAATGTTGTCTGTGGTTGGGGAAGGGTCAGTAGAGGATAATGTACTATTATACCATGTAAACACTTAATATTTTTAAGTGCATACATTGTTAGCTTGATGGAATATTTGTTAATATGGAGTGATTTGAGAAATCAGTTAGTTGTCCACTGATCTGCAAGCCTACTTCAGGAATGGAATGATAATGTATATCTGGGGTTTACAACAGTTTTGGAGTCATGCAGAGGATAAAGCTGCAGGCTAGTGCGTCACTTTGCAGTATGCTAGTCTCCCACTTTTAAAAAATTATTTTTTAAAATAACCTTTCAAATAAACGTCAGAAAGGGTAGAGCTATGTGAAATAATGCCATGGGGAACATATTGGAGACCCTAGCTGTAGATGCTGATATTGGAAATCATTACTGAGAAGGTAAAGGATTGTTTACTCATCATTCCATTAAGAAGATATTCATATCCATCAGAATTCTAAAAATTTTCTTTTTTTCCTTGTTCTTTGGCTCTCAGCAGGTATATGGGTGCTAGTAGTATTAATTGTTTTTGTGGACTGTTGTGTTTAATTGTCTTTGTTTTTTTTTAAAAAATGTGTTTATTTCTCACCCATATTTGGAATGGAACTTTCACATCTGGACCATGGCTTGTTTGCGCAGTTGTCACAGACAAGAAGTAGGCTCAGTAGCTTTTTGTGGAATGCTGAGTTCCTTTGTTAAGTTTTTGCCCTCTTCTTAACAAACTCTCATGGTTGGGTTTTATGGGTTTTGTGTTGATGAAATATAAACAATCTATATAATTTGTCTCTTCCTAACTCATATTTTCATACCCACTTATATTTCTTATATTAGGATTTTCTTTGCTTAAGAATAGCTATTTGAAAGTCTCCACATCCCACATTTTGACCCTGAGAAGCCCTCCAAAGTAGCTTACAAAAATACATTTAAACACTGTGCAACTAATAAAAATGAATAAAATAGAAAGTGGGGGTAAATGAAATTCAACTTGAAATAGGATTGAGAAAATCTCTCAGGTGTTCCTTTACAGAAAAGTTTAGATGACAATATTTAAGATAAATCTGCAAAATCAAAATATGAGTGTCTTAATTTCCCTTCATGTAGGTTAAATTCTGGTGAAGATATATTTGTGCTTGTTGTGAATGTAGAGGAGGACAAAGATGTTACACAGTCTGTGATGTGTCATGAAAAGAAAGAAACAAAGGAGTTTTCTGCCAAGAAAACAAAGTCTGCAGCAGCATCTTCTCATCAAAACAAGATGTCTGACTCCCTAGTACCATCAGAAGACATGCAAACTTCTTTTATGCAGAGGTAAAGATGTAGATAATGGAGATTTGTTGTTGTGTGCCTTCAAGTCATTTCTGACTTATAGTGACCCTAAGGTGAACCAATTCTTGGCATGTTTTTTCAGAGGAGGGTTGCCATTGCCTTCCTCTGAGTCTGAGACGGTGTGACTTGCCCAAGGTCACCCAGGTACAGCAACACTTTACAAAGTCTTTTTGTTTAAGATATTTGAACATTTACAGTTTGCAGCACAGCCATCAAATTACTAGTATGACATTTAAAGTGGTGGAAGGTCAAGCAGGATGGGGGTACCCTTCGCCCTTACCCTCAGTTTGTGCAGCAGCCAGCCAGTGGCATCTACCTCAGCTGCGCCGATCTCACCGCCACCTCTTTTTCCACTTCAGTGTCTCATGTGCGAATCCAGCAGCAGCCCAGGCCTGCTCTTCCCTCTTGCCCACGCTGGTCTTACAGCAAAAGGAAGGCCGACTGCTTGGTTGCTGCTCCCAAGGTGACAGGCTGCAAGGGGAGCAGTGGCCTAGAAGCCTCTCACCCACACAGACCTTTGCTGCAAGGCCACCATGGGTGAGGGGCTTCTCAGTTGCTGATCAGCCAGCTGTTCATTTGCTGCTCCCAGGGTGACTGGGTGCAAAGGGAGCAGCGACTGAGAAGCCTCTCACCTATGCCAACCTTTGCTGCTAGGCCACCATGGGTGAGAGCGTCGCTGCTCAGCCAGTTGCTTGGTTGCTGCTTCCATGGTGACCATATGCAAAGAGAGAAGCTTCTCCCTGGCAAGGATGGGCTTTCAGTCCTTCATCAGGATAGAGAGGGATGCAGCTGGTGTGTGTGTAGGGGGTTTACAGAGGTCACACGTTCTGGACTGGAGACTGGCACGGACAGGGAAAGTAGAAGATTTTAACTACAGGAACTATTCCAAGATAAATGAATGTTTCCAAGAATCAACCCCAAATACTTTTCCCATTAATTCCCCAGAGATGTACCTTTCAATGCAGCTTTGAAGTGTCCCCCCTGACAGAAATGGCTTGTCCAACAAAAGAAAGCAGAAGCTCAGCTCCAACCTGCCAACCAATTCCTGGCAAAGCTCAAAATGTTTAAGCAGGGTTCAAAATTTGAAAGCTCCTTCTTGCCACTGGTTTTCCCCTGCTGCCATGTGCTCTAATGCCTCCAGCTCCAGCCAGACAATCTGTCCCAAAATGGTATCGCTGTGAATCACTGTCCTGTGCCCAAGCCTTGTCAGAGTTTCCCAACCACAACTGTCACTGCTAGCAAAAGACACAGCTGATGGAGTAAACTTGTGTGAGCAGACAAATAGCTGGAGACACCATTACATGAAGCAATCAGTGATGCTACACAGCATTTTAAAGGACCCTGAAAATAGAACTTTTGTGCAACCTTCATCCCCACTGTGGTCCCAAAGGCCTCTGCTTCCCTTTTCTTGCATGCTAGTACTTTGACTAAAAGCCCCACTGCAGACTCTTTTTCACCACTGCCTGCTGTCTCCTTTCCCCTTCCCATCACGCTTGCATCTTTCTACCTCTCCCAGGAGGGCAGTACCAGCCACTTTGGGAATCGGTGTTCTAGATGATAGGCCTGAACAGTGATGGCTGGTACTTCCCACTGTCAGTAAGGAGGCAACTCTGCTTTGACTTTTGTTCAGAACTTTAAAGAACCTGTCCAGAACTTTAAAGGACCCATTCTGAAGAAAAGTTTCAACAACATGGAGTGCTCCTTTAAAATCTTAATTAAAATCTGCCACTGGGACTGTTGCAAGAAGTGCTTTGGGAGGGAGACATGATTTTGAACCCCAGGTAGCTCACGTAGTCTGTCTTTGTGGCTTCTGTAGAGACGCACACTTGGCATTCTCTTCCCACCTTGACTCTAATGCAGTTGGCCATTATGGAGAGAAACTCAGCAAAGCCACAAAGGCTGTGAGAACATGTATTACTTGCCATCATATTGTGCTGCCTGATTGCCTAATGAATGCTGATCTGAAACCTTTAAACAACTTAACAGAGTCGGATCCATTTCTGCTGCCTTTGTCGCGTAAACTCCCAGATTGCTCACCTGGTCTATTCCATTAGTCTTTTTGAAGTACAGTGTCTTAGATGCATGATAAGTATTTTGCATGGGTGCTCTGTATTGCCTATACTCCAAGTACAGCTATCTTTGAGTGTACATGGTTTCCAGTTTTCCATATATGTTACATTGCCATCTCATGAAAGACAGATGGTTGCTTGTGTACAACTGATAGTCATTTATATGGCCACACAGGGATACTTGGAAAAGGTTCTACAGATATTCTTGGTGCAGTCATGGAATTTTGTATGTGCGGTCACACAGATAGCCAATCAAAAGCCATCCATTTCAGACTTTCTTTGTTAAAAATATTATCACCACCTGCTACCTCTCCTTCCGGTAAATTAAGGAAGCAGATTATGTTAAAAGTTTGTAAATGCCTGAGGTCCTGTGTTGTGTTTGGTCAATGGTAGGATGCCTTTATGAGTATGCCTTGGGTAAGACAATGTGGAAATGATTATTGATTCTCTTTAAAAAAACAACATTCAAGTAGGGTCTTCTATTCTTTTTATTCCTTGGTGTTAACATAAGAAATTGTTTATCTTTTCCCCCTAGAAATACAGCTAATGTAGAGCCAGAAGATGACTGTGAATTTTTGATAGAAGAGTCATTTGGAATCTCTTCTAAATCTTGGATTTCAGCCTCTCAGAAGAAACAAAAGCCACAGAAAAAGAGCTTAATATCTACACCATCTCAACAAAAAAGGGAAGCAAACCAGCATAGTGTGAGAAAAAAAGATAAAAGAACATCAGAGAAACTTGTTACATCAAACACTATAAAGCAAACCAAGATGTCATTAACTAATGTTGCTGAAACCACTGTTGATGAATTGAGGAATATTTCAAGGACTAATGAAATTATGTCTTTGGTAGATGACCAGCCACTGTTACTTTTAAATACCACTCAAGAAGGAAAGCAGAAAATGCATTCCAAAGGTAAAGTGTCAGAAGAAATTAGCAAAATTTCTACAAGTATAAACCAGACAGAAGACCATGCAGCTTTATTGGAAGAGGACGACAGTTTTTCAGAACAACCACAACCTGTTCTAAGGATAGCAGAAAGGTCACCTAACAGTAAGAGAACTGTGACACACAAACACTCAAAAACAAAAAACTCAGCAGAAAGGCAAGATGAAGGGAGCCAGGACAGCGCCTCTGTAATCACGGCCTCAGAGAATAGCCAGCCCTTGAAGAATACAAGCATGAGCTCTGAGAACTCCATTTCAGTTCTGAAGCCCATTTTGTCAGTGGAGCCTGCAGAACAAAAGTCATCCAATAAAAAATCACAACCTGCAAAGCAAAAGTCATCCAATAAAAAAGCATTTAAAAGGCAAAAGCCTGTAAGAACTGCACAATCTAAAAAACAACCGGAAACTCAGGGAAGCAGTCTTACAGAATCTATTATTAGAGCCAGGAGAAGGAAGAGGAGAATACTGGTTTCAGAGGAGAGCCCTGAAAGTGAACGTGGAGATGAACAGTGTAACAAACGGGTTGAAAAACGTTATTCTTATGAACTAACAGGTATAACTAATTTGAGGAAGCCATCTCAAAAAATAAGACAGACTTCTTTAGTAAGTTTAGAAGATAGTGATTATGAAGGTATGTCTTATGAAGAGGATTCTTCTGAAAAATATCTGACAGAAAAAAGATATCCTTCAATGGAGCAACAAAAAAGCACTACAAGTTCATTGCCGTAAGATTTTTTTATCCTTTTAATTGCTTATTAATTTGACTTTTAAAATTTTGTAATTAATCAATGTTCTGATGTGAGCAGTGAGCATTCTTTCTGTGTGAGGGTTCACTGTGACTTGCACCCACTTTGAACAGGTCTGACTCCTGAACCAAAAAGAATTGCTTGGGTGGTATTTTGATTTTTCCTGAGGTGAAGAGAATCTCCCATGAAGCAAAACAAGCTGTTACAAAAGCTGCAGATTAATTTAGAGTGTCTTGGTGGGGATGAGCCATTTCAGTGGAAAAGGCTTTCCTCCCCACTCTCTGTTCGCATGCAAATCAGTGAAGACATCTGATGCTCAGTGAGGAATATTAGCTTCACATTTTCAGAACGTGTCCAAAACAGTCTGAGGCAAAGCAGCCCATTACTAGGAAGTACAAGTGCTTGATCCAGATCAATCAATGTCTTTACTGTACATTGTATGGGTTTTATTCCTCTCAGCAATACATCAGGTCCTGCATGTGATCTGTTCCTCTCTGTACCTCCAAAAGGGGTAGAATACTGCCAGGATCTCACTGGCTTAGCCTCACTGTTATAAAACTGATATTTTCAAAACTATCTAGCCTCAGGCTAAGTACTTAAATCTTTTTTCCCTCTGCTTTTATTTGTTTGGTCTTTCTAAGATACTCCAGTTAATCACCTTCAGTCTTTATGCTCACTGCTTCCTTCTCCATGAACCCTTTCTTTCTCTGGAGTGCTTCTGGATAGCAGAGTGGGTTGCAACATGTTTTCTATCATTTCCCATTTTATTGAGAATGCATGAATAAATACTTTTCTTTAAGTGCAGGGAAAAGGTCAGCATTCTGTTGGCATATTATGCATGTGTAAGCGTCCTGTGGAAACAGTTGAACATTTTTGTTTAAGGTTTAACACCTATATCTAGTTCAAGGTTACCTAAATGAGTTGGGGTTTCCTTGTTCATTTGTGGGACATACAGTTATGCAGTGTTGCCATTTAACCCAAGGACTGTGCAACACTGTTAATGCCTATGATCTCAGTTATTGAGTAAAAGGGATGGCAAAGACGTTCCTTAGATACAAACAAATATAGATATATATAGGGAGAGAAAGAGTTTTGTGCAGTCCTAAAGAGTGACATTTATAGTGATAAGCTTTTGTGGCAAAATGGACTCCTCCATGAAAGCTTATACCACAGTAAATCTATTATTTTTAGAGTGCTATAAGATTATTTGTTTTCTTCCCCCCCCCCCACCACCACCTTAATTATCATATTACAGGATACAAGGGTACCCCTGTAGAATTTTTGCTGCCATATTTTAACTGTTGAGCATGGCTAGAAGTTGCACCTATAGTGCAGTGCACTGTTTGTTGGTTGTCTGTGCCTTCACTTCTAAACAAGGAGCCAGTAATAGGATAGGCAGTCAAGGTTGCCTTCAGCTTATAGGCACCACTGGGCTAAATCTCAGGTCCCAATCCTTTGCAGTGACGGGCAGTATCACCTTACTTTGGTAGGGATCTCCACCACCTAAATGGGCAGATGCTATCAATACTTTCCCAATAATCTTTGGATATACAGTAGGCTCTCTTATCTGCTAGGATTTAGTTCCAGGAACCCCCATGGATAACCAAAATCCGTGGATGCTCAAGTCCCATTAAATACAGTAGCATGTAACATGGTGTCACTTATATAAAATGGCAAAATCAAGATTTGTTTCTTGGATAGTTGAATCTGTGGTTGTGGAGGGGCAACTGTATTGGTGGTGAAGTGTTGTGTACTTTAGCAAAATAACAAATGTCTTAATTTCTTTTAGATCTTCTTCATCAGATGTAAATATGATCGATGCCAGGTAATTATCTGTACTCTTCATATCAAAATTATTTCAACCAAAAATTTTCTGGAGTGTTTGTATCCTGAAAACTGATGAGCTTAATCTAGGTTAGAGTGTGTGCCTGCATCTGTGTATTTGTTTCCCTACTTCCTTTTTGGTTCTGAGTGGTGTGGGTGTTTCTACCCCTAAACCCACCAAATGTCTTCTAAGATTCCCACTGCAAACCACCAAATGTTTTCCAAATCTTCCAAGATTCTCACTGCAGCTGCCCAAAGTGAGGGGCTTTTCCTGATCTCTACATCTGCCACCAATATAAGGACTTCCTCCTGTCCCACCTGTGTGACACCAATTGTGGGGAATTTCTAGATACCCTCAAAGTTATTGTGTGAGATTGTAGGTAATGTTTATCCCCACTGGATACCAATCCTCTTTATTTAGTGCTGTCATCACAGACACCTTGTCTGAATCCAAGCTTTCTGGAGGCCAAAAGTATAATATAAGTATATAAATAGACAAAATTCTTTATTAACAGATGTTGAACATAAATAAATAGATTTGATTACATTTAAATCCCATCTCACACTCTGTTTCATGTCCTTATCTAGCTAACTCAGACTGTTAAATACTATTCATTAATTCTTAAACTGACTGTCTCAACCCCCAAATCTCACTTCCTAACCAACCACTAAGTAGTCCCTCACCAGCTGTCATTCCCCAATCTTCAGATTCCCTCAGACATTCCACCAGTCACCACTCACTCAACATTCTTTTCTCTTACCTCCACCAATTAGCTCCTTACCTTACTATCCTTATCATATGTAAAGGTATTTTGTGATGTAATGGATTGGCAATATTAAATATTGTTTAATGTACTTAATGTACAATAAACAACATTTCACATCACCAGTTCATCACATCACAAGAGGCCTTTTACATATGACATGGAAGTATCCCTGATGATAGAACTAGATTGCCATTTTGGCAGGGGGGGGGGTTGTATAGCTTCTGGAAATAGTACCTTAGACACCCGCAGAAAGGGCAGCCCAAAACACCATATTCTCCAACCTTGAACTGAGTGAATGGTTTGTGTGCCACATACAGTAATAGTTTAGCTTAGTATTTCCCAAACCTTGGTCCACCACATGTTTTGGACTTTAGCTCCCAGAATTTCTGACTGTTGGCTAAGCTGGTAGGGGCTTCTGGGAGGTGAAGTCCAAAACATTTGGAGGACCAAAGTTTGGAATCACTTGTCTAGCTGTTGCTCCAGAAATGAGGAAATATCCAATTTTGGGTCCAGTTACAACATTACACCAGATTGATACGAAGACTAATTTTTCTGTTAGCGTATACTTTTTAAATTAATTTAAAAAATTTAAAGGCTGATACATTTAAAAATTTAAAGAGGGATACAGGCTTGTCAATTCTTAATTGGGGCTTATTTCTAATCTAAGATTTGGAACCAGTCTTAGTGTTTAAATTCTCCTGGCCATTCTTGATATCTTAAGCACTATAGAGAAATTTAGGGTGAGCTTTGCTGGCTTGCACCTGCATGCAGATTTCTTATACTCTTATCCCTATTTTATTGTGTCTGCATGCTTCTCATAAGATACTAAACTTCTGGAACAGCTTGTCAGTACCAATCAGCTCTGTTTCAAGGACTCAGACAATAGTCTTGGTGAAAGAACAAAAGATTTTATTGCAGACACAGGTAAATAGTGATCAGCCAGCGTTTAATTTGATACTAACCTTTCTTGCCCTCTTGTCACTATATATGGACTGGCGCTACCAAGCCCCACCTTTTTGCAATGTAACATTTTGACTTCTGCCTGGTATCTGCAGTGTAAACATTTGATTTCTGCCTTGTAATTGTACTGCAACCTTTTGTTTTCTGCCTGGCAACTGCAATAAAACTCCTCCCAACTCTTCTTTGAAAACAGCGCCAAAATTCAAACTTGCTTAATACATATAACACAAATTCTTGGTTAGAAATAAACTCCAGTTTGTTTCAACCATTGTGAATTTTTCTCGGTCTGAGTGTAAGAAGAAATTAATTTTAAGTAGACAAGATTTCAGGTAAATATTAAAAAATCTCAATATAGCAGTTCAGCAGTGGAAGAGCATAAAATATGCTGTTTTAGGACAAATTATAGAATTTTCCTTCTCTATTTTGTCAGAAAGTGTGCAGAAATCACTTTATGTTTCAGAGTTAGGGGACTGACTGAGTTTCTTTCAGCTGTGTTGAATTATATTAGTCTCTGACATATAGTCGGAACATCAGCGGTTTCCTGAAAATGGCACTTAGTAAGTTTAGATATTTAAGATATAAGCCCATGACTTTCATTTTTCATTTATTTTCCAGATAGAAGATGTTAACTTCCGTTAAGTACAGCCTAGCCCTATAAATATTTTCAAGAATATTATGTTCTGCACATACATGGATTTCTGCTTTACAATGACAAACTTTTCAGGTTGCAAACCTTGATTTGGAGTTTACGTTTTGTATTGATCTTACCTCATCTAAATGTAGACTTTGTTTTTTTAAAGTGGCCCTCTTGATAAGAAAGCACACTCCAAGCGTGAGGAGACTTTTGATAGCAATGAATCAAGTTCAGGTAAGACTTACCAATGTTGACATTTTATCTTCTTTGTTTTGTTAATGTATATCTATGTGTAGAATTAGAAATACACAAGGCTATTGTCTGTAGTTTTATATACTCTGTGCTAGGAAATTGAGCTTGCTTTTTGCGAGCATAAATGCTCTTTCTACTACTTTTTTGCTATTGAAAGTAGCCTCTCCACCAAACCTGAACAGGTAATGGAAGGCTGATAGCCTAACATTCTGTTCTATGAGCAGCTTGTGTGTGGTCCTTTCTAGAAGAGATGAATGCCACATCTCCTCATAGAAGAAATTATCAGCCAATATTATTTCTGTTTTATTTGAGTTGTGCAAAAGTTGTGTATTTTAATGAATTTATTACATTTTATTTAGACATATTCCAATTGTAATCATTCACCTAACTGAGGCACTTTTAAAACATTGGATCTTTCTGTATTCTCTTTATTTTTAGATGAATCTGAAGACTTCATGGGGGATTTGGGTGGATTAGTTTCAGATTCATTAAAGCACAAATTAGGTAAGATTATTTCCTGTACAAAAAGAATGGCAACTGCATAAAAAGCCCTAGTTAGACCTTATGCCTTGCAGTCTCTTTATAAGATAGCTGGCTCAAATGCATTGTATTTTTTCTAGAAATTTGATACTTCTTGATAGTTTTTCATACATATTGGTTTTAAATTGAACCCAGTGAGTGCTGTTTAGCAGTTCTTTAAGAAGGACAATATCCTCATATAGAAAATGGTATGAGCCTTTCAGAATTTTTTTGGTGCAAAGGTTCCATGTTTCATATTCAAAACAATATTCTAGAACATTGCTTCCCATACTGTCTCATGTGGGGCAATGGCAATTATTTTTTCCATGCCAGGGATATTTGTGCATATTAGCTACAAATCTTTCTTTCTGGAAACTCATGAGGGGCCAGCGACTAAAGGCTCGTGGACTGGCATTGGTTCATGGCCCACTACTTTGGTTAGTACTGCTCTAGAAGAAAAGAGAACTATTTAAAAAAATCTTTCCTTCTGTCCCACTGTCAACAATGAATGAGCTAGGCATGCCAGAACAGGCTCTATCATGTCTGGACAAACCTATAAAAGTATGTCTAGTCGGCAGCAGACTCCAAGGCCATAGTTATTTGAGTTTCCAGAATACTTGAATATTATGTTGGGTAGGTCTTTGTTCAAATCTGTGCTTAGTCACAAAGTTTTTTGGCCGTGCTCAAGCAAGTAATTATCTCTCTCAATAACACCTATTCACATTTTGTGGAGAGGTTGGATGGTGGGGACTGTATATACTGTTCCGAGATCCTTGGTGTGAAAGGTTAAAAAGAAATTGGCTTGTGCACAGTTTTGTTTTTTTTTTTAAAGTTGAGGAATAGGATTATCAAGTACTTTCTCTGGAATGCCCCACAAATTGCAAAGGCCAGAATGTAATCCATTCCTGTATGCATATTTTGTGTTCTGCTGCTTCTGGGTTTATCTTACTGACATCCACTTTGTTTCTTGTTCTTTAGTCTTGCCCACCAACACACCGAATGTTCGTCGGACCAAAAGAATGCGTATCAAACCACTGGAGTATTGGCGTGGAGAACGTGTGGAATATAAGACAAGAGCTTCAGGTGTTAACTTTTAGAAACAACAGTACTTCAAGTGCAGTGCATCTACATTTTGTACCAACGTATTGCAAACATTGTGCTCATTTCCAGTGAAGTTGATGCAGTGTGAAAATACAATGTTTCGACCACTGTATGTGGCTTTATGTTACAGCCAGCATGGTGTAGTGGTTTGAGCATTGGATTATGACTCTGGAGACCAAGGTTTGAATCCCATCTAAGCCATGTAAACTCATTGGATAACTTGGGTAATTCACACTCACTCTCTCAGCCTCAGAGGATGGCAACAGCATCCCCCCCAAGTAATACACTTGCCAAGAAAACCCCATGATAGGTTTGCTTTAGGTTTGGCATAAGTTGAAAACAACTTGAAGGCATCCAACAACACTGTGACATTATATTGTTTGCATTTCTCTTCCATTTTCATACTTGCAGGGACTAATTAGCAGCATGCTTATGTGTGACTCATACATCTCCTGAACACTGCAGCCTTCTGATATTGAGTTGAGCTAGTAAGCCCCATGCCTCCATTGCCACTTTGCAATATGTTCCAGTAAGGGCACAAAGATTCCTTTTCCCCTGACTGCTTCTCACTGTCAGTTTGGAACTGTGAAGAGACTGAGGCACTTAGAGGCATATACTATGTTCTGTAACACATGTTAAAGAGAGATCATTTTTCATAATGTATAAGATGATAATAACTGATATGCTGTAGATCACATTGTTAACCCATTTGTTCCATATTGTTTTGAGTCACACAAAATAATTTAAATGTTTATTGTGCAGCAATAATTCCTTAAATTTTCTTTTGTTTCAGGAGGCTTTGTAGTTCGTGGAATAATATCACCTGAACAAAAAGAACCCAGAAAATCTAAACCTAAAAAGACAGTAAATCCTGTTATGGAATTGGGTATGTCATCACTACAGGATGTGTGTGTGCATGCATGTTTGGGTGTGTGTGTTTAGAGCCAACTGCAGAAATCAAAATACAGTTCATTGGGTAAGAAAGTTTCAAATGTTGCTACGCAACTAATTCTGAAGAAATCTTTGTACAAATGGAACAGCATAAGCCTGACCTTACAACTCTTCCTCCTTTCCTAAAAGAAAGGTGCATAGGATAAATGTAGTGCACAACATGTACTTGCTGATATGCTTAATTAAAATATAATGGGTAGAATTTACCTTTTGTAGAAGAAGGGCAGCTATTAAGCATATTATCAAATGTCAGCAAAGATGAGTTGTAGCAAGTTTTCAAATGTATTGAGATTGAGGTGTCTTAGACTTCTACTAAGCAAAACATTGACCTGTATGAGGGCTGGGCAACGGCATGTCAGGGGCAAGGCCAATTCACATACACACAGCCTGTTGGATGTACCCAGACACACCAGAATTGAGTCACATTCGGTTGCCATTTTTGGCCAATTTTAGCTATTGTTTAAATATTTCTGTGCTGTTGAGGTCTTCTGAGGAGGTAGGTAAGTTAAATTCCCAAATTTGTGGGCAGGTTTGGATGTTTTGAGCCATTTCAAGTGAAAAAAATCACCTTAATATGACCCTGGAAATTTTAGAATATAGGAAGAGAGGATCAGTAGATGCCCCAAAAGTAGAGCATGTGAACTGCCTGGGGCATCCACTTTTCTTACCATGACCTATGTTGTGAACATCTGTATTAATTGCAGTTGATTCATTGTTCTTCACTGCCTACAATCCATATTCATGGATCTGCATTTTTCTTGCTCTGGTATCTATCCCAGCCCAATTGGATCAGTTGGAGCTTTTCTATAACCTTTTTCTAGGCTTTGGAAGAAATGAATGGTTTTGCTGCTTCTGAGTGTCTCCTAGGTTCACCAGAACTGTTGAGTTCCCACTCAGAAGAGGGGCAGATAGATCTTCAGTCATACTGAGCTTCCAAAAGCCTCTTAAGGTCAGGTAAATATAAAAATCAAGATATTGGCTCAGTTCCAAGGCCAGTTAAAGTTTGTGGACCTTTTGATATGAAGTTCATAATGACAGAGCAGGATTATTAACACAAAGATTCTATGATGGACCCAGTGTCTCCGTTTTTAGCTTTTTTGAGTCAAACTAGCAGGCTTTGTGAAAGCCACATCTAAATTCTATACCTAAATTCTGTTCTGTAGTCAGTATGACAATCCTTAGATACAGGAATTATGAATACCAGCTTCAAAGTGGATGGGACAGGTATCGACATCTGCAAGCTCACCTCAGTTGGACTGGAGGGATGTATGAAGGGGGGGACCTGTGAAGTTTTCAAGAGCAAACTCCATACCTCATGTTTATGCATGTGTTTCCACTGAATCCATCTGTCAATATGAGGTTGGATTGATATTTTACAAGAGGAGGCATAAAGATAATTCAAAATTGTAACTGATATTTTCTGCACTGTTCTCTATTGTATCAGTGGTGGGGGACAAAGTCAAAGTAACCACATTGAAAATACCTGAGGATTAATGCTGTTCACACCAAAGTTTTATTACTCATTTGAACACAGATAGCAATTCCAGCTGAAAATTGAGTTCTGCTTCTGAGGTTCTCTAGTAAACAACTCAATTAGTCTCTGTAAGAATACCGGTAACTGGAAATTAAGCTTGAGGGATACTCTGAAATACAGATTCATATCGAAAGTGGAAGAGCACCCACATCTGGATATGTTGAAGCATATTGCCTTAAAAAGAGACCCTTTATTACTTAAGTACTTAAGTGCTTAAGTCTGTTCAGCAGTTCACCTACTTGGGAAGCATCATCTCCTCAGAAGCCAAGATTGACAAAGAGATCAACCACAGATTAGCAA
This sequence comes from Phrynosoma platyrhinos, assembly GCA_020142125.1. Classification (NCBI taxonomy): domain Eukaryota; kingdom Metazoa; phylum Chordata; class Lepidosauria; order Squamata; family Phrynosomatidae; genus Phrynosoma; species Phrynosoma platyrhinos. The sequence continues at coordinate 42,382,925 of CM034710.1, forward strand.
AGGCATACAGCCATTTGGAAGACTTTACAAAAGAGTCTGGAGTAACAAACACCTGAGGAGAAACACAAAAATCAGTGTGTATAGAGCAATTGTACTGTCTATTCTCCTTTACAGGTCTGAAACATGGGTCACCTATCGCCAACACTTACGACTCCTCAAACGCTTTCATCATCGCTGTATGCGCACAATCCTAAATATACACTGGACTGACTATGTGATGAATGTTGCTGTCCTTGGGCAAGCAGGGATCACCAGCATTGAGGCCATGCTATTGAAAATGCAGCTGCGCTGGGCAGGGCACGTTTCTAGGATGGAGGACCATCACCTCCCAAAAGTTGTACTCTACAGTGAACTCGCCACGGGTCAGCGTAAGAGGGGCACTCTAAAAAAGCGATAGAAGGACTCCCTGAAACAACATCTCAGGCTCGGCCA
>CM034710.1:42386158-42399884 GCA_020142125.1 Phrynosoma platyrhinos
AAGATAGTTTGGACTCAAGCCATTTAGGGCTTTAAAGGTCATAACCAAGACCTTATAGTGGGCCCGAAAACTGATGGGCAGCCAGTGAAGAGACTTCAATACCGGTGTTATGTGGTCTCTTCTAGATGTTCCCGAGACCACTCTGGCTGCCATGTTCTGGACTAACTGAAGTTTCCGGACCAAACACGAGGGTAGCCCCATGTAGAGTGCATTACAGAAATCCAGATGAGAGGTTACAGCGCATGCACAACAGTCTCAAGGTCCTTTACTTCCAGGAAAGGGCGCAGCTGGCGTATCAGCCGAAGCTTATAACAGGCGCTCCTGATCATTGCGTTTACCTCGTTAGTCATCAGGAGCGACGGGTCCAAGAGCACGCCCAGACTACGAACACAGTTCTTCACAGAGAGTGTGACCCCGTCCAGGACTGGAAAATTGCAACCCAATTCCTGGTTTTGGGGCCACTACTGTGAGCACTTCTGTTTTGTCTGGATTCAGCTTCAATCTGTTTTTCCTCATCGAGTCCATTACTGCCTTAAGACAGTCATTGAGAGGAGAGACACCATCAGGAGCTGCGGCCGACGATCAAGACGTGGAGAAATAGATCTGGGTGTCATCAGCGTACTGATAACACTCAGCCCCATGTCTCCAGATAATCTCACCCAGTGGTTTCATGTACATATTAAACTGCATTGGGGACAGTATGGTGCCTTGAGGAACGCCACAGTTGAGATCCTTTTTTCCAGAGCAACTGTCCCCAAGTAGCACCCTCTGGGATCTGCCTGAGAGAAATGAATGGATCCACTGTAGCGCAGTGCCTCCGATTCCTAATCTACTCAGGCAACCTAAGGGAATGCTATGATCTATCGTATCAAAAGCCGCTGAGAGGTCTAATAGTACCAACAGGGTCACACTACCCCTGTCGATGCCCAGACAAAGGTCGTTGGTCAAAGCAACCATGGCAGTCTCACCTCCAAATCCTGTCCTAAAGCCCATTTGAAATGGATCTAGATAATCAGTTTCATCCAAGACAGCTTGGAGTTGAAGAGCAACCGCCCTCTTGATCACTTTGCTCAAAAATGATAACATGGACACTGGCCTATAGTTGTTCATATCCAGGGGGTCCAGGGAAGGTTTTTTCAGAAGCGGCCTACCCACTGCTTCCTTTAAACAAGGTGGAATATGCCCTTCTCTGAGGGATGCACTGATGATGTCCACAAGGAACAACCTCAAGGCACCCCCCCCCCGAACAGCCAGCCACGAAGGGCAAGGATGAAGAGGGCAACTTTTCCTCACACTACCTAGCAGCTTGTCCACGTTCTTGGTACTCACATATTGAAAATGATCCAGTAAAATTACATCAGCTGAGCTATTGGACACCTCGTCTATTGATTCTGTTACAACACTGGTGTCCAAGTCGGCTCTTATCAGTGATTTTATCTGCAAAGAAGTTCTTAAATGCGTCACAGTAGGCTGTTGTTGGGTTAAGTAATGGCTTCTGTGCAGGTGGAACCTATGTCAGTTCCCTTACCACCCTAAACAGCTCTGCTGGACGGGACTCTGCAGACGCAATACGTGCAGAGGAGAACGATTTCTGTGCTGCACATATTGCCTCTTGATAGGACCAAAGAAAGTTCCTATGACGAGTCTTGTCATACAAGAGCCTAGTTTTCCGCCAGTTGCGCTGTAGTTGTCTAACCTCCTTTATTTTCCTAAGCTCTTGTGTACCATGGTTTATGGTACACCTCTCTGGTAAAAGAATTGAGGCCAAAATTAGTTTAGCATGTGAAGATATCACAGAAATCAACAGCTTTACCTTAGCACATCACTTTTTGCATTTTGAGCTGGTAAATACTACAAGAAAGAGGGAATGAAACACAGGGCTACTGTTTATGTGTCAGCCCAGTATCTGCTATTATCATGTTCTAACCTGCATAGGGTAATAATTGGGCAAGCACAATCCTTGATGGGTGTTGAGATTAACTTTTACCAAAATACTTAGCTACTCTTCTACCAGATAGTTGAGAGCACAGCAGATCTGGTGAGAATAAAAATAAAATGCAATGAGTGATACCTAAGAATTTAGAATCTGTGGTTCAGGGGCACTCACAGAAACAAAATATTTGAAGATTTTGTCACACTTATATGAAGTGTAGTATATCTGCAGAACTGCAGTGTCATCTGTGTGTGTGAGTGACAAAGACCAGGACATCTGCTGATCATGTCCTTGAAAGAGCCAGACTATTAATGTGTATTGGGACAACATCTGGACACGAAGTGTAAATGAGTATGATGCAATGCTTATGCAATGTTGCAAGAGCCGAAGGTATAAGAAGCACAGCTCAGTGTGAATGTGTGTGGGTCATTGTAGTCAGTGAGTGCTTGGAGCTTGAGTTTGTTGGAGAGTTCCTGTATTGCTGAGAGCTGGAGAAGGAGAAATCTTGTTTATGCTTTCATCTAAGAGCTCTACATCTGCTGTAAATAGTTTTTGCCTCCTATCCTATGTAAATAAATCCTTCAACTGCAGCAGCTGGCTTCTGAGTTCTGTTTGAAAGTATGTCCAAGTCCCCGCCTAGATAATGAAATTCATTCATGCTGCACCTCACCATGATAGATTTCTATTCAAATGTATCAACCGTTCTTGACCAAATATCTTTCATCCTCTGATACCCTCTTCTAATATCATATTCCTCTTTTGGTGGGGTGATCACTGATTGGCTCCTGCATCAACTAAGCGGGAAACATTAAAACTGTTTAGCTTCATGGGAGCAGAATTATTAATTTCAGAGGTCTCCAGAAAGGACTAGAGGAGGTATCTGGATATAAGATTCTATAATATACAATGGGCCCTTGGTATCCACTGAGTTTTGATTCCAGGCCCCCTCATGAATACAAAAATCTGGATTCTCAAGCCAAATTATATACAATGGGATAGTAAAATGGCAAAATCAAGGTTTGCTTTTTGGATTTATTTGGGGCGGGGGTGGGATATTTTCAATCCATGGATGTAGAATCTTTGTATATGGAGAGCCTAATGTAGAATTAAGTTGTGTCTTATATCAATAGGCATATTCACTATTGCTCTTCAGGTTTTTGTTTGTTTGTGAATGTGTGTGTCAGGGTAACCTTGTAAATGTTGCAGGCCTGTTGATATCTTATGTAAATGAATTACAAGATTTAAAGGAAGTAACTTTCAATATGTTGCCAGTGAATAAGGCAGTTTGGTCTCTTAAAATAATTTTTAATATTTTAATTTTTGAAGGTTTTTCACATTTCTCAAGGCAAACTTCTCTTGAATCTGTATGAGCAGAGTTACTGTCTGACTGCCGGAGACTATTTCTTTATTCCACCTGGTAAGTATGCCAGTCTCTGTTAAATGAGGATTTTTAAGAGCAGGAGTGACTAAAACCTAAAGAAAATAAAAGGGAAGTTTGAGCTTCCATAGAAGGGGAGATTCTGTTTATAAGTATTGTAGGCATATGTTATGCATAATGGTATGAATAAGAATAACAGCAGACGAACCTTTGGTTTAAAGGGTGAGGCCAGTGCTGTGCACGCTGCGCTCCACCAGAAAAATCCATTGCACAGGCTCGAAGGACAAATCCAATGGCAGATCCTGGAAAGACTAGGATGCTCCCCCAAATTCCTCAAAATGATTATCTTGCTACATGAGGGCCAGCATGGTCAAGTCAGATACGGCAAAGCTCTTTCAGAGCCCTTTCTAATAAATAATGGAGTGAAGCAAGGTTGTGTTCTTGCTCCAACTTTATTTACTATCTTCTTCAGCATGATGCTACAAAGGGCTACAGCAGAGCTCAAAGAAGAAGACAGCATCTATATATGTTACCGTGTTGATGGTAGTTTGAGCTGCTCTTCGCTGACGATGCTGCCCTTGTTGCCTACACAGAAGCAGCTCTGCAGCGCCTAACATCCTGCTTCGCAACAGCTGCAGAAATGTTTGGGCTGGAAGTCAACCTGAAGAAAACGGAAGTTCTCTACCAGCCTGCACCACAGGACCAACACCACCATCCCCACATCGCTGTAGGCAAATCTGTGCTTAAGTCTGTTCAGCAGTTCACCTACCTGGGAAGCATTATCTCCTCAGATGCCAAGATTGACAAAGAGCTCGATCACAGATTAGCAAAGGCATACAGTGCATTTGGAAGACTTTACAAAAGAGTCTGGAGTAACAAACACCTGAGGCAAAGCACAAAAATCAGTGTGGATAGAGCAATTCGAACAAGTCTCGAAGAGAACAACGCAGAAAGAATCACAACCCGGAAACATCACCCAAGGAGATCTTCTGCTGTGCTTTTTGCAACTGGACTTGTTTATCTTGGATTGGCCTTTTTAGTCTTCAGTGCACTTGCAAAAAGTGTGGGATGAGTCCTTTCTGAATGTTCGTTTACGAAGAAAAGCCAGAGAGAGAGAGATGAATAAGAGTCACTACATAAGTTCCACAGATGTGCAAGTAGCTCAGTGCTTTCTTTCCTTGCTGCTTTTGGATCTCATACCAAGCATGGAGATGCACATTGTGTCTCTGGAGTGGAAGAATGTCCTTTTCCCCTGTCGTTTTGCACACCAGCTAGCTGAGAGGAAGAACTGGGGCTTTCACAGGGGAGAGATGAAGGAGCTAGCTGAAAACTATCAAGTTTTCATCAAGTCTACTGTCAACAGCCTGTCCAAAGGACTCCAATTTGTTGTTTAGACTTGGCTGTGGTGGACCTTTAGATTGCGGTTTTGAGGCTGCTTTTTATATAATTTTGTATAATTGCATTATAATAGTGATTTTTTTTCATTTGAATTTGTTCTACTTTGTCATCAGTTTTTATGAGGTTGGGTTTTGATGTTTGCCTTTAATTGTGATTCACATTTGACACAGTCGACTGTAGAAAAGCAGAATATAAATCAAACTTCTTTAAAAACACAAGCTTAGTCTTCTACAGAATGTGTAAAGTAACCCTGCAGCCACATTTATACATAACTGTAGGTGTCTGTTACTATTTAAAAGATTTTTTCATCTTTTCTAATACATCTTATGTTGACAACTATTGAAAATGTCATGTAAATGTGATTTGCTTTGACATTTGTTTTATTTACTTTATAAATTCATAAAATGGTAATTGAGTGTAAAATATCAAGGGCAGAGATAAATAATTTATGTATAGTAAATTGAATTAGGCTAGAGACATCTAATCTGTATATTTGCTATTCTCTTCCCCTTCTAGTATAATTTTAAAAATCTGAAATCATAATAAAGCTCAATGAGACATTGACCTGGGTGTAATAGCAAGCAGTATGTGCTACACAGTTTGTAGTCAGTTTCTACTGGCAAACCTGAGTTTTGGAACTGTCATAAATTAAGCATGTAATAAAACATAAAAGTTAAAAACATGAATAGAGTGTACACCATGAACTGCCCTGACAATGATTATATATTAAAAGCCTGTTTGAATAAAAATGTCTGCCTGCTGACGAAAGAAAATCAGGAAGGGGGCCAGCATAGTCTTCTGTAGAAGGGAGTGCCAGAGGGTGAGAGCAGCCACCAAGATGGCTGTGTCTCTCTTCTGGACCAGGTGAGTTGTGATGGTGGCAGGACCGTCAGAAAATCTTCCCCTGTAGATCCTAGGACTCTTGCTGGTTGGTATGGGGAGATATGGTATTTCAGATAGTCTGGATCTAAGGTGTATAGAGATTTTATAGATCATAACCAGCACTTTTAATTGTATCCAGAAATGAACTGGTAGCCAGTGGAGCTATTTCAACAAGGGAATTATATTCTCTCTATAACTGGCTCCAGTCAGTATTCCAATAGTTGCCAATATAAGATGTATTAGTAAAGATTTTGAACAATCCTTCAAATAGTAACAGATACCAACAGATGTGTATGAATGTAGTTACAACGTTACTTCACATATTCTATGGAAGATTAAGCTTGTTGTTTCAAGTTAACTTATGGCTTGTGAAATTTCAACAAACTTTCCTTATGTATGCATAGAGGATAAAGATAATCTTTCCTTTCCTTTAAAAAAAGTTTAGATTTTCAGGAGAAATTAGTTCTGCACCCAATCTCCCCATGCTCTGCAGTAAATTAAATGAAACATTTTCTAGTGAATGTATGAAACATCCTTGTAATCAACTTGCTGTTTACTTATTTACTTAAATGAATATTTCTTGCAGAATCGTATTCCCACAGCCATGTATATATTCAGTTGATATTATACCTGTAGAATATGGAAATAGGGCAAGATCTTCTTTTCCAGTCCCATTGGATGGGTTTTCCTTTTGCCAAATACTTTTACCAAGTTTGAAATTAGTATTCAGTCTACAGATATTGATAAACATATCTCCAACTGAACTTAGACTGTAGTTAGTAGAACAGCAAAAATATTAAAAGCTGTGACTGGTGAAAATCTCTTAACTTTCACTACAAATAAATTTAAATGGTTTGTATCCAAGGAATTGTGAGTGGGAGTTCTGTTCACATGATGCACTCTTCCTGTTCATCTACCCATTCCCTCTCTGGCTTATTTGTGTATATGGATGAGTCACTACTTATAGTCAGTAAACATTCCAGAAGGTCACATGAGCTGCTGCACGGAGCTGCATTTTGTAGAAGATGGTTGATAAAAATCAGAGGTGGCAAAGCTCTTGTCCAGATGAAAGTGCCTTCTGTTTGCACTTGTCTCTTTGGGTCTACAACAAAGCAGACTTCCCAGTATCCTTAAGCTCTAGATGGCTTTCCTTCAAAAGTAATTTAGATGGCATTCTGCAAAAGTACCGTAGTAAAAGCTTTAGAAACCATGCCTTGCAGTGAGCTGGCTGTAACTAAAAGATGAACCATCTCTTTTCTCAATATATAAAGCAGAAGAAAGTTCTATAATGCAAACTACCTGTGTTTCATTTCAGGGAATATATACAACATCCGTAATCTCTTGAATCAAGAATGTGTCATTCGCTTCACACAGCTAAAAGGAAGGAGGTAGGAGAAATTTTGGGTTGGATCCAGTCACAGTTTTATTTTAGGTATGACTGAGTCTGGATCTACCATACTCAAATAATAACTTATCTTCTCATCCCCCCCCCTTTCTTTCCCTCATGTAATGTATAACCATGTAAATGGGGAGATGCCCTCCTCCTGTTTGTTGCGGAATCGAAAAGTTTAGCAAACAGTACAGTGGTGTGGGCAGAAATCTGACTCCCTGGCTTGCTTTTTTTGTCCTAGCAAAAATGTTGTTCATAAATGGAGAATGCCTGTTGTAAGGTATAAATCAGAGGTGAGCAAAATGTGGTTCTGCAGATGATGTTAGAATGCAGTTTCCATCAGCCCTAGCCAGCACAGTCAGTAGCAAGGAATGCCAGTTGTAGTCCAACAATATCTGGGAGACCGTGTTTTGCCCACCCTGGTATAATAATTTCTGAACTACAAAGTGGCACAAAGATTCACCAGCAGGTGGAGCTGCAAGTCAAATAACTTGGAATAAGCACAATTTACTGGCAGGATCAAATTAACAAAAGCATTGTCCAGATATAGTGCTAACTTTTTATACAGAAATCAACCTTTTTTTTTTTTTTTTTTTTTTTTGCAAGTACGTTGGAGAACGGACAAACTTCAATTGATGATGGGATTGATGGTTGAGCTTTTGAGGGGTAAATTCCTGAGTAAATATGTTTAAGTAAACATCATACTTCAATTAAATTTTTTATGCTTTTGTCTTTCTTTGACAGCTGGGAGGAGTGGCATCCAGAACAATTTGTTTTCCACTAGGTTAGCTTTTTGCTTACAAGAACAATGAATTACCCTGTTATCAATATATACCAAATTGTTAGAACAGCTGAAATTAGCAAAAAGAAATGAAAGAGCACTCATCACCATTTCATTTTTTGATATTTACCTTTAAATACAATATGTTTGAAAACTGGGTGTTACTGTGAGCTGGATATGACCAGCTGAACTGACATACAGAAAGAAGAAATTCTGGATTCTTAATTCGTTTTTCACCTATTAACGTTTCCCTAGCAGTAAGCGTATGGGATGGGAGGGAAAGAAGCTCTTCTAATGTAAACAAGCCTTACAATGGCTGCCACGTATTACTGCATTTAAGGTGAAATTATTTGATTATAATCGTACTAGAAGCTTAAAATGCCTGCCTAAACAGAAAAGGTTTTATGTACCTCTTACACATTAGGCATCCAGAAGACAGATGGCAGGTTATTCCATAAAAACGGGCCACCAATACAGAAAGGGTCAGCCTTTGTTTTGACTTGTACTTCCATTGAACTACAATGACTTCCATCTATGGTATATGAACATGCACAAGGGACAAATAAAAAGACAAGATCCTATTGGTTATTTTGTCAGATTGCTTTTCTCATTGTTGGCCTTCTGCATGAGGAGAGACAGACAAGTGAGGGAAATACTGCTTATACTTACAACACTAGTTAAACAGGCTGATGTGTAAGGGAGTGGCCTTACCACTGAAGCATATGTCTATTTATATGTATATGCACACATCCAGACAGCGGATGCTTGAATGAGTGAATTGCAAACAGATGACTGATGCTAAGCCACAAAGCCATACTGTTTTAGTGGAACGGCCCTCCATATCCATATATTTTTTATTCACAGATTCAAGCATCTGCAGCTTGAAAATATATATTTTTTAAAAATTCCAAAAAGTCCTGGCTCCAAACCCCAGAGGATAGCAAGAGCTCAGTTGTAAATGAAAATTAGTTTTATGAAAGATGTGTAATTCTTTGTAAACAACATTTAACAAGAACCATGTTTCATTTCAGGTCAGAAAGTTAATAAAAGTTACCTTCATATCCAAATTTCTTGGAAGACCTCAGAGATCATGCTGTTAAAAATTGCAAGGGTTCTCAGGATCTTGTTTCCTTGCTGGCTCTCCAGTTACCCGTTCCAGGATAAAAACCAGCGGAATTGTATGTTTTTTCTGAAGGTTTGAAATGCACAAGTTCTCTGATTTGTAATAGAAGTACAGTTAACTAATAAATGACAGAAACTTTTAAAAACAGTTTTATTTGAAACCAAGGGCATTGTGTTCTTTCTAGAAAAATATGGCACTAAGTGGGACGAGTGGGCAGAATCTCTCATGCTAACAGCTTCCGTAGCATAAGCCAAAGCTGCTGCTTCTGCTACAACTGAAAACAATTTACTGCTCTGCTTTCCTGGTGCAGTGCTGGGATGGAGGCAGGGCTTCTCTACGGGCTCTCAGATAACCATGCAAATGGACATTGCATGGCCAGAGTGGAAGAAAGGATGAATAACATCTGCACAGGGATACTTGTGTTTTATCCTTCATTCTGTACTTAATAGCTTTGTTCAAATGTTAGATACTGTTCTGCTTATGTTGTTTGAATCTTTTTATATGTAAAATATGAAATTAATAAAAAAAAGTACGGTAGTCATTATGTATGTATGTATGTATTGCATTTTTATGCTGCTTTTCTCCCAGAATGGGACCCAAAGCAGCTCCCAGAGAGAGTCAATTAAAAAACGTTTACAATAAAATTTAAAAATAATTAAGATCACCACATTAAACAGCATAAAATCATTTTTTAAAAATACAAAAATTGAAAAAGATAAATAAAACTTTAAAAGCAGGCTTAAACAAAAAGGTTTTAACTTGCCAGTGAAAGGAAAGCAGCAAGGGGCAGCTTAGCCTCCCATGTAAGGGAGTTGAAAAGGGAAGGAGCAGACACTGAGAAGGTTCTCATGGCCTTTTCAAGCAAGCCTGTGATAGTGGCAGGACCAATCTTAGAACTCTGCAGATCTTAGAACTCTGGTAGGTTTATATGGAGAGATAGTCTGGACCTAAGCTGTATAGGGCTTTATAGATCATGACCAGCACTTTGAATTGTAAACAGAAGCTGTTTTAACAAGAGAGTTATATTGTCCCTAGAACTGGCCCCAATCAGCATTTTGGCTGCAGCACTTGGACCTGCTGAAGGTTCAACATTTTCCAAAGGTAACCCAAGTAGAGTATGTTACAGTAGTTCAAATGAGTTGTTATCAAGGCTTATGTTACCATGGTCAGATTTGGCTTCTCAATGGGTGCAGCTGGCACACTAATTTTAGCTGTGCAAATGCACTCCTGAAACCTGGGCATCCAGGCTCAGAGTTGAGTCCAGGAGAACACCCAAGCTGTGAGCCTGAGATTTCAGTGGCGTGTAACCTCATCTAGCACATGAAGAGTCCCTAATCCCTGATCTGACTTTCAACTGACCAGGAGCACCTCTGTCTTCTCTGGATTAAGTTTCAGTTTGCTTGCCCTCATCTAGTCCATTACTGAGAACAGACATTGGTTCAGTATGGAGACACCTTCCTCAGAATCAGATAGAAAGGAGAGAGAGAATTGGGTAGCAGCATATTGGTGACACTGAACCCCCAAATCCTGGATGTCCTCTCCCAGTGGTTTCATGTCCTCACCACCCACCTTCAAAAGCACACACTTGAACCTAACAGACCGTGGACCAGATCACTTGGTGAGGGAGATGGAATCCCCATAGACTACTGCAATTCTGATCCCCCCCCCCCCCCCCCAAATTAGGCTGCTCCTTCTGCAGTACAGAGGACACAGGTGGACAAAGCTGGGAGAAGCTGACTATCCCTACCCAGCTTTGTCTAGCCAAGTTTCTATAATACAGGCCAGATCAGCATGCTCATCCAGGATTAACTATGGGATCAAGGATATTTTCCATTCACCAACCTGGCATTGAGAAATGGCATTTTCAGCCCACAGAGCCTCTTGCCAAGGCTATCCAAACAAATGGTGAACAGCTGGAAGGTCTGTGGCAGTCATAATAGGATTGCCTTCCTATGCCATATCTCCCTCGGCCCATTATTGTCATAATTGCTGGTACCTGGGCCACTTCCCCTCCCATGCTCTCTATGTAACATTCTTTTGAAGAAAGGTGGGCTATTTTTTTTATAAAATCCATGAAGTTATCCTTGTCCCAAACAAAGGAACTGGCCCTTACTCCATCCCTCAAAGAAGTGCCCTCCACTTTAGTGGCAGACCTGCAACAGGCACCTAGATTTTATACCCTTGCAAAGGGGACAGGTGGTCCTCTGGCTTATTAGCCAGTAGCTGTCTCAATACCTGGGGCCTGGTTCTGCAGAGAATACAGGTATCTGAAGCGGGCAGCAGTCCACCAAGAGAGATGCAGAACAGAAAGTATGCAGACAGCAAACAGGCAGGTAGCACACTTCTTTCCTGGGGTTGTCCTCCCATGCTGACTGGTTTGATTGTTCCCCCCCCCCCAAAAAAGCATCATACCTTTATGAAACATAAGTGTAAGGATCTGCATTATTTGACAGATTTAATTGCAGGAAATGAATACCGGCTTCTGTACTGGAAATAAAGGCCTGAATGCTATTGCTTAATCCTAGCTAGAGTGGATTCACTGAAACTTGCTGAATGGTGTGAATCCCAATGATTCAGTGGATCTACTCTGCTTGAATTCAGACCATACTAGGTTTGTTGTAAGCTGTCAGCTTCTTCTCCAGTAGTTTCATCTGGCCGGAGGGGCACACCCAACACCTATATATCATGTCCTGTCTCTGATGCTTAATATTGAGAGCATTCTGCCCAGTCAACCTGTTAAGTTGCTTCAGATATCTTATTCATTGAGATAAGGGCAGCCTTAAGGGGGTTTGTCCCATCAAGTCCACAGATGGGCTTTAGAATTATATCAATAGACATATAGGAGATACCATTCTCCCAAAATCAGTTTTGCCATCTGAGTTTATCTGGTTCTCTTAAATTTGCCATAACATAAGTATTAGCAATGGACCCTTCCTGAAAGGTTCAGATTCCCAAATTGCCAGTTCATAATTCCCTCTCTCCTTGTCTTAATGTTAGTGTATTATGAAGGAGCAAACCTGGCATAATGTCTCCTGAACAGAAGCCAAATATAGCTCCCCTAGTATTTTTAGGGCACTTTGAGTTTCCTAAGGTTTCAGCCTTTGGATAAGAAACAAAAATATTTAAATATCAATAATATCAAAGCCAAGCCTGTTGAGGTCTAACTTTAAAATCAGCAGAGTAGCAGAAAATGTGTCCTTATCTAACTATACATTCCTAAGAATTGAGACTGACTCAAAAACAACACAAGTAGCTTGAAGTTCAAACAAAAGTTTACTAATGGCTTTAATCTATATATACATAGAGGCTACATCCTAATCTAGCTAGTGAATAGTTCAGGTTAAGAAGAAATATTTTTCTCACTATCTTTCCAAAGAAAGTTGATGGAGAAGGAAGATGGAGGACCCAACAGGGCAGGAGAAAAATCTTCATGAGACTGTGAGTCCTAAAAGGGGGAGTAACCTAAGTCACATGGTTAATTTCAATGAGAGGAGAAATCCCTATATATATAAGGAGGGGAAAAGAGTGTAAAAATCTAAGAGTATTCACTGTGAGGCTATCCTCCAATATCCAAACCTTGATGAATTAGTACAGAATCTATCCAAATACAGTTGGAGCTAACCTTGTTGCTAATTATCTTAACTAAAGGGGAACTATGAAGGAGCCCTGAAAAGTTCTTGGCCTGACCCACTTCCCAAAATCTGAGCATTATTTTGTCACTGTAGTGTGAAAGTGTTCATTTGTATTGTAAACTGCCAATTTTCAGGATGGTAGTTCTAATTTCTGAATTTTTTCAGATCATTGATCGAACCATGTCAAAGAAAAGTGTGTAGAAATTTCACATGCTAATTATGAAGTTCCTGGTCCTGCAGAAGAAAACTCCATAAGAAATCTATGAGTGTATGATGGAAACATTGAGTGGCAAGTTCCTGCCATATTCAACTGTGAAGAAGTGGTGTGCCAACTTTCAGCATTGAGATTTTGAGACTGAAGATGTAGCAAGGTCTGGGAAGCCTTCAGCAGTGTCAACTCCTGAAATTGTTGAGCATGTTCATGACTTGATTTTGGCAGATCTGCGAATCTCAGCTAAAATAATTGCTGAGATACTAGAGATACCCCAAGAATGCACTGGGTTTATAATTCATGAGTAGTTGGCTATGCAAAAGCTGTCAGCCAAGTGAATGTCAAAATCCAAGCCACCTGGGATCCCATTTTGGGAGAAAGGTGGGATATAGGTGCAATAAATCAATAAATGATTGAATGCTGACCACAAACAAAATTGTGTAGATGCATCGAAGTTGATTTTTCAGCATTTGCAGCATTTTGAGTGATCTAGTGATAATTTTTTGGAATGACTTGTCACTGTCGAAACATGGTTACATCACTATGATATGGAGATCAAAAAGAACAGTCCTTATAGTGGTGACACTCAGGTTCTCCATGAACAAACAAATTCAAGACAAAGATCAGCAGAAAAGTTCATGGCCATAGTTTTTAGGGTAAGGAAGGTATTTTGACGTCTGACCATCCTCAGAAGGGCCAAACAGTTAATGTAAAAATACTACTTTAACTTGCTGTGCTGATTAAAGAAGGCATTAAAGGAAAGGGAAGGTTCAGGAAGGTGTTCTCCTTTTGTACCTGCTCATAGAGCTGGCAAACTGATAAATGTTTTGAAGAATTTGGGGTTTAAGTATATTTAATTTGGGGTTTAATTTAGTGCTCACCAGATCTTGCTCCATTTGACTATTTCCTGTTTCCATCTTATCTTATGGACCGCCTCTTCCCGTATGATTCCCCACACGCCCTTAGGTCCTCTGGGAGGAATCTGTTACAGCCAATGA
>CM034710.1:42399984-42410503 GCA_020142125.1 Phrynosoma platyrhinos
CAGAGGGGCGGGTTATAAATAAAATTTATTATTATTATTATTATTAAATATTAAAAAGAGTTTGAAAAGGAGGACATTTTTGAATGATTCAGAGGTGATAGCAGCAGCAGAGCAGTATTTCAGTGGCCAGACATCAGAAGTTTGGTTTGGTTTGGGTTTTTTGGGAAGGGCTAAAGAAACGTGTGATGTGCCAAGTGTGCCAAACTTCAGGGTGAATATGTGGAATTGCATGTAAGTTTCATGTCTCTAGGTCATTCTGTTCTTGGCTGGGACAAGAACTTTTTAGCATCATGTTGTCTGTGCATGTATATATATATATGTCTTTTAAATATTGATGCTACTTCATTGTAAAAATGCAGGTCAGAAGGAAAGAAACACAAAATTTTTATTTGTCTGAAATAAAAATAACCTTTGTAGACTGCCAGAAATAGTGCACATTGAGTCCACTTTAACTTCCCTGACTCAGTGCTAGGGAATCATGGGAACTGTAGTTTATTGTGGCACCAGAGCTCTCTGACAGAGAAGGCTCAATGTCTCAGAAAAAAACTACAGTTCTCATGATTCCGTAGCACTGAGCTAGGGCAGTGGCAGGTAATGATGTGTAAAGGTGCATACATTTGTGGGCCAGAACCTACAGAACCATGAAACAAAGGCCCTAAGCAGACGACTAAAAAAGTCGTCTTCCGGGCAGGGAAGAGGAGGGGAAGCCGCACGAGCGGCGCCCCTTCCTCTCCCCGAGGTTGCCCCCAGAAGCGCCGGCCGTCCGCACGGCCGGCGCACCGGGGATGACCTCACGGCGCAGCGCCCACATGCGCTGCGCCGTTTGAGTCAGGGAAAGTGCGCCTGCCGCTTTTAGGGCGCACTTTCCCTTAAATCTAAAAGGAGCGCCAATTTGGTGCTCCTTTTAGATGCGCCGCAGGAGCGCCACGGTCTGGAGGCTGAACTCCGGCGGCGCTCCGGACCAGGGCGTCTCCGACGCCCTGGTCTGCTTCCCCCCAAACAGTCAAACAAATAGGTGCTAGTTCATTGTATCTGATTGAAGCTGAGTATAGCCAGCATGGTAAAGTGGTTTGAATGTTGGACCACAACTCTGGAAACCAGAGTTTGAATCCCCCCTCAGCCATGGAAACTGTGTAACCTTGGGCAAGTTACTCTCAACTTCAGAGGAGGGCAAAGGCAAAATCCCTCTAAACAAATCTTGCCAAGAAATCCCCGTTATAGGTTTGCTATAAACTGGATACAACTTGAAGGCATACAGCAGCAATAGTCCTCATATGTTTTTGCCATTATTCAATGATTATTTAAGATGTCACAATGGCTTGTTTATTTTGCAACAACCTAACACGGCACACCCTGAAGTTGCTATTGCATTGAATGCAATTGCTTTTTAAGAAATACATCCCCAGGTAACCACTAGAGGTCAGTACTATGTCAGAGAAGAAGGGTCACACCTATCAGCAAAATGCAGTATCCCTTTTACTTTCTGTACATATTTTAACTAAAATGTTCAATTTCCACCTTGACAGTGGGCAAAATAATATCAGTTTCTTATAAGAGTGGGACTCACATTTCAGCAAAGTGGAATTAAATTACCTAGTCTCCCTATAATGCTTTTGTAGGGGAATTTTGGGGGGGAAGCCCAACCCAAACCTGGATGCTATTAAGATTCACATTCAGTCAAACAAACAGAAGACAGTGTCCTTCTTCATTTTCCTAAGTTGTGGAAATAGATTGTGTGCCCTAAACAAATTTTGCAAATTATGTGCATATTAAAGATAACATTATAGGCGCTATATATTTAGAGTTTAGCAGGGATGAAGGACTTTTTTTTTTAAGGAGAACAAACTGCTTCAGATCCATGAAAAGCAATTCATTTTTTCAGGCTGTTGTTTTTCCCCACAAAGAAATAAAGGGTAGAATTGAAGATGCAGCCAGATCTTGGTTGATTTCATTCATTTTTATTGATCCCATCTGCATTGATTTTTATCTTTAATTTTAACTCTACTACCCCCAGCCATTCAGATCTTCTGCAGTCTTAAATAACTCCATCTGTTCATTCTTGTATCACTTTGTGTATAGTTCACTTGTTGATGTTCATACATCTCCCTTCTTCCCTGCAGGAATTTGGATTATTTCGAACTCTTCAACAAAAATACTTCTTTCTCTCTTGTTTATTATAGGGCTGAAGTCACACTGAGGCCCTGTGTTGAGGGCGAGTGTGTCAAATTGCATTCTGCCATTGCAACCAGAAATCTGGGGATGGAAGGGCCAATAGCCTCTTATATATATTTTTCAAATGGCTCCCACAGATTGACCCCAAACTTGCCAGTATAGTCGAAATCAGACATGGAGGTTTGTTGTTAACTGCCTTCAAGTCAACCTCAAATCATGGCAACCCTGTGAATGAGATATTTCCAGAATCCGCTGTCCTCAACTGCTCTGCTCAAGTCCTGCAGGTTCAGGCCTTTGGCCTCCCTGATCGAGTCTATCCATCTGGCATGTGGTCTTCCTCTCTTTCTACTGCCTTCTATTTTCGTTAGCATTATGTTTTTTTTCTAATGAGGCATGCCTTCTCAAAACACAACAGCCTCAATGTAGTCATCTTGGCTTCCAGGGAGAGTTCAGGCTTGATCTGCTCTAGGGCTCATTTGGCTGTTTGTCAGATCTTTGCAAAATCAGAACTCTGTGTAATCAGTAAACCAGCCAATTGTTGCAATTAGGAGTCTATTGAAGCACACAAAGTCAGCATTCTACAAGACTATGTTTAAGCCAGAACTAACCCCCCTTACTCAGCAACACCTAATTAAACCCACCAAACCATTTGCTCCACCCATACCATCCTGGTGCGAAAAAGGCACCACCACCTACTTTTGCCACAGTTTCCAGTCCTCTAGCTCTTCGGCCCCCACCTATTCTCAACTCCCATTCTGTCTCCTGGTAGAGCCATCTTCCCTTTTGCCTTCTCATATTCCAATCAATCCAGTTCTCAAAACAATTCACAGTTCCACACCTCCTTTCCCCCAACACTCAACCGTTAGGCTACCAACCATCAAACTATCCTACCCATCTTCCTCAGCTACCCTACTACCCTGGCAGAACCAGCTGCATAGGCACGGTTCTGACACTCTTCTCCAGCATCACATCTCAAATGAGTTGATTTTCTTTCTATCCGCTTTCTTCACTGTTCAGCTCTCACATCCGTACATGGTAATGGGGAATATAATGGCTTGGATGATTCTAACTTTAGCATTCAGTTGTATAAAGGTTAAAGG
The DNA here is from genome assembly GCA_020142125.1 of Phrynosoma platyrhinos. Lineage (NCBI taxonomy): Eukaryota > Metazoa > Chordata > Lepidosauria > Squamata > Phrynosomatidae > Phrynosoma > Phrynosoma platyrhinos. The sequence goes on from CM034710.1 coordinate 42,403,257, forward strand.
TATTTTCCGTTGACATGGTTGTCAAGTCGTGTCTGACCATTGGGGGTGGTGCTCATCTCTGTTACTAAGCCAAAGAGCCAGCGTTATCCAAGGACTACTCTGTGATCATGTAACCAACATGATTGTACAGAACGCAATCACAGAACCAAAGTGGTACCTATTTATCTACTTGCATTTGTATGTTTTGAAACTGCTAGATTGGCAGAAGCTGGGACTAGTGACAGGAGCTCAGCCCATCATGCAGCACCTGAGCCTCGAACTCCCAACCTGCCAATCTTGCAATTAACAGAGTCAGCGTCTTAACCACTTGAGCGACTGCATCCCTTATATCTTTACATTTTAGGATCTTGTCTAGTTCTTTCATAGCGGCCTTTCCCATTCCTTGTCTTCTGATGATTTCTTGCCTGCAGTCTCTGTTCTGATGAATGTTTGATCCAAAGTATGGGAAATCTTTATTTCAATTTCCTCATTATCTAGGTTGAATTCGTGTAAATCCTCCATGGTCATTATTTTTGGGGTTTTTTTTATGTTCAGCAGTAAGCCTGCCTTTGCACTTTCTTTGGGAGGTAGTTGAGAGTTTAATGTTGGAATTGGAGTTTAAAATGACACGGGCTGCATCTATACTACAGAATTAATGCAATTGGACACTGATTTAATTGCCATGGCTCAATGTTATGGGAATTCTAGGATTTGTAGTTTTGTGAGGTATTTAGAATTCTCTGTCAGTGAGGACTGGTGCCCCAAGAAACTACAAATCCCAGAATTCCATAGGTTGGACCCATGACAGTTAAAGTGGTGCCAAACTGCATTAATTCTCCAGTGTGGCAGCCAACAAGGAATCTCCCACAGGGTATAAAGAGTGATTTCGGTCAACACTGGAGAAAGGTGGACTTGGCAAGTGTTTCAGCCTCTTAAAGAACTGGAAGTCTGACATACCTCATCTACTGTTCCCATTTTATTTGGGGGAGTCCAACCAGCTCAAATGTGGCATAATCTGGGCTGCATCTGCACTGCAGAAATAATATAGTTATTTCTATAGACACCACTTCAATTGCTATGGCTTGGTGGGATTTGTAGTTTTGTCATGGCACCAGAGGTCTCTGACAGAGAAGGCTAAATATCTCACAAAATTAGATAGCTCAGAATTCTATAGCATTGAGTCATGACATTTAAAATGGTGTCAATCTGAATTGTTTCTGCATTGCAGACAAGACTGAAATCTTAATGCTCTGTTGACTTCCAGCGGGTTTGGATATGGTTAGCCCCTTTGCCAGTTATCCACATAACCAACATATGCATCCTGTAACATGGAACTTAACCACTACTGAAAAGTACAGGCATACTTCATTTAACAAAGTCTCTGACCAAAAAGATCCTTTTTACAGAATCTTATTATGCCTGCCTACCCCACGCCTTGTATTTTGTCTAGATACCCCAGAATTCTATAGCATCAAAAACCAGGGATGCTGCAGGACAGAGATTGTGTCATTCCTTTGTATTATAGAATGAATACTTATCTTTCTGTGTGTTGAAAGTGGGCTGTGCTGAAACTACTGCAAGACCAAGCACACCTGATGAAAAAGAACAAAGCAGGCTGAACCTTGGGAGTAACTACAAGCAGTTTCCCCTTCCTCTATCTTTCTGTCCCTCTAATGTGAGGAGAGAGATGAAGCTGCTTCAATGGGTGGCAGATACAAAGGGTCTCAAATTAATGATACCCTGAAGCCAACTGTGAGTTTTCCCCTTCTCTTATTCAACTCTCTTTTCTGATTTACTTTGGCATCTTTTGTTTTCTCACAACATAACCTAATATTGCTGTCTGTTTGACTCAACAATAAAGGTTAAATAAGATTTGCGAGTACAGTTTCCACATGGCCTTTTAAAATGTATGTACATTTTAAAAGTGCTATATATTTTATAAATCTTAAAAGTGTAATTGTTTTAACAAGGAAGCCCTAAAATCCCTTGTAATAAAATAGATCTGAGTCATTCACTCTCAAGGGGGAAAAAACGTTATGACAAACGCTACCAGCCAAATCTTTCGTTGTGCAATTGTCCTGCTTAATCCACAGAATCACACATGTGGGCCAGGATGGCTTTGTGGTTTGATCATTGATGGAGACCAGGGTTTGAATCCCTGCTTGGCCATGGAAACCCAGTAGTTGACTTTCGGCAAGTCACACACTCTTAGATGCAGAAAACACCATGATAGGTTTGCCTTAGACTTAGGACCTTATCCCACGCTGCTCTCAAAAGTGGCAAGAAAGCGATATGAGCATCATTCCAGTACTATAGCGCTAGTATAAATATGGCGCTGGTGCTATAATAGCACTATGGATCAGCTCGCGCTATTGCAATGCCCGCTGAAACCGACATTCAAAAGAATGCGAATGATGCTACATTCCGAGCGGTTTCTCGCTGGATTCCGAGCGACGTCGTGTAATCGCACGGAAAAATATAGTGCTATAGCGCCTGATTCTTAGTGGATTCTGAGCGACGTCGTGTGATCACACGGGAAAATATAGTGCTATAGCGCCTGGTTCTTAGTGGATTCTTGCTGCTTTTGGCCCCGTGTGATAAGGTCCTTAGAGTCACCATAAGTCAGAAACAACTTGAAGGCACATAACAACAATTCCTACATTTTCCATGTTTTTCTAGGTTTCCCTTTGCTTATCACACCCAGTCTTGAAGAGGGCATGTTGGGAGAGCTGAACTCTTTATTTTCACGGACAGTCTTCTGCCTGAAAGCATCCCAAGTATTCACCTTTCCTTTAAGCATGAATTGACATTGAAAGTCACCCCCACTTTTTGTTGTTTTTCCTATCTCCCAACTAGTCTATGCTTATAACTAATAAAGACTGCATCTACACTGCAGAAATAATCTGATTTGGTACCACTTTCACTGCTATGGCTCAAAGCTATGGAATTTTAGGAATTGTAGTTTGTTGCGGCCCCAGAGCTCTGGTGAGTGAGTACACACACACACACACACACACGTGTTTTTTTTCTCCTCCAGAATTACCTGATCTTTTGTATTGTTTGTTTACTTTTTATTTTTAAGCTGCTTTGGACTCTGAAAAGGAGGGTTTAAAATATAATAATACAGGATTTTCCACTGATGTTTATGTAGCCATGGCTTATCTGTCAGAGGAATCAAAACATTTGATAAATACTAATGAAATTCTGGTACCAGAGAAAGGCAGCAGCTTTATTTGTTTTACTGGTAATGAAATGCCTTTGAGGAGCCATGTTTTGTGCAAAGGTCTGACATGAGAAGAAAGGGGCAGTGTAGATATCAACTGCCACTTCTAGCCAAGGAACTTAAGTTGATCCTGTTTCTGATGAGTGTGCCTGAATGATACAAGTATTTCTAAATATTTATTTGTCTAATTTTAAGCAAAAGATTTGGGACTGAAGGTGCCCTTCTGCATTTGCAGATATTGCTCAACAATTTACCCAATGTCTCCCTGCAACAGAATTGTATTACCTGCTATAGAATTTGCATGCAATAACAATGTACAAAATTTCATTACAACATCTAGTGTGTGTTTGAAACACAGCACCAATGGCTATATTTAATTTCATTATTTTAGGTGGGCATTAAAAAAAAAAGTGCACCTAAACTAATATATACCTCTATGGACAGTGGTCCTGAGAACAGAACTACAAAGGGCATGCAGTGTAAGATGACATACTGGGGAAAAAATACCATCCCTGTTAGAATACGGATGGGTTATACAGTCAAAGGTGAAATGTAGAGATGTGTGTGTGGAAATTTCCTCATGCGAACAACATCTAGATAAACAAAGTGAATCAACACCAGATGGTTACACAGACATAAACATATACTTTCCCAAAGGTAGAACTCATGGACACAGACTTTGTTATGGGTAGCAAGTGATATCAAAAAGGTAAACATCGTTAGGCTTGGGAAAGTAGATCACATGGTGGATGATGGACAGCAAGAGGCTGGGTTAATATACATCATACAGGCATTATCCAATTAACATAAGGTTAATACCTAGAAGGTGGAGTATGGGAAGGGGCTAGAGAAGCCTTTGTCTAGAATGTTTATTGATCAAGATGTGTGTGCCTGCCTGGAAGCAGTGGTTTTAACTACAACAAGCTGGAGATCCTAAGCTTTTGGGATTGTTAAAGTTGTAATCTTTCATGGCTGAACTGGATTAGTTCATCACAATGGATTTTACTTAGTTATCTTGTTTTTCTTTTATATGCCTTAATAAAACTATGCTTTTGGACTTTACAATGTGTCTTCTTGACTGAGGAAGACAGGATCCTGAAGAAGGGAAGCTGAGCCAGTTGGTGGCAAGAGTTACAAAGTGGCTGTGGATCACAGCAGCCAGCTTGTCCTGCAGATTCTGCTGGGTGCCAAAGAGCATCACTACAACACCCATCATCCACACACTGACAATCTCCATATGTAGGTCTTGCCTGCAAACGTGATAGCTGGTGGTTCCCATGTCAGTGGGGCAGAGAATCTATTCCCAGGTTCTCAATAGCTTTAAAAGAGATGTCCATGGTGTTGGTCCTATTCAAAAATAGAGATCAGCTCCTTGGAAAGCTCCTTTAAAGTTTTTGTTAAAACCTGGACTCACCACCTCCCTAACTGTATTGTGTAAGATTACTTATTTCATACTGTGGATTTCCTCACTTGCATGATGCATCATTGACTGTTGCAAGGAAACTCACAACATGGCCATGGTTAGTGGTCCTTCACTTAAGAGGAAGGGACAAGTTAATGAAATATGTTGTTTCATGCAGTTTGCCATATTAATGCTTGCTCTGCCCATTTTGGGGGGCTGCACTTCAGCACTAATCCCCTTTTCATGCAACAAACCAAACCAGTTTAAGGGGAGGTCTGTATCCCTGACTTTCTTATTTCTTATGTAATGGTGTTTGGGATTGTTGTTGAGGGCAAGCAATCAATTGAACATATCCAGCATGTTTTCCAGCTACGTATGAAGCAGATCCAAGCTATGAAATGCCAGCATTTTTTACTATGTTGCTTTCTATATTTTGCCAATAGTTGAATCTCTCAGTTCATCTACAGATCCTCCACCATCGCTTTTTCTGCCTATTCCATGACTTTAACAAACATTGTTCCCTAGCTCAGTGAGGTGTTGAGTTTTTGCACTAATTTAAAAATATCCACCCATGGAGTACTTAAAATTAATTAGGGAATGCTGATGACATTGAAATAAGGATGGTCTATTAATTCATTTAGCGATTAAAGGTTTTCTAGTCTAATCAGGTAGAAATGCCACACACAAGACTGGTGATAAAATGAAACTCACCTTGATGAAGGGCATCTGGAACCAGTTGCTGATCATAAGAGTATACAACTTCACGGGCTCCAGTTCAGATCAGACTCTTCCAACAGAACAGTTGGTGTGTGAAGTCCAATTTTTGCTGTATGGTGAGTTTTCTAAAAGCTATGTAGAGGCACCAGGAGGAAGAATTTGTTTAATTAATTTAATTTCAGTTCTACCTGTCTGTCCAAAATGTCACTTAATAGCAGTGTCCCAAGACTTATATCCTATCCCAAGCCCAGAAGCACAGTAAACAATGCTAATCCAGCTATTTTGGCACCTGAGGCACAGAATCACACAAGGACTTCCTCCCTGGAATAAAATTGCAATAATGGATTTAAACAGCTCTTTGCTGCCCTTGCTTAACACCCAATAACAGTCACTTGAGGTGGCTCCCTGCCTCACTCTGTCTAATGGCCACTGCATAGACTGACTGGGTTGGCCCCTGTACTAACAGAATTTAAATAAAACTGTGGAACTCCTTGTCAAAGGACTTAGGTTGACATCATCTGTTTTGAGCTCCTGGTAGAGAGCTAAAACCATTGCTTTTGGTGCTTAAAACATCTCTGTTTTAATTGCTTTTTTAAAAAAAGTAAGGCCTATTTTAAAAATGTTTTTCGAAATTATTTTATTTTTAAAGCTTTTATTTCTGTATTGTTCAAACATTTTTTTAAATCTGTTGTGCATTGCCAAGGGCATTGGTGGTCTGGAAGGCAATATCTGAACACTTCAAATCAAATATATAAACAAAGCTCTATTTTTCTAAATGAGGTCTAGAAATGAAATTTCTAAAAGCATTAACTCTTCCTTAAAACTGAAGGTGCTCTGGCCCTCAAAAAAACTGGTTCTCTTTCCTGCAGTGTTTCCAGCACCATACTGTGCTTTCTGAGAAGCGACAAGAACTGTCTGCACATAGTGTTCCAGATGTGGGCTTATAAAGGCACTACAATATTAGAAGCATTATCTCCTTTAATAATCCCTAGCATGAAATCTGCCTTTTTTTTTTTTTTACCACCACCTACTGAGTTGACATTTTCATCATGTTATCCACCCCATTTCAAAAATCTCTTGGAACTGAATTGTTGGATCTGTCCTCACTCCACTCCCAGTTCATCAGTTTACAGATCTCAGTAGAATTGTTCACAGTCTGCATGGATTTTCACCATCTATTTTATCAGTACATATTTTTCCTACCTTTCCTCCATTATAGAACATGAAGCAGCAGAAACGAAGGTTTCTGGGTGATTTTACATCTTGGCTCTCACTAGACATTGTTTGGCTCTACCAAGATGGCAGGATCAATTCCACTTAGAATAACGTGCAATCCATAGATATGGCTACTTTATTGTTCACACCAAACTCCAAGTCATTTATAAACAAATTAAACAGCACCAGTTCAGATTACTGGCTCACATAGCTTATTCTTCGCAATTGTTGTGAAAAGCATCTGTTTACTAATATCCCACTCCTTTCCTTTAACCCAGGGGTAGGCAACCTATTTGAGCCGGGGGCCCGGTTGCTGTCCCTCAGACAATTGGGGGACCGAAGCACCAAAATAAATAAATAAATAAATAAATAAATAATAAAAAATAAAAAAATATGCATGCACCCTCTCTCAGCCCCAAAAAAGCCATGGCAAAACCCCTGTGGAGATTTTGCCAAGAAAAACCCAAGAACAAGTAATAACAACAATAATTAATATCATCATGGTGGGTGGTGGCGGGGGGCTGCATCCAGCCCCTGGGGCTTAGGTTGCCTACCCCTGCTTTAACCTGTTACTAAACCATAAGATGACTTGTTCCGTTATTCCATGCCATGCTCATTCAGGAATCTGCAGATGGCTTTTGCCACATTCCACATTTTGTCACATGATGAAAAAAAAAAATTGCATGGATGGGGGGTGGCTGGCTGGTGAAT
>CM034710.1:42410603-42424396 GCA_020142125.1 Phrynosoma platyrhinos
CATTTTAAAATCATTGACTCTATATCCCATTAAAATCCTAACACATATAATACATTCTGTATATGTGTATTCCAATGTTTTTGTTGTATATATTCAAGTTGTTTCCAACTCATGCCCACCCTAAGGTGAACCTATCACAGGGTTTTGTTGGCAAGATTTTTTCAGAGGGGGATTTCCTTGAGGCTAAGAAAGCATGACTTGCCAAAGGTCGCCCACTGTGTTTCCATGGCTGAGCAGGAATTTGAACCCCGATCTTCAGAGTTATAGTCCAATCTTCAAACCACTACACCATGCTGGTTCTATATGTATATATGTATATATGTATTCTGACCCACCCACCTCCAATATATATGATTGTTGACATTATCAAAGAATTAAAAGGGTGGTAAGGCAGAACACTGATATGGCATGCAGATGCCTCTCCAGCAAGACTCTGGACTTTATCACACAGCAAAAGAAATAGAATAATAGCACTATGTTCCCATCAATATTGTGCAATAATGGGATGGTTTACACATGACGTTGCCATTATTATCCCATTATCCCATGAATAAAGCAGCAAAATCATGGCACTTTTTATTCATGGGATTCATTGGATAACTTGCAACTTTATGTGAAAATCATCCCATTATTGTGTGATATTTATGGGAGCATAGTGCTATTATCCCATTATTATCCCATCTCTGTGACCAATGTGATAAAGTCCTGTGTCTAGTTAGTAATTCTGTCTTTAACCATGCTCACCATCATGGTAAATGATTCCCGGTACTATGTGACCATGAGAGCTATTGTGGTGTTGTGGTCTGAGTATTGGACTAGAAGTTTGGGAAACCAGGTTCATATCCCCCCTCAGTCATAGAAACCCACTGGATGTCCTTGAACAAGTTACATTACAGCATTACAGGAAGAAAGACAGTGGCAAATCTCCTCTGAATACCACCACGACCAGCCCAGGCAGCACCACCCCTCTCAATCCTCTTCTTCTTCTGGTCACAGACAACCTGCTCAACACTGGTACTACCAGAGATAATGCAAAAAGGACCCGGAGCAGGGAAAGAAGAGGACATGAGATGGGACAGCACAATTTGTTGATACTCTCTTTGGAGACAGACTGAGGCCCTTTTACACTGGTTGGGCCTCTATAACATCTGACTCGTAGGTTCTGGACATTGTTTGTAGGGGCTATGCCCTCAGCTTCAAATAGCTCCCTGTCACTGGAGCCATAGTCTCCACTCCCCTCTCAAACACCTTACTCGATGAAGTGCACACTTTGTTACAGAAGGGCGCTATTGATCCCGTTGACCCTGCTCAATCCTGCTACTGTTTATTCTCCTGTTATTTCATTGTCCCAAAGAATGACTCAGGCCTCTGGCCCATTCTGGGATCAGAAAGAACCACAGGAGATTCTTGTCCTTCGGTATTGGCCCTGAGATGTACCAATACAGGGTGCTTCCTTTCAGTCTCTCTGCAATACTGAGAGTCTTCACCATGTGCATGGCCCCCATTGTGGCTTATCTTCACCATAGAGGCATCACGCTCTTCCTGTACCTGGATGACTGGCTCTTTACTACCCAGTCCCAACGGGACCTCTCAGAGACATAGACTTCATTCTCTCCCTCTTGAACTCCCTTAGGCTTCTGGTCAACAGGGACAAATCTGTGCTGACCCCCCTTGGGACGAATTAGATTCATAGGTACCATCCTGGACTTAGATGTTTGCACTGCATACTTATCAGCGGACAGGTTTCAAGCACTTTCAAGGGCTATCCATGCTTGCCTGTCCCACAAATGGATCGGAGCTTTTGCAATCCAGAAGGCCCCTGGACACATGGCGTTGATGACCTATGTCACCATGGGCAAGGCTTCATCTCAAACCCCTGCAGTCTTGGTTCCTGTTTGCCTTCAACCCCATGGTCCATTCACCGAACAGGTGGCTGTCCATGCCAAGGTCAGTATCGAGGACCTTCCACTGGTGGCTTGACCCTGACAATGTCCAGTCAGGAGTGCCATTCCTGCCTCCACAACCTCAAACCTCCTTGACTATGGATGCCTCTATGGATGGCTGGGGTGTCCACACCTCTAGCTTGACTGTCAGACACCAGTGGCCCATCTTGGAACAAGCTCTCCATGCAAACATTCTCGAGATGCTAGCAGTAGAAAAAGCCCTCTGTGCCTTTAAGATCATCCTCCGAGGGAAGGTAGTGCTACTCCAGACGGACAAAAGCACAGTGATGTTCTACATAAACAAGCAGGGAGGCACAAAGTCCCAAACCCTCCTCGAGATCACCTTGCGAATCTGGGACTGCTGCACCCTGAGAGGGATCACCCTACAGGCTATTCACTTTCCAGATGAAGACAATTAGCTGGCGGACGAACTCAGTCAAACCTCAGGCTCATGCCATGAGTGGCGTATCTATCCCGAGGCAGTATCAAATTTGTTCAGGTCTTGGGGGACACTGTCTGTGACCCCTTCACCAAGCAACACAACAGTCACTGTATACAGTTTTGTTCCCAAACTTGAGCTCCTGGCTCCTGAGATGATTGAATGGTCCAGAGACATGGTGTACACATTTCCACCCTTTCCTCTCATCACCCAAATGGTTGCCAAGATGAGGATTGACCACTCCAATGCCATCCTCATCACCCCATGGTGGCCAAGGTAGCCCTGGTTCATGCCGCTTCTCCACCTGTCTTGAGATAAATTTCTCCAGCACAAGCCGCATCTGGATCTCCTAACCCTCCATGAGGGCTGAGTCCGCCACCCAGACATGGACAACCTTCCACTACTGGCCTAGTGGATTCTTCCTTAGGGAGCCTTCCAGACTCTGTATGGCTGGTTATTCTAGCTGCCCAGAAGCCGTCCACTAGAAAAGACTATGCCCTCAAATGGAACAGGTTCTTGGACTTCCTTAACTCAAAGGATATCCTTCCATGCTGTGGCTCAGTACCGAATGTCCTGGAATTCCCTGTGGGACTGTTGGAATCAGGACTATGCCTCTCCTCACTGAGATGTTACCTGGTGGCTATCTGTTCTCACTACCAGCTCGAGGGCTGCCTGTCTTTCTTTAAGGATCCCTGGGTGAAGAAGTTCCTGAAGGGGTTCAATAACCTCCATCCTCCATCCTTGGTACCAGCTCCAGCTTGCAGCCTGGACTTAGTGCTCTTTTACCTCTCAACGAAGCCCTTCGAGCCCTTGGCCACCACAGACTTGAGATTGCTGACCTGGAAGACAACTTTCTTAATGGCCATTACCTCAGCTCGCCATGCAAGTGAACTGTGTGCCTTGCGGATGGACCTGCCTTACCTTTGATTTCACAAAGACAAGGTGGTCCTCCATCCCGACATCACGTTCTTTCTGAAGATGATATTGTCTTTCCACTTGAACCAAGCCATTGTGTTGCTGACTTTGGCCCCAAATCCGACAACTGATAATGAGTGCCTCTTCCATACCCTGGATGTGAGGAAGGCGCAGGTCTTTTACTTGCACAGAACCTTGGGCACGAGGTGCTCCAAGAGACTCTTTGTTTGGTACTTGGAGACCAAAAAGGGACTACCTGTGACTGCCCAAAGGTTCTTTAAGTGGGTGGCTGGTACCATCCACTTGTGTTATGAACTTTCAGGTAGAACTCTTCCAGCTTAGGTTTGGGCCCACTCAACTAGGGCAGTACCTGCATCCTCCGCTTTTCTGACTGGGGTCCCTTTGGAGGATGTCTGTAGGGCTGCTGTCTGGTCCCAACCACTGACTTTCATTTAACACTACAGGTTGGACGCTAGGGCAATGCTGCTTTCAAATTTGCTCTGATATGGTCATTTGCGAATACACACAAATCCCACCCATCCTCCCATCTGTCGTGTCCTGCTCACTTAGGCTCCTGATATTGCTGCTATGTGGCAGATGGTTATGGAACTGGGAAAAGAATGGGAAGATGGCAGGCTTATATGGAGGGGGTGGAGCTCCCACCAAAAAGTTGCAAACTGAGTTTTGCCTAGTGATACCAGAGGTTTCCGAGCTTTGCTGCACATGCACAGAATAATCCATTTGTGTTAATTTGCAGATGAATTACAGTAATGGGTAAGCAACCTGTCCATTTCTGAAAGATGCTCAGGGCTGGACACCAAAATGTCAAGCCTTTAGTGGAGGGGATTCCATAATATGGGTGGTGGCCGGGATGGAAGAGAAATCTGTGATGGTTTATTCACACCTGCAGGTCATTCCTGCAGTTACTGAGTGATGAACACAAAGATGCAAAGCCTGCTGAATTTATACTGCCTCCCCTGCTGGCTCTGTGCATTGTTCTCAGGCATTTAGTAATGATCTTTCTGGAGTTGCCACTGAATAGCTAGTCCTTGAAAACCATGCATAGCTCATATGGTGTTGCCGACATTATCCAGTGGTGCTATGGATTAATTACAACTCAGGGCATTAATAAAAATGAATATCTCAGGCATTTCACTGACACATGGTTCACAGTTGCATAGAAACCTGGCACATCTGCCAAGGCTGTCTGAAGAAACTATTAGCCAGTTGCTGCCTCCTGCATGGACTTGCTGAAGGCAATTTCACAGTAATAGTTCCTTGCTTTCTGTCATACAGAATGGTGGCAAGAGAAACTTACTTAAATATGTATAATAAAATTACATCCTTAAGAGAAGCTTCCATGAAGCAACACATGTTAATAATCCACAGGATTTGCTTATAGCTGCTTTGTCATGATTTGTTCAAGTGCTGTTGAAGAGATAAGGAAAAAGGAAAAGTTTCTAGCCATGTGAATGGAAGTGTCCATTTCTGTTCAATTACTGCTGATGAGAAAATGCAAAGTGTATGGGTTAGGTTGAAGTGTCTGGAGTGTAGAGAGTTAATGCAGCCATAGAGAAATGCTAGTGAGATCCATAGGTGAGCCAACTTCCAGTAAAATGTAAAGGTTTACAGTACCTGGCTGTTCCTTTCTGCTTTGAACTCTTGTAATGGTTGAAGAAATCAGCAACTGTGACAGGCTCCTGTATTCCGATGAGATCCAGCAAGTTTACAGCATGGTAGGAAACTTATATAGGATAGATCTTATGGTTTGTTATCCAGCACCAAGAACTTAAGTTCTTTTGTAAAAGTGTTTGTCCAAGTGAAATTAGCCAGCTCTTTTATAATCCAAAAGGACAGTTGTTCAGAAGGTGGGCTGAAACATTAAAAAATGCTTATTTCCATGTTAGACCATTGGCATCAGAAGTAGGTGGAAGGGTGCTGCGTCATAGGAAGATGATGACACACAAACAGGACATGGCATCACCAGGCTTCAATACTGCAAAGTCATGCCACATGGAGAACAGTAAACTGGGTTGCACACCAGTAAAGGGTTGGACTAGAAGCTCCAGCAATGAAAGTGTATATAAAGGAGGCGCTCCAATACCCTGTGGAGTGGTGGTGATGTATATAGTGAGAGGAGCATTTTGTCAGTCAGTGTGAGATATTGAAAATATCGGAATAAAGATTAAAAGCCTTCTTGAGAGTATTCATCATGTTGTCTGCAGCTTCTCTGTGTAGGAGGAGTTCTCCAGTCTGCACTGAACTACACAGAAGAGCTTTCTGTGGCATGTGTTCTTGGTATACAAGCTTCAGCATCTAGACTTCGGGTCGAAAACACGCCAACAAGTATCACACCACTGGATAAGTCTTCACTATGATGCCAGCTTCTATTAAATCTTACGTTCTGCAAATATGTCACCTCCTTTCATTCTGGATCTTACAACAACAACAACAACAACAACAACACTGAATCAAGAGACTAAATATTTTCTCTTGGAAAGAACTATTTTGTTATTGGGGCTGAAAATTACCCCACAATACCATTAATTCTAGGTCTTCCTGAAGAAAAGTAAAGCAGCATCTTCCCTTCAAAGTTTAAGTTCATTTCCTGTTGGGGGTTCACAAAAAGGGATTTTTAAATGAAAAAAGTTAGAAACAGCAGCAGTACACTGAAATTATTTTATCTTCACTTATTTTTTTTATTTTTTTATTTTTTGCAGAAAAGATGTGTCAGATACTTAAAATAAATGTTCTGTCTCATGCAGACATGTTTTCCTCTACTAAGGACTTTATCACACCAGGCTTGAAAAATTGAATAAGAGCAGGATAACAGTGTCTGTGGCTTTACCCTGGTGGAACAGTGGTTAAATGCTGGTACTACAGCCACAAGATTGTGAGTTTGATCACAGGGCTCCAAGGTTGACTCAGCCTTCCATCCTTTCATAGGTTGGTAAGATGAGTACCCAGCTTCTAGGGGGCAAATGGCTTACAGAAGATAAAAATGAACTGCTTAGAGAGTGCTGAGTTCACTGATAAGCAGTATAGAAATGTAAATGCTATTGCTATGATGTTGTATCTGTCCAGTAGCTGGTCTGTAGTCTATCTGCACCTGGAGTGCTCCTTTTCACTGACTGGCAAAACCCGTCAATGCCCCCCAATCACACTGCTTTTTCACGGTTGAGAGAATGTGACATGTTCCTCTTGAAGCAGTTCAGATATGCAGGCAATCATGCAATGTGAATGGGTGTGATTGTGCTTCTCTCTCTTCCGGCTCTTCCTTACTATTCCCAACCAGGCTCTTTTTCTTTTATACTTTTTTAAAAAAATCTTCTCTCTTTCTTTTCAGCCTAAAGTATTGCCATGATCGTACAATTGAACTCAAAATAAATAAAAATAAATACAGACCAAAAGGCATACTAGGAAAGGGTTGGGGCAGGGTGGCAGGGCTATGGATGCTGGTGTGAGGAAGGCAAAGACCAGGACAGAAGTAGCACCATTGCACTTTTGAAGAGCTTGTCTCCAATCTGATAGGTTTGTGTTTGCTAGACTAACAGGATTGTGATACCTTATGAGCCTGGTGTGATAGAGTGTGTTTGGGAATTGCATCTCTACATTCCCAAACACATGGGATATTTTTATCCTATGAAATACAGTGGAATTCCCATGGGATCCAAATAATTCCCCAAAAGTTACTCAATGCACTTATTTTAAAAAATCCATATTGATGAGATATAAGGGCATCTCTAGAAATTGCTCAGTGGTATATGGAGAAAGCAAAAAACACTTCACTTACAACCAACAATATTGAGCCTACACTGAATGTGTCATGTTTAGAGCACCAGCTGTGCCTGTTCCTTGAGAAGTCAGATCTGGCTATAGTGACACATGCCTTGATTACATCCCATTTGGACTACTGCAATGTTCTCTATGTGAGGCTACCCTTAGAAACTGTTCAGAAAAGTGCAGCAGGTGGAAAATGCTGCAGCCAGGCTGTTGACTGGGGCTGGCTACAGGGATCATGTCACTCCTCTGCTGAAACAGCTACACTGGCTACCAGTTCATTTCTGGGCAGAATTCAAGGTGCTGTTTTTGACATTTAAAGCCCTAAACAGCTTGCATCCAGACTATCTGAAGAACCATATCTCCCTATACAAGACAGCCCAAGTGCTAAGATCAGCAGAAGAGAGCTTTCCTTCAGTCCCACCACCTCTGCAATTGCGGTTGGTGAGGACTTGGGAGGCAGCCTTCTCCATGGCTGCTCCTAGATTGTGGAACTCCCTGCCATGGGAGGTCAAGTTGGCCCCCTTCCTGCTCTCTTTCTGCCGACAGCTGGAGACATTTTTATTTAGGCAGGCGTTTGGTAGGTAGATTTTATTTGAGTAATATTGTGTGCTGTTTTAATGTTTAATGATTTTTACTGTTGTTAACAATGCTGTTTTTAATCTACGTTTTAATGTTGGTAGTATTTAATTATTTTGTATCTTTTGTAATCAACGTTTTAGCTCTGGCTTTTTAAAATATATTGTAACCCACCTTGAATCCCATTGTGGGAGAAAGGTGGGATATACATTCTGGAAATAAATAAATAAATAAATAAATAAATAAATAAATAAATAATATATTTAGGTCAGTACAAAACACAGTACTGTGAAGAAGGGGCTGCAGAGGGTGCAATCTGCAAGCTCATCCTCAAGTAAATGTCATTGAAACCAGTAGGTCAGATAAGTGACTTATCTATCATTGATGTGCTTATCACAATAGTTTCAGGAATCACAATATTCCTGGGAATTACAAGTTTGTTCATCTAATGGTCAGTGTGGGCAGCTAATTTCAATTCTTCTAGTTCCCACCATGTGTATATGTTTCTTTTGAGGTACTCCATCTTTTGCTAGAATATGACATTCAACATTTATCAAAAGACTATCCTGTCTAAAGTGGTGGGAATTGGATTACAATGAAATATGGAGGGCCAAATGTTGCCCGTCTGTTTCCTACAGCATCACTGTTATAGTGTGGATCCTTCTGGTCTACAAACCCAGCTCTTCTACTTTGACTGGGGTTCAGAAAGTTCTCTCTACCCTCACACAGACTCTTTTTTCAAAGAAAATGCAGATTAGCCTGCTTAACAACAGACCTATGTGATGCCTTTCCTCTAATCCCAATGGGTGTGACAGAGGGAAAGGCACCATGCTAACACATTCTAATGACCTAACCCACTAACCCACATTTAGTGGCAGCAAAAATGGGATAATCGAGTGAGTTACAAGAAATCAGTAGAATAATTGAGCAAATCAATAACCTAACTTATCAAGTTGATTGACAAATTAATTTCTTATCTCTGCAAAGCTGTGTATTTATGTTCGTAAGAAAGAAACTGAGGGTATATATTTAATATGACATCAAATTTAACTGTCAGGTAGGTTGCAATCTTACATGACTTACCCTGGAGTAAGGGCTAAACTACACATTATGTTAAAGACAGAGGTAGCAACTTCTTTTCTGCTTTTACTTTTTTTCTACTTGGACAGGGAAGAGCAATTTCAGTTTGGGATCCCCACATGCACCTCATGTGGAGAAGGATGGTTTAATCCTTTCTTCATCAGCCATTATTTTAAAAGTCATCCCTCTGCCAATCCCAGAGCTACAGGGCTTAGAAAATATATCTATGTAATAGTATTTTTAGTTACCATCCTGTTGTGCTTGTGCATTTGAATAATTTGACTCTTCATTAACTGCATAGCAGCTTCCGCTGTTCTAAAGAGCTGCCTGAAATTAATGCTTGTTAATGAGCTATTACTCACACTGAGCATTTCCTTGTGTTAATTGTAACAATATAAGCACTTGTTGAAGAGGGAAAGAAGAACTCTTCTAACAATCTCTTCAGAATAGTTTCTACTAGACAAGAAAATTCTTTAAAATGGCACCAGTTTCCAAATGTTTCCTTCATCCTGCAACTAATAAAATTACAACTATATTTTTCTGGTTGTAACCCAGAAGCTCAAATGTCAGTGAAAATTACTCCACTAAAAATATATATATGGCCCCGCTGCATCAAACCAAAACTATCTAATCCAGGGATCAATAATGACAGAAAAGCTTTCTTCCACAAAAACTTGACCACCTTTGTTGATATATACAGTAGTACGCTTGCTAAAATTTCAGGGGCCATTGGCTTGAGTCAAATAAACTGGATTTGATTTGGTTAGAACGAATAATACCCAATTTGGCTGCAGGGAAGCCATTTTTTTCTGATGGTTTAATTGTGTTTTAACTGTTGTATTTTATATATTTTAACAATGTTTTTAATCATTGGAAACTGCTTTGAATCCCAATCTGGGTGAAAAGGCAGGATAAAAATGATGATGATGATGATGATGATGATGGTGACTGGAATCTGAATTCCAAGCAACCCTCACTGCTTCACCAGTGTCAAACAGGATCTTGACCCAAAAGAGAATATTTAGAAAAGACATTCAGATGAAACACAAAACCTCACCTCCACTTAGGCAGGAGATCACCTCGTGTTCTTGTAGATGTTTTAACCAACATTTTAAAGAACATACTTGCATGTCAGTGCTCCCTGTTGTGTACAAAATTCTATGACAAAAGGAAGTATTGATTCTGCTTTTAGAAGTCTCTGAGAATGTCAAAGGGAGATACTGCATTTCCAATAATTAGAACTCATTTCCCCTGGAGCAATTAAGGCAGCAACAATTGCATTCATATCATGTCCCATAATGAAGGAACATGAATACTGAAGACAGACTGATCTTCTCACTGCAGAAATTGTGTTGTGCCACCTTATTAAGTAGGTAAACTCTTTTCAAAAGCTATTTTTTCCAGCACGATTTATGTTTCTCTATAAAAGATGTGATGACAGAGAGAATTATTTTTATTGTATTGGCAAATGAGATAGAGGTAGGATAAGTGCTTAATAATGCCTATAATGTTTATATATAGAACTATGGTTGGTTGGTGATGGACATATTCTCCTTGACATGTGTCAGAAATCATGACTGTTTATTAAAACAATAACAAACAATCTTCTTTGTAGGTGAGAGAAGAAAGCTCAAATATTGAAACTGAAATTTATCTTGATGGTCATCTTGTCCAATCTCCTGCTTGGTGCAATGACAACAGCTCCAGCAAAATGGCCATCCAACTTCAGCTTAAATGCTTTTAGCAGAGCATAGCCCACTATTAGTTTAAAATCTAATTTTGTCTATGCATAGAAGTTGTATAACCATTTTAAAATAAGATTTTGAATCCACTGAACAACCTAAATTGTCTTTACTATTCTTCTTTTGGGTTGGGCTGAGCAACAATGTAGGGGCCAAGGCCAATTTTCCTCTGTAATAGGATACCATGCTCCTTCCTGTTGCCATTTTGAGAGTGTCTGCAAAGGAAAACAGAAGTATATGAGGGTAGTATGGAGTTTTGTGGGGTACTTGTGGAAGGAGGGAATGGAGAACCTTTTGCATATTTTCATGCGTTTGGGAGGATTTCTGCTTTGCTTGGGGGCAAACATTGTCTGTAAATTATGCTGAATTTAAAAATAAATATATTGAGGAGGAGCAAGGAGACAAAAATAGGGTCCAAGGACCACCTGCACTTTTTGAACCATAATTTTCCCACCCATGCTCTAGGCCAGGGGTAGGCAACCTAAGGCCTGGGGGCTGGATGTGCCCCCCTGAGGCCTTTGGACCGGCCCCAGGCCAGTCCTGCCACCGCCGCCGCCCGCCATGATGATATTAATTATTGTTGTTATTACTTGTTCTTGGAGTTTTCTTGGCAAAATCTCCACAGGGGTTTTGCCATGGCTTTTCTGGGGCTGAGAGAGTGTGCATACATATTTTTATTTTTTTAATTTTTAAAAATATTTTTATTGTTATATTTATTTATTTATTTATTTATTTTTGGTGCTTCAGCCCCCTAATTATCTGAGGGACAGCAACCTGGCCTCCGGCTCAAAAAGGCTGCCTACCCCTGCTCTAGGCAGTTGCCTGCTGGAAACAGTAGATGAGGTAAGAGAGTTGACATCCCATGTGCAATCGTTTTGCTTGCTCCCTATACATCAAGCTTGATGGCCAGATGGCATATTGAACAAATACAGTGGGCCCTTGGTATCTGCTGAGATTTGGTTCCAGGATTCTTCATGGATATCAAAATCCATGGATGACCATGTCCCATTATATTTTTATTTCTCGTATATGATAGTGTTTGTTTTATTATTTTGTTGTTGATTATATATGTCTGCTGTTCTGCCCTTTGGTGAAAAGTGCATTTTAAATAAATGTTGTTGTTGTTATTCTTACTATATACAGTGGTATAGTAAAATGGTGCCCCTTAAATAAAATGGCATAATCAAGGTTTGCTTTTTGGAAGTTATAATTTTTAGAAATATTTTCAAGCTGTGGATGGCTGAACCCATGGATAAATAATCTGTGGATACAGAGGGCTGGTTGTATCATTTTTGCCCCTGCCTGGCGGGGGGAGTGCACATTTTTGCCATGTTTTTAGGCCTAACAGAAGCCATTTCCCCATTCTCATTCCTTTCCCCATTACAACTCCTCCATGTGCCTGGAAAACCTGCTCCAGAGGCCGGGAAACCCTCTGAGACTTGATTTCAAGCAACTCTGGGGATTCTGTGAACCTTCTTACAATTTGGACTAGTGGTGCTGGGTCTGACATATGATATTCCCCTGCCCAAGCCTTACAATCTTCAAGGAAGGGGGTTTCTCTTGATCCCACCACAATCACAGGCTCATCTGGTAAGGGCATGGGAGATCCTTCTCCATGGCTGCTACTAGCTTATGGAACTCTCTTCCAAGTGAGTCAATTTTTATTTCAACAGGCCTTCAGCTTTTAACTGGTTGGAGCAGAAGGCTGTTTGATGGCTGTACTGTATCTTTTACTGTGTTCTGAATGGGGTTTTAATTGTTTTAAATTAATGTTTTAATTAAATTGAATGTTTAATGGTTTTTAAACTTTTGTATTACATATTGTGCTAACCATTATGCTTTTAACATGTATTGCTTTGGGTCACATAATGGGAGAAAAGTGGGAAATAAACAAATAAGTAAGGCTACAATAGCTTACACCTTCTTAAATACATCTAGGTTTGCTTTCTCATGCAGAATGCCTGTTGTTTATGCTGATGATATTGAGCTAGTGAGCATTCTGAAGAGTCCTTTTCATCAGGAGTGTCTGCTCTTTGCCAAACCCTTCCTGTATTGAGTGTACTCAGTTACTGCACATTCGTTCCACTCTATTTGGTATAATAGCTGATTGATAAAATGTTCCCCAGTAAATACACCCTGGGGCCCACAGCTTCCCTACACTGCACTCTTTTTATTTAAAAATCAGGAGGGTTAATTTATGCAACAGGGTGCTTATGAGACATGTCTTACATCCAAAGTGAAGTATGGCCTTTGAGAGCAGCTATACTGAACGAGGAATTGCAAATTTACGTTGATTTAATCACCCTGGCAAGGAATTGCATTGTAATTGTTTCCTATCTTCTTAGATATTTCTTGATTAATTTGCAGGAGGGGCTCATCAAAAACAGCAGGAAAGGAAGACAGATCAGAACTGGTCTAATTAAAGTGAAAGATGTTGGATGATCACACAAATGTCTGTGACGAAATCCCAGGACAAATGAATGGAGCTTGCCTAGAGCATCAAGGAAATATGAGGTACCTATGGTTGGTAGGTAACATGTCTGGCTCTTGCAAATCACCAGTTGGAGATAGTTTATTTAAGGTTAATGTGAACTTTAAACATTCTCAGTACACAATATGCAGGAAGGTGTAGGCTACAGCTGCCATATTCCATATGAGACAGAACTCCATTCCTGTTATTATTTAGGTAGAAAGGTGGATTTAGTAGATGCAGAGTTTCTTTTACCACTCTTTTAGGTTCAGGGTCAGTCCTACCACCAGGTAGACTCAGGCAAATGTGGGATAACAGTGGCAAAGACAAGCCCCACACCCAACCATTCCCTTTGAATTTCTGGCCATTCCTGTAATCTTGAACTGGTAACCTGGCAGCTTTAGTGTTTGCTTCTCACTGGGTGGGACTGACTAGTTACCTTCTTGGGAGATCACATGTGTGCCAGGACCAAGCAAGTGGACACAGGGCAGTCAGGCCAGGCTGTGTACTCCAACAGATACTGCACATGCATCTGTCTAACACTATATGCTGATAATTTAATGTTATGTAAATTATTTGTATCTTTATGTTGTCTTTCTATTTTATATGGTTTTAAGTTATAGCATATCATTCTGGGTCCACTGATTGTAAATAAAGATTGATTGTTTGTTTGTGTGATGCTACCAGGCAAGGTGATGCAGAAAAGACCAGCAAATCTTTGAAAGACAACTAATACAAAGAATAGCAAAGCAAGGCAGAACTGAAGACCTTTAAATTGGCAAAAGACCCTTGGTGTCAAACTGTCAGGGATGATGGGAGTTGTAGCTCTTCACCTCTGGCTCTAA
>CM034710.1:42424496-42439452 GCA_020142125.1 Phrynosoma platyrhinos
CAATTTCAAATGTAGAATTTAGTACTGGGTAGAACCAAAATATTTTATTCTGCCCATCTCTGTACATTTCAGAAGAAAGGTGTTTACTAAGGAAGGCTGCAAATCATAGAGCATAAATGCTGTGCTGCAAGAAAGAGTATGTTCTCTTTGAAACATAAACATATCCCTAGTACTTCAGTGAAAAGGGGATGTGGTGGCCAAGCAGTTAAGATGCTGATCCTGATGATCCCAAGATTTCCCTATTGGCAGTTCGAGATCCAAGTGCTGCATGACAGAGTGAACTCCCACCATTAGTCCCAGCTTCTGCCAACCAAGCAGTTTGAAAGCATGTAAAAAGTTAAGTAGATAAATAGGTATCACTTTAGTGGGAAGATAAGAGCATTCTGCGCACCTCAGTGTTTAGTCATACTGGCCTCATGACCCCGGAGTTGTCTTTGACAACACTGGCTCCCTTGGCTTAATAACAGCAGTGCCCCCTTCAATGAACCCCATTTGTCTAACCTCATTGAATTCTCGGAGATGCTTACAAGCTGACCATATATTACTATGGTTATGTTGGACTGGTCAAATAAGCAGGATGGTACTTCTCTTGTACAAATATAAATAATCAGCTGTACAAGCCCAATGACTCACCATTACAGCTATCCTGGCAACTGAAGAACTGCCAGAGATTATTTTCACATCTGAGTTATAGGTCTGTTTGTCAAGAGATCATAATGTTATCTCTTAACACTTAGAAGTGCCCTTTAAAGTTCAGGGCTATAATCTAAGGAAACAGCGGAAACAAGGAGATGATTTAGGGCCACTGCTTGATAGAATGGGAGATCAAGGCACCTGCATAGTCAAAAAGAATATTTTTTTTTAAAAAATGTGCACATTTGGAAGGGATAATAAAATGGCTGATATGCTTTGACCATTATAAATAAGAAAAAGGGAAAATCTTTTATCATCAGATGTATTCTTTATCTCTGTTGATGACAATGGCAGAAAAACTGAAGCAAGCTTTAACAGAGCAGTGAAACTTGAGACAATGACTTCTCTGCTTCCCCACATCTTTGAATTAGATGCCATAATAATGTCAGCTCACTGATCCTAAATTTTAAGAATGTTTAGAACTGTTGTAGTGCTTTAAGATCCTTGTGATGTCTCATGTTTACTGTTTTTTTTAAATTATCTTTATTCCTTGATCATGGTTTTATTATGTGTTGTTACATAAATGTTCATTATGGTTTTGTGTATTTTTAAACAAAAGTTTACCTGCACACTACCTGGAGATTATTAGGTAGTCAAAAAGTCAAGAAACAGGAGGTGAGAAGGAGGAAGAGAGTGAAGAGGGATAAAGTAAGTGTAGAAGGTATGAGTATGTAAAAGAAGGTGAGTGTAAGTGTGAGAAGGCATGGAAGGGGGAGGAGAAAATATGGAAGGGGAGAAGAGGAGAAAGAGGAAGGAAAGAGATGAGAAGGTGGAGAGTGGAAGGAAAGGAAAAGAGAGAGGATTAGAAAGACAGTAAGAGGGATGGGGAGGAAGAAGGAGAAAGGATGTGAGGGTAAAGGAAAGTGGATGGAAAATGAATGAGAAGAAAAGAGAAAGATAGTAGGAAAGATGGAATACATGGAGAAGGAAAGTATGGGGATTGTTTGAAAGACATAATAAGGATGGTTAACCATATGGTAACAAACTTGGTAGAATGCAGTTTGAAATGTGTTAGAGTATGTTTGTAAAAATGATCTTGAAAGGGATTTTGAAAGTGGTTATAGAAAAATATGTTGATTGTTAATTGTACTATTTTTAAGTAATTGTTACTTGATATTGGATGTATATTTTGATGATTGAATGTTTGCTTGTTGGTTTGTATGTATGTTAGTTAGCTTTAATAATAAACATTATTTAATTTAAAAAAACTCAAGAAAATAACATTCTTAATTTATAGGATGTTCAGAATAATTTGTAGGATATTTGAGAGATATCCAAAATTGTTTTAAACATCTGTTTTCCAAATTGTATCATTTCATCTTTCTGATGGTGTTGTACATTTTTCATTAGGTGCCTAATGGATGTTATTGCAAGAAATTTATTTGTGATTTTGGTGGTATTGAATGGCAATTGCAGTCATGAAATCAGAAGAAGACGAGGAATGGGAAGGGCAACTATGAAAAAACTAGACAAGATTCTCAAGTGCAAAGATATAGATCTGAACACTAAAGTTAGAATTGTCCAAGCCATTGCATTCCCTATTACCATGTATGAATGTGAGAGATGAACATTGAAGAATTCAGATAGAAAGAAAATCAACCCATTCAAAATGTGGTGCTGGAGAAAAGTACTGAGGATATAGGATAGATGGCCAAAGAGGCAAATGGATCCTAGAACAGATCAAGCCAGAACTCTCCCTGGAAGCCAAGATGACTAAGCTGAGGCTGTCATACTTTGGCCATATCATGAGAAAGCAGGACTCACTAAAAAGGCAATAATGCAAGAAGGCAGTTGGAAGAGAGGAAGACTACATACCAGATAGATAGACCCATTCAAGGAAGCCACCATCTTGAGCCTGCAGGACCTGAGCAGAGCAGTTAAGGTCTTGGAGGTGTCTAATCCATAGGGTCACCATGAATCAAGATCAACTTGAAGGCAGTTAACCATAACAAGGGATTGTACTTTAGGCTTCTTCTAGATTATGATGATGAGGTTTCAGAATTCTGACATTATCTGATATTCCTCGTAGAAATATTGTAGAAAGGTATTTGGCTTTGATCTATTGCTCCTATTAATTTTTTTTTAAAAAATGCTGCAAATTATCATTAAGCTTTATAGTTTTTTTTCTGTTAAATGTTGGTTGGCCTTTTTAAAATGTGTTTGGTCTTAACTTATTTTACAAGTAACTTTTACATACATATGCATACACATACACACTTGTATGCTTAACTTAATATTATAATTACATTAGAAATTCATTGACAAGTATTGGAGAGGTGGACAACTGCTTGTGACTAGAGGGCAATTCTCTCTGCCTTCTCCATGGCCTGCATCTATACTTCCCAATGTATCAGAGATGATGATGCTTCACTTCTGCTTCACATTTGTTGCCATGCTTCAGCAGAAGACAGATGTTTGGGGAAAGGGTGGGTTCATGGCGTCAGGCAGGGCAAGTTGCCATATTTGTGTATGGTTTGGCATGCTTTGGAAAAAGTTTCCCCAAATTATGTCAGATTCTTTCATTCAAGGTGGGATTTGCAGGGGGAGAGTGTTCAGGGGGCTCTCAAGGGCTTTATGGCTCACAAAAGTGGAGTTCATTGACCATATATTCCCACATTGGCTATTTATTGACCTATCTTTGGGGGGAAATTTTAAAGTATTCATACAGACTCCTTGATGCTGCATCCAATGATTTTGGACAGGACTTACTCCATCTAGTTTTTGTATCATCTTTCTCTTTGTTGGTTACCAGCTTTGGAAAATATGATGGGGTCTAGATGTCTCTAGACCATCTCACTGCTTCTATGCCTTCCTCTTATTCTTCCTCCCTTTCTCCAACTTTCAGAGACAATGGAAGTTGTCTTGGGCCTCCCTGGGACTTTGTTTACAGCAACATCTCATGAGAATGTATGGCAGTGTCTAGGGATGCTTGGAGCCAGAAGCCATTTCACACAACACAGTTATAGCACTATGACTCCACTTTAACTGCCATGGCTGTATCCTATGGAATCCTGGGGCTTATATTCCAATGAGGCAGTACAGCAAACATCTGGATTTCAGAAGATTTTGCCATAGCAGTTAAATGGAATAATAGCACTATAAGGGCTCCCAGCGTCCCTGAATTCTAGTGTGGGGGTGTATAGTCCTCAGTGCCCTATGCTTTGGGGTCAAGGCCCTGTTGCAGCAATCCCAGGAAGCACCTACCTCAGCTACCAAAGAAAGAGTAATTGCAGAAGGATCCATTGCCAAGCTTTGTAATCCTGGAACAGACCTGGGATGTTTTTGAATTCTGCAAAGTTCTGGATGCAATCAGAAATGGAACCAGGGAAATGGATTCAACATCTCCTATGCTTACAGCCCCATTTTGGGAGTTCGTCCCTTCACTACAAGTAACTGAATTCTTGGTTTTTGCTATGTGTTCAAGTTTCCTTTTACAACTCATGTTTTCCATTATTCCTTTTGGCTGGTAAATTCTCTCGTCCATGAACTGACACGTGAGGGTAATGATGACAAGCACCTGATAATTGATGGCTGCTGGTGAAGAGGAGGAAGAGTGTGTGTGTGTGTGTATGTGTGTGTGTGTGAGAGAGAGAGAGCTTGTGTGCATGAGGGGATTAGTTCAACCCTGTGTCCTACTGAGGTTGATTCAAGGACACCTATCAATCAAACTGGGGACAGCAGGCATAGAGATTTAATTGGAGATTCACTGAACCTTTAATGACGTGACAGAGAAAAATAAGGGGAAGGAAGAGGGCTCCAGGGCTTCTCCTTCCTTTTTCTTGTGTTAATAATTTTTGGAAGGAAGAAAAGAAAGAAGAGACATAGCCAAAAGCCTTCACTGTCATGGTTTTTATCCTCAGCCATAAAAATACATTGAGAATGAGCAGGGCACTTGAAAAAGTGCCTCTATTGCTACTTAAACATAAAACAGAATGGTCAAAATGTCTTTAGAGCTCAAATGTCCCACTCTGCCTGGTGCTTTTCTGTGAATCCAGTGCATGGAAACTGAAACTATTGGAGGTACTCACCCTCAGGACATGTTTGTACTTGTAGTTCCCATCTGCTCAAACTGATCCTCTCATTTGCTATGGCTTGTCTCTACATTCTTTATTGTCCCACTGTACAATTTTACACTGTTCTCCTTTACACCTCCCTCTTTCCCTCTCACTTCATTGTGCCATGTATATTTGTTGGCATCTTATATTTAAACACATTGTCAGGAACTAAGTCCCTCAGATTTTCTGGTATATTGTATAGAGATATTATTTCCTCCCTTGTAGTATTTAATGGGACATTTTAAGTACTGGATGATGGGATGTGCTACCACAAGTAATTGATGGTGTTATCTGCCCACATTCTTTAACAAGCAGATGTGTGGGGAGAAGACATTTTGTTGGGAGCTTCAAGGTTATTTTCATGAGAATGGTTGGTACGGGGCTGGGGAAAAGGGAATGTGAGAGTGCTTAGACAGATGGGTGAATAGGGTGTAAGCCCACTCCAAGTTTGAATTGCTATGTCCTTTAATTATACTTTGCAACCACTTATGTCTAAGTCCTGACAACATATGTCTGCAGGTAACATCTTTGATTTCTGAATAAAGTTTTCATGGATTTACTACTAAAGTTATCCTGTACATCACACACATAATCTACACCTATAAAATTAATTAATGATTCTGCCACCCTCAGCATGGAAAGGGAGGGACAGATGGTTCTGTTTTCCCTTTTGTAGTAATTCAGATGTACAGCCTCAGACTGTTTCTCACTTTTTCTTACAGTGAGATCATTTCTTCCTTCTCCAGCAGGGGTTTCCATGCCAGTGGTGCAGTGAGTCCTCTCTGGATTTCATTCTTGGGATTTAAAGGAGCTATCAAAGGTAGGGGAAACTATTTTCTTGATAAATTCAACATACTGGACAGTTCCCTTAAAGTCAGGAATAGCACTCAGAGCAGATTTACCACACCTCTGACACGAAGGCACCAGGCATCCCTGCCTCTAGGTTACCTCAGGATGATCAATTTATACAGGTTGAGTCTCCCTTATCCAAAGTACTTGGGACCAGAAATATTTTGGATTTTGTTTTTTAAAAAATATTTGCATATACATAATGAGATATCTTAGAGATGTGATTCACATCTAAACATGAAATTCATTTATGTTTCATATAATATGTGTACTTATACACATAGCTTGAAGGTAATTTTATACAATATTTTTAAAGAGAACCACCAGAAAGTAAAGACATCTCAGCCACCCATGTGGGCAATTTTGGATTTTAGAATATTTTGGATTTCAGAATTCATATAATGGAGATTCAACCTGTATAAGCAAACACTACTTGTATTTATATATAGCTCAAAGGTACTGAAATGTTACTGGCTCTTGTCAGTAACTTGCTTTTTATAGCAATCTGTATGGGATTATTATGAATGGGAAACATTAGGCCCTGGATTGTTTCTTTTTTGTGTGAGAGATAGGGACAGAGTGGACCCTTCACTAGCATGAAATGGACCTCTTCTTCACTGAACTCTTTTCAGCAGCAACTGAGAGAAGCTGATATATGATAAGCTCTGGTTACAGAGCTGATGAAAAGGCATGGCATCAGCAGGAATTAAATTGGGACCTTATCTTGCCTTGTTCTCAAGCCAGGATTGCTTATGAATAATGAAATGGGATACAGAGAAGCCACTCACACTGATCTCTCAAACATCACATTTACTCTAGCCTACTTGCGACATTACCATACAAGGGTGATTTAGCACTTTATTAGCATGATTCATATTCGTGCGAAAATCACAAAATTAAAACACTTCTTAGTGCACTTGCCTATTAATAGCACAATAGTTCTTCCTTGGTGGTGAATGTCTATGGTCCCATTTTTTCACACAACGTATGTCGACACTGCCCTCCTCTCCCGTTTTTCCATATCTGTACATGAAGAGCATCCTTCTTCACCCCTGCGCCAGAAGTATAGTTACATGGCAGGAGGGAGAGAGAAGGCATGCTGTTACAGTACGCACACTTTACACCATTTGATTTCTGCGATTTTTGGACTGAAAAGACGAATGACTAGTCATACATATGTAATTGTGGAAAAACAGTGACATTCCCGGTTAATGAAAAGTTGCACCATACTAACGCTCAGATGACAGGACACATACAGAAGAGTAATAACATGTGCAATAATAAATGGAAACAGATGCTGTCATTCAGCTTTAATTCCATTGCAGGAGCCTTGTATGGTAATGTCCTTGTTTCTAGCCAGAAGGTGAATGCAGAACAGAGAGTGAGCCCAGGTGCTACAATGGCTGGGAGAAGGAAGCTAACTAAGGAAATACATAACCTTCCTGGAAAGTCTCTGCAAGGGGCAGCAACAAATCAATTAGTACTTGGACAATACCAAGCTGCTGCTCTACTAGGTGAGCTGGAGATCTGCACACCATCCTTTCCTCTTTCTTGGAGGAGAGTTGCTCAAAACTAGAGAATTTGCACCCTTGTCTCCTGCCTAGAGATGATCCACACAAGCTCAGGGCTAGGCCTTGAGATCTGGCCTCCCTATTAACATCATGTTGGATTTAAGCCTAGTTCTCAAACAAACTTTAGAGTGTGTACTCAAATCCTTTATAGTTAATTTAATTCATATCTGGAGACACCATAGAAGGAGTGATTCTTTAATGATAAAAATTCTTTTATCAGACAATATTTTCAAGTGCTTTGAAAGAAAAAAGTCTACAGATTTGGACAAAATAACTCCTTTTCTTCCTGGCAGCTGTTTTTTTTTTTTTTTTTTAAAGCTGTGCCAGTTTCTTTCATTAACACTTTTACAGCCTTGTCAATCACAGTGCAAACTAGCCCAAGCAGTACTTTAAAGGATTTATAGCTATAACAATATTCTCTTGCCTGGGAGCAATAAGAATCATCAAAGTGTAAAGAGAGGGGAATATGCCATCTGTAGGGACTTAATCGTTACCTTAGGTTGGACAATGACATTTAATAAAAACTCTTAAAGAGTCCAAATGACAGATACTTGGTAATTTGCCTCTTCTAGATTCTACTCTGAGTTTTTATTTTATTTTATTTTAGGTTCTGTACTCGCTGATGTTTTCTATGGTGAAAGATCATTTTCCAGAATCATTTATTCTTGCAAAAGTTTCCAAGAAACACAATAAATGTATAAATAAATGAATATCTCCAATCTGCTACTTAAAAATACACACATACAAATTAGTTCTATGGTTTTTAACTTTTGTAATGGACTCTTGCTTCTTAATTGTTTATTTTTTAAAAAATATTGTTATTATTTTGGTGGGTTTTAATACAATATGAATGGTATTGTATGTGTTGAGTTATTGTACATGTTTAAAAGAGCTTTTGAATAAATGATGGACAAACACAATAAAAAATAATTCTGGGGATGATTTTGTTGTATTTGCTTTTTTACTAGCATAAAGATTCCTCCCCTCTCCTGCTCATATTCCTTGCTGAGAATTGTGTGAGTGTGTGTTTGTGTGTGAGAGAAACCAGCAAAATTATGGCTGTTGTTGCAATGGCAAGCTTCTATGTCAGCACCATTCCGACTAGGTCAGCCCAGTATGAGTGTCTGTTTTTGCCTGAAACCATCCATCAATTTATGGCAACCCTGTGAATTTCATAAAGTTTCTTAGGCAAGAAATACTCAGTTTTTTCCTCTGAAATGTAACCCACAGCACCACCTAGTATTCATTGGTAGTCTCCCATCCAAATATTAACCAGGGCTGAGCCTGCTTAATTTCCAAGATCAGACTGGATTTGGTGCCTTTAGAATATTTAGGCCTGCTTGTATGAATAAGTGCTATGAAACAGTGGCCCATGCTTGGAGCTGCTATCCACTGAGCCTCACAATGAAGCTACTGGAAACATTCAGGGGGATCTGTGTTGATGGATTTTTGTTTGAATGAGGCTACTGTTACCTATTGTTTCTGTCACCGCCTAGAGTGCTTTGCAACAGTCCATTATCACCTGCCCCAGTATCTTTACAACTCCATATTAAGAAATTAAAGGCCATTATCTGCCAAAGTGATGCTGCAATGCCAGTAATGGAGGATGGTGGTGATGTGACAGAGAACAACTTATCTGTCTGCAGGGTCCACTAACTTCTGAAGTCTGATGGTGAAGGTGATTGCCTTTATATCCTACCTTTTCCCTCAGAGTGCTTATGCTTAAGCCTTCTCCCATCCTTCTGCATTACCAGGAGAATGAAATAGCTAGAAATATTAGTTTTGCCTTGCAGGGTTTCTGCAAGTATAATGCAAGGAAAGGTGCCTTGTAATAATGATGATAATGATCATTTAGTATTTTTCAGCATCCAGTGCCTTCTCTGAAATATTTACAACCATCTTAGAAAGTATGGCAGTTCCCATACTGACTGGGAAGGAGAGCTGAGGCATACTATTGTGCTATGAGTTATTTGATACTGTATGGAGTGAGAAAGAAAATAATAATTTGAAGCTACCACATAATGGGTAGGGAGCTCTTTGAAGAATGATGTGTGCTGCATAGATTGGTGCCACTCTACAGATTTAATGCAGTTTGACACTGCTGTAACTGAGATATGCTCCATCCTATGGAATCCTAGGATTTCTTAGTTTGCTACAGTACCAGAGCTTTCTGAGAGAGAAGTATCTCACAAAACTACAAATCTCAGAATTCCATAGCATAGTGCCATGGAAGCTGAAACAATGTCAAAGTACATGAATTTTACAGTGCAGATGCATCCCTAAAATTTGAACGAGACTTTCCACCAGGCCTCTTGAGTACAGTTTCTTGGCATGTTCAGGAATTTATGCATTTTTACAGGCTTCCTTGAGCTCTCATGAATGAGACATAAAACACACAGAACTTATTATCCAACTTGGGCTGTTCTTCAAAGCTAATAACACATCATTTGGCTCACTTTTCCCAATAGTTCTTATTGCGCCATGCAACTTAAGAGTTTAGAAGAGACTGTGATGCTTGGTCAGTAACCTTGCTTTCTGCCAAGGATGTCTTCATGGATGCTCTCAGACATTAGAATGGAGGAAGGGTCACTTGAAACTAATATGTTACATTAATCTGCCAGAGTTTAGCTTTTAATTGGCCATTTGTGATTAGTGCCTGGGCCAACAAAGCAGGAGACAATCTCTTAGCCCTCTATATTTTTTGCAGAGATTTGCTAGATGAACTAATTATACTTTTGCTTACAATTCTTAGAACTTTTCTAGAGCTCCTTTATTTGATGGTGCTGTTTCCTGTTGGTAGGTGCACTAAGAATCAGAGTGGCAATATTTCCTTAGATTTATATTTTTTGGGGGTAAATACTCAAGCTGAAAATGCTTAGCTGCTCTGCCAATGGCACCTGATAGCTTCTATGTCATGGGAGTGGTGGTTCCAGGTTTAGAGGCACTGAACCCTATCCTTCAAATAAGCCACCAGCTCCTGCTGCTCCTGTCACATCCAGTGGCATCACTAGGGGGTGCGGTAGTGTAGCTCACACTGGTTGATGCCCCAGAAGAGGGATGACACCCAATCGGGCCATTGTCCCAACCAGGGGAAAGGGCAAACATGCCTGGCCTGCTTCCCCATGGCAGCAGCAGTCTTCTCATGAGGAGGCCATTGCCACCATGAGGAGGAGGAAGGGGTGAGCACAGCCTTTTAGCCATGCCCCTGGTAGCCCCAACCCTGCACTTGGTGACATGAGGGAGTGGGACCACTGGCCACATACAGGAAAGAGGGAAGAGGTGGAACAATACTTGGTTCCTGGTTGAACCACTGGGTGGAGAAGATCTAACTCAGCTTGGCCAAGAAGAACAATGATAATCTCTGATGTTGATAGAAGATTGGTTAACTAAACTATATGAAATGTATGAGATGGATATTCTTGCCCACATAGTAAATGGAAAACTCATAACTGAAAGGAAAGAGGATTGGAAAAGATTAAACCAATTATGAGAGAATAAATAGGGTAACAAAGAAATACAATTTTATATATAAGTTAGGCAACTAACTGAACAAAAAAAAAAGAGAGAAGAATTGTATTATAATACAGAAATAAACTTTAATAAATTCTATCAATAGAAGTGGTAACAAAGCCTAACACAAGCTCTGCGAACTAACTAAAACCACCAATTGATAGAATAAAACTAGAAAGATAGATGAATACCAAGAAAATATAACCTGAATAAACTAACAAGAGAAAAAAGGATAAAGATACACAGGTATTTCTAGAATAGATATACTTATATGCAGGAAATAATTTAAGATACCAAGATGGACTATCAATTAATAGACAAATGCAAAACAAAATGGACATGAAGGGAACAGTGTGAAAGGAGAATTTAAAAAAAGCGAAGCAGCTAAAAGAAAGCTATTAACAACTGAACTCGATGGATGGGAAGTTATCTAATATTATCTAATAATTTTTCTCTGATTTGTAAAACATACAATACAATATTTCATTACTATTATCATGTTAAACAACAGAGATCATGAAGGAAAGGAAAAGAAGAAAGAAGAGAAGAAAAAGACAAAATAAAGGATGAGAAGGAGAAGTTAAAAATAGAAGAAAGAGGAAAAAAGAAAGAAATATAAAGAGGAAAATGATGGTGACTAAATAAGATATTTTTAGTATAGTTTTTGTTTGTTAAGATTACGCTTGTTCTATAGGATAATAATTTCATGTACATATAGGAAAAAAACAATCAATAGATTTTCTTTCCTCTTGGATGTTATATGAATGTATATGTGTAAATGGAATATATATATATATATATATATATATATATATAATATCTAAAAATATATATGATAATCTCCAATGTTATTCAGCTCATGTGGTGGTTGATTCAGTCTCCCACTAGGAAATATTTTTTTCACTCTTCTTGTAAATGCCACAACTTCCATTCTCATTTGAACCTGACTAGTTACAGGCAGCCTGCTGTTGAAAAGTCACATCTGTTTTTAATCTTGAATGACCTATTACTCATTACTCTTACCTCTAGGTTTAGTTTCCCCTTCAAACTTTGCTCTGCTACTCCACTGATTTTCTTTGTCGGGACAAAACAGGACAATGTTAAGCCATCAAACCTTGACTGTTATCAAAATGGATTTATTCATCCCTATAAAGGCATTACAAAACATATGTCCATCACAGTACAGAAAATTCCTGTTTCCTAAATCGCTAATTTTAACCCCCACCAAGAAAAGACTGGCAACGAAATTGCTTTGATCATCATGATATATCAGCTTTGCTGGAAAAGAGGACAAGGAGAGTGTGACCTGCTAATTCTCTAGATTTCTTGGTAATGTTTGATACCATCATCCATACATTCTTTGGGACCAGATGTTTGAGAAGAGAATTATGGGTGGAACTGTGCTCCAGTTACTCCAGTCCATTCATATCTTGGATGGCCATTTCCAGAATGCTGAATAGTGTTCCGCTCTGTGGCACTTTTTATGATATGGTGTGCCACAGGATTCCAGTTTGTTTTCCATGCTGTTTAATATCTACATGAAATCATAGTGTGAAGTCATCTGGCTATTTGTTATAATGATGCCACCAACTCTGTTTTCTGATGCAGGTGAAAATGTGAAGGAATCAGTAATAGGTTGTTAGAAGGTCAACAAATTGAAGTATAATCCAGGTTCCTCTAACTTGGGAAGTTACTTTCAAACGTTTCTTAATCAGGCTGCCCTCTCAGTAAGAAGTCTGATTTACAACTTCAAGGATTTTGCAACCTTCTGCATCAGATGTGGTTGAACAGTGCCCCCTAGAGTGTCTGCCTATTTGTGTTCCTGCCAGGAAGCCTGAATATGCACAGTCCTGTACTTGGTCTCTGGATATTTATTTATTTATTTTGTTTATTATATGGCCAGATCATAAGCTCTTTTCAAGAATCAACTGGCTCTTTTGAGATGTAAGTCTGAAATTATTAAAAACTTAAGTAGTATTTGATTTGTTGGCTGGACTGTTATTTGTTACATTTTTTTAAAAAAAAACATTGCTATAAATATAATGATTATTCCTGATACATATGTATACAATGCACAATTTATTGTCGGGCTGAAGTAAACAAAAATATATGTTATCATTTTTCGATAGGTATTTTTATAGGTCCTCAATATCATCAGATCTTGGTTGGCTTGCACTTTGAAGTTGCATGCTCTATTTCCTGTATGATAAAATAATAACAACAGAACTAGTACTGACAATAAGCTTTCTGTTATAAACAATGAACAAGCAGACAGATCAATAAGTGTTGAGCAAGGCAGCTTTGCCTCAAATTGTATTGATGTACTGCCAAGGGGGAAAAAAGAGTGTCTCAGAATGGATACGTGTTGTGCCTAAATTATAGTCAGTAGAGTTAATAGATT
Organism: Phrynosoma platyrhinos; assembly: GCA_020142125.1. Classification (NCBI taxonomy): domain Eukaryota; kingdom Metazoa; phylum Chordata; class Lepidosauria; order Squamata; family Phrynosomatidae; genus Phrynosoma; species Phrynosoma platyrhinos. Next base: position 42,437,576 of record CM034710.1, read on the forward strand.
GTGTTGTCTTTTATATATAAAGTTGGATGGGGCTTGCTGTTCAAAAAAAAAAAAAAAAAAAGGGGGGGGGGGAATAGGGATACAGCCAGTGCACCATCTCCAGAAGTGTCAACCATGCATAAAGATTAATTAAACAAAACATGAGAGGAAACAAAAGCAACAATAAATTTCACTTATTATGGCTCTGAAATGCAGATGCAACAAAGATTGATTGCACTAAAAGCATAATTTTCAGATTCTGTTAGACCCGCTGTCCTGTGCTTGAAAGAGTTATATGGTCCTGAGTAATGTTGCAACATCCTTGGCCATTTGTTAGCTTTTAAAATGTTCATTTATAATATTTATGCAAGGGTGAGTGGATTCCCCTGCTTCATTTCTTTATTGTTTTATTGGTTCACTCTGCTCTGTGTTCCATTTCCTCTGAATTCCAGTTTAATGAAGTTTCAATGAATAATTTTTAATTTCTAAGTTAATTTTGGAATTGGCACATGTACAGCTTGCTATGCATTCCATTTGTTCAGTAAGTTATTTCTCCCCATGCCTGCTATATGGATGCATTGATAAGATGCTTTAATGAAGCATGTTTGATGTGATTGCACATATGATGGTGCCAATATTTTTATGTCACATTTCACCAATGTGTGCTTGAACACCACAGGAAACAGTTTTGATATGATTGTAGCCCTATTCAATTGTTCTTCTTTAGGTTTAATAAACAGACAAGGCATGGCGCCCCTACCTCTCCTTAGACGTCTCTCCTCACGTGAAAAGTGAAGTGTCTGAAGAGGAAAGCCTCTAGTATGGACAGAAACAATCCATGAGACCTTGTTGTTGTTTTTTAGGGTTTTCAATGAACACAAGAGCCTCACCTAGTTTGCATGTATGATCACATAAAAGTTTGTTTCTTTGCAAATGTTGACAAAAACTGATGCATTCATCTTTTATGATGTAGGGGTATTCTAGCTTTTTGGGGGTGTTTATATACACTTTCTGAACTCAGTGTTCTATACATAAAAACTAAATGTCACTTAATGTTTAGATCCACATTCTTAATCAATAGTTGAATGATAAAAAAAATTAGACAGATCCAACCAGGAAGGTTTTTTTTTTAAAGAGCCTAGCATGCAACTATTGGCAAAGAAAATGTTACAAAATCTGACCTATTCAGAACTGAAACAGAAGCTTGAACTCTACAACTGGTAGAATAAGGTTAGAAAGCCAGATTAGATCAAGAAGCACATGGTTTAACCTGGTGATGAACAATATGAGAGGATACACCTCTGTCTTCATGTATAGGAAAAACCAGCACAAGAATAGAAATTCAGCCTCCACCCTGCAAGGAATAAATCCCAGAGGAAAAGCCAAGATAAGTTGTTTGGTTGGACTACAGTGCCCTTGTGTACTTAAAAGCAAAACTTGCAAAGATATTAAAACAGCTGAGAAAACTGTTTTTTTCCTGTTCAGAATGGAGCTTTTTGTGGCATCACCAGGGGCTATTCCCTAGGTCTCAGGTTTGGGCCTTACATAGCAAGGAATGAAATGTTCCTGAATGGACAACTGTACTATGAGGTGGAGGCATACTCAGAAGCCTTATGATAAATGGAACTTCCAGCTGGGCTCAGTATTATGGTGGATTATCTCTAGAGAGGCTCAGGAGACGATATCACCATACAGCAGAACCCTCAGGATATTACAAAAAAATCAACATCAAAGGCATCAAAATAAAAGGTGGACATCTCACTCTTGCAAAAAAGGGGAGATTGGTGGGCTTGCAAAGAGTTCTGAGGACCTCATAGAGCGATTCAGGAACAGAGACGGAGAAGAGAGAACAATCTGATCATTTGGAGGGGGGCGAGGGAGCTGCTAATGCAAAGAAC
>CM034710.1:42465992-42478001 GCA_020142125.1 Phrynosoma platyrhinos
CAATATGAACAATGATTGATAAAGACATTTCAATATATGAGTGGGATAGCTGTCACAGTGCCTTTAGACAGTCTACTTAAGAAAGTTCATATTTGTTGTGTCCTCTCCCTGCAACCAACTACTCACTCAAATACCTTCTTAAGGGAACTGAAGGACTTTATTGAAAACTCTCTCTCTCTATTGGGGGGTTACTGAAGGGATAAGGAGACTAGAGGTTTTTATCACAATTCTTTCATATTTCCTTAAATTAACTATTTCAGGACCTAACCCCTAATTTTGGGTCATTCCCCCCTTTCCCAACATCACACCCCATTCTGGCCCTTCAGAGAAGTTTTTGGGAGTTCAGGTAGCTACATAGGGAAGGAGGGTCAGGGAATTTCCTTTCTGCTCATTTCCTTAAGTTAACCTACCCTTTTGATGAAAGTCAAAGGGTTCCTTCTGACTGGCTAGAAGGTTCAGGATTTGGTGGGACCTGTACCTGTACTTATGGGATTTTAAAATATCTGTAAGATATGTTCTGTCCCAGTCTATTTCTCATGAATTTCTAGTACTAGCTGTAACAGAGCAGAGGGTGTTCTGTCCCCCATCCCCCTGTTCCAGACATTTCTGATACAGGCTGGGATAAATTACTATGTTTATATCCATTGCTTCACTTTCTCCTGTACTTCTGGACTATCTTACCAATGAAATATTGAATGGTGACGAAGTGTTTCCCTCATTACATTTACAATTGCCAGGTTGAACTTCTCCACCACATGCTAAAGTGGTATAGCACTTTAGTGCAATGATTATAACACGTGGGGAGGTGTTAAATTCATGGAGAAGATGTAGGGGGATGGTGGGAAATCTCACCCACAATCCAGTTATCCACATCTCAAGCAGGAAAAAAGTGTGGATGAAATGCCAATATATTAAGGGCATGACTAGACATTACTAGAACCATTGGTCTATTTGAAGGAGCCCTGATGCTCTCTGCATCCTATCTGTGACACACTTTGTAGCTGCTGAGGTCCATTTTGAACAATTTTGAAGAAAATGTGTTTTAGCAAATGATATTTTTCTCAGATATCTTGGAGCAAAATGACAAACAGATCGGCTTCAAATGCAACAGGAGACAATGGTTTGATTATTGCTTGTTATCACTTTGGCTTATTTCAAAATGGAAGTTGACACACATTGATCTCCTTGAACCTGGGGGGGGGAATTAATAAAAGGAAGAGACAGGAGAGAGGAATGAAGAAAGCTGGGGTTTATGTTGCTCATTCATATAGCAGAAAACATGGTTTCTGATGTGAACTAGGCAGCAACTAGGCAACAACAGGGCTTTTATTGAAGGACAGGTTAGTGGAGGATATATGAAGGCAGCATAAAGCATACAGAGGAGTTCCTTCAGCACATTTGTGTTTTTGTGTGCATGTACTCAGGTGGACTAAGTCCTTGGTATGAAAATAAAAGTGGTCCAAGTGTGTCTCTCTTTTCCACTAAAAGGCTAGAGGGCACAGACTTGTCGGTCATCACATATTGTGTGACTGAGGCTTTGCTGCCCTTTTATGTAGCATCTCAACATTGCTAGGTGGTTGAACCAGCTGCACACTCACTATGTACTGACAGACCTTTAAGATTACCTCGTCATCTGGGAGATATGTTGTGGCCCTGAGTACTTGAAAGGTCAGTTGTTAAAAAGAGTGTTCATAATCTAAATGGATGGTATGCTTTTCGCAGGGTGTGGTGTCTTCAGCCATAAATTGAAGGTACACATGCTCCTGCCTTGCAAATGGATTAATAATTATATTGGAACAGAAGATAGTTGCTATGCAAGTAACTTAAAACCAGATAATTTAAGAAGAGTTTGGATGATTACTAATTAGATCCACTGACGCGGACAGGGAGGCTTTGAATTATTCATGAAGGGCTGCAAACTGGGTAATTTATTTTGTACACTTCTCTGCAGCTAATTTGAACATTGTTTTTTAACCTCTCCTTTAGATCTTGCCCTCCTGATGTTTTTCTGGAACAGGAACATTTAAAATAAAGTTTGGGAATAATTCTGTGTGATGGGAAAATAAAACATCTGGGAACAAGGTTTATAGCCTGGCATATCTGATGTCCACTTTGCACTGCCTGGAAAAAGAAATTGAAATGCAACAGAAAGAGATTACCAGAGGAGTTTAACCTCCATTTTGTTGAAAATGAGATGAACAATGTATAAGAAGAAGATGTCTGCTCTGTGAGATCCTGGGTGTGTAGGAGTATATGTGGCAAGTGATACATTTAAAGTGGGTGTCAGGTCCTATAGTGAAGCATTTGTGTGCTGGTGCTCCTATTAAGCTGTGATGTTGGCTGTGTGTCACTCCACAAAGCTAAGCTCCTTTTACACACTGAGTATCACATTTGAATTTGGATATCGGGTCAGTTTAAAGATTCTGCTGAATGTAGTGCAAGGGTGGAAAACACATCCAATTACTGTTGAACTACCACTCCTAGCATTCCTCAGCATTGGCTGTAATGATGGGAGCTGTAGTCCAACAACATCTGGAAGGTCACACAATTTCCACCCTGATAAAGGGGAAAAACAGACAGGCAAGATGGAGCAACCAGAAGCTGCTCCGGGCCCAATCGCCCTGGAGCTGCGGCGACCACATACCATGGCCCTGGGGGCACCTGCTACCATGGTCCCATATGGATCATGGAAAGAAGCGGAAAATATCAGCTCCTTTTTGGACTGCCTTAGGAGGCCTTGGTGTAGCCCAGGCACCACTTGAGCATGGGTTGTGTGTGTGTGTTGTCTAATGGCCATGCCCCCAAACCATGCTGAAGGTGCCTTTTTTTGCCCGTAGTAATACAGCATGATGAAACTGTTAAAATTATGAATAGAACAGCTAGATTTTTTTATCCTTTCTTATTACTGTATAGAAAAGGGTTACAGAGTGAGAAGGGTTACTTTTCTATTTGTTATCATTGTTTGCTTTCAAGTTAGCTTCAACTTATGGTGACCCTATGTATGATATACCTCCAAGAATCTTGATCATCAACAGCCCTTTTGAGGTCTTGCAAACTCAGATCATGGCTTCTTTTGTTGAACCAATTAACCTGTAACATGGTCTTCCTTTGTCCTATTGCCTTCCACCTTCCCAAGCGTTATTGTCTTTTCCCATAGAGTCATGCCCTCTCGCAATATGTCCAAAGATCTTCTCTATATGTTGTTATGTGCCTTTAAGTTATTTCTGACTTATGACAACCCTTGGGTTTATCATGGTGTTTTTTTGGCAATATTTATTTTTGTTTTTTTGGGGGGGAGGGGGGTTGCCCTTGCCTTTCTCTGAGACTAAGTGAGTGTGACTTGCACAAGGTCACCCAGTTGGTTTTTATTGCAGAGTGGGGATTTGAACCCTCATCTCCAGAGTCACTTAAACCACTGTACCACAATGTCTCTCTCTTCTCTATATACAATATACAGTAGATCCCCACTGATGTCTTGGTCTAAATTCAGCATGGAACTCGCACTGCAGTGCCAGTGCAATTGAACTGCCAGTGCAATGGAATACACTGCTGCAGCCCCTGGAGTTACTGCAAAATAATTTCTCTAGCTCTTAAAAAAATCCTGCTAAAATAACTGTGTATGGGGGCAGCAATGGGATAGCTGAATCCCATTTGGGGAGAAAGGTGGAATATAGATCCCATAAATAAATAAAAAAATAAAATAAAAATAATAATAAAAATATCGCTCTCACCCACTTCCACTGGAATTTCTTCTTTCTCCAGCAGAAGTCCTGCATTGGCTTTTGCCCTACTCAGAAGTCCATCCTACTGAATTATTCCTAAGGTAAGCATGCATAAAGTGGCAGCCCAGTTTATAAAATTTATTGTCATAAGATGTGATGATGGCCTGGATTAGAATGTCTCAGAGCCAGCATGAATGTACCAGGGCTCCAGCAATAGCTGTTGGCTTCTGTTTCAATGGAGTAGTGAATCCATTCTGGGTTTTAGTCTGAAGTTTAAAGGAGCTACCCCAAGGTGCTGCACACTGTCCCCAAAATAGTTTCAACACCTTGGATGATTCTGGACTAAAGCCCCCTGCTCTGGAAGCAACTTGCTGCCACTACAGGGTTTCAGTAGGAGCCTTGAAAATGAGTTTATGTAATGTATCAAACTGTAAACAGGCAAACAAACACAAAATGCTCAACATGAGTTCACTGAGTGTTAGGCCAAAGATACATTTTAGGTAATAAAGAGCTATTCAGCTGATAACTTTTAAACAGTCCTGAAATAGAAAGGATTTTCAATTGTGTGATGTACATAACAGACCTGGCAACTATATTATCTCCTACTTCCCATCCCTTTGGTCTAATTTGCCACTTTACACCACCATTTCTTTCTCCTTGACCTTAAGGACCCCTTTAGCTGAAGTCTTTGGCAACACTCCATAAATGACAGCAAAAATGCCCAGTGTGCCAGTGCACACTTTATGAAAAGCATTATGGCATCAGTCATCATTAACCCAGGTGTCCCTGTCACAGTCTGGGGCTGTCCCTGTCACATCTGGTTTCCTGCCTGAAAATGCTTTGGTTTGTGTGCATTTAGCAGTACTCTGAGCTGAGGCTGATCTCTAGGCAATGGCAGCTGCTGAAAGATGAATTATCTGTCACTCAGAATGATGCTCTAGCCATGGAAACAATGAAGCAAATCCGTGGACTTGTTCCCCTTTGGTTTCCTTTGATTTTCTTGGACTGGGTTGCCACTCAATTTTCAAAGCCTCTTGCAACCTGTTCTGGGAAATATAGAGTTCCTTGATTCCTCCATCCCCATGATGTTCATCTTTTTAATATTCCTATCTGTGAAATACAGCTTTCTACCTCAAGTTATTACAAGCAGCCTATAAAGGTTGGTAAATGAAAATAATCATAAGGTTGCTAAAGCAGGAGAAGTAGGATTTAAGGAATGGTGTAGTGGTTTGAGTATTGGACTAGGACTCTAGAGATCAGGGTTCAAATCCCAGAATGACCACGTAAATGCACTGGGTGACCTTAGGCAAGTTGTACTTTCTCAGCCTCAGAGGATGCCAATGGCAAAGTCCTTCTGAAGAAACTTGCCAAGTAAATCCCATGATAGTGCTGCCACCCTTAGGGTTGCCATAAGTTGGAAACTACAACAATAAAAGGAACTGCATTTATTTTCTGCAAGACCAATACATTCTTCAAGCATCAGTCAGATTGTGCACCTGGATTTATATGCTTACTGCACATTGCAGAAAGTTTGTTTGCCTTTGCTTGATTTTGGATTTCACATATGGTAAAAACCAGGGTTACTGGACATCGTTTTATGACAGCTTCATTTCCACTGGTGCTGCTCAACCTCTTCAGATTGGAATGAGAAAAAAAAAATCACCTGATTGAATTGGGGACTGTTGTATGAAATAAGAGGTTTTCCAACAAAACTCCCCACTTTTGCCCCCTACCCTGTTTGTGTGGAATGAAACTGAGCTGTGTTTAGGCTTTGATTTAGAGATTTACATTGTAAGTAAATACAGCTGTGTGACAGGAAATGGTAAATGTTTCAAAAAGATATCTGCATATCTTGACATTTGCATTGTATTACCTCTGTGACAATATTAGCGATTAATTTGCTTTGCAATAATTTGGGAATATATGGAACGACTTTTTGTTGGCTTTAGTAATGTGATTCATAAACAAATTAAAAGGTTGGGCAGGCAAGGGAGGGGGAGAAACAAAATGACAGCAGGAATGCCTTGTTGGGAACCATTTGGCATCATTAGCTTTCTTAGCCCAAGGGTTTTGCAAAGTGTGGCCCTGAGGCTACATATGGCTGCTCTTATGTCTGGATACCTTCCCAACTCTCCTGAGGAAATAAAAAAACAAAAACAAATTGCTTTCCCTACAAGTCTCCAGGAGAGGTGATTCATTTATAAATAGGTTATACACACACCCTGCCCCATTTCATATGGCTTAACAAAAGGAATGTTTATTTTTCAAAACCAGAACTGCATATCTTTCACACTATGCATTTGCACCACTTAGGGCTTTGCAGACTGCCAGAAATAGTGCACATTAAATTGAGGCACTGCCCTGGCTCAGTGCTAGGGAGTCATGGGAATTGTATTTTTTTTTTCTGAGGCATTGAGCCTTCTCTGTCAGAGAGTTCTGGTGCCACAATAAATTACAGTTCCCATGATTCCCTAGCACTGAGCCAGGGCAGTGCCTCAATTTAATGTGCACTATTGCTGGCAGTCTGCAAAGGCCTTTAGATACCCCTCTAGATGCGATGGCTACATCCTAGGGTGAGTTTGGTGAGTAACTTAAAATCCTGTGTCAGAGAACTCTGGTGCCTGATCAAATCCCAGGATGCTGTACGATGTAGCCATGACAGCTGAAATTGAATCAAAGTAATTTTGAAGAGTGAAGGAGATTGGGGACTTCCAGCCATTCACATTTTTTCCATGTTGGGGACACTTTTGGCAGTCCACATGCTCCTAGAGAGCTTCATGGGCAGAAAAATGGTTCCTTGACCCTTTAAAAGTTTCCCACCCAAGTTCTTCCTAATTATGTAGACTCAACACCAGAATCCAATCAATTTCAGTATAATGTGAAAAAAAAATCCACACAAGTGTCTAGTCCACAGCAGTTGTGACTGCATTTAGCAGAGTGAAACAACTGCCTCAGGCAGATGCTGCAGAGCAATGGCTGTGATTGCTTGGCTGTCCCTCCTGAGTCACCTGGTCATTCCCTTTTTTTGTTAGAGATGAATTATCTTTCTGTCAGAAATGAATTGCCCAAATCAGTTGCAATGATAGGAACTTGATAAATCAGGATTTACATAAATTCCATTGATATAGAGCCTATTCTTATTGGCACTAACAATTGGATTTAGCAGTCACACAGCCTGTCCTATCTCCCTATACTGTCCTGTGGCTCTCAAGCATGGATGTTACTCCATTGTTAGCATTTTGCTGACAACCTAGTCAGCAATGGAAAGGAAGAAGGGATAATATCTTCCCTTTCACCTCACTCCACAAAACAACTTGAACCAGCTGTGCTTTTAAGGCTTCCCTCTTCAGTATCTGGAAACAGTTCTTAGTGCCTACAGACTACCATGCTGTTAATTTAACTGGGTAGGTTCCACATCAAGTCTATTTGAGGGCAGCAGACCATGAGTTCTGTCTACATTGTACAGTTATGATAGTTTGATATTACTATAATTGTCATGGCTCTTAGGCATGGGCATCACTAGGGGTGTGTGGGCTGCTCTTAGGGAATCCTGGGATTTGTAAAGTACTTAGAATGCTTTACTAGAGAGGTCTAGCACTGCAGCTGATGGGATGGCACTAGAGCACTGAAGCAGAGAATTCTAAGTACCTCATAAAACTCCAAACTGCCAATCCCAGGATTATGTTGCGTAATGGGTGCCAAAGTGATATCGGACTGTTTTATCTGTGCAGTATTGATGCAAAAGACTGCCAACAGAGGTGTAAAGAGGAATCTTCAGGGTGTATAACAGTGCAAAGACGGAAAGATCATACCAGCAAAGTCAGTCAGTGGTATACTACCACACATGCATTCCCTCAGGAGAAGACAGCTGGAGTGGTACTTTGGTCATGCCCATTAAAAGTAAATTAAAAGAACACTTGAAAAAGAAATTATGGAATATTTTTCAAGCCTTCAGGTCACCTCAGAATTGTTTTAACTCTTTCATTTTAAATTAAATTGATACTGCCTATTCCATGTCCAGAACCTAGTGGTTGCAATGCCAGAAATCTCCTGATATGCCTATGCATTTAACAGATATTATTGTTTCTGGCTGGGATGTTCTTGACTGCCTTCCTCTTTCAGGTCTAGTTCTAGTTCTTTTGGCTGGCTAAATTCAGTGTTCTTTAAAGCAGATCAGGACACATGACTGTGCTAGACTTGTCTCTTCCTTCCTATGCCCTCCACATCCTCCACTTATTCAAGGCCTTGTTGCCTGCAGGAAGAAGTTCTCTGTCAGTTATCAATCTACCTGTCGGGTGGCTGCAACATCAGGCAGCCAGACCAATTGCACTGACTGGTTTCAATGGCATCAACACCCTGGTGGGTTTTATTTGCACTTAATGTTGTTATTCATGTCACACACAGCTTTCCCACAGCAATGATTATACCAAAGTTTGACCTTTTAAAACACATCGTTTATTAATTCCGATGAATAAAAACGACATTTTACATGTTTTATTGGTGTAACATTTAGACTAAGAAAACTGCTTTTTGCATGGATATTCAGTAGTACTTACTGGTTTGGTGTGTGCGTGTGTTTGTTTGTGTGTTTGGGAGAGGGGGAGTGGTTGGTTGCCTTATATCCTGAATCTGAGATAGATATTGGATCTACAGAGGATAAAAGTATACTGATAAGGAGAACTTAGGAAAAAGTATGGATATTTTCTGTGATGGAGGAAAAAATGTACTACTCCACTGTGCTTATTTAACACACCACTGTGCTTTAATGCACAACTGTACATGTCTACGTGTGGCAGCTAGTAGCTGCCATGTCAAACTGCCAGTAAATCAAATTTGAGCTTCAGCCTGAACTTCAAAGGAGCTGCCCATGATGCTTGAACCTGTTTTGGGCAGAGCCTGGCTGGCGTCTGTAGATTTCCCAGGATCATGCTGACTGTTGGTGGAATTACCAGTTGTTGTAAGAATGTAGTTTTGTTTGAATATAGATTGGTGACAGTGTCGTGGTGGTGGGTGGTGGGTGGGAGCTATTCTGCAACTATTAGCAGCTGGTGTAACTTTTGAAAAACAGGTTTAAAATCCTTCCAAGTCTTCTCATTTGTCCCCAGAAAGGCTGGGCGTACAGACATTCACAATGTCTTATAATAGTATTCAGATCACTTTCATGGGAATAAAGTGAACAAGGTGACCACTTTCCTTTAAGAAATATGTTTCACAGAGAGGTATTTTTTAAAAAACAAACAAACAAATATTTTGCTATCCAGTAAGTATGGAATAAAACATAAGAAACTTTGTATGCTATGAAGGGAAAAAACCCTTCTATTTCTCTTCCAGTTCCACCACTTGAGGTGCCTTGGTGCTCGCTTTTCCTTTATCATCATAGAGCAGATGCATTTCAGGCTGTCTACAGCGCCTAGTGCAACTTTTCTTCATACTTAATACTGCCAGGTAGGGATGGACAAAGTAGTCACCAAAATTGTAATTCCTGGCAGAATATGGATTTCCTGATACTCAAGGAACTCACAGCAAGAACAATAGTGCAAGACCAAGTTTCTTCACATTTTGAAGTCTCTTAAGGAATTATTCTGCACAGAAATACTTAGGGTTTCCTCCCCCTGCACAAAACATGTCTTTATGCAGAAAAAAAAATGTTTCCTGTACAGCAAGCAGTATGTTTTGTGCAGAAGCTTCCCACTACCAAGAGCCTCACATATGTACTTTTGGGTTTATGTGGGGAATCTCTAATCTCTGGTACTTGTCTTTTAATGAAAATCAGTCTGTGTACCATAAATGTTCAACATACTAGTGGAACCTCCTATCTTAGGTTTTATAAATTCAACTCTGATTTGAAGTGCTGCATCTTCAAGACACCCATTTCTGAGGGAATAGATAGCCTGACCCCAAGCCACTTTCCTTTCTTAAAGCATGTGCAACTTCTTGCTTCCTGCACTTCTGTCCAAGGAACAAAATAGAAGAGAATGAATGAGATAATGGTGATTATTGCATTGCTTTTCAAGCACCATATCCTCAATGGGATAAAGGCATATTTAATTTTAAAACTGGGTGTTATTGCACTTGTCGGTGGCTGGGTAAATGTAACCCATATGTAGCCTGGATCCCAGCCAAGCTTATCCAATGGCTTTTCAAAAATGAGATTTTGTTGGTTTTGAAAGCTGCTGGATAAGCATGGCTGGGATCCTGGCTGCACACGGGTTGCATACATTTGGCTACTGGCGAGTGCGATAACACCTGGTTTTAAATTAAATGTGTCTTTATTCCATTGGGGATAAGGCACTTGAAAAGTGATGTGATAATCTCCAAAGAGCCCACAAATGTATAATTCTCTGTGTATTCTCTGTATTCCCCAAGATGTCTCCTCATGGCAAGGAAAGCCTGGACAAACGCATCTCTTGGTTTTTCAGAATGCAGTGCTCCCTGAATGTTTTGGATCTTCCTGCAAGCAATTTGAATGGATAAGACACGATCGTATTTCAGAGGAGCAGGAGAAAGCATGTATACTCATACCCTATAAAAACTTGGCCTGGCTACTTGTTAATGTTGAACTACATCATTTGGACTCTTACTATAGCCTTCTCTGTGTGCCCATGGAGACTTTGGGTGATCATATAGCATACCATGGCTGAACAGTCAGCATGCAGGAACAGTTTCATAAAATAGAAAAGGAATTATAATGCAAAAGATCTGAATAATTGCTGGGCACATGTTCCCAGACAATTCCTTAAAAACAAACAAACCTAATATAGGAGTTTATCACACGGGGGAAATCCTGTGCAGAAACGGGGCTTTAAATTGGGAAAAAACCACCAAAGCAGTTAGATTTTCAAATGACGTCGCTATTAAAATGGAGTTAAAATGAGGTTAATCCAAATGGAAACTCGTCAAAAACTGCTTCTTTTTACTTTCAGAAAATCCTGAAGGTAAAAAGAAACAGTTTTTGATGAGTTTCCATTTGGATTAACCTCATTTTAACTGCATTTTAACAGTGACATCATCTGAAAATCTAACCGCTTTTGCTTTTTTTTTCTAATTTAAAGTCCTGTTTCCGCACGGGATTTCCCCCATGTGATAAACTCCATACACAGATAAAGGGTGAGAAAGTAGCAACTGAAATAAAAGAATGGGACCCAACTAATTTTGTACCCTAGAAATTTAAAATATTGTGCTAGGATATAGACCTACTCCTAAAATATGTCTCTCAGTATTTGCTTTTAAAACCAGCTTTTTGAAGACTGCACTTGTGGATGTGACTAGCCATCCCCCCCCCCCCGCCAGTCAAGAAGATCTATTTTTCCCCTCTATCATCCAGTCCACCTCCCACTTGTTTCCAGACTATGGTAACTTCAGTATAGACCTACTCCTTTACCAGGCACATTGCTGTCATAAAATATGTCAGTATTTTGTGTAAGAGTTGTTTAGAACTTCATGGTTTTTCAAACCTAACATACAAGGGGAAATTTCACAGGGAAAAATCTCAAAAACAAGTGTACTACACAGTAACCCTGCCAAAATCAAAATGCAGTGCTTCTTTGATGCACATGTCATGCAGACTTAGTGGATATTGGGCCAGAATATTGACACTGTCTCTAGTTTCATCAAGTGGCAGAAACAGACCTTCACATGTTTGGCCCAAGACATTTTGTTTCCTGAGATGAAATAGGACAATATAACCAAGCCATGGTGCATTGAAACTGGCCATATTATTTTAACATAACTCCATAACTGCCTCTCTCTGGGGTAACAATACATCAGCAATAAAATAATTCACCAGCCTTTCCTGAACCCTAAATCCCCTGTCTCACTTTGCCCAATGATTAGGTCAGCCTTGGATCTATGTAGTTAGAAAAGAAAGACTAAAGTTAATTCTACAACAAGTGGTAAAGTTCACATGCTAAAAGTCATCTCAGTGGCCAGCTTCTTCTTGTTCAGGTAGAACTTATACTTGGTTATAAAGAAGGACAGAAAATATAGTGGGCATCAGTGGCAGCCCTAGGGTTGGTGTCACCCAGTGCGGTAACTCATGGTGTCACCACCTCCATTGATCTCCTCCTGTTTCACACCATACAGAATGCTTAGCAATGTTTTTTGCTCTAATGTTACTCATAAATCCTAATTCCCATATACCACTGAGTGTATTGCTAATGGTTGTGACACAAACAACTAACAAAATTAAAATTATACCTTCAAATTACAATATCATATGTACAACCTGAATGTATTTACATATGCATAGTGAAGATTTGATTAAAATGTGATGTTTTTAAATATTTTT
>CM034710.1:42478101-42489988 GCA_020142125.1 Phrynosoma platyrhinos
AGTGAGAGGGGAGAGGAGGCACATGAAAAACGTCTGCAGACTATGCACTAGCAAAGAGGCAATACAGAAATGCATCCCCCTTAGATACACTGGGATTTGGACAGTATTTATCCTATGCAATTTTTTTTCTGGTGGAGAATATCAGTACAGTATTATCCAAGTACAGATGGCCCTCCATATCCAAAGATTTTTAATCTATGGATTCAACTATCCACAACTTGAAAATATTCATGAAAATATAAATTCCAAAAGGCAAACCTTGATTTTGCCATTTCATACCAGGGACAGCATTTTACTATGCTATTGTATTTAATGGGATTTGAGCATCCCCAGATTTTGGTATCCATAGGGCTTACCAGCAGATACCAAGCACCCACTGTATTGCTATCTGGGACTCAGTATCTTTCTGATTAAGAATTAGAGACATTGTGCACTTTCATTCAAACAGATGGATATCTGATTCCTTGATCTGCTCCAAGAACAGGACTTGCAACTGGAGTAGCTGGATCCTTTCCCTTCCTTTATCTAGTCAATCAAATCTCAGAAGTGGGATGTGCTTTCTGGGCACTAGTAGTACTTTAGGATTTCCCTTGCACATGTTGCTTGGAGCATAGGTTGCACAAAGGAGTCTTGATAGGTCCTTACTGCCACCATGAGAAAATGGTGGGGAAAGGAAAGTATGATTGCTCTGGTCCTCCCCATTGTGGTAGACATCAAATAGCTGATGCATCCATAATGGATCACTTCATTTTTCATGGTACATTGTGGTATCAAAATATTCCCCAATCTTATGTTTAGGAATTTGGCTGCTAATGGGAGTGGGAACACCTAGTGCACCCCATTATTCAGTTGCCTTTAGGATTATATTTGAACAAAGGAAACATAGAAGCAATTATTTCCTTTGGTTATTCTTCTGCTGTTAATGAAAGGAGAAGGCCTTATTTTTTTCATTTTGCATGTGCTTTATTGTGTGCACAATAAAAATCCTTTCAAAACAGCATGCTAGCCCCATTGACTTTCACTGAGCACCTGTAAGCATGCTGTGCAGGAAGGATGCCACTGAATACTGCCAGTGTGTTTTGATAAATGCAACAGTAAGTCAAATTTAGATTTCTGAGGATTGATGTGACTGTTTCAAAATCCATTTAAAAAGAAAAATGCCTTAAAATAGGTTTTGTGGTTCAGAAAGAAAAGCTTCCTCTGGGTGGATACATAGATATGGCATTGAGATAATAGAGCCATATAATGGTTAGAAAACCGCAGAGAGAACTCATTCTCATTGTTTGTCACCATTATTGTACAGTAATTCACTATTTCCCCAGGAATCCTTGACAACTGGAGAAACCCTCCTTTCTGGGGAAGAATATACAGAACAAAGCCTAAAGGGCAGGTCCTGGTGATTGGACAACACAGCCATCATTTGCAGCCCATTGGGATTGGTGAGGCAGAGGGCAGGGCAGCTATCTGTGGTGGGATCCACAAATGGTATTCTCCTTAGTTCACTTAACGGTAATGAATGCAGTTGGTGATGGATAGGGCCTGTATGCAATGATTACCAGTTCAGATCCAGGAGTAAAAACACCAATGGCTATGGAAACATCCTCCCTCAATAGCCCTTGATGATCTATCTTTGTGTGATCTGTTTTGTGCACTGCCAAAACTAGGAGGCACTTTCAGGGTGCCCCTCACTCACTGCCTAGCCAGGCTAGGGGTGCACAGGTGGCACAGGAGCAGGACCTGCAATGGGAGTCCCCAGGTAGTCAGCATGAGAGGCGTGGGTGGGCATGGCTGGCAGCAGGTAGACTTGGGCCTTTTGTTCCCTTGGGGTGGTTGGAGGAGAGCAGTGGCAAGACAAGTAGTGGCAATTGCAATTGGGCCAGCAGCCGGCCACTTATTGCCTTGTGCTTGCACTTTTGACTCTGCTGCCACCACTGCAGGTCCTCCACACAGCAGACACATGCTTCGGGTTCCCCATTTCAGCACACCAACCAGTTGTGATTTGGTCAGGGAAAACAGGAGTACCATATACAACTATTGGGTAGAATGCAGGTCCGGCCTGCCAGGTATGCCTGCCTTTGTTGCATGCCTTCCAGTCATTTCTGACTTATGGTTATCTTGAGGTGATCCTATAATGGGGTTTTCCTGGCAAGATTTGTTCAGAGGAGTTTTGGCATTGCTTTCTTCTGGGGCTGTGAGTGTATGACTTGCCCAAGCTCACCCAGTGGGTTTCCATGGCCAAGTAAGAATTCAAACCCTGATCTCCATTGTAGTTCAACACTCAAACCATTACACCATGCCATCTGACAATGAGAATGAGAAGGAGCTTGTGCTGTGCATGCTCATGGCTGGGTATGCAACTGATTTGATTGGTGTGGTGCTGAAGTGAGGAGCAGGACTGGGTCCAACCAAGTCCATTGTTGGAGAATCAGCCCTAAGTGCTTCCAACAGACTCTTAGTTCTACGGTGGATGAAATCTGGACTTTTATGTTATGTGCAGAGTGCTGTCAGTAAGTCCTACTTTCCAGTCTGACCTGAGTCTCTAAACATTCTTGTCTTTTTCTGAATCTTTTTTGTCTCTTGTATCAGTTACAGAAGGACTTGCTCTAGACTCACTAGAACCTTCACCTTTGGTGATATGAGGGTTAAAGGGATGTAAGAGAGATTAAATCAGGCTTTCCATTATTTTTAAGGAAAGGTCCTTCTACCATATCGTGGGCTTTAGAACTAAAAATGCCAGTGCTTCTATATATGATAGAGCAAGACTTAGGGGGTATGACCCAGCATGATGTAATGGTTTGAGCATTGGACTAGGACTCTGGAGACCAGGGTTCAAATCCTCACTGAAACATGGGAAGCCACTGGGTGACCTTGGATAGACTCAGATGAAGACAATGCCAAACTCCCTCTGAACAGATCTTGCTGAGAAAACACTATGAGAGATTCCCTTAGCTCCCTTGCGATAAGGCTGAAATGACTCAAAGCCACATAACAACAGCAAGGCAGGGGGCCCATTTTCTATGTCTTAACAGTTAAAAATATCTTCAATAAACTCCCCAGCAAGAGTATATCCTCCCTGGCTAGACAGAGCTAGGATAAAATGTGTACAGTTGCCCTTCTGTTTTAGTAGACTTGAAGTCTGTGGTCTTGATTATCCACAGAGGGGCAATCCCCATTGGTTAAAATGGTGCGTGTGCAGGAGCACACAGCCATTCAAGCCAGTGGGGCTTGAATATCCATGATTTTTCATTTTCGTGGGTGGCTGGGGTTTCCAGAGTGGATCCCCTGCAAAAAAGGAGGGGTGACTGTATATGTGTGGGAGGCAGAGAAATGAGAACTACTCAAGGTTACAGAGAGTCCATTCCACAAAAGAACAGAGTAAGAGTGTGTCCAGCTGCTATGGCCATCCTATTCCAACTGTGGCTAGTCAGATAGTTCCAGAAAGACCACAAGTCCTTACTCAAGCAACTTGAAAAACCAAAGTCCACCTTTATCAAGTGTGCCCACATGTACAACAGATCTCTCATGGATGGCCTCTGTTAACCTGTTATTGAATTTCTGTATAGATTAAACTTTCTCAGCCATAGCAATTAAATATGAAGAATGTGCATGCCATTTATGTGGACAATATTTAAGAAGAGATAGATAAAAAACATGGGCCTACAGCTTACAAACATCCCAGTCAGGATATAAATTCAATTCACTTTGTTCCAGATGCTCATACCAAAAGTAATTTTTAGAAATGTTGTATTTTAATAATGCCACACTGCCTGGTGTTACTCATTCTGGAGCAACATTTTGACAGATGTTTTGTAAATTAGCAGCTTATATTCAGATTCTGAGTACATTACCTAAAAGTTCTTTACTCACTGTGCAATTAGGAGGAAGGAAGATATACAATGTGGTTTCTGATTGATTCCGTGCTTGTCCTTGGAGGCTGGAGGAAAGAAGAAACATGCAGGCTGAAAGGAAATAAGCATGGAAAATGCTTGTGAAAAGGGCAGGCTGATGGCTTCCATGTCAGTGGGGTTGGGGAATCCCCTCCATGTTTTCATCCAGCTTTTCAAAGATCTATCCAGTGGGTGAAATCCATATTGAGGATAGGGTTCAGCACCTTGGATTTCTTTCAGAAAGTGTTGACTAAAACTCATAGTGGATTCACTGCTGTAATGACATGGAAGTCCACATCTGCCATTGGTTTTAAGTATTTGAAGAGGCCAGGGTAACCAAACTGTGCCATCAGTGTCAAACTGCTGAAGACTTAAGGCTTGACAAAGCAAGGAGAGTTTGTAGGCTGGATTGTTGGATGGTAGACTGCATGTGAGGCTCTATTTGTAGGCTAGGTTATGCCCCAATCCTGCTTGATATCTGGCAGGTGTGACTATGTCAAGAGATCTAGCTGTAGATGGAAAGAAGAGCCCATTTACCATCAATCAACAGATAACTTTCAAAATGGGTACCATTTGGGATAAAAATGGAATGAATGAAAGAGTCTGGAATTGGAAGAAATAGAAATGAGAAGAGATAGCCCCAAATGATGGGCCGAGAGAAAGCGTTCAGTCAACAATTGTGTTGTATGGCTTGTTTCTGCCAAAGAAGATAGAAACACCCACTGTCAGCCACGGAGGATAGGTGGGTAGGAAGGAAAGAGACAAGGGATAAGAGAAATTCTAGCATGGATTGTGCAACTGTAATATACCTATCAATTGACATTAAAAGGTGCTGGGCTCCCTTTAAAAACTTGTCATTAGAGTTGTGTCACTATTTCAAATGAATATCAAGCTGAATTGGGCAATTTAGACTGGCCTTGATTGGGTTTGAATAGGATTGGTTTGGACCAGGGCATCAGCAAATCAGATGGATCTGAAACAATTCATACTTATTCAGTGTTCTGAACATCAACCCTCATTAAGAGAAAGATAACATAAAAGAAAATATACTATATGTCTCCAAAATGTTCCAAAGTAGCACAATTCAAAGAAAATATCAGAATGGGAAGAGGAACTTCACTTGCTCATTGTCATATGCAATTTCCAATGTGGGGCAAGAATCTCATCATCATTCTCCAGGTGGTGGAATGGGCAATAGTAGTATATATTCCCTCTTGTGTTCTTTTACTAGCATGTCAGCAGCCAGACTGAAAGCTTTAGTAGAGTTTGGTGGCAGTTTGGGGATTACTGTAGCCTGTGTTTCTTCTTTCTTTACCCTATAAACTCCCAGCCTTTAACCAGTCTTTTATAGTCCTCTCCCAGTCCAATCTCACTCCTTTATATTTATTCCTTATTTGTATGAATATCTGATCTCATCTGCCCTGCAGAAATAATGCAGTTTGACACCACTTTGGCTCGATGCTATCGAATACTGGGATTTGTAGTTTTGTGAACTATTTAGCCTTTCTGTCAAAGAGTCTGGTGCCACAACAAACTACAAATCCTAGGATTCCATAGGATGGAGCCATGGCATTTAAAGCGGTGTCAGATTGCATTATTTTTGCAGTACAGATTAGATCTCTGTGTTAGGCTCACTGCTGTTTTAGCAGCAGCTATATTAGGCAGTAGCATCTCTTGTGTTCCCTTAATCTCTCCACCTTAATTCTGTCATAGATTTTTTTGTTTTATTTTGTTTTTTACAATTCACTTTCATTTTGATTTCAGTTTGTGTTGCTTGTTTGGCATATCTGTTCTGTTTTTACTTTTTCTCTTGAGTCTGTTGTCTATACTGTGAATTTGCGTCAGTTACACATGCCTAGTAAGGCTTAGTGAGCATGCAACACACATTTCACAGCTACACCAGTGCTGCACAAACATCACACAAATATAAACACATGTTAATGTTTTAATGTTAACCTTTAAAATGTGGCTGGCACAAACACAAAAACATCCTCTATCTATTTGACATTTGCCAGGACTAATCACCTCCTACAGTGCTACCATGCTCTTCTGTGAAAATGTGATGCCACTTCTGTGGAAAAACAACAACAACAACAACACCCCAAAGCTATCAGGGCATGACTTGTTCCCTTCCACAATGCAAATCAAAAGTCTAAACCTCAGAATTTTGTTTGGATCTAAAGCAGGTTGGATGAGGTCTGACACTGGTCCAAACCAAATTGGGGGCCAATCCAAATTGTTAAATCCAGCCCAGGACTGAAATAGGCAAGGGGCTTGTACAGTTCTACTTATAATATTTGGGGTGTGGTCCCATGCAGTAACTACAGAAGGCACCAAGGTCTACACCTCTTACTGTAATATGCATTAACTTGGTTCTGTCTCATATTCTTGCCATGCTTTCCTGAAAGGTTGGCTATTTTTGGAATAGGTAATAAGAAGGCATTTCACCTTTTAACGATATCAGAAATAGCCTTTGGAAGATAGTTTTTCTCTCTGTACATAAGGAAATGCCACATCAATTTATAATAGCACAACTTACATTAGTTTGAATTTAACTATAAGGAAAGCAAAAACTTGCTGGGGAGGTGGGAATTCACATATACTCATCCAAATAAGCTGTTTTGATGATCTTTCATCCCAGCCTTGGCAGATAAAGCTTCACTCATATTGTTGAAGGAGTCTTGAGTGAAAGCAGGTTAAAGATTTTTTTTTAGTTGCTATGGTGATCAGTGGTTGGATAGAACTTTGCATTTCCTCCTATAAAAGTGAAATCTCCTTTCTTTAAATTTCTTATTTTCTGATCTACAGATACAGAAACTGTATTGAAAAGAAGGGGGAACCAGACTCCTCTCCACATTAAGCAATAGCCATTTAAAGCCAAGGATTTAATACTTGTTGTGAATGGCCCAGCTGGTAACCTTGCTGTGATAGATTTCTAATTTAAGCAAAGTGCTTTGACTTGAAGAATGAATGAGAAAAAGAATCAGACACTTGAAGAAAAGGAATATGCTTGTGGGTTTTGTTCTAGGGGATATAAAGAATAAAAAGCTAAAGTATTGGGCCAAACAAGGCATTTACTGCATTCTTCTTGTTGTGTGCCTCAAATCATTTCCAGCTTATGGCAACCCTGAGGTTAGTTTTTTATGGTTTTTTTCTTTACATAATTTGTTCAGAGGGGGTTTGTCCCTGCCTTCCTCTGAGGCTGAGAGAGTGTGACTTGTCCTAGGCCACCCAGTGGGTTTCCATGGCTGAATTGGGATTCAAACCCTAGTCTCCAGAGTCATAGTCCAACACTGAAGCCACTATATCACTCTAAGTACTGCATACCCTCATCATTTCACATATAAAAACTGGAATGGGTGTGGTCAAACAACAACATAGGAGGAAATGAAATTATGTTATAGAGAACAAAACTTTCCCATTAGCATGCAGAATGTTTTATTTGTCCATTAATCAGATGGACTCAGTTGCTCCCTATGCCTCATAAGATGGTGGGCTTCAAATTAATAAACTGCCTCTAGTGCATATAAGACTTCTCCTGAATCCTGATGACCATTGAATAATTAAACTACTACCCATAACTTTGTGCCTCTTGGAACAGACATGCCTAATATATCATGGATACATCTCCACCCTATTGGTATATGAGAAATACCATCCTCCTGATAAGGAAGATTTACTAGGATTTCCTATTGTAGCACATGGTTTTCACATTTTGGTCATCCATATATTTGGTGCTCCTTACTCCTGGAAGCCACTATTGGGATGGCCAAAAGTCAAGGATTGTGGGAGATGATCCAAAATACAGTGAGCTCTTGGTATCTGCTGGGGTTTGGTTCCAGGACACCCCCCCCCATGGATACCAAAATGCATGGATTCTCAAGTCCCATTAAATATAATGGCATAATAAAATGGTGTCCCTTATATAAAAGGGCAAAATCAAGGCTTGCGTATGGGAATTTGTATGTCGTGGATGCTTGAATCTGTGAATAAAAAATCTATGGCTAGAGAGGGCTGACTGTACAAAGACTGAGTTCAATTATTTTATAAAAGAACAGATGGATGTTAGAGAATCTCACTTTGTTAGTAAATATGCTCCATTTTTCATATATATTTTAGCCACGTGGAGTTCCCTATGACCCCAGCCTGACCCTTGGGAGATGGCAGCCATAATCCCTTAGATGTAAGGTCATGTAAGCAAGGTGAAGTTGCATAAGACCACTAGAAATTTCCTGGACAGGCAGGTTTTGGGAGTTGCCCTTGGGAATATCCCATTATATTGGAAAATATACCTAATGGTGTTTGTTTGTTTTAGTCTCACACGTAATGGGACAGTGATCAGACAGTGATCAGATTTGATTGCACCCCTTTTCTCTAGCTTCCTTTCCTTGATAGTTTTGAAACCAAATGCATTGTTTAGACCATGCCCAGACTTAAGTAAACAATGGTAAATCCATCAAGCCTTTGTCCATCTATTGTTTAACTCATGGCCAGGAGGCAGAATTTCCCTATAAGAACCCCTGGATTTTAGCAGATCTCGTGCTACCTTGGAAGTGCATGCTGAATCTCTGTCGGTCTGCGCTCTGACATAGTTCCCATGACCCCCCTCTCTTGCCGGTCGTGCCCCTTTCACGGAACCCATCTGCATTCGCCAGAAGCCCAGAGGAGTCTCTCGGGTGTGAGTATATCTCCCTCTATTCTGGCTTCCCTCTTTGCCTCCACCACTCTCGCTCTTCCCTGCTCATTCTTCTAGTGTATGTCTCTGTGTGTGTGTGTGTGTGCTGCATTTGAATGCTTGCTTATTTTGTCAAATAAATATTTTAGACTTTAATTGGAGTTTGGTCCATTTCAGTGTCCAGAATTCTCATATCTCCCGTAGAAAATTGGATAAGATCTTACAAGCGAAGTTGGGCGCTTCCCTCTCATTTGAGCTAATTATAATTTCTCCAAAATTAGGTCTTGGTTTCCCAACAACGTTCTTTGTCTGAGCATATAGATTAACTGTGGGCCTAAGCAGACTGCCAGAAATAGTGCACATTAAATTGAGGCACTGCCCTGGCTCAGTGCTAGGGAATCATGGGAACTGTAATTTATTGTGGCACCAGAGCTCTCGGACAGAGAAGGCTCAATGTCTCAGAAAAAAATACAATTCTCATGATTCCCTAGCACTGAGCCAGGGCAGTGCCTCAATTTAATGTGCACTATTTCTGGCAGTCTGCTTAGGCCTTGAGTCAAGAAGATGGTGGGATGCCAAGAGGATGTATCAACAAGGCTATTAGATAATTGCAAGGAGGGTACCTGCTCAGTGGTCTTGGATCTGGTTTAGAACACAGACAAACATGCAGGAAGAATGAACTCAAAGTTTAATCCTAAAAGAAGGACAGGATAGCCTGTATCCCAGACACAAAAGGTTGGGCAATGCTGCTCTAAAGGCAAGTATGTGGCTGGATTTCTAGAAAATAGAAAATAACATCTGATGAACCTTACAAAACATATGTGCTCAAAGCTCAGAGGTAACAATTCTCTGGGGGTTTGCAACACAGCTTTTCTAACCTTTGCTATAATTTGTGAACAAGACCATACAGTTTGAACAAAATACACCCCATTCTGGATGAATATACTTTTAGCTAGGTAATGAAGGGTGTTACTTTGAAAAGTGAGGCCCTTTAACAAAGTGAGAAAGATCTCTTTAATGAATCCCTCCTAGGAATACATAAGTACTCTGGTCTCCAGATAAGCATTATCCATCCCAATCTATATACTACACAGCTGAGAAAACATACTTTCCTCTGATTCCCTAGCACTAACCCTAACCCTTAAAGTGGACTCAATTTGCACTATTTCTGGCAGTCTGCAAAGGCTCTTAGGGGGGTTGCAGACTGCCAGAAATAGTGCAAATTGAGTCCACTTTTAGGGTTAGGGTTAGTGCTAGGGAATCATGGAAATTGTTTTTTTTTTTCTGAGACACTGAGCCTTCTCTGTCAGAGAGCTCTGGTGCCACAATAAACTACAGTTCCCATGATTCCCTAACCCTAACCCTAAAAGTGGACTCAATTTGCACTATTTCTGGCAGTCTGCAACCCCCCTTAGAGTCCTTTTAGCTGTTTTTTCTGCAGAGCAGCTTCTCCTGTTTTTGACTGTGCAGAGCTCATGTGGCCTTCTCATTCCCTGGGGTTCTGCTGTAATTATTTTCAAATTAAATTTTGACCTTGGGGGATGAATCTCTTTCACTTGACCATCATGATTTTTTTTCTTCCCTAAAGAGATTGGAGTTAAGCAAGATTGGTATCACAATCAACTCTCTGAATGGAGCAAAACACTTTCATCTATCAGATTATTTTTTTTTACTCACAAAGAACAAGTCAGTTTACACAAATCACAGAATTAAGAAATAAAAAGGCTTTTGGACTGCATCATTTCATTTGAGGTTTGTGCATGTGTGTTTGAACAGTTCTGCTATTGAGAGAACCTTCAAACCAAAAATCAAATCTTCTGATTTTTACAATAATGCTGTATTCTTCCTTTTTAAAATCAGCCATTTACTAAAAGTACTGGCCACGGCACTTATCACATGAGCTTTCAAATTGGCAGCAGCCCACCAAGATGCAGTTGGGACCCAGGATGGAGGTGGGAATTATTACATTGTAATTCACCACTGAATCTGCTGAGTAACTATGGACCTTTGCAGACTGCCAGAAATAATGCAAATTGAGTCCACTTTAAGGGTTAGGGTTAGGGTTAGGGAATCATGGGAACTGTATTTTATTGTGGCACCAGAGCTCTCTGACAGAGAAGGCTCAATGTCTCAGGAAAAAAAAAACACAATTCCCATGACTCCCTAGCACTAATCCTAACCCTTAAAATGGACTCAATTTGCACTATTTCTGGCAGTCTGCAAAGGCCCTACATCCTGGGACCCAGGCATGCTCAACTGGCCGTTTTTCAAAAAGGAAAGCTCCCAACTCTGAAAACTGGCCAGCTGAGTGCGGCTGGGACTTGGGCTGCAGTCACCCAGCAGATTCAGCAGCAAATTACAATGTGATAATTCCTGTCTTCATCCGAGGTCCTGGCTGCATCCCATTGGGCTTTGCCAATTTAAAAGCTCATATGATGAGCTCCCTACTTATGTAGCCCTCTTTGTGGACTGTAGCAAGGCTGAGAGCTGCTGTTTTTTCATGATGTCTTGCTTCCCTCTTTGTTGGGGAGCCCTCACTGTTTTCATGGGCTCCTAGCTCTTGGCCTATTAGATTGGCCACCAAGGATAGAGGAAGGTGGGAGTCTGCTAAGGTAGAAATGAGTGAATGGGCTTCACTCAGATTCACCCATGGTATATAAAAAGCACACCCTTTGTTCTTTCAGCATATTGGCTCTTTCTGTTGATCCAACACTATATAGCTGTAATAAATCAAGCTATGTGTCCTTTTTATCCCAATTATATTTTACCTGCTTGCCTTTGGTCTTCTCCCATAAATGTCTAGACTCATGGCTTAAACCCTGGTTCTGGTGCAAACAGTCCAGAGGATGTTTTAAAATGGATTTTAAAAATACACTGTTTGCTCTGGATCTTCCCAGAAGATCTGGGAATCTCTGTTCTGATGCTGGGCAGCTGTTCAAAATGCTTCCCACTATGTCACCCAGTGCAGCAATGGCAGGTCGCTCACTTGGAGGTCAAAATGTGTCACCCAGCCATGTGATCAAGGCCGGGCACATCATTCTGACCTCAGAGTAAGTAACTACCAATAAGATTCCAGCCAATAAAAAATAACAGCTCAGCAAATTCCCTTTGGGATCTTCATTTTTACCCTTTTGATTTGACTTTTCATTATGTATTACAAAGATGGGGAAAATGTGGGCTTTTAAATATTGGGTCCTTTCACACTACACAATTATAGCAATTTGAGTCCACTTTAACTGCTCTGGCTGCATCCTATGAAATCCTTGGGTTTGTAGTTAGAGCTGAGAATTCTAAGTTGTTGTTGTTGTTGTTGTTGTTGTTGTTG
>CM034710.1:42490088-42504154 GCA_020142125.1 Phrynosoma platyrhinos
CGGTTCTGAGGTCCCTCCACTGGCTGCCTATCAGCTTCTGGGCCCAGTTCAAGGTGTTGGTTATTACCTTTAAAGCCCTAAATAGCTTGGGTCAAAGCTATCTCAGGGACTGCCTCCTTCCATACAATCCTCCCCGTGCCCTCCGGTCCTCTGGGAGGAACTTGCTGCAGCCCCAAAAATCGAGGCTTGCAACAACCTCCCAGAGGGCTTTTTCTGTTGTCGCCCCCAAACTCTGGAAAGACCTGCCGGACGAGATTCGTCGGTTGACATCGTTAGACAGCTTCAAAAAAGCTGTCAAGATGGATCTCTTCCGGCAGGCCTTTCCAGATTAATTACCCTGGCCTTGGGCTTTTTCCATCCCTATGGTTCCTTTCATGGCCCCATCACTTGACGGATAAGGAACGCTGTAGGAGACTACCAGGGCATTGTGTTGTGTTTGTGTCTTTTGTGTCTTTTTTTTTTAAAGATTATGTTTTTTTGGATTATGTTTTTAAATTGTGTTTTAATTTTTATGATATTTAATTCTGTTTTAGGGGGGGAGGATTGGTACGGGGACATTTTGTACTGTTTTAATTGTAAGCCACTTAGATTGATTTATCATATAAGCAGGATATAAATTATTATTATTATTATTATTATTATTACTTCAAGTCATTTCCAATTAATGGTGACCATATGGTGGAACCTATCATGGAGTTTTCTTGGCAAGATTTGTTCAGAATGGGTTTGCTTTTACCTTCTTCTGAAGCTGAGTGTGAGTTTCCTGAGGTCACTCATTGAGTTTCCATGGCTAAGCAGGCATTTGAAGTCTGTTCTCCAGGGATGTAGAATACTGCTAAAACAACTACACCATGCTGGCTCTCCATAATTCTAAGATTCTCCCCCAAGTTGCAAATCCCAAGCTTCCATAGGATGCTATGACAGTTACAATAGATACATAATGTTATAATTAGTGTGAAAGAGCCCATTGTTCAACTGCAGTTTCCATCTCCCTTAGCCAATATAGCCAGTGATGAGGGATGATGGGACTTTAAGATCAGCAATATTTGGAAAGCCACTAATTTTCCATCTCTAAAATTTAGGGCCAGCCTGGAGGCAGGGATGGGGAGGAGCAGCCGCACATTGAGCACCCAAACCCCATGCCGAGGATGTTGTGATGCCATGTGCCATTACGCACGGTACATGACGTCAAGACATCCTTCTTACACAGCGTTCTGACGCACTGTGCTGGAAGGGGTACTAAAGAGCTGTGCAGCAACTCTTAGGGCATCCTTTTCCAAGCTAGCAAATGGGAGAATTGATCTTCTGCTTCCCAGAGCAGCCCAGGGCCACCCATCTGCATCCCCCCTATAGGTGGAGTTGTCCAGACCCACAGGCTGAAGTGGTTCAGGAACAGGCATAAGCCCAAATATGTGAGAGAATTCAGAGCTGCATGATATTTACACCTGTGGAACTACACTTGTGTGCCTTCAAGTCATTTCTGACTTATGGCAACTCTAAAGTGAACCTATCATGGCATTTTCTGGGGGTGAGAGTTTGTAATTCACCCAGAGTCACCCAATGGGTTTCTATGGCTAAGCAGGGAATCTTCAGAATTGAAGTCCAACTCTCATAGGCAGAAGCAAAATAGGCAAAAGTAAGTAGAAATAAGAATGCAGTTACACCAAATCTGCTGCTTCTTCAATACATGGATATGTTCACAATAGTGGTGGGCCTTTATTCCTGGTGTGGGTCTGGTATACATGATTTCTCTGTCATTGATTTCCCCACAAACATCTGTGTTGCGATACAGCAACTGGGAGGAAATGGGAGGTGTGTGTTAACCTATTCCACTGGACTGTTTGTTAAAAACTTTAAGAAAATTATTTCATGGGGACTATAAAGAAAAAAGAAAATCTCACTGGGAAAATTGCATACTCTCTCTCTCATCTTTCAATGTTGGGTACCCTCCAGAAGGTAGCCTAGATTTGGAAGTGGTAAAGAGAGTGTATTCTGTAGTGACTGGTCAACTGGGGCATCCAGACCAATTTCCTTATATTGATTCGTGGGACAACACAGTGAGACAATGTTCAAATTGGCTGAAAAAATGCAAAGAAACATTTGCTCAGATAATGTTAACCGGCATGGAAAAGATAGCACAGAAACAGAAGCCCATTCTTGTAAAATCAGAAGAAACTGAGAACAGTGCCACCACCCTACCCTTGGCTCCCTGCACCTCCAGCGGCACCCCAGAAGCACACGGGAGCGGGGGGCCAGCTGGAGCAGGAGCACCAGTAGGAGAGGAACCCCCTGGACAGGGAGGTATTTACCCCACTTTGCCACCACCATTGAGGGATGAGCATCCCAGCTCAACTTTGAGACAGGACTCCCAGGGTTCCTTTTATAATCTGACAGGAAGATTAGGAAGAAGGGGTGTGCCATGGAGTCTAGCTATAGTGAAGGAAAAGAAACAGAATCAGACTGTGAGGAGGGGGGCATTGGCCCAAGGAAGAGGAGAGCCCAGGCTGTCATGTCACTACGACAGGTGATCCAGATAGTGCCAGGAACCAAAGGACAATTTGAGAGGGTAACCTCCTATGTCTACACTCCTTTCACCATATCAGATTTGTTGAATTGGAAGACTTGTTATCCATTTTATACAGACAAATCTCAGGCCATGATATATGTCAAGAAACCCAACTTAAATGGACAATGGTCCTGCCCTTGGATTGTTCAGGCTCAGATGCATCCCAAATAAAAATACAGGGCTATCACTCTTTGAATTAATGTACGGGAGGCCGCTTAAGATGATTGATGGCCTAAGGGGGGGAATATAAGAGAATTGGGTCAAATGGCTCTGCACCAGGAACTTCAGACTTTAGGGAAAACATTACAACAGCTTAACCAATATGTGTTAGAACAAAGACCCCCCTTGTTTCAGACCAATTTACACTTATTTCAGCCCAGGGATGGAATAATGAGCCCCTAGCTTCCAAATGGAGATGCCCCCTAACTGTGTTACTCTCCACTCCTACTGCAATAAAGCCTTATTCATTGGACCAGGATCAAAAAGGCAGCCCCTGCAGTGGGCTCCTGACCCTGACCCCAACAACCTGCTTAGGCATATATAGAAACCTCCTCAAAAGAATAACATCAACCTCTGGGTCTCACCCTACTGGAAATGGAGAGACTCACAGGCAATGTAAGCTGTAAGGCTCTGCACCAGCCCTACTGGAAACAGGCTTAGCATCACACAGCTGAAGAACAAAAAAGGCCCTACTACAGTCACTCTGGAGGCTGATTGTTCTACATATAGCCAGCTTCTGCTCCAACTGCATTGGAAACCAGTTGGTCTATGCACAACCCATTAGATGGGAGGATCATTGAATCCCAGAATTAGTGGACATACCCACCAACAGTTGCCCATTGAGCCCATAACTGTTAAAATAAGAAATAATCCCTGGGATAATGGGTCGAGGCAAGAAATAGAGATCTCTCTACAACCCAGGTATTTGCTTTCCAGATGGCTAAAATATCAGTTTATTCCAAAAGGACAAGGGGCAGCCCAGGCCCGGGCACAGTTGTTAGCTTCATACTATTAATGAGTATTTGGTGGCATTGGAGTATATTCAAATACATGGAGCAAAGATGTTAACATCTGGGAAAGATTGGCCTCTATAGTAAACACCACCTCTTTGTGTTTAAACAGTGGAACATCAGGTGCCCAAATTTTGTCTTCCTATACTGGGAAATCCCTTATAATAATACTTTCTTTGGGAGTTTTTTCCATTTTGGATGTGGGACCACATGTGTTCTCCTCAGAATCATGGAGATGATACAGCTTACAATTTCAATGATCATATATAATCATTCTGAAAAGTTCCAAGGCTGTTTTAATTTTTCACAATGCCTGGACCCTAAAAACTGTCAGGATATTTAAGTTAAGGTTACAAGCACTCCCTTTGTTAATTGCTTTGTGAATTGCTCAAATACCATTGAACTGAATATACAAGGGTGGGGGACCCATAATGAGAAAAATTCAACTTGCTGCCTGATCCCATACAAGGTTTTTATGCCTGGATGGTTTGTAATATGTGGAAATATGGCCTTTTCATATATTTCAGCTAATGTAACATGTGAGCCTTGTATGACAGGGAGGCTTTCACCTCTTCTAATCACCTGGACAGATTTTGGGGATAAACTCACAAGAAGTTGCAGGAGTGCACATACCTTGTCTTCTGATTGTGACCCAATGTTCACTTTGTGGAATGATACCAAAATAGTATCATCCTCCTTTTTTCACCTGGCTTTAGGGGCATTACAGACCGGCATAAAGGGCTGGCCTGGGGTGGATTTGGGGTGAGGCAGCTGCATGCTGGCTGCCTCAACCCCACCCTGATGCTGTCCTGATGCTGCATGCCCATACGCATGGTGCGCGGCATCAGGATGCCCTCCTGGCACAGCATATAAACACACTGTGGTGAAAGGACACGGTAGAGCCATGGTGCTGGCTCTTAGGGCAACCTTTTACTGTCCCTAAAAGGAGAAGCATTTTGCTGCCCTTTTGGAGGCAGCAAAAGGGAAGATTGGGGCTGCAGCATGAGGTTGCTGCGATGCTGATCTGCCACTAGCAGGGGCAGCCCACAGCCACCCAAAATGGGCCACCTGTAGAGGCCCTTAGCAGCTGCTAAGGCATGTAATATTTTGAGAAAAGCAGCTTGTAATTTAGGAAAGCATATAAATGCCACCTCGGCTCCTATTTCAGGATTGTTACAAGGCTTGAAAGCAGACTGACAGGCAAATCTAGAAAATCAGGTGGCAATAGATTATTTGCTGCTCAGACACCATCATGGGTGTGAAGCATTCAAAGGGATGTGCTGTTTTAACTTGTTCGATCATAGTCAGATGATTGAGGAAAAAGTCCAAGAGATGAAGGGACTAGCTAGTGGTATCACTGAAGATAATTAAATGGTTGATTTGTGGGGATGGCTTACATCTTGGTTACCAAACCTTTGTTAGCTAAAATTAGCATTTTTAATATTTTGCCTAATAATGATGATGGGAATAGTACTTTGATTGTGTATACCTTGTGTATTAAAATTAGGGATGAGGCAAGTGACTGCTTTAATAGAAAACAAGTCAGCTGCAAATGTGATGGCTCTATGACTATAAACAGTTAAGAGATGAGACACAGATTAGCCTGAAGGATGATGCAAAACAATTGTAGGACACAAATGAGCATCGGGGTGGGGGGGACATGGTAGACAGAGAAACAAAAATATTCAAAATGTAAAATAAAACCACAGCAGGGCAGAAAATCCTGTACCAACACAGAATGTTGATTATCCCTTATCTAGGTTCTTCCTCTTCCCAGAGTGTTGTCCTTGCATGAATAGATGGTAATGTTTGTTCAACCTGACTAGATAAGGAGGGGAGTGATGGCCAGATGTCAAGATGTGTACATGCTGATGGTAGACCCAGTAGGGGGAAGAAATCATAAGTTAATCCTGTAGTGATCATGAGCTGATCATGTGCACACAGGGTCTCTGCAGACAGCGCAAAGCACTATCTTGGAGCCAGGGAAGGGGGGGGCAGCCGAACGCCAGACACCTGAGGGCATCATCAGAGCACACACCATTGCACACGGTGAGCACTCTGACGACATCCTTCTGGTGCAGCATTTTTAAATGCTGTGCCAGAAGGGGTGCAAAAGAGCCATGTGGTGGCTCTTGTGGTGCCTTTTTGTGGCTTGGGAAAGGAGCGTCATTTTGGTGATCCTTTCCCTGTTGCTGAAAGGCTAGATTAGAGCCGAGGCATGGGGCAGCCTCGGCCCCAATCCTCTGCTTCTCAGGGTGGCCCATGGCCACCCATCTGCATCCTCTCATAGTGTTGTAGAACTATCAGGAAGCACCTATAAGATCAATGAAATGCTTGAAATGCCACACCATGCCTAATATAGAATATGTATCCAGGGCTGAATGTTGAAGCCCAACCTGCTATTGTTAAAATGCTATAAAAGTTACCATTTGAGTTTAAGGTGGGGCTCACAGTTCTTTGGGAAGAATCCCATTGAGAGTCTTGGCCAGCTAAAATAAAGTCTGTTTTCCTTTCCTACCTTGGGGTCTCAGTTCTTGGTCATTCACCAATATTCTGCTACAGTGGAGGACAGTAGAAAGAGAGGAAGACCCCATGCCAGATAACTAGACTCATTAGCTAGACTTGCATGAATCTGCAAGACTTGAGCAGGAAGTGGAGGATAAGGAGGTTTGGAGATGTCTCCTGTACAGGATCACCATGAGTTGGAGCTCACTCAAGGGCAGTTAGTAACAATAAAGAGTTGTGGAGTACTTGTGGGGTGGGTGTGGGGGTGTTCTCACATGTTTTCATGCATTTGCAGGGGTTCTGCATGCTTTTGAGGTGAACACACACCTAAATATGTACTGAAAATGCGGGGGGGGGGGGAAGCTGGGTGTTTTTGGAGACTGGTGGTCAGAGCCTATCCCATTATATATGAATAATGTCGCTTCAACAGTATTGCTCTAATACCCTCCATCTATTCCAACAACAAGGAGCTGCCTTTCTTTCTGTTTCTCTTTCACATGCTGGGGAAGCAATCTCTCTGAGTAAAAAAAAAAGAAATCTGGCAACTGTACATTCAGTCCTGGTAGGAGCAGCTTCACATTTTCAGCCCATGGTTGCAGTAATCCCTTTAGAATTAATCTATGTTGGCTCTACAGTCAAAGGCAGGGGTAGGCAACCTTTCCTCTTTAAGGGCCGAGGGACTTCAGCTCCCAGAAGCCTAGGAGCTATTGGCCAACATGGGACTATTGGCTGACATGGCTGAGGCTTCTGGGAGCTGAAGTCCTTTGGCCCTTAAAGGGAAAAGGTTGCCTACCCCTGGTCAAAGGCAATGATGCATTCCCCAGAGCAGTGATTTTGAATGTAACTTTGGAGTCATATTCCTGTGGGAATACAAAGGCATCCCTCTCAACCTGGGATGTAACAAATTACAGCAGGAACCAATGTTGATGACTTCATTTTTTCTTTTTCTGTTGGCAATGGGAGAATAACAAAATTAAACTTCAAAAGTAATGCAGCAAGTGATAATTATGTTAGCACTTTGGGTAAGAAAAAGCTGTGTTTTCTAGTTATTTTAGAATGTTACTATTATGGGCATTTTAAAAAGAATTTTGATAGGACTTTCACAAATTTCACCAGTTTTCTTTTATGCAATCAGTAATGTTTGAAGGGTGAGCATCCAGGTTGCTGGGACAGGTGAAGCTGGGTTCTGTGGGACGGAGCCATAGCAGTTAAAGTCATATCAAACTGCATTATTTCTACAGTGTAAAGCACCCTAAGTCTGTTCACCCAAGTTTCAAACTGTTTCTGAGGGTGTAAATTTGCTGTTTCTTTCTCTTCATCTCCAGAACTTTTGGAAAAAAAAAAAATTAGGAGATGGTACTGCTTCTCATGTGATGCTAAAATGGAACAGGTTGAACTGGAATTTGCCTATATGTATTTTAAACAGCCTAAAAAAAATCAACAGAGGCAAGCATTTTGGATATGAGAGAGGTGGTAATTAATATACCAATTAGCAAAATATTGATTTACAGGATCTTACATTTGTGTTTCCATTTAACCAGCTACTCACTTCCTTTTATAGACATTTCCATTATTCATGTGGCATCCTGATCAATCACTTGGGATGAAACTCAGATCAGTGGCCCAGCAGTGTGCTCAAACTGCACATAATATTCAGCTCCCACATTTTTTTTCCAAGACAGGAATACTTTGAATGGAGTTATTCAACCAATATTTTCCCTCCATCTACAGTATGTGATGGGGATGAAAAAGAACTTCCTTTGAAAATTGCATATTAATCCCATCACACCTTTTTAAAATAGCAGGTGTTACCAGATAAGTATTAGGCATTTTGTGACAAAACTACCCAAGGAAAGAGGGAATTTGTAGTTGCTCTCTATTCCTTTCAGTGAAATGAGAATTTGATTTCCCTTACATTAACTCCCACATCATGCTGGAGAATTTTCCTCTTCTCATTGTTGCTTTATGTCACGTACCTCACAAGGCACTTTTGCCAACTCCTTTTCCTGTTCAGTTTGCCCAGCATGGGATATAAAGCTCTTGCATCAGAAATTGTAGCACATGTAAGGAGGCAAAAATTTCAACTTTGAGATTACTTTTCTCCTGTGAGCTCTGGTAATGGACACTAATTTAGATGTCTTTGAAAAAGAATTTTAGGGAGAACCTGTCTACTACTATTTTCCTCTGTAGACAAATGGAACCTTCTCATTCAGATCTCCAAATACCAGTTGATGGAGAAAACACCCTTCCTTGTGTGAGCATTTCAAAGGCAACTAGCTAGCCTTTATTGAAAACAAAATGCTTGATCTTTGGCCCAATGCAGCAAAGCTCTGCTTACCTTCTTTCAGTGATGTATACTCAATGGACGTTTTCACACGGGGCTTTAGACGGAGGCAATCCTACCTCCGTCCGGCCCCACTCCGGCTCCTTTGTAAAATTGTTCACACGACGTCGCAGCAAGCCCCTCCTCATCCAGCGCCATCCCTGCGCCATCCCTGCCTCACTCCGGGGTCTTGCTCATCGTGTTCACATGACGTCGCAGCAAGCCCCGCCCCATCTTGCGCAATCCCTGCGCCATCCCTGCCGCTAGCCGGCTTTAGCCCCATCTTTCTAATTCATTTTTGAAAAAGGAATTAGAGGGGCTGCTGCTGGAGGCAATCAGGAGCCATTCCGGCGGCTGCTGTTTTCGCCGCCGGAATGGCTCTTGATTGCTTCCAGGGGGCTTCCAGGCGGCTTTAGAGCTGCCCGTGTGAAAACGTCCAATGACTTGACTTGGATTCGACTTGCCAATCAATGATACATTGATTTGACTCAAAACTTGTATATTATTAGTGACCACCTTGTTGGCCTAATTTCATTCAGAAATAGCAAACATGTAAGGCTTGAGGCAGGGGTTAAGGTCTGCTCAGCGGCCTGTCCACACTGCCCATCAGATAATCCTTCTAAAGCATTTGAAAAGCTTTTGAAAAACTTTAGAAGGATTGTTCCACCTATAGCCTGTTGCCTAACATATTTGCTGCTCCCAAGAATTTTTTTTAACCTAACTTTGTGCATATCTTCTTGATTTTCTAGTTATTGAAACTCCATCCCTCCCCATGAACACACTCTACCACTGCCTCCTTTTTTATCTGTTAAAGTTGTCTCCCAGACATGAGATTACATGCATACATACATACATACATGTTTATTTGGTCAATGACCAGCAAGATTTAAAAAAGAATACAAAGTATAATACATAAGTACAACAATGAACTTCAAGTGACACATAATAAAATAAAATAAGGTAAAATAGTATAAAAACGCACTCTCCTGTGACTTTATAAATTTCATGATTCCACGAAAGTAAAATATGCTAACATCCTTTGTACAAATAGCAGAGAAGTAATGCCAGTATTTTAGGGATGCCAGCTTTACTACGTCCGTTCTGACATGTCATCTCCACATCCCTTGTACTTTTGAAGAGATGTCTGGGGGCAACATGCTGAATGAGGGGCAGCATGGTTTAGACAGAAATGCTTTATTTTGTCAATGACCAACAAAATTTATAAAGGTTACAAGGCCCAGTACATAAGTACAATAATGGATTTCAAAGTAACACAGTACAATAGAGTAGTATAAAATAAAATAAATGAAAATGGAGTACAGAGTTTACATTCCCCTGACAATTTTCTTTAGAACTTTAAAATTAAAATAAGATAGAAACATATTTAAGATAGGGAGATATTTTTGTCTGAATTTGTCTTATTTTTGTTGCAGCAACACAAAATTTAGAAACTCTACATGTAATATAGGAGTTTAGATTCTGAAATAGGTATTTCACATAGAAATTATCTGGATGCCCCGGGCATTTTTCTACTAAAGGTGCAATATAAATTGACCTGGTATCCTCATAAAATTTACAGCGTAACAGTACATGTGAAATAGATTCTACTTCTACTTCTCCACATGGACAAGTGCGCTCAGTTATGGGAACTTTACTGCCTTGGAGTAGTGCAGATGGGAGAATGTTAAATCTGGCTTTGAAAAAAGCAATTCTCAATCTGGGAAATGTTAGATTTTGTACATAACTTGCAGGTTCCCATACTCCTTTATCAAAAATCTGTTATGTTGTGAGAGTCTACCAAGTTCATTCTGAAATTCTATATCCTTTATTCTTTGAGCAACTGTTTGTTTAGCTTGATTATTACTTTGTGATAACAAGAATAAAGGAGAGAAAGTCCATAAGAAGCCACTTTAAGTTCTACCACTTTTTTCCATGGTGAGACAAAATTATCTATCAGGACTAATGGGGTTAAACCAACTGGAGAAAATTGAATTTTTAACCAGTAGTTCATCATCAACTTCCAGGCCCTCATTTCGATTAATGACATTCCTGTCTCAAGTCTTTGAGTCAATACAGACTGGCCCAAAGGGCCGGCCTGGAGGCAAGGATGGGGAGGACAGCTGCATGCTGGGTGCCCCAATCCCATGTTAGTCGCATCCCGACTCTGTGCGCTGTTATGCATGGCACACAGCATCAGGACATCCTTCCGTCGCAGCGTTTTGATGCACTATGCTGGAAGGGGCGCTAAAGAGCCGTGCACCAGCTCTTAGGGCACCCTTTTTCTGGCCCTGAAAGGAGTGGCATTTTATCACTCTTTTCTGGGCTGGCAAAAGGGAGGATTGGGGCTGAGGCATCTAGCAGCCTAGGCCTCAATCCTTTGCTTCCTGAGGTGGCCCAGGACCACCTGTCTGCATCCCACCTTAGTTAGACATTTGATATACTGTTGGGTGCACCCAAAATTTGAATTTTGTTAGGATTACTTCCTGTGGTACCTTCTTTATGTAAATTCCTATTTGATCCCCATACAAGATTTGAGCCAATGTTTTGGCCTCAAAATTTTTTAAAGCTGCAGGTACTAATTGACCTCCACCAGGTTACAAAAAATGCTTAATAGTGTTCATTGACCTGAGGGCTGATTGTGTTGCATAATTCTGATGGGCATTCCAAATACCTTTAGAGTGGAAAACCATTCCGAGATACCTGTTCTAATTTATGCCCTTCTACTTTCCAGGAATACTGCCTGACTCTCTAAGCAAAGACCATTTTTTTTATTTGTCAAAGTTAAGAACCAAATGATTTTGTATACAGTAGCTTAGGGGGGATGCAGACGGGCTAAAAGGGTTGTTTTGGGGTTGACCTGAAGGCATGGCTTTTACATGACGCACGCCAAAAAAGCACCTCCTACCTGACTCTTCCACTGAAAGTGCGCTTCAAAAAGGAGCCACTTTTTTCTGCTCTTTCCAGAAACATGCACACTTTCAACGGTACGTCGGGATGCAGCGCCGGAGGTTCGGTGGAAATAAGGGCACCTGAGCACAAAAGCCACCGGTGTGAATGCACGTGTACAGGTGCGCCACATTTAGAGCTGCCCTTGGGGAGCATGCAGTCATTGAAAAAAGCTTCAAATTAAAGTGTTTTTAGGGTTCAGGTGTGGGAGAACCGCCGCAGGTGTGTCTGTTTCAGAGCCTTAGCGCTAACCATAATTTCACAGTGCGCATGCGCCAGAGCAGGAATATGAAACTGTTGCTACTGGATGTTACATTGTGTTAAAGAGATAAAGGGGAAAGTTTCACTTTTTAGCTGGACCCCCACACACATTCCAGTGCCATTTTCCCAGTGCAACTTTTGCCAGCTGCAGACCTCCACAGAAGTCCACTTCGGGGCTCCTCTCGTCCACAGCGGGAACAATGGCACAGCCATCTACAAGCAGAGAGCCAAAAAGAGGGAGAGGGACCTCATGGACCCATGCAGAGACAGCCGACTTCATGGCTCTGTGATCGCAGCCACACATTTTGGAGAAATTGAGAAATTCCTTCTTGAATGCCGAAACATTTAAGGAGTTGGCAGGAGCCATGAGGGCGAAGGGCCACCAACGCATCTGGCAGGAGTGTCGTCAGAAGACCAAAAACCTCACGTCTGATTACAAGAAGTTTAAGGATCACAAGGCTAAAAGTGGACTGGGTCCCTCCTCCATGCCCTTCTACAAGGAACTTCATGCCTTCCTCACCAGAGACAGCAGCATATGGCCCAGCAGAATATGCACCAGCAGTGAAGTCATGAGGGTCCCAGTGGGCCAGCCAGCCAGAGCAGAAACCGTGCAGGACATCTCTGAGGGAGAATGTGGCTAGGAGCTTTTGCCCCCTCAAGGTAAGATGTGCCAGAGCCCTTGGGAAGGGGAGTAGGGGACAGCACTAGGGTGACCACAGGGCAGAGATGACCCCATCCCTTGTCACTTTCAGATGACCAAGAGGAACACCCCGATTCAGATGAGACATCCTGCAGTCAGAGGGCTATGGACATCTCTGCCATGAGAGCACTGTCCCGCGCCTCTACATCTTCCACCAGCAGGCCACCATCTCATACTTCACAGTGGAGCACTATATCTTCCAGGACCAGTAGCCACCGTGATCGCTCCCCTGTCCCAAGAACAAGTACAGCACTCAGTGACGATGAGAGTGAGGGCAAGGAGAGGGCAGGCCCTGGACAATTCACCCAGCTGATCAACCAGGTCCAGGCTGCACATGGTAAATTTCCTGTTATGACAAAAAATGCATTCTGTCGCATGTACGCTTGTACCCCACCAAAAGCAAAGCAATTTGTATGGCTTTTGTGATGTTTTTTTGTGTAGGTTCGCAGAATTCCCCCCCCCCAGCATGCCACTTTCGCACCCTAGCATGTGGGGAGGGCATGGAGAAATGTTTGTCTGTGTGTCCCATTCATCATGTCCCTTGCATGACCACCACCTGCATGTATCCAGTGTGCCCACACAAACCTCCCTGGCATGTACCTATCCCCTCCCCCCTGATATGTGCGGGAGATGTTGTGTGTGCAAATGGTGCCCTCTGCCATATATGTCCCTAGAACAAGAAGTAGCATGGCAGAGAGAGGAGGATGAGAAGGATGAAACAGCTAATGCCAGAGTTGCAATGCCACTGGCAGCCCGCCTGGCTAACATCAGAGGGAAGAGGACATATCTCTCAGCAGCCACAGCAAATACGAGTGCCCAGCAGGAGTTCATGGAACGCAGTATAGAACAAATGGAGAAAGGCCTAGAACAGGATAAAGAGCTCACTGCACATTCCTATCAACTCGATGAATGTTCCCATGAGCTTGCTGAACATTCCTATCAGCTGAGGAAGAGCGAGAGAGGGGATTGGAGGGAGAATAATCAACACATGGCCCACGAGCAGTGGCGTGTCGCTGACTCCCTACAAGGGCAGACCAGTCTGCTGGCATGAATAGAGGATGTCATGGAGGGGCCCCAGAGGGCCATGGCTGGAAGCGGGGAGGGTGTGCAGGAGGGTAGAAGAAGGAGGGGTATTCCTCAGGGCCAACAGGAAATGGCTGTGGTGGCAAGCAGAGGAAGGAGGGGTCACTCTTCACCCCTGGATGTCGAAGGTGCTGTGGGCAGAGGGAGGAGGGAGAAGTGTCCACCCATGCAGGATGAAGCTGTGGGGAGGGGCAGAGGGAGGAGGGAGAGGTGTCCACCCATGGAGGTGGAGGCTGCTATGGAGGTGGAGATCATTGAGCAACACTCTGCCGCCCACTGCCCACCCACAAAGGCAGAGAGCAAGAGAGGGGGATGGAGGTATTGCAACGATCACCACTAAGTACCGAGGCAGCCATCGCCAGCTACTCCCCACCTATGCCCACCTTACTGATCACCACCACCACCTCACACCATGCCCACCTCACTGATTGTCACTGCCACCGCACACCATTCCCACTTCACCAATGCTGCTCATTGGTT
This sequence comes from Phrynosoma platyrhinos, assembly GCA_020142125.1. Lineage (NCBI taxonomy): Eukaryota > Metazoa > Chordata > Lepidosauria > Squamata > Phrynosomatidae > Phrynosoma > Phrynosoma platyrhinos. The sequence continues at coordinate 42,503,963 of CM034710.1, forward strand.
TCCTGTAGGGATCCTTCAATGAACCTACACACCTTCACATAAAATGTCAGACGCTGTTTAAAAATTGAAAGTTTATCATAAAACCCGGCAATTGCCAAACCTGCATACGTGCGCAGATTCAGTCATAAATTTTTTAAAAATATTTTTTTCATTTTATAAAAACAGCAAAAAAGCAACTATTTACATTGGTGT
>CM034710.1:42526930-42543228 GCA_020142125.1 Phrynosoma platyrhinos
CTCACATCCATACATGGTAATAGGGAATACAATGGCTTGAATGATTCTCATTTTTGTGTTTAGTTGTATATAGTTGCATTTAGAATCTTTTCTAGTTCATTCATAGCCTCTCTTCAGATTTTTAATCTTCTTTTGATTTCCTGGATGCAGTTCCCATGTCTATCAATGTTTGATCCCAGGTATGAGAACTCTTTTACTACTTCTATTTCTTCATTGTCTAGGTTGAATTTGTCAAGATTCTCCATTGTCATTATTTTTGTTTTCTTTATGTTCAGCAACAGACCTGCCTTTGCACTTTCTTCCTTGATCTTTCTTAGTAGTTGTTCCAGGTCTGGGAGGTTTTCTGCTAGTATTATGGTGTCATCTGCATATTTTAGAATGTTGATAGTCCTTCCTCCTATTTTCACTCCTTCTTCTTCTGTGTCCAAGCCTGATTTTTTTACAATATGTTCTGCATATAAAGGTGACAGGATGCAGCCTTGTCTGACTCCTTTGCCAATTGGAACCATTCTGTTTCTCCATGTTCTGTTCTGACAGTAGCCTCTTGTCCTAAGTACAGATTCCTCATCAGGACTATCAGATGTGTTGGCACTCCCATGTCTTTAAGGGCATTCCATAGCCTTTCATTATCTATGCAGTCGAAGGCTTTGATATAGTCTATAAAGCACATGCTGATTTTCTTTTGAAATTTCCTGGTGTTCCCATCATATGTTTGCAACATGGCCCCTAGGGCTTCTTCCTTTCCTGAATCCTGCTTGGGCCTCTGGGATTTCTCTCTCCATGTATGGTTGGAGTCTGTATTACAGAATTTTGAGCATAATTTTGCTTGCATAGGAGATTATTGCTATTGTCCTATAGTTGCTGCAGTCCTTTGTGTCTCCTTTTTTTGATTGTGCCCAGTTCAAAACCCACTTTTCCCAATCTGAATACAGTGTAATATATTGGATCTTAACAACTTGCTGGTAACTTATTTTAGAAGTGTGAACCTTGGCCTGGCATCCTCCATCACTATGGTCTTCTATTAATCTACTTGCTGGCTACAGTATGTATACTGAAGGTCTGCTTTAACAAGAGAGATGAACAATTTGCAGAAATTTTGAATCCGGGGGGGTGGTCTTTGAGGGAGAGAGAAGTACATTTTCAGAAAAATTGAAAAATGCATTATTAGCACCCTTTAATGGTTGAAAGTCAATTTATTCTTTTAGAAACATAAACTACATTATATATAATTTGGTTTGGCATAAAATTGTCATTTTTGATATATTAAAAGTATACTAGAATATAATTATAAATGAACTTACATTTTTAAAAGTGTAATTTTTTAATAAATGTAACTACTGGTGAACCTCTTTGCTTTTGTCATTTGAGGACTCAACCCCCCCCCCCCCGAGAAACCATCAACATTAGTAAGGAAAGAAAATGATTTTGTCTCCACTAATTCTCCATGGTGTCTATCAGATAAAATACATACATTCCCAGAATGTGAACAGAAGAATGAAAACCAAGATCAGGAATTGTAATGAACTGATACTATATGTGCTCTTACATAAAAGTGTTCATCTTATATAGCCTTTAGAACTGATTTTGTGCTGTAAATATATGAACACTCCGTCTTAAACTTTTTGTTCACCATTCTAAGAGAAGCCATTCCTCATATCCATCCCAAAGGCTTCAGAAAAAAAATGGAAAAGAATCTACCCCCTCTGAATTTTTAAATCCACCCCTAGGTGGATAAATGTTATTATTATGAAATAAATATTATTATTGCAAATTTTAAATGTAAATTGAAGTTGTAGGCTTTCATGGCCGGCATCCATAGTTTTTTCTCTGAAGATGCCAGCCATGGATGCTGGCTAAACGTCAGAAAGAAACTCTTCTAGAACATGGCCACACAGCCCGAAAACAAAAACAAAAAACTTAAATGTTAATTGTTTTAGTATGTGTATATGTTATTTGTCCGTTTAAACTGATGTGTATTTTAAACGGATGTGCTTTAAATGATGTTGTTTGTTAATTGTTGTTGTTCCCTACTTTAATCCATGGGAGAGACAGTTAAGAAATCATCATCATCGCCATCATCATCATCATCATCATCATCTTCATATCAAGAGCCTTAACTTTAACTAATAATAATAAAATATATTTTTGTTATAGTTCTGTTCTGTTAGAAAGGCACAGCAGGTGTCATTTCGTTTCCCTGCCTTTTCTGACCCATTAAAATGTCTTAATAGCCATTTATTCTGGAAATGGGGGAGTGCATAAGAATCTTTTATCTCATAAAATATTTATAAACTGAAAAACACAGTATAGTAAACAGTAAAATAGACTTAATATTTTCTTGCATTTTTGAATTTTTTAGGATTTTTAAAAAAGTAGAATACATATTCTGATAGTGTCTTCCTTTTGGGTTTTAAAGCATACTTTCTAACTTCCTTCCAAAAGAAACCCTAAGGAGGGGATTGGCAAAGAAGGAACTTCCTTCAACTATCCACACTATTTCTGGTGTTAACACAAGTTGACCCTTCACTACATTGGGAACTCAAATCTGCCATTGGATAATAGTCTCCATGAATCTGCATATTGCTGGGTTAAGAAAAAGAAAATCCAGCTTTCTGTCTTATTTGTTTAGTAAGACACATTTTGCCCAGTCAAATGAAAAACGGATGCACTTATGTTCCAAATGTCTGAAAATGGACTTTAAGACCATTCGCACAACACAATAATAGCATTATTTTTCCACTTTGACTGCCTTGGCTCCATCTGATGGGACCCTGGGGTTTGTAGTTTGGTGAGGCTCTAGAGCTCTTTGGCTGAGAATTCTAGATGTTCTTCCCTAAACCGCTAGTCTCAAGATTTCATGGGACAGAACCATGGCAGTTAAAGTGGAATAATAGCACTATAATTATGTAGTGTGAATGGGCCCCAGAGCCACTTTCAAGGAGTACAACTGTCACACAGTTTCACAGGCTGTGCTACAATTTCCAGGCACCATTCAAAATGATCTTTGAAACCCTATGTAGCTTGAGTCTAGACTTTCTGAAAGACTCACATAAGCCTGTCTCAGCCCCAAGATCTTTGTACAAAGCCCTTCTCTTAGACAGGTAACCATCCAGGCAGTGGGGTCCTCACCCCTGGTGCCACCTTGTGCAGAGGTGGGGCTTCCTGGGATGGGGCTTCATAGCTTGGGGTGGGGCTTCCAGAGATGACAGTGGCAATGAGGGGGAAGGGTGCAGCAATGAGGTGGGGGGGGATGGGTGTCACCCCTCTTCTGGAGTGTCATCCAGTGTGGTCTATACTCCTTTGTACCTCCTTTGTACCTTTGTACCTTCAGCTCCCAGAATCCCAGGAGCTATTGGCCAACATGGGATTATTGGCCAACACGGCTGAGGCTTCTGGGAGCTGAAGTCCCTTGGGCCTTAAAGGGGAAAGGTTGCCTACCCCTGCCCTAGAGATACTACTGCCTCCAGGGATGCTTGATGAGGATGCAAGAGAGGATTTCTTGGTGACTGCTCCCAGACTGTTGAACTCATTCCTCCAAGAGATCTAGGTCTGCCATTGTTTCTTTGCTGTCAACCAAAGACCTTTTTATTCAAGCAAGATTTGGGCAATTGACCACTGCTGAGAGAGGTTTTAATGGGCTAGGGTGATGGCCTTTTTAAATATGTTTTTAATGTGATTGCTTTAAAAATAAAACAATATGTTTAGCCATGTTTTGATGTTATAATCGGGCTTTTTTCATCTATTCTTAAAACATGTTGTGTCACCTTGAATCCCATTTGTTGGAGAGATGGGGAAAAAAAGGGGGAAAAAATCAAATGCATAAATAATTGCCAGAAAGTTGCTTGTAGCTACTGTACTGGGTTTCTCTGTTCTTAACGGAATTATTCATAATGACAAATGGAGGGACTTACTCTGGGGAGTTAGTTTATCAGCCTGGGTGGTGCAGCCAGAGAGGATATGAGCCTTGGCATCTGCCATGGCACCCAGGTGTCCTGTGGAGTTTTGTTCTTGATAGATCAAGTGTGGGTGCTCCTTTGTCAGTTCAGCAAACCAGAAAATGAGGCAAGATCAAAACAACAGCCCATGCTGGCTTTGTACCAACAATAATGTCATTGGAGGTGTACTTTTTCTTTTCTTTTTTTTCTGTTTTCAGAAAAATACACACTTCTAACAAGAAGAATGCAGTCATCATTGCTGGAAAAAAAATGATGCCATTAGTGATAACTAATGTGAGAGAGTGGAAATGAAGGGGAAAGCTACTTCTAAGAAAAGTAGGGCAGCTCCTGTGGTGATGGGATATGATGATGCATTTGTCTTCAAGGTATCCTTTCAAATGTCATGAAAGATACTGTAATATTATCTGTGCTTGACAATAGTAAGGAACTGGGGGGGAAAATACATGATTCTTGAGACCTAGGAGCAAGCCTCAAAGGTCCTATTTTATGTCATATAAGAGCCAATTTAGATTCACAGAAATCATAGTGGAAAATTGTTCCTAGTACACCACTTCAGATGAAGGGAGCAGAATTATATGACTGAATGCTCCTCCTGATTAAAAATAAACAAAACAATTTTCCCCCCTAATATATAAAATGATCCCACATCATTAGACGTTCTACTGGGCATCCCTTTATTGGAGATTTTCAAACAGGTTAGCTGGGTATTTCTATGGGCTCTGCCAGACTGACCAAAAGCTTTGTGTTCTGATGGGAGTTATAGTTCTGTTTTTGGGTATCCTCTCCCTTGAAATTCATACAATATTCTTTCTGTCCCAGTGGTTTTCTCACAAATATTTGGCTAGCAGCCACATCTAAGATTATACTGGATCAGTTCCAATCAGTGAGTACCGATAATGTGGACAAGCTCCTTGGTAGAGTTAGGAAGACAACTTGCCCTCTTGACCCGTGCCCTTCGTGGCTGGCCATCCAGGGGAGAGATGTATTGAGGATGTTCCTGAGGGACATCATCAATGCATCCCTTGGGGAAGGTCGTATTCCATTTTCTTTGAAGGAAGTGAACAGCTATGGGCTAGTCTCTTCGCTACCTTTTTTGAGCAAAGTGATCGAGAAGGCTGTTGTTCTTCAGCTCCAAGCTGTCTTGGAGGAAACCAATTATCTGGACTCATTTCAAACTGGCAGGATATGGAGTGGATATTGCCATGGTTGCCTTAGCTGATGACCTTTGTCTGGGCATCGACAGGGGTAGTGTGACCCTGTTGGTGCTACTGGACCTCTCAGCGGCCTTTGACATGATAGACCATGACATCCTCTTGGAATGCCTGAGAGAATTAGGAATTGGAGGCATTGCATTGCAATGGTTCCATTCCTTTCTCTCAGGCAGATTCCAGAGGGTGATGCTTGGGGACAGTTGCTCAGCAAAAAAGGAGCTTAATTGTTGCTATCCTGGGGCCATCCTGTCTCCGATGCTATTTAACATATTTCACATGGGGAGAGGTGTTATCAGTATGCTGATGACACTCAGATATATTTCTCCATATCTCAGTCTACAGCTTTGACTTCAGATGGCATCTCCCCTCTCAATGAATGTCTTAAAGTGGTAATGGACTGGATGAGGAAAAACAGATTGAAACTGAATCCAGACAAAATGGAGGTACTAATGGTAATGGCCCCGAACCCAGGTATTGGGACACAATCTCCAATCCTAGATGGGGGTCACACTCTCCTCAAAGGATTGTGTTCGCAGTCTGGGGTGCTCCTAGATCTGTCGCTTCAGATGACAAATCAGTGAATGTGGTGGTCAGGAATGCCTGTTATCATCAATTATTATTATAAAAATAAAATTTATTATTATCAGCTTCGGCTGATACACCAATTGTGCCTTTTCCTGGAGGTTAGGGACCTCAAAACTGTGGTACATGCTCTGGTAACTTCTTGTCTCTATTTCTGCAATGCACTCTACATGGAGCTACCCTTGTGCCTAGTTCGGAAACTTCAATTGGTACAAAATATGGCAGCTAGGCTGGACTCAGGTAAAACCAGAAAAGACCACATTACACCTATTCTAAGATCACTTCACTGGCTGCCTATCAGTTTCCGGGCGCAGTACAAGGTGTTGGTTATTACCTTTAAAGCCCTAAATGGCTTGGGTCCAACCTATCTTCAGGACCACCTCCTTCTGTATAATCCACCCCATGCACTAAGATCCTCTGGGAAGAATTTATTGCAACCTATAAAAACTAGATTATCTAAAACTTTCCAGAGGACCTTTTTGGCTACCACTCCCAGACTTTGGAATGGCCTGCCAGATGAGATCCATCACTTGACCACCTTAAACAGGTTTAAAAAAGCTGTTAAGATGGATCTCTTCTGGCAGGCCTTTCCTGAGTAGATAACTGGCCTCTGAAAATTTTTATGCCTGTCCCTGATTTCCTCTACAGCTATTTTAATTTATTTGTCATTTATTGCAATTGATTGCAGTTTGCTATTTTTAAGTCTGTTTTTAAATTTTGATTATTTAATTGTATTTTAGGGGGATGGGCTATTGGGGGATGGGATTGTTCGTTTTATCCTCTAAGCCACCCCTGTTGTATCTATAGAGAGGTGGGATATAAATCATCATCATCATCATCATCATCATCATCATCATCATCATCTTTTTATTCCCTCTGCAGGGTGTTTTACCTTTTCTGTCTTGGGAGTTTCTGATACTGGCCAGAGTAAATGCAACATGTCTGTATTTATTATTTTGGTTCTTGCTGCCATATTTTTGGTGGTTATAATGATAAATAATAAATCTTGTGTGACCTTTACCCCTGAGGTTTTCCCTCTTTGAGGGGGAAATTTTCAAATGGATATTCATTTTGAATGTAAACTTTATTTATTTCATTCTTAAATCCGAAAAAGAACAATTTCAGCAATTTTCTCCCTGCTCCATAAGAATATGACTGCTTATGTGTAATTTGCAAGTATTGTTTAGACATTGTGATGTGTTAGGAAAAAATTATTTGTGCAAAATACATAGTCTTCTTGTGGGAAAAAAAGAAGAAAAACACAGTGTTTTGGGATAGGGAAGATATATTTTGTGCAAAACCGATTGATTCCTGCAGAAAAATACTTGGTTTTTGTACATATTGCATATAGTTGTGCAAATTGTGTAAACTGTGTGGTATCTGCTCAGATGCACAGATTCTTGTACAGAGATATAGGATATAATTTTCTATGGATTAACTCATGTTTTCTGCAGGATAAACAGGTGTCGTTTTTTTAAATAAGAATCAAGTGTATTTTGTTGAAAATAACATTTTCTGTGCAGGTAAGAAAGTGCAAAAGCAGGGTTATAGCTCCTTGCCTTGCCTTGCCTAACCTCCCCCTTACCATTCCCAAGCAGGCTGATACCCTTTATTATTATTTTCCTATTTATTTTTTTTTTAAAAAAAACTTAAATTGCAGTAGCAGAGTTTTTCAATTGCATGAAAAAATGAAAATAAAAATAAGTAAAAATAAAATTAAAAAACACCAAAAGGCATGCTGGCTAGAGTGTAGGGCAGGGATGGGGATTGAAGGGGGGAGTCAGGAAGAGAGTGCAATGACAGAATCAGCCCCAGTCATGCCATTGAGAAGATGTGTAATAATGGCTTCACAAAGAGATATAATTCTATTTTCTTAAACAAGTGTGTTTGTGATGAGAATTGGGCTTGTGTGAGAAAATCCTAATACTTGGAAAGGCAGCTATGAAAGAACTATAAAAGGTCTTCAAGTGTAAAGATATATATATAATTAAATACCAAAGCCAGAATCATCCAGTCCATAGTATTTCCACTTTCTTTGTAAAAACTGGATTGTGAAGAAAATTGAGAGGAAGAAAATCAATTCATTTGAAGTGTGGTGGTGGAGCAAGGATTTATGGATATCATGGGTTGTTAAAAAGACATCAGAATAGGTCTTAAAGCAAATCAGGTCTAAACTGTCAATAGAAGCAAAGATGACTAAATTGAGGCTGTCGTACTTTGGACATACAGCTGGCCCTTTGTATCCACAGATTCTTTATCCATGGATTCAACCATTCATTGATTTTTTTTTATTTTTAAAAGATATAAATTCTAAAAAGCAAACATTGATTTTTCCATTTTATGTAAGGGACAACATTTTCCTATGCCATTGTATTTAATGGGCCTTGAGCATCCATGGATTTTGGTATCCACAGGGAATCATGGAACCAAACCACAACAGATACCAAGGTCCCACTGTATAATGAGATGATATGCCTCACTGGAAAAGGTGATAATGCTTGGTAAAGTGAAAGACAGTAGGAAAGGAGGAAGATCACACTACAGGTGGATTGATTCAGTCAAGGAAGCCATTGCCTTGAGCATGCAAAACCTAAGCAGGGCAATTGATGGAATATTAGAGATCTTTCTTAGAGGTTTCTCATTCACAGGGACCTTAGAGGTTTTCCATTCACAGTGGTGGCATAAGTCAAAGTCAATGTGGCAAAAAATACCAAGAACAAGAACAACAAATCCTCTACCACTGTTCTGTTTTTGTGTGAATAAAGGGTGGGAATTTGCAACCTTCTGAGTGCTAGCAGCCCTAGCCAGCAAAGCCCATGCAGAGGAATGCTGGGAGTTGCAATTCAGCAACTTCTGAAGGGTTGCAACATTCCTATCCTTTCTGTAAAGCTAATCTGAAAATAAGTTCTGTGAGTAATGGAAGTAACATAATTCTTATGGCTTATGTAGCACTCCATTATGGTACTAACTTTAGCCTAAGATTGACAGTTGTTTAACTGAGCCATGATCCTTCCTTTCAATAAACAATCCCAGTGATAAATCCCTAGCATTTTAAGATATTTGCCTGAAAATATGTAAGCACCGGCTAATAATTATAATAAAAAGGTACTGAATTCAATGAGCCAATGCCCTGATTTGGACCTAAAATACTTTCCCTCTTTGATTATTCCCTGATCATGTCCTCTTCTCCACGTTCTTTAACTAGCATTTGGAGATTATTGCTTTAGCTTTGCTGCTGGGATAGACCTGGGATTTTACTTTCTTAAGGCAGATCTAATCGCATTCACCCATTGCTGGGCAGTATGCATCCCGTATGCAACCCAGGCTTCTCTCAAAGCTTTTCAAGAATGGGATTTGCTTGTTCTTGAAAAGATGCAGGACAAGCCTGTAGAAGCCTGGGTTGCATACGGGCTGCATACTGCCCGGCAATGGGTGAATGCAATAAGATCTGCCTTAAGAAAGTAAAATCCCAAGTCTATCCCAGCAGTGAAGCTAATGTGATAATCTCCATTAGGGTGTAAAACTGATTGGACCAGATTGCAAGCAACATCTGGTTTGTCAGTTTTATTCCTTCAGGAGCTGTACATATGAAGAAACATCTTTTGTATCCTGGAGAGTTCTTGAGAACAAGTGGCAGTCTTGCATTGTTATTATTACTTACACTTGAAGTACTCTATAAATACATGAGCAATAAACTGGCCAACTGCCTTCTTTCACCATTATTGAAAACACTGCCAAATCTGTACAGGGAATAGAATGTGCTGTTCATTAACAGTGGTGTCATAAGCCCAATGAGAACAATATACACTTCAATGACAGAGTCTCATTTTAATTGAGACTGAGATCCTGGATCTGGATATGTATCACACAGCAATGACAACATCTGCAGGGACCTCTGGAGGATCTGGAGAAAGGTCCTGAGGGCTGCCTTCTTAGGTCGCTAACAGAATACCATTTAATGTCTTCTTAAGACATTGAAAAGAAGGGAGATGTGGGTAATTTGTAGGAACAAGGGAGTGAGGGAGTGAGATACTTTTGTCCCCTTGCACACCCACATCAAATTCAATGTCCCTCTTCTGTGAAAGTACATTCAGAGCCAAAACAATATTTACAGTTGGAAACTGGGATTTGAAGACAGTAAGTAACATCATTCTTCAGAGGGCAAAAGACAGGGGAGATGATGATTTGCCCTACAGAGCATGCATTTTGGACTCTTCCTTCCTTCCTTCCTTCCTTCCTTCCTTCCTTCCTTCCTTCCTTCCTTCCTTCCTTCCTTCCTTCCTTCCTTCCTTCCTTCCTTCCTTCCTTCCTTCCTTCCTTCCTTCTGCATGTCAGCAAGTGAGAGCATTCACATTCCTTTTACAGGACATTTTTCAATTCATTATCAGCAAAAGGATAGTTGCCCATTCCAGTCTATAACATAGATGCTGCCCCTTGCTCAGGCAGTTTGAGAGGTTTTGAATGGGAGTGAATTTTCTTTAAGGTAGCAAGATCTCTACCACCCTCAGTAGATAGCTGTTGCTAATCTCCCTCCTGTTGAAATCATGCATGGAGACATCATTCTTTATTAATACAGAGGTCTATCTGCCATAAATTTAAGTCACCTAAGTTGGAAGCCATTATTAGTAGATCTTATAACAAAAGATTCTATATTTTAATTGTGAGCATGTTTTATGTGTTGTGTGCCTTCAAGTCATTTCCAACCTATAGTGACCCTAAGGCGACCCTATTGGGTTTTCTCAGCTAGATTTCTTCAGATGAGGATTGCCCTTCACCTGAGGCTGAAAGCATGTGACTTGTTCAAGGTCACCCAGTGGGTTTCATGGCCAAGCTGGGAATCGAACCTTGGTATCCAGAGTCGTAGCCACTATGCACACTGGCTCCCAGATTTTTAATACGATTGTTTATGGTTGTTTAATTTTTAAAAACCTTTGTACGTTTGTACTTTTATAAAGCTTCCTTAAGGGGAAGGCCTGTTGCAAGATCTCAGGGCTCCCATGAGAATTTAAATCTCATGGGAACTCAAAACTCTATGCAAATCTCATAATGGAAGGCTAACCACCATGAAACAAGAATTTTGCTGCTCAGCATCATCCTAATCAATTGGAGAGGAGGAAGAGAGGCTTCATGTCTTTGCAGTCCTAACAGACAGACCTCTATTATTTGGTGTATAGGGCCTGATTGCTGCTTACATACCAAATGTCTGGTGACTGCTCTCAACTATAGGAATTAGGGTGTCCTATATAACCCTGATATAGGACTGTACTTCAGGATATCAAATATGGGATGTCTTGTACAAATTGGGACGTCTGGGAACACTAAAATATAATATATGTGAAAGATGCTGGATGCTTTGAGAACCTTACTTACTTCATCATTATGTTTTGCACTGGCTTCTCTGCCTTTCTTTAGCCATCACAGCTTTAGCATTTTTTAAAAAATGGTTTGAATTACATGTATGGATTTGATTCATTACCAGCACATGCTTGGTAGCCACTTTCTAAATTATCCTGTTGCTTACTTGAATTATTACAAATAAGACTGTGTGAAATGCCAATTGATTATTCAGCTGTAATCAATAGCAAGGAGGAGGGAGCAAATTTTGGGTGACTAGCAGTAAATGATTCTCCTTTCACACTCATGGTGCTTATAATAGCAGTAACACTGGGAAAGAAAATGTGCCACTGCTCAGACAGAACCATTACAAAGGTGTCAAAAATTAAAAGCTTGAAAGTAGAATTCCCTAGCTATGTGCCATGGCATAATAATCTGCTGTAGGAAAACTACTCAGGTGCCACAAGAAATAATGAACAGGCTCCCGTGAATCCAAAGTTATCCATTACTGAGCAGGCTGCCAGATTCCATTCTCCCTGTTTAGAGCTCCAGTCTCCCCATCTTCTACTCAGCATGTGCTGGGGAATCCTAGTTTTGGTGGCCACAATTGCATTTCATATGTGCCTGTTTATACCCATTTAACTCAATAGAATATCCACCTAAGTAAACGCACACAGGCTTGCACTTCACATTGAGCATGAGTTATAGTGACTTGGTACCAGTGATGTAGGCTCAAGTCAACTGACTCAGGCTCATGTCAGACTCATTTCTATGACTTGATTTGTCCTTGACAAAAATGATACACTGTCTCATCTTGGCTTGAGATTTGTGTATTTTAGTGACTAACTTGCTGATGCCACTTACTACAAGCAGCAGGCAAGACTCATTTCCAGAGCATGGGCACATTTTTTGGAAGAGAACAGCAAATGCTTTAGCCAATGGGCTTAAGGTAGAAAGATCCTTCTTTTTGAAAAGTTTTAGAAGGCTCCTCTGCTGTGCAGGGTGGGGGGCAGGGTATATCGGCCCTTAAAGGGGAAAGGTTGCCTACCCCTGATATAGTCCCACTCTCTTCCATTCCAGTATTCTCTGAAGATGCCAGCCACAGATGCTGGTGAAATGTCAGAAAGAAACTCTTCTAGAACATGGTCACACAGCCTGAAAAACCCACAAAAAACTAACACTGCACATCTTTACCAAAAAGTTATTTCCACCAAATTCAATGGAACATACTTTCAAGTGAATGACTACAAGGCTGTAACCCTGAAGTAAATATTTTTGGATATAAGAGTGACTTAAACTGGCTTGTTGAAGGGCCTGACTTTGGATAACAGTGCTGAGAATATCCCTCACCACACACAAAGTGAGAATTGTGCTTGCAATGCACAAAATCAACAATTTCTATAGAGGGCCCCCAAAAACACTCAAAGATGCTGCTCATGCTCCTCCTATTGCTACTATTGCTATTATGATGTGAGAGAGCCCACATCACACAGTGCCATTCCCAGGAGATAAGTGTAAAGTTAAATTGATAGCTGCTGGTCAACCAGAGACGTTATACAGTTTCCAGGGGTAATTTCTCCCCTCTCTGCTTACAGATTGGGAAAACTCATGACAACCAATTCCCACATCACTACAAATGGGGTTGTAGAATTGGACAGATTATTTTGAAGTGAGTTCAAGAAATGTTGAGAATATAGTTAGGGGATTCTTTCATCCTTATTTGAGGTGATTATAGTAGCAGTCTTTTTGTTGCTTTATTAATAAACAAAACCAAGTAAAAATGACCATTAACTTCTGCATTTCTGTGCTCCTTTCTCTAAAGTTTTGCAATTCAGAAATGTACTTTTTTGGGGGAACTAAAATGTGCACTTGCTGTCAGGGATTGGGAAAACAAATAAGCCTCTTTGGATGGCATAAAATCCTTTTTGCCTGCAGAACATTCTTCTGCCAGCTGATCTCAGATATTTGACAACAGAACAGTTTGTCAGCAAAGTTACTTTGTTGTTGTTGCTGGGTGCCTTTAAGTTGGTTATAGTGACCCTAAGACAAACCTATCATGGAAGTCTCTTGGCAAGTTTCTTCTGACAGGGTTTGCCATTGCCATCCTCTGAGGCTGAGAGAGTGTGACATGCCCAGTGTCACCCAGTGAGATTCAAACCCTGTTCTCCAGAGTCATAGTCTAACATTCAAACCACTACACTACTTTACTGGCTAAAATTTATTGACAGAAGAAAAAATACATAATAAAAACAAAAAATTAAAAGTAAAGTGTGCAGAAGGTGCAGGCTGAGGGAGAAACCAAGTAAACTCATGTCCAAATATCCTCTAGTCCAAGGACACAGTCACAATGTTGGCACAAAATTATATCAGGGAAGGATAATCTTAACTAAAATCCCATATCTCTTGGCTGGGAGGGGGTTGAGTTCATCAAGATAAACCCTTGGCCATTTTGGATAGTTAGAAATATGTGTTGGTTTTTTGAGTTAAAACATTTTTGTCCTTTTGTTTTCCATTATAAAGTTCTGCTTCCTTGGCTGGCTTTTTTTTCCTTTTTCTGAACTTCTTACCCTCCTATTACCTGGGCTAAACTTTCTGACCTCTATTAATTAAACTTTTGACAGATGAACTGTTACTTTTTCTCTGAAACTGATTACAAAATGGAAATAAAGTTAATAATATCATAAAACTACAATTAAGCTGTAAGTGGAGAATGGTTATAGTTTCTTCATTCACACAAACATGTTGTAAGGAGGAACAACACATTTTGCCTTATCTAGAGGAACAGCAGGACTTCTTCTTGGAGGGTTCATAAGCTCTGGCACATCACTGACTGGGTGCATATGATTAGATAAGCACTGAAGCACATTTCCTATAAATGCATCCAAACAGTAGGTGACAGTGTCAGAACATTTTATTTTATTATTTATAACCAACATGATTTCCCTCCCTGAAGAATTACTTGATCCTTAAAGCTCTGGAATGACTTGTGAGAATTGGATTTCTTAACTGGACATAAATCAATGGGAGCCTTAACTCAGGTTTATCCGTAGGCAAGAAACAATCAATGAGATAGGAAGGGCTGTTTTCCAGAAGCAGTTTAGACTATTATAGCAACATCTGTAGAAAAGTAAACATTAAAGCTACACATTTTTCTGATTCATGTGGTTGCTCCATTCTTGTTCTTCATCTCATTTTGTATATATCTAGGTGTGTATACATATTCCATCATTATAACAGTTTGTTATGGTTCAAGGGAACATACTAAAGAATTCTAATAAAGAATTCTAAGTATATCACTAAACTGCAAATCCCTGGATTGCATAGGATAGGGCCATGGAAGTTAAACTGATGTGAAAGTGCTAGATGATCTTTCCATCTTGGATAACATACAGAAGTCTAAAACAGCTCATAGGTTAGAAATGGCTTCTTCTCAATGTTGTGCCCCATTTCCACCCTCCACCCCCTGTTAATAAAAGATAGGATTACACTCCTGGAAGAGTCTGGGAAGCAACTCCTCTTCCATTTTTTTTAGTAAACCAGAAGTGTTTCCTAAAAAACACTGGACACTTCTAGTTTTAGCATTAGGTGTAGCCCATTGTAGAGAAGACCACTAAAGACCATGGACCACTAAAAGACCAATGGAAGGGCCCTAGAACAGATCAGGCCCAAACAATCCCTGGAAGCAAAGATGACTAAACTGAGGTTGCATATTTTGGCCACATGATGAGAAAAACGGACTTACTAGAAAAAACTATAATGCTTGGTAATGTGGAGGGCAATAAGAAAAGAGGAAGACTGCATTCCAGATGGATAAACCCAATGAAAGAAAGCACGACGATGAATAAGCAATAAGCTCGATAATCCTCACCCTCCCCATACTGTATTATTTCATAGGTAAGGAGATTGCATATTTGAATTCTTTCCCCATGATAATTCTATTCAATGGAGAACTAGCAGGTCACATATGAGACTTGGCTAGAACTTACTCATGGTAATATTCTATAAGAATACTGGGGAGTGAGACATTTAAATATGCCATTTGCTGGCTGAATGGTATGGCCAAGGAAAACACAGCACTACATGGCTATGCATAGTGGTGGCTTTCCTGGCGGCAGTCACTATGAATGAGTGGAAAGCCCACCTGTCAGAAGATTATTTCATGAATGATGGTAGCCTACTTGGTGAACTCATCCTTATTATTTATTGAGATGTGACCTCTGAGAGGCAAAAGTTTACTCCATCAGCTACAGTAGGTCATGCCACATGCATTCATCTCTAGTGCCCTTAAACTTTTTCTCTTCTATTTGCTGTAGGAAAGGTCCAACTCAAACAATGCAGTTGTTATGTTGAGAATTTTGGAGTAGATCCATGTGGTGTTAAGTGCATGGTAAAACAGTTATCTGGGTGCTTAATTGTGCACCCCATTTGCAAATTCTAGAATTACATGCAGCCTCTCATGGGTCTTCTGTATACTTTATCTACCATCTGGATACCACCAGAAGGCTTGCTTTCTAATCCTGCCCTGCCAATTATCTGACACTGCAGATCCACACTAACAGTGACCCTGAATTATTAGCATTGCTATATCTATTTTAAAGTTAGCTGGCTTCTGACTGCAATTCTTTTCTTTTGTTTCAAACCTCTGTCTTGCTTTTCTGTTTACCTTATGTTTGTCAAGGTAGAGGTGATTAAAAAAGTAATGCAGAGCAACTCTGAAAGCGATTAGCTATGTAACAAAGAACAAGAATAGCAAAGTTGACAGTGTGTCATATGGTTGTGTAGTTTGCCAGACAAACAAAAAACTGGAGAGCCCCCAATAGAACCCACAGGAAAAAACAAACACATCTCAAAGTGCTCAATAGATGGCTACTTTATTTCAGAAAAAAGCCTGACAAGGTTCAGTCTACATACATTTTTTTTTGGCCTTCTCCGGGGTGGATACATAAAAGCATGAAAATGAAAATGACAATACATTTTAAAAGACAAACACTTTTATTAAAGAAAACTCCCCCCCCCCAAATTTAAACAAACTTAGAAATGTGATAGTAAGCTTGGTGTTGCATATCTTGGAAATGCCCATATACTATATTAACAGCAGGAGAGCAGAGACAAGTAAATTTGGGATTGACTGGAAAGCACATGATTGGCACACCTTGCACTTAAAAAGTAATAATAATATAATAAAATTTTATTTGTAACCCGCCCCTCTGCAGAG
>CM034710.1:42569624-42587491 GCA_020142125.1 Phrynosoma platyrhinos
GGGACCTAGTCAAAAGCCTGACTGAAATCAAGATATGCTATGTCTACCGCATTGTCTTCATCTAGCAAGCTGGTAATTTTATATATATAAAAAAGAGATCAGATTAGTTTGACATGACTTGTTTTTGAGAAACCCATGTTGACTTTTAGTGATTATGGCACTCCCTTCTAAATGTTCACAGACTCTCTGTTTAATGAACTGTTCTAGAATCTTTCCCAGTATTGATGTCAGACTAACTGAGCGATAGTTGTTGGGATCCTCTTTTTTTCCCCTTTTTGAAAATGGGGACAATGTTTGCCCTCCTCCAGTCTGCTGGGACTTCTCCTGTTCTCTAGGAGTTCTCAAAGATTATTGCCAGTGGCTCTGAGATTACATTTGCCAGTTCTTTTAATATCCTTAGATGTCATTCATCTGGTCCTGGAGACTTAAATTCATTTAGGTTTACCAGGTATTTCTGAACTTCCTCTTTACTTATTTTGTGCTGTATTTCCTCTATTGTGTCCTCTGCTCCATTTTCCTCTGGTTGAACACCCATTTCCTTTTGTGAGAAGACTGAGGCAAAGAAAGTGTTGAGTAGTTCTGCTTTTCTCTGTACCCTATTAGAATTTCACCATCTTCTCTGCACAGTGACCCTTCATTCTTCTAGCAAGCCTGAGCTCATTCTGTGCTTTGGCTTTCCTGACTTTACCTCTACATGTGCTAGCTATTTGTTTGAATTCTTCTTTCGTGATTTCAAGAGAGGAATCAGCCTGGCTCTCCAGCCTATGGAAAGGCACATAGGGAGGGCTTGTCTACACTTAGGGAAATGCTGAGCTCACCCCAAGCCAGTGCTGGAAGTCATCATGATGTCCAGTTACATCCATGGAGGTACTGCAGTTTTTGTCCATTAACCTGATTTTGCTCTGAGCAAAGTCGGGGGAAAGCCTGGTGTTTCCCATAATCTCTAGAGTGACCTTGGGTTCTTTTGGTGTGTGGACAGCTCAATCAAGTCTGATCTGTTGTCCACACACCAAGAGCTGTGTCATCCCCCTTCTCCTCACTGATGACAGACAAGGCCCCCCAGACATATGATCAACAAGGAGTCTGGGTGCCCATTCTGTCCTCATCAGACATGGTGGCACAGTAGGCAGGCTTTACATGGAGCTCCTGCCCATCAAAAAGCATCTTCACTGATGACCCACAAAACAGGCAGTTGCTACTGCTTCCTTGCAGGCAGGAGCTCCTTGTGAGAGCCTGTCCAGTGTTCAGTCACTTCTGTTGAGGTCAGAACAGGGTACCTCGGCAATCAATGAGGGAATAATGTGATCATATGGCAGGGCACCCTGTTCTGATCTCAGCAGAAGTGATGGCACACCAGGCATGCACTCCTAGGGAGCAACTTGGGCAGTGAGGCTGCAGAAGTGGCACCAAGGGGGATGGGCCAGTGGAGGCAATGTGGTGCTGGCTTGGCTGGACCATGTGTACAATGATACAGCATTGTACTGAATATGGCCTGGTGTGTGTGGTTGCCATCGTGGTTGGTCCAGGGCCATTCTGGGACATCCTGCTCTGGCCCTGGGTTAAGCAGCCAATGTAGACACATCTGGAGAGTAGGTGTGAGCAGTCAAATGTATCATATCTGAATTTTAGACCCAGTCTGAAAGGGTCTATGTGTCTCCAACATGCCTTGTACATAATGGGGTGACAAGGGCAAAAGTGGAAATGGACAGGGCAGGGGACATTTGTGAGTGCTGGTGCAGGAAGACAATGGGAAACTTTGATCTGAAAAGAGCAGTAACTATGATTTAGGCCAGGGCTGGGTAACTATATCATTATGTAGGGGGTGGAATTTCACTCTTCCCCCATTTCCACCACTCCAGCAAGCTGCAAAGATTTGTTCATAGCAATTCCGAAGTGATTATAAGTATTTTTTAATTTTGATTTCAGCTCCTTAGGAGTGCATGCCCGGTGTGCTTATTTTTTGCTATCTTTTTCTGACCTCCACATTTTATTGCAGTTTTGCCATGAGATGATAATTTTAGCCACCTTTTAAAATTTTGGGATGCAGTGGCTCAAGTGCTTAAGATGCTGACTCTGTTGATTGCAAGATCAGCAGGTTGGCAGTTTGAAGCCCAGGTGCTGCATGATGGGGTTAGCTCCCATTACTAGTTCCAGCTTCTGCCAAACTAGCAGTTCGAAAACATGTAAATACAAGTTGATAAATATGTACCACTTTGATGGGAAGGTAAACAGTGTTCTGTGCAATCATGCTGGCCAAATGATCACAGAGTAGTTCTCTGACAATGCTGGCTCTTCAGCTTAGTAATGGAGATGAACACCGCCCCCTATGGTTGGACACGACTTGACAACCTTGTCAACGCGGAATACCTTTACCTTTACCTTTTTTAAAATTTCAGACTAAGGAGCTTGGGAATATCATGGGGAGCCTGGGGCCTGGAAAAATTGGTTTGGTTTGGGACCATGTGTGGCCAATGGGCTACAGTTTTCCAAACCCTGTTTTAAGCTATACCTGTGCTACTGTTGTCAGGAATTGCAGGAAGACAGAAACAGGGGAATTTAGTCATTTCTGGCATAGTTTATTACAAGCAAAGCCAACACTGATTGTCAGTGCAGTTCTAAGGAAGTCTGCTTAGAAGTAAGCACCACTAATTTGTTCTGTGTTGGTTGGTGAGCTGAGGAGTGCAGGTCTAAAGAAGACAGAAGGGGAGCTGAAGAGCTTGAGTAAATCTGGAAGATAAACAGCAGCAGCAATGCCTGAGAGCCAGCCAAGGGAAACTACTGAAAGCCAGAGCTGTAAGGAAGTAAGGCCTGTGGCAGCAGAGAAGACAACTTCTGAAGCAGCTTATAGGAGACAATTCCTGAAGATATTGGCTGGATCTGTTCTTCCTTAGCTATTCTCAGCAGTAGCAAGATCAATGCAATCTTACATCCTTTACAGAAATAACAGATGGCTAAAAACCAAGTTCTATTGCTAATGGTTTAATAAAACATTCTTCTGTACACAAGCATATCAAGTCACTAAGAAAGAAACTTCTTTTTACAAAGTATTTTATGCCATCAGTCCCTTTTTTGTTGACATCCTGTGTCTAGTTGGAAGGTTTTTGGGTGTGTGTGTTGTTAATAGTCTTGACATTGGGAGGATGCTGAAGCAAGACTAGAGAAACACTGAATTTCAGTGTCAGGTCTCTGTAGTTAATAATACAATAAAGCTTCAACTGGGAAAGAATGTGATTCTGCTCCAGCTACTCCTACTGTAACTATGCATACCTGACTACAACAGACAAGGTAAATAACAGCTGTCTCCAGAATCCCTTATAGAACATATGTAAATAGCAGAAGGAAAACAGATAAACCTGCCTCACCAGCTACCTCCAGTATGTTAAGCATAGAACTATATGTTTGGCTGCCAAAATAGAAATCGTAAAAGTAGTGGAAGTTTGTGAAGAAAAAATCATCCCTGGATGCATTTTGCAAGAAGCTTTCAAGTGGTCTTTAGAAGGTTCAAAACATTTGCTTACTTATGCAAGGCTTATCTGACCTGGTTGTCTCATTTCACATATGCATGTTGCTAGTTTTGGATAAAAAGTTTGCTGAAACATGTTGTACTGCTCCTCTTTTTTTGTGGTGCAGGAGTGAATCCCTATTATTTCAATGTTTTTTCTGCCTCTGGTAACACCTTTTCTGTTAAAGTTGTAATGCACATGAACACTTCAACTTCATTAAGTGAGGTATACCTATATTTATTTGCGTAATGTTGCTTGAACCTTTTGTGTTGTCATAAGCCTATGCCCAACTACAGGAGGCAAAGAAGAGAAGATTTTTTTTTTAAAAAAAGTGTATATTTTATGCAGGCACTGGAAATTGTTCTTATACAAGCAGCTTGGGATAGCTGGTAACAGATCTACATATTTTCTCAAATATCTTTTCAGTTGGACAATATTAGATCTTGATAACACAGTGGTACATTAATAGAATAATAATTATTGTGATAATTGTGATGCTCTTGTATCAAACTATCTTCACCACACAAAGTCCATGCACTGTGTATTGCTCAGGCACATATTTGACACCCACAGAGTACATATATGAGCCTTTTAGGAATAGCTAATCCTTGTCCTCAGGTATCATCACCTCTTGACTTTTGTGTCAAGGACTATGAAACCAAGCAGCAATTTTCAGGTGTTTGTTGTTGTTAGCTGTCCTCAAGTTGGTTCTGACTCATGGCAACCCTGTGGATGAGACATTTCCAAGAATCCTTATCTTCCACTGCCTTGCCCAGATCCTTCAAGCCCTTGCCCATAACCCCCTGATCGAGTCTATCCATCTGGTTTGTGGTCTTTCTCTCTTTCTTCTACCCTCTACCTTTCCTAGCATTATTGTTTTTTCTAATAATCCATGCTTTCTCATTATGTGGCCAAAGTATGATAGTCTCAACTTGATCATCTTTGCTTCCAAGGAGGGCCCTGGTCTGATCGGTTCAAGAACCCATTTGTTTGTCTTCTTGGCTGGTATCCTAAGTACTCTTCTTCAGTACCACATTTCAAATGAGTTGATTTTCTTTCTGTCTTCTTTCTTCACTGTCCAGCTCTCACATCCGTAATTGGGAATACAATGGCCTGAATGATTCTGACTTTAATCCTCAATTGTATGCCTTTGCTCTTCAGCATCTTTTCCACTTCTTTCATAGCTGCCCTTTCCATTCCTAGTCTTCTTATTTCTTGATTGCAGTCTCCATTCTGGCCAATGTTTGATCCTAGATATGAGAATTCTTTAACTATTTCAATTTCCTCGTTGTCTAGATTGAAGTTGTGTATTTCTTCTGTGGTCATTATTTTTATTTTCTTTATATTCTGACCTGCCTTTGCACTTTCATCTTTGGCCTTTCTTGTTAACTGTTCCAATTCCTGAATGTCTTCTGCTAATATTATGGTGTCATCCTCATATCTTAGGTTGTTAATGTTGCTTTCTTCTATCTTAATTCCTCCTTTTTTCTGTTTCTAATTCTACTTTTCTTATGATGCTTTCAGCATATAAGTTAAACAAGTAGGATGATAGGATGCAACCTTGCCTGACTCCTTTACCTATTGGGAACCACTCTGCTTCCCCAAATTCTGTTCTGATGCTGGCCTCTTGTCCTTGATACAGATTCCTCATCAGGACTAATAGATGTAGTGGCACCCCATGTCTTTGAGTGCATTCCATAGTTTTTTGTGATCTATGCAATCAAATGCTTTGCTGTAGTCTATGAAACACATGCTGATTCTTTTTTTAAATTCTTTTGCAGTGTGGTCCCTAGTGTCCTTTCTTTTCTGAATCCTGCTTGTACCTCTGGATTTTCCCTGTCCATGTATGGCTGCAGAATTGTGAGCATTATTTTGCTTGTATGTGAGATTAATGCTATTGTCCTATAGTTGCTGCAATCCTTCCTTATGGATTGGTATGTACATTGAACATTTCTAGTCTATTGGCTCAGCAGGTGTTACTGTTACCCAAAACACTAGGGTCTCAGGAGGGCATCCACAATTGTTACTCAATAGGGGAATTTTATTAGCTCAGTTAAAAACAGCCTTGGGCAACTCAAAGTGAGGACCAAGCCTATATATACTGGCTCTGAGAAACAAAACTCCAGAGTGCAAGTTCCAAATAGTTTTATTTATGAACTAGAAGAAGTCACCATCCACGCAAAGGCACTCTCTCACACACATTCAAGAACGAATGATATAACAAAGCAAAGCAGTTTCATTTATATACTGCTTCATACTGTGCTATGCAGTGTCTATGCAGTTTACAACTGTAAGTACATTGCCCCTTAACAGCTGGGCACTCATTTTACTGACCTTGGAAGGATGCAGGCCTGAGTCAAGCCTGAGCCCTGGCTAGTACTGAACTCGCAACCTTGTGGTTTATGAGTGAGTGGCTGCAGTACAGGCATTTAATCCCTGAGCCACAAACAGGTGGCAACAAACAGTGAGTTGGGGGGGGGGTTCAGAGGACAATATTATACTGATTCCAGTAGTATAGTTGAATTGGGGGAACACCATGAAGTTGAATGACTCAGCAAGCTGCCTGGGGATCATGGCATGACTGAGGAGTCAAGCAAGATACAGACAAAGAGCCTATCAAATTGTTGGTGCCTAAGCAGGCATATTTATAGAGAAAACCTGTCCCAGAACAGGATTTGGGATAAAAGGTAGATTTCAGAGAGAAGAATGGGAAGCTGGTAATGGCCAGACAATCAGTGCAAATATCCTTGGACAAAGGAATATCACTTCCAAATGGAATTGTACTTGTATTTCTGTTCACTTGTAAACACAAGTTCTATCACCCACCATCACTTCTACTGGTGAAGGGATTATGCAGATTTCAATCTTGACTGATCAATCCATGGCTACATGAGCTCTCTCATGCTGAGCCTCCTGGATCCCCAAGTATGATCCCAGATCTCCTTATATAGCATGGCTATGTTCTTGTACTGGGGGCACCCTCACAGCTACGTGCCTCAAAAATCCCTTTTGATATCAACTTAATATCTGAAAAGAAGGGGATGAAGAGAGGCTGGACCCTGGGGTAACATTACCTACCATACCAATCCTGTGCTGGGGACTCCTTAAAGACCAGGGTGAATGTCTGCAACTTCAAATTCTTGGCAGGCAGCATGAAGTCTCTCTATTGTCCAGCATAAATATTGTGGTTTATGCAGGCATAAATTCAAGCATAAATATTGTGGTTTATGGGTGGGACCTCAACCATCCAAATAATATCTTTCTGTAGCTCTTGCCATAATTCTTGGAGGTCTTTGGCTATAGAACACACATGCACACTCACATTGCCATTCACTATGACTCACATAGGCCTCTGATCAGACACAAGACTCCTTCTACAAATGCCTTATCTCACAAAGAGGCCAGGTATATGATAAATCAGTGGTGGCAAACCTATGCACATGTGCCCTCTCTGGCACATGAAGCAATTTCTGCAGTCACACAGAGAGACAGGAGGAGGAACAGATGAATTCCTGTTCCTCCTCTTCTCCCTGCCCTCCTGGGCCTTTAGCTGTCTCCATGGAAGTCCTACCCCTGGAAGTTCTGCCCCCAGAAGGCAAAAGTACTGTCCCCTGGCACTGGGTAACACCTGGTGCGGGAATGCCTTTGAGTTTGGGCACTTGGTCTCTAAAAGGTTTGCCATCACTGTGATAAATTAAAAGTGCCGTGGACCCTCTTTCTGTTTTGTTCAAAGCCCTGATTCAGACTGAGATCATCATATGCTGTTAGGGGAAGCTTAATAGCAATAGCAGCTTCATTTATATACCGCTTCATACTGCACTATGCAGTTTCTAAGTGGTTTACAACTGTAAGCTAATTGCCCCCAACAAGCTGGGTACTCATTTTAGTGACCTTGGAAGGATGCAAGCCTGAACCAAGCTTGAGCCCTGGCTGGTATTGAACTGAAACCTTCCCCATTTAGCAATAAAATCTCCTAAATTCACTCTAGTGGCATTTTTAGTTTCCGTGTTTGTGTGTGTGTATGTGTATGTGTGGAGGAGATTAGGAGTAAGAAATTTAGGAAAACAAACATCTGAGGAAAGGAAACTCATGCTACCCTACCTGCATGCAATAGACCTAATCTAGATTTGAACTGCCTTGAAGGTAAAAAAAAAAAAAAGAAAAAGAGGGTCAGCTGAATGCTTTGAATTTGGTCTATTACATAGCTTGACTTTTAATGAAAGCTGTTGAAAGGGAGACTGCAGAGGGATGTATTCAGGAAACTCAGCTTTGTGATAAGTTAAATTATTTTTACACTTATGGAATCATTTTTCAAATTATTGGTTTTTAAATTGTTTTTCATATTGAAGTCTAGTATCATCTTCTAACCTGAGTGGTTGGGATAGGGGAGAGCAGGGACAAGAATATCCCATACAACTTATCTATCAGAGCAGATTGGAAAAGAGAACGTTTCAATATATTCAACCTTGAAAGGCCTATTTTTTTTCAAATCCTCCTCATTATCTAAACCATGTTTAAAATTTCTCCCTTGGATTGTGAGCAAATGTGCGATTTGGTTGCTGTTTATTGGGCTGGATTCACTGAAAATTATTTCTTTCTCCCAGCTATTCCCACATTCCACATTAGGTATTTGCTTTATGCCTGAAAATAGAATGATCATGTAATTTTGGGATCACAGTCAGGTATTATTCACTCAGTGACAGCTGAAGTTAAGGACTCAAGGCAAATTTCTAGGAATGTAGGGTGTTATATGAGAGTGAGTAATAATAACAATAACAATAATAACAACAACAATTTATTTATATCCTGCCTCTCTGTAAAAACAACCGAGGTGGCTTACAAGATAAAACAAACAATCCATTCCCCCAATAGCCCACTAGCAAGAGACCAAGATTAAAAACATTGAGCATTGGTGATTCAGATTCTGGTGAGAATGTTGAAAGAGTTTTCTTCAAAATGATATTTAGCCTAAACAAGAGTGGCCTCTTAAAGTTGAATAGATTTTATTTGGCATAAGCTTTTGTGGATTGCAGCCCACTTCAACAGATACTACATTCCATGAAAGCTTATGCCAAATAAAACAGTGATAGAATTTAAGGTACAACAAGGTTCTTTGTTGCTTTGACTGCAACAGGCTAACCCAGAACCCCCTTGAAACATTTAGTCTGCCGTCCTAAACATCTTGGTCAAGAAGCAAATCTGGTTGAACTAATTTTCCCTAAAACATGTTTTATATAAGATATATACAGTACATGTGAACAAATTAAGTGGCTTTATATTGTGTTATACCATTGTTCTTTCCAGCCTAGTGCCCTCTGTTCTGAGTGGGGCACCAACTCTCAGGTATATATCTTTCCCAGCTTTGTTGCCAGTGGGGTGGTGATGGTGGTGGTGCAGGGAGTGTGGCCTGCACTAGGTGACACCTCAGTCAGACCCTCCTCCTGACCCAGTCAGTTGGAACCCAGTTGGGTCCTCCTTCTGCTGTGGTGTGAGAAGGGGCTAGGAATCCCTGATGGCACAGTGGTTAAATGCCAGTACTGCAGCCATGATGTTGTGAGTTTGATCTCAGGCAGGACTTTAAGGTTAACTCAGCCTTCCATCCTTTCATACGTCAGTAAAATGAGTACCAAGCTTGTTGGGGGCAATTGGCTTACACATTGAAACTGCTTAGGGAGTGCTAGTTCACTGATAGAATTGTACTTGCTATTGCTATAGTGTGCCCCTCTGAGTTTCACTGTGTCAGTGGCTCCCTACTGAAGAGCAGGCTACTGCTGTGGTGAAGGAGAGGAGAAGAGAAGGAAAAGCGCACCTGTTTGTCCACTGCCCCCCCATCAGCCCCTACTGCACTGGGTGACATCAGGTGTGGAGATGTCACTGCTTGTTGCCCGAGATGTTTGAGCTAGAACATATGAAGCTGCTTTACCCTGAGCCAGGGCAATGGCCTATTAACCCAGCATTATGTAATTTAACTGGCAGCAGCTTCCTACCAGGTGTCTCTCCTTAGGTCTACTGCCCAAGATCATTTCAAATGAGACTGTCTTCCTTTTTCTCTCCTTTGCTCTGCTAGTGAATGCTCTCTTTTGACCACATTATAACAATTTTATATGGGCTCTCACTTTGCTCCCAGGCCCCTCTGATGGTGCTGGTGAAAGTGTTACTATCTCTACACAGTTTGAGACCTGGCTATCTGAAATACTGACTCCTTTCCATGTTGTCCCTGCATGAGCAGAGAAATTGATGACACATGTTCTATCTTATGAGGTGTAGAATTCTCAATGACCTCTTGCATTATTCAACACATTAGATAGGCATTTTCTAACATATAGTCAATATTTCCAGTTCGGGATCTTTCCTTCTATTCAGTCATATATAATAGCCAGTTTTTCATTAAAATAAGCATTATATTGTTTTTAGATATTATGGGGTAGGTGGAGACAGGGTAGAGCCAGTGTGGTTTAGTGGTCTGAGTGTTGGCCTATCACTCTGGTGACCAAGGTTCAATTCCCAGCAAGGTCATAAAACCCTTAGGGTGATCTTAGGCAAATCACATGCTCTCAGCCTCAGAGAAAAGTAATGACAAATTTCCTCTGAACAAATCTTACCAAGAAAAGCCCATGATAGATTTGTCTTAGGGTTGTCATAAGTTGCAAAGGATTTGAAGGCATACAACAAGGAGCCCTGGTGGCGCAGTGGTTAAATGTCTGTACTGCAGCCACTCACAGACCACAAGGTTGCGAGTTCAATACTAGCCAGGGCTCAGGCTAGACTCAGGCCTGCATCCTTCCGAGGTCACTAAAATGAGTACCCAACTGTTGGGGGGCAATGAGCTTACAATTGTAAACTGCTTAGACATCCCATAGTGCGATATGAAGCGGTATATAAATGAAGCAAAAAACAAAAACAAAACAGAGATAGGGTTCTGGAAAGAGTTCTGTGTCCCCTGAAGGGAATGCAATCATCCCTCCATTCTTGCAGACTTGAAGTCCACAGTTTTGCATATTCATGGAGGGGTGACCTCTGCTACAATAAATGGGGTGTGCCCCCATGGATCTGGAATGGATTCCCCGCAAAAATGGAGGGCTGACTGGACTTATGGAAATATTCCTTGACCCTATACTATCCCATAATTCCAATTAGCAATATTGGCAAGGGGCGTTTTTGTGTAAGATTGTCATATTGCAGCTTCTCAAATCTGGGTATCTAATGCGCATATTATTATTATTATTATTATTATTATTATTATTATTATTATTATTACTATGCATATTCTGCTTATTTTTAAAAAATAAAAATAAAGCAAATTTATTCATGGCTTGCTTCCAGATTTGAAATTCATTCCTTTTGCAGTTGCAACCTCTTGTTGCCTTTGGGAAGAGCATGAAAACACATATTTCCAATTGAGCCATTTAAATTGATTATTATATTATAAAGATTTAAACAATTACATCCTTTCCCATTTTTTTAACAAATAAATGCTTCTTAGTCACCTTGAACCCTAGTATTTAGTGGAAAGGAAGGACAGAAATGTAATAAATAAACAAGATCAGATATATGGTTTCCATCTTTTACTTTGGCAAATTATGCATGTTCATCTCATCAGTAGATTGTGAAAAGCAGGATAAAAGGCATAAACAGTTCCTAAAAATTAAGAGCACATGGCAATCCATGCCAGACAACATACTGAGTTTATTGCTTGTCCCAAGGCATTCTGAGAAATTAGTGCAATAGATTGTCCAGAGATGTGTGCTGCATTACATTTTATAAAATAATAAAGAGCTTTCATATTCTAATAGGAAGCTACTAGCAAGGCCTCTGTTAATTTTCCCTAGTTTATTAGCAAATTCACAGCAAAGTATGTTATTTATGCTGGGTGTACTGAGAGATTTATCTTCTTGGTAATATATGAAATTAGAATAGCAGCATTAGTGATGTAGATAAATGCATTAGCATTTCTCCTCTAGCTGAGGGTCAGGATAGTATCACCAAAGAAATTAGTTTTGTGGTCTCATGGCAAGATCACATTAGACTCTGCCCTTCACCAACACATTGTCAATCACAATTGCAAGGAGAGATTCATATTTATGCCATTTTGCAGTCTAATTTACATAGAGCTATTTTTTTAAAGAGAAAAATGCCAGAAAGAAAGAGGAAGGAAGGGAGAAGAGAAGAGAAGAGAAAGAAGCATTTCCAGGAGATTCACAGTTTGGAGAATGGTGGGAGGTATTTATGCCAGTTTTATTTAGTAGTATGCATTCCACCCTCCCAACAGTATCAGTGTGGAATGTCCAGTCCCATGCTTGAAAATAATGGAAATTGAGGCAGTTTCACTCAGGGTCACACTAGATGCTACAACTATCTTAGCAATCTCATCAGTTTTTTAAAAAGTGAATAAGAGCATCAGTTTCATGAAAACAAGAGCACACATGAAAGGAAGGTGTAACCCTTCCCTCTCTTAGGACGTTATCACACGGGGGCAAATCTGCTGGTTAATCCACACAAATCCCAAACAGAAACTGGATTTGTGTCTCGCGTTTTCACACGATGTTTCACAGAAACTGGACAGAAAGTGGACAGAAACTTGTGTTAACCGAGATCTTTTGAAATTCGGTTGTTTGGAGGAAATGCAAATGCGAAATTAAGGTAATTTCACATTTACTGTAATGTGAAAATCAAATGAGCATTTGGTAGCATTTCCCTGCTTTTCCCATGGTTCCAGAGAGCATTCCTCTATCTGCGCATGTGCAAGAAACTCATTTCTAGTACATTTACAGGCTTTTCTCAGTTGTGTGTGAACGTTAAATGCGCTTACTGTAATTTCACAATTAAGATAATTACGTGTGAAAGCCATTTGTGGAATCAAGGTTTATTTTCGGTTTATTTTCGGAATGCCTCATTTCCACTTTATTATCGCTTTCTGGCCCACGTGTGATAACGTCCTTACTGTGGTCAGAGTTAAAGTTTAACCACTTGCTGCATGAAAAAAACTGTCTACTGATTTGATTGCTAAAGACTAAGGGTATGTGTATTTCATTTCTTTTCAAAAGAAATAATTACTCAGGCTGCATCCACACTGCAGTAATAATTCAGTTTGACACCACTTTAACTTTCATGGATCAATGCTATGGAATTCTGAGAATTGTAGTTTGTTGTGGCACCAAATCTACAATTCCTTGAATTCCATAGCATCAAGCCATGGTGTCAAACTGGAATATTTCTGCAGAGTAGATGCAGCCTTCATTACATTGCTCCCCTGCTCTATGAACATACAAGGGTTTCTCTGAAAAATTTAAGCACTGTTTGTACTTTGGAACTCTGTGTTTCTACAAGGGTACAGACAATTTTTCTGTGCAGAAAATGCATTTTGGGGCAGGAAACAATTCTGTGCAAACAGGAATATTTTTTTCAGGAAACAATATTTTTTACTGATTTCTGAGAGCCAGCATGGTGTAGTGGTCTGAATGCTGGGTTAGGACTCCAGAGGACCAGGGTCCGAATCAGTCAAAGAAACTGACTAGGGTAATCACACGCTTACCCTCAGAGGAAAGCAATAGAAAATCAATTCTGAACATACCTGGCCAAGAAAACCCTGTGATAGGTCCACCTTAGGCTTCCTATAAGTTAGAATTGACTTGAAGGGAATACAAAATCACAATACTGATTCCTGCAGAAAAATGTTGGTTTGAGTTTTCTGGTATAGGTGTTTATCTTATAAATGAAATACTATTCAGTTAGGTGTAGTGTAGGATAGAGGTTTGAGCATTGGACTATGACTCTGGAGATCAGGGTTCAAATCCCTGCTCAGCCATGGAAACCCACTGGGTGACCTTAGGCAAGTTACACATTCTCAGTCTTTGAAGAAGGCAAAGGCAAACCTCCACTGAACAAATCTTGCAAAGAAATTCCCATGATAGGGTTGCCATAGAGTTGCCCTAAGTCAAAAAAACTTTAAGGCACACAATAACAAGGTGTCCCCAAAGAAGTGTATTTCATATAGGACGTTATCACACGGGGACAAATCTGCTGGTTAATCCACACAAAACCCAGACAGAAACTGGATTAGTGCCTCGTGTTTTCACACAACGTTGCACAGAAACTGGACAGAAAGTGGACAGAAACTGGTGTTAACCGCAAGCTTTTGAAATTCGGTTGTTTGGAGGAAATGCAAATGCGCAATTAAGGTAATTTCACATTTACCGTAATGTGATAACCAAATGCGCATTTTGGAGCATTTCCCTGCTTTTCCCATTGTTCCAGCAAGCATTCCTCTATCTGCGCATGTGCAAGAAGCTCATTTCTAGTACATTTACGGGCTTTTTTCACTTGTGTGTGGACATTCAATGCGCTTACTGTAAATTCACAATTAAGGTAATGACGTTTACGGAATTAAGGTTTATTTTCCATTTATTTTCAGAATGCCTCATTTCCACTTTATTTTTGCTTTCTGGCCCACGTGTGATAACATCCATAGACAACAAGGAAGAAGATACTGGATTAAAAAAAAAGTTTTCTCAGCAGTTTACCAGTAGAGGTGACTGATTAACTTTAAAACATTGGTTTTGACAGGACAGCTTGAAGGCCTTTGTGAAACTCCATTCTTTCCCACTCCTCAGTCTCTTTGCCTGCATGATTTCTGTCCTACCTCTCCACCCTGTTTAAATTCATTCCATTGTCAATGTGCACTATGACCTCTTCAGTGATTCCCAGGGCACTGAATGAATTCCTGTCACCCTGCTCATCTGAAATTCATCCAGTTCCAATGACCAAATTGATTGTTCCATCAAACTCAATGAAGGAGATAATTTATTGTGGGTTTGAGCGTATTAGCTTGCCATTTTTCCATCTGGCCTTTCAAAGGTCCTGATTAAGGATTATATTTCAATCCTCTGTGAGTGTGAGCGTGCACACATGCACTCACACACATGCATATGTGCCTATTAACACTCAACTTTGCTTCCTGCTTCTGCAGAACTATCCTCTCTCTGAGAAAGAGCCATTGCTTTTCTGACTCTTTTAGAGGAGAAACTCCAATAAAATTTCATCTGGAATGGGGCAGAGTTTTAGTTAATCTTACCATACCACCAAACATTTCACAGATGTAAACTGAAACACATGTGGCTAAGGAACATCAGAGTGTGGTCAAGATGACTAAAGTTATTTGGGAGGAAAATTGCACAAGCCAGGAGAGGCTGCAAGTTTGTTTTTGCCTAAAGCAGGGGTAGGCAACCTTTTTGAGCTGGGGGCCGGGTTGCTGTCCCTCAGACAATTGGGGGGCCGAAGCACCAAAAATAAATAAATAAATAAATATGAAAATAAAATTAATAAAATAAAATAAAAAAAAATGCATGCATACTCTCTCAGCCCCAGAAAAGCCATGGCAAAACCCCTGTGGAGATTTTGCCAAGAAAACCCCAAGAACAATTAATAACAACAATAATATCATGGCGGGTGGCTGCAGCAGGACTGGCCTGGGGCCAGTACACCACCACCACCTAATTGTTTGTTTATATAACACCATAAATTTTCATTGTGTTTTACAAATACAACAGTTAAAAACAATGTGTCCTGCCATGGTGTACAAGGGTTGGTGAGAAAATTTTTATGGAAGGGACAGAGACAAAAATGGAGGGGTGAGTATCATTCAGCATAAAAGAGGTTTAAGGGCCTCTGCAGACTGGCCCAAAGGGCAGCCTGGAGGTAGAGTTGGGGCAGGACAGCTTCATGCAAGCCACCCCAACCCCATACCGATGCCGTCCTGACACTGTATGCTGTTACGCACAGTGCGTGGCATCAGGATGCCCTCCTGGCATAGCGTTCTGACACGCTGTGCCAAAAAAGGTGTGGAAGAGCTGTGTACTGGCTCTTAGGGTGGCCTTTTGCTGTCCATAAAAGGAGTGGCATTTTGCTGCTCTTTTCGGGGTGGCAAAAGGGAGGATCGGGGCTGTGGCATGGAGTTGCTGCATCCCCGATCCACCGCTTCCCAAGGCGGCCCAGAGCCGCCCGTCTGCAGAGATCCTTAGTGGGTTTTCATAGGTAATGAAAAATAACCCCAAATAATCAATTTTAATTAGAAAGTGTGGAGATTGTTGCATAAGGATAAGGATTATTGCATAAAATAAAGTGGAAAGATGAAGAGACTACCCTTATTCTTCTTGGCTGCTTAAAGGGAGGGGCTTTTTCCCCCTCTAACCCAGGGGTAGGCAACCTTTCTCCTTTAAGGGCCAAGGGACTTCAGCTCCCAGAAGCCTCAGCCATGTTGGCCAATAGTCCCATGTTGGCCAATAGCTCCTGGGATTCTGGGAGCTGAAGTCCCTCGGCCCTTAAAGGGGAAAAGTTGCCTACTCCTGCTCTAACCCTTCCAAACTGGGAAAGGTAGGCTTGCCTGCAGCCAGGAAGAGAGTGGAAGGGAATTTGGACTCTTCTTGGCTGCTTGAAGGGAGGAGCATTGTCCCAAACTCTTCTGAGATGAGGGAGGGATGCTTGCCAGCAGTCAGCAGTTTCATGGGAGCTGCTTCTCTGGCTTTAGGTTCAAGAAGAGTAGCCATCCACCATATAAAGGCCTCCTCCTGGGCTCAGCTTCCCCACTCACCTCTTTTCCTGCCTTCTGCTCCTCTTTCTCCTAACTTTTGGACTCTGGCTCTGCATGTCTGCATGGTACTACATGGAGCCTCCAAGACAGGATGAGTCTTCTCAAGTGGTTTTACTGCTACTTTGAGGAATCTGGGATTTGCTGCTTCAACAAGCGCAGTTGGCTGGGACATTTTTCAAGTCCCTTCAATCTGTGATTTTCCTGGTTTTCTGGGACAAATGGCAAGTCAACCTTGAATTCAGTCTTACTGTGGAAGTAAGCCAAGGACAAGAGAGGAAAGTGAGAGGAGGAGCAAGAAATGGGGACCTTTTTAAAGCAGTTGAGAAAGTGGGATGCCAGAATATTAATCAAAGCTCTCTCTGACAAATTGGGACAGCTGGAGTATATGTCTTAGTGAGTGGCTTCCTCTTTACATTAAAAATGTCCTCTGTTGATTAGAAACAGCAAGATGCCCTTCACAGAGAGGCTTTCAGATAGGAAGCATTTCTTGGAATGCCCACATGTTCATGCAATGCTGCTTGAAGAGTGCCACCATTTCTTCCTCATTTCAAATACGAAAGTTCTTTCCCTTCCCAGTTGTTTTCACACTGCCCCCCCCTCCACACATACCTCACCTCAAATCAATGAGGAAACTTTCCAGAGGTGGAAATGATGTGTCTCTCCAGATATCGATAGACGAAATTCCTAGCAGCTTTAGCCAGCATAGCTGATGCAGAGGAATTCTGAGTGTTGCAGTCCAACAGCATCTGACTGGAGACAGGAAAATTAATACAAGAGAGGAAATGCATTTAGTTAATTGTTAATACACTAAAAAATTAATTCAGTTGCATTTACATTAGAAGGGGGTGTTTGACAGTCACATTTTTGTTAAATTGTCAATTAAAATTCATAAATTTAACATTTATGCTAAATTGCCATTCAGTTCAATGTCTGTACTAAAAAGTCCTACCAGGCTGAAGCTGAAAAATACCATCCATGGTTTTACCCCCAGCCCCATTCCTGTTTTGAGCTTTGGAGAGAAAGAAATACCGTAGATTTATTTTTAAAAACTCTATTTCCCATCCACCCCTCAAAACAAACAAACAACTTCTTGCATTCTCTTTCATTTTCTCTTACACACCCATCTTTACCCACCCATCTGTATCTCTTTACCCACCCATCTGTATGTGGATTGCAACAAAAGTCCCAGGGTTTAGAGCTTCAAAATTTAGTTTCTTAAGATGAGAAGCCACTGCATAGTATAAGGTAAAGGTAAACGTATTCCCCATTGACAAGATTGTCAAGTCGTGTCTGATCGTAGGGGGTGATGCTCATCTCTATTACTAAGCTGAAGAGCCGACGTTTTCAGAAACTACTCTGTGATCATGTGGCTAGCATGATTGCACAGAATGCTGTTTACCTTCCTACTGAAGTGGTATCTATTTATCTAGTTGTACTTTTACATGCTTTCGAACTGCTAGGTTGGCAGAAGCTGGGATTAGTGACAGGAGCTCACCCCATCATGCAGCACCCAGGCCTTAAACTGCCAACCTGCCGATCTTGCAATCAACAGAGTCAGCATCTTAACCACTTGAGCCTCTGCATCCGCATAGTATTTGGTGTAAAATACATGAAGAATATCTAGATACAAAGAAGATTATCTCCCTTCCAAAGCAGATTATCTCCCTTCCAAGCTGTCCTTACTGCTTGTTAGTTCAAAATCTTTGGAAACTTGGAATTCAGTAAACTACCATTCTCTAGCCATTAACTAAAATAAGTGGTTTGGCTCTTATGATCTA
>CM034710.1:42596533-42611175 GCA_020142125.1 Phrynosoma platyrhinos
GTTCTAACTTTCAGCACTTACCAAACATCTGAAAATGTGTGATCCATTGAAGAGGATGCTGGGGTAAAAAGCAGAATAAGGTGGGGAGGAAAGGGGGGGCAGAAACTGATAAAGAGAAAGAAAGAGAAAGAGGAAGTGAGATGCCAGTAGAAAGGGAAAATGGGGAGGTGAGAAAATTTTCCACTGAATTTTTCAGGTGCCTACCACTATTCAATATAATTTACTCCTGAGCAGACATGAGAAGGGCCTTTTTAAGTCAAGTTTCTCACCAGGACAGTCCCTATAGAAACATCCCCAGAGAGAGAAGAAATGCATAGGTATCGGTGCTGCTCTTTTTTTTTTTTAATTCTAGCTATTTTCATCACTACCAAGACCAGGTCTTTTGTAAAGCTCCCCTCCCCCCAATACTTTGCCTTACAACATGGATAACTCAACAATAAATAATTACTGGGGAAATCCATTTTACCTCAAGTTACTGTGGAGTAGGTATAGAAAGATTTTTCAAAAACATTAAAAATGATCAATATGTGTTTCTCAAGTGTATGATACCCTGACAAGTAGTATTCTGACAGACAATAATCTTTGCAGTTCAGGGCTGATTCTGTGAAAAAAATGCATATATTTTTGCACAGAAAATAAAGCATAAATATTCATTTTAATGCAGAAAATGTTTCATGTGCACAAAATACTGTTTTATGCAGAATAATCCCATGTGTAAATTTTGTACAGAATAAATCCTGAACTATGACTAGTTTTTGAAAATTGCAGTATTTGAGGCAGCAAGAACATTGCTAAAATTACTCATTACTTCTTTCCAGGAGGAAATGAGCAAATAATTACTGTGGGGACTGTAGCTAAATTCAGAGGATACAGTGGTGATGGCAGCAAATGGTTCACACTCCTTGCTAAGCAAAAAGTCCTGCATTTTTAACTGCAAAAGTTAGTTCCACTTTTCCACAGTTTAGATAAATGAATCTTTTAGTTCCAAAGTCATAGTTCCATCCTCACTAAATTCCTCAAGTCATGGGACCTACCAAATTGGGATGGTTTGGTGGGAGAAAAGTAAAATGGGAGTGGGAGAGGGGAAGACACCAAGAGAAGAGGAAATGGGAGTTGAGAGAAAATTTTCAATAAATTATCCACATAAATGCTGTGTGAGAAACAATATATGCATTGAAAAATTTCAGAAGGATTCACTGAACCTCATTCCAAATAATAATACACAATATAATATATTATATACAACAGTGTACAATAGAAACCAGTATAAAACTACTAGAGGAGGAGAAATGAAGTCACAGCAGACATCCCAACCTCAAGAAAGACACACAAGCCAAAAGGTCTAAGGGGCCTGACATTCTGTAAGGACCACAGCTACGTGAGAAGAAAATAAATCAATCTTCCATGCCTTACATTTCATGCCAAGATTTTTAAATTCTTCTTTTCATTTTTCTTTAATTGCTCCTCATTTCTAACTCTTCAGTTGTTTCCAAGCTATTCTTCTGCGGGATTTTGTAGCGTGATGACAAAGCCATGTGATGCATTTCCTCTGTTCTTAATCTGTCTTTTCCTTAGGTTTTCCTGTCTTGGTAACTCTGCCAGAGCAATAGTCATCCACTGCAATAAACTCTAACACAATAAGAGCAATTAACTTGTTAAAGCATAGGATTGACTTCAGTGTTAATGAGGAAGTCTGATGAGTTGAGTCACGATGTTTGAAAAAACTAAACACTTAAGAACTTGCTGAGTTAATTAACTAGTTATTTCCAAGTTTTGTACCATACTGTTTAGCACTGAAAGGGATTTTTAACCCTTTAAAGTTCATGAATGCTAATGGTAGATTGAATATAGCAAGTTTATTTGATGATACAGTAAGGGTTGGACTTTGGCTTAGAAGCCCAGGGTTGAACACTGAACAAATAATTAAATTTTATATTGCAAAAACGTGATAGCAACAAGTTGAAACAAAATATACAACATTCGTATAAACTGACTAATAAGCAACAAGTATTATTTCCAAATTATGGAAGTTTATAGAGATCACACATTATTTCCAAACTATGGAAATTTATTGAGTTGAAACAGTTCCACTGGCTGTGAGTTTGTTTCTGGGCACAATTCAAAGTGCTGGTGATGACCTATAAAGCCCTATATGGCATAGGTCCAGGCTATTTGGCAGACTGTATTTCCCTCTGTGAGCCAGCCTGGGCTCTAAGATCTCAGGGGAGGCCCTTCTCTCTGTCCCACCACCATCACAAACATGGTTGGTGGGGACACAAGAGAGGACCTTTTCTATGACTGTCCTTAGACTGTGGAATTCCCTTCTCAGGGAGGCCAGAATGGACCCTTCCTTGTTGGCCATCCGCCAACAGGTGAAGACCCTCCTCTTCAGACAGGCATTCAAAACAGAAAGCTATTAAAAAATGGGCTAGGATGTTATATTGTTTTAATGTATTTTACATGTTCAATAATGTTATTCAATAATCATAACATACATAGCAATCATACAAACAATTCCAGCACATCCCAATACAAACAATATCAACACATCATAACTCTACCATATCACCTCCCCCACCCTGCTTCCCCAGCATCTTTCTTCCTCCTTCTTCCTTCCTGGTCTCTCTTATAAAGCTTCCTTCTCCATTTTGATGTGTTTTAAACATTTTAATCTGTTTAATCTATTTGATATTTTAACATGTCACAGCTCCCAGACTGTGGAACGCCTTGCCGGAAGAGATCCGTCAGATAACCAGCTTAGATGGCTTTTAAAAAGCTGTCAAGACAGATCTCTTTCGGCAGGCTTACCTGGAATAATCCACTCATTTAACTTGGTTCCCCCATCATATATTCCCTCAGACCTTATATCTTTATTCTGCCCCAGAGTGTCTATTGTTTTAACTTTGTTTAATTTTTAATTCTAAGTTTTAACTTATATTTGATTTTAATGTATTTTTAAAGGGGGGGGGGTCAGTGTATTTGTTTATAATGTGTGTTGTTATTGTTGGGGTAATTTTGGATCTGGTTTTACTTGTAAGCCACCTTGATTGCTATGGCAAAATGCAGGGTATAAATAAAAATTATTTTATTATTATTATTTAATTTGTTTTAATTATTGCAGTAATTTAATTCTGTTGTAATTAACTATTTTTGTATGCTTTTAATTGTACTGTTTTAATGTTGTAAGTTGCCCTGAGTCCCAGTCTTGGGAGAAGGGTGGGAAATAATAAATAATAATAATAATAATAATAATAGAAGCTGCCACACTTGTTCTTTGTGTCTTACTTAGTCTGGTGTTCTAGTGGTTATTCTGTCACTAGGGCATGTGAAGATATTTTAGTGCATGGCCTAGAATGTTTTGTTCATGTTTAATTTAACTTGAACTCACTAGGAGCCTTTCCTTCCACTAGGAGTACCCATATTGTAAACCACTTAGAGAATGCTAGTTCACTAATGAGCAGTATAGAAATGTACTTACTATTGCTATTTCTTCAAACATGGTTACCTTCTGAATTTTCCTTTTTAACTGTATATGTATCTTTTTTTCAAATTCTTCTTTTCATTTTTCTTTAATTGCTCCTTTTTTCAAATTCAAAAATATAGTATTTGCTTTATGTGTTTTACTTTGTTCTTGCCCTCAGCCGACACCACCTTTGCAAGATCAAGTGGGTGAAACTCAGTCTGGTGCCAATCATTACCAGAATTCCTGGCATAC
Source organism: Phrynosoma platyrhinos (assembly GCA_020142125.1). Taxonomy (NCBI): domain Eukaryota; kingdom Metazoa; phylum Chordata; class Lepidosauria; order Squamata; family Phrynosomatidae; genus Phrynosoma; species Phrynosoma platyrhinos. The sequence goes on from CM034710.1 coordinate 42,600,249, forward strand.
CTCAGGGGCTTTTATAGTATACAATCTGATGAGGGACTGCATAGAGTACTTTATCAGGCCAGCACACAAATGTAAAGAAACACAGGCACAACCCAGATCAGACTGAACAACTTGCTTTAATTTGGTGGATCAGCTTTTGTGGCTGAGCATAAAGCAGATTTCAGACAGCAGCTATTGTGGGAGATACCTGGGGACTCTAAAAAGCAATTATTACCGTGATACATATTTGAGATCTATGTATTTGACATATATCAGACACTTAAAACTTTATATTACAATATGTTTTAAATGTATGCTTTAATATATAAAATGTGAATTTAGCAGACATCCTACAAAGCAAGGATGATATTCAGTTCCATTCATATTGTACAGTTTGACTACAACCTTGCATAAGCATGCCCACATTTGTCTGCCTTAGACATATGCACATGTGTGCGTGTACGCATGCACGCACGCACACCCACCCATCCACCCACTGTATTTTGCATGTCAGTACAGATTTCTCCTTATCAGTATGTTGAAGACAAATTAATTAGATGACAATCTGACAGGGTTTAGTGATTTTACAGCACCTGTAGAACTGACCTTGTTGTAACAACCTTTCTTTAGAGATGAAGCCTGGAATATATTGATCATCTATGCTTATTACATGCCTGTGCCAAGAAATTGCCTACATTGAACAAAATGTGGATTGCAATGGCTGCCTGGTGTGGAAGTGAATGTTACTGTCAACTCAAGTTGTCTTGTATTAAGTCGCAGGTGATCTAATGTCTTTGATTCTCATTATTCTCTCCTGCTGCCCTGTGTTTCTGTTTGAGAACAAGGTCATTACTGAGAATGTTTATCACTGGGGAATTTTTGACACGGAGCACATAGCAATCAATAGCCTGGAAACTGCATGAAATTCCACACACAAAGACAACCCTTTTAAAATCATGAAACAAAAGAGAGAAGCCCCTTCTGAATAGCCAATACTTAACCATTTCTAGCTTTGTTGCCAATGATGAAGACGGTAAAGAAGGCCAGAGCTTTGTGTGTGTGTGATTTTAAAGACTACAGCTCTTGTAAACTCTGCATGGTAAGGAGGGAAGATTATTTATTTATTTATTTTTATAGATATTTATTTATAGTATTTTTGTATCACCTCCCAGCCCACAAGGACTCTCCAGGCAATGATAAGGGCTCCTGAGGCCATGATTATTTGCCTATACTATTCTCTTCTGTGCATTTGCTCTGCCCTGTATTCTACACTTCCTTGAATGTTAGTTTCACTAGAATTTCTTGAACTTCACTTTAGATTTTGAACATGTACTGTCTAATGCAATGTTCTTCTGGTATGTTTGCATGTTCTCCCACCCTTCTGTTTTATTTTTGTAAATGTGGACATTGGTAAAACACTGATAAAGCAAAACAGAAAGCTAGGTAAATGTAATCACATGTCCCATTCTGCCATGACATTTCCTATTGTGTTTTGCCATCATGGTCTGGAAACCTGATGGGGCACTGTGCCAGCACAAAAACAGATTACACAGATCATTTAAGTTTACATGCTTGAGTAAATAGATATCCATGAGCTGTTTATGCAAGCTGACCATTCACTCTAAAGCACACCAAGCTTAAAGGCTGCCAGTGCACAGGCATACCTCTCATCCCATGACCTTGAATAGCTATGGGAATGACTCAGAGTGGCCTATTGGAATATTGTCACAGCCTCTGAGAGTTGTTACAGGTCATTTGCATAAGTTTGTTAGTGGAACTTTATACTTCTCAATCAGTGTTGAGCAGACCCTTAACCTTGGTCTTTAATCATGTTTAATTAATTAATAAGGAAGAGCCAGTATGGTGCAGTGGTTTGAGTGCTGGATTATGACTGGAGATTAGGGTTCGGATCCTGGCTCAGCCATGTAAATTCAGTGGGTGACCTTGGGCAAGTCACACTCTCTCAGCCTCAGAGTAAGGCAATGGTAAACCTCCACTGAATGAACTTGCCAAGAAAACCCCATGATAGTTTCACCTTAGGGGCACCATACATTGAAAAAACTTGAAGGCTTACAACAACAAGAAAGAGTCATAGCTTAGTAGCTGAGCACATGACATGCATGCAAGAGTTCCCAGGTTCACACCCCAGCATCTCTGGGGTGAACTGGGAAAGAGACTTCTTGAAACCCTGGTAAGACATTGCCAGTCTATGAGATAGTTGGACCAATGATCTGATACAATATCATATGCCGTGCTCATGTGCACCTGAGTAAAACTCCACATAAAAATAACAATGAAGTTTGCAGTATTTTGTCAGGAAGATTGTTTGCAGCATTGTTTGCAATATTTTATCAGTACACACATGCATCAATTAGAGGAGGAGAAGAAGGCACATTAGTAAACTGAAAAGTGCAGCAAGCTGTAATCATACAGGTTCAGAAATTAATTAATTAATTAATAGAATATACCCAATGTATTAATCCATGCTTACTCAGACATGTAAACTGCAATCTTGTAATCTGGCTTTGAAAACAAGACCAAGCAATTTTAAACTTGAAAATCTGGGGAGGAATTTAGATGGGGATAAATTCTGAAACCTCAGTGGTGAGCCAAAATTTTATCTTCTCCATAAACTTTTAAGCTTCTCTTCCTCAAAAGCATATCAATGAGATCTGTCAGATCCAAAATTAAAAAGTTTCTGATATCCCGGGAAGTCCCCAAAATGAAGGGTGGGGAAAAACCAGATCAGGAGCTGGCAAACTTATTTTCTATCCAGTCCTCCCATCTTGGCCTTTGGTATTATTAATACAAGACTTGCAGAACTTTGCATTTGAAATTTCACTTTGTATTCTTCTTTTCTGACTCTCATTGGAGAGTTTTATGAATACATCACATTAAATCCCATCATTCTTTCTGCATCCCTAACCATACTAATGTTACTGGGAAGATCACATGCACATATGTATATACATTTACCACCCCTACCCCCCACATATATGCAGAAGACATGACTTCTCAGTATCATCTTGTCAGGTGCGTTATGAAGGTACTACCTAACTTTGAAAAAGCATAGTGCTCTGTCTGAGGCAATTGGGTGATAAGAAAACACTGGTCCACCATGGTTCTTTCACACATATAAGTCATTGCTCAGTGTTGCAGTGTTGAAATGAAGAACATTAATTACTTAATTCAAAAAATCTTCTCTTATCTTGACAAACCAGACACGGGATTTTTTTGAACAGGATATGTTCTGTTGGCCTCCCAGGCCTGCTTTGTTCAAATTGTCTGCAATATTGAAAGATACCTTACAAAACTTATTGTGTTTAGTACATTGTCTAAATGAAAAGATAAATTGAACAAACCCAGTTTTGGGGATGACGTGGTGCAGAGGAGGAGAAGGCAGCTAAATCTCTCTGTTTTGACCATACAGATGGCTGACACAGTGGATGATGTGGATATTTTGCAGGCTGGGAGCTCTCCTGGAACCAATTGGCAGCACTGGTTCCAAGACAGGTGGATGTTCCAGGGCAAACCTGGAAAGGAATGTTCTCTTATGGTTCACCCTTGGCCTAATATATAAGAAGCCCTCATGTGATATGAGTCAGTACTAACATGGATTTCTCCACTGTCTCGCCTTAAGGTTTTGGTGCTATTCCTATGGACCCAGATGAGTTGCTGGTTAATTTAGCTGGAAGGCCTAAATTGGTCTGTGTGTGCTTGGGGATTGTTGTCTCCTTGACAGCAATACTATAGCTTCCTTGTCGATAATCCTGTGTCATTTTGCCTTCCTGATTTATTTGTTTCATATTATTTCTCACAAACTCATATTATCTCTTACAACCACATAAATAAGGATAGGACATCCTGCACCCCTAAAGAGGTGCTCACAAGGGATCCAGGGATACTAGTATGCCTGCCACACTCAGGTTGCTAAAGGGTCTCACACATTTGGCCCAAATTTTGGTATGTCTCATAAATCTGTTTTCTCCAGCATTTGGGGGTTAGGCAGAGTACTGGCCTGCAGTCTGGTTGCCTGATAACTGTATCTGTGCCCTATATACTGTACGTTATATTTAGGAAAAGTTGTGGTAACTTATAACACATTCCAGTCTATGTGTTGTTAATAAACCTTCCTTCCCACTTTGCTACTTTCCACACTCCCAAAAGGCCCTGGGGGAGCAACACAGCAATTACCATTACTGCAGTTTACAATAGAAATGATGGTGACATTGAAGCTTGGATTTTCCTATTTTGTTTGGCTCATAATGCTTAGCTGCATTATGAATGGAGTGTCACTGCATTCAAATGTTTTTCTTCCTCTGTTTCTTACTTAAACTCTATTACTATATAGCAATACTGGCCTAAACAGCTGAGAGCAGCATCCTCCACACAAAAGAAACACTGGGGTCAGAGACAGGTAAACTTCCTGTTCCAGTCATTGGGAATGCAGGCCAAACACATGTAAGAAATTATACATTGCATAACCACAAGTTCGGTTTTGGAGGAGTGGGTTTTTGTAAGTCCAGCAGAGTGAAGACGCAAAACATCCAAGCTTCTAGCAGTGAGCTTTATTATAGAAAAATATGCAGAGTAAAAATATAAAGTCCACTAAAGCATCACATCTTGCAGATGTGGTTAAACAGGAACAAAATTACAGATCTTAAGGCTACATTGTGAAGCAGTAAAAACATACTATAGATCCATTGCAAAGTAAAAAGAAAAACTTAATCCATTCCAATGAAAGTTCAAAATCATAATAACATCAATGCCTAACACACAATTTCTCAGCCCAGCCCTTCTCCACCTTTTGGGTGTTAACCTTCAGGTTAATTGGATGTTCTGTACATGATGTATACTAACCCAACCTCTTGTTGTTCATCCTCCATCATGTGATCTACTTTCTCAAAACAACTTGTATTATTGTTTCCTTTGTGTAAACAAGAACACTTTCCCATCTAGTAGTTTCCTCTTGTTTTGTCTTTTGGCTATCTGGACTGAGTTGTTGTGTTCGGCCTACAAGCATGTTCTCATGGAAAATTACAGACACACACATCTTTACATTTCACCATTGACTGTATAGCCCATCAATACTCTGACAGGCCAAACACATGTAAGAAATTATACATTGCATAACCACAGCTTGGATGCATGAAGGAGAATGAACTGTTTCTACACATATTGGAGTTTTACTGTAACCCATACAAAGTAAAGAGGTAAGCAGTACCTCATTATCTCCCCTGCAATGGAGATGAAGCCACTGTGGCACAGGCACCAACTGAACACTCAGGTGTACCATTCTCGTCTCCCTTTCACTTGGTCACAAACATGTAATGTAAAGGGATTTTGTGCTCCAGCTGTCCATTCCTTTTTGTGTTTTCCTTTGGTTTCTACAGTCAGTTCCCAAAAAGGTGTGGGACCAACACAACATCATCCAGTTCTATATAATCCACAAGGGGGGCCTTCCCCATGAACAACAACAATGATCAGAATGTTCTTTTTCTGTAAGGCAATGTACTTGTTCTAGACAGTATGCTGCACCCTTGCAAACAAGTGGAAGTGTTTTGACTGAGGAGCTGAAGCTTAAGGAACACTCCAATGGAGCCCCCACTGTTGTCAAGAAGTCACCAAAGGCACAGATATTTAGTGTGTGTGTGTATGCATGTGTATGTGTACCTTCAAGTTGCCTGGTGACTTATGCCCACCTCATGAATTTCATAGACATAAGCAAGAAATACGCAGAGGTGGTTCTGTCAGTTCCTTCCTCTGAAACAGAGCCTGCAGCACCTGGTATTCATTGGTGGTCTCCCATCCAAGCACCAAACAGAGCTGACTCTTCTTTGCTTCTAAGATCAGGTGGGATCTTGTGCCTTTTTGGTGTTTAGGCCCAGTTGGCAAAACTTTACATGGGTTTGTTTACTTTCAGGTTCTTTTCCAGGGGTGGTGAACTTTCAGCAATCTGGGAGGCTGCACTCATTCATCTTGTGGGAGTTCACAGGGCTACTCCTTATCTCTCATTATACCATCAGAATGTTAAAATCTTTCCTTTCCTTTCCTTTCCTTTCCTTTCCTTTCCTTTCCTTCTAAAATCATACTCCCTACTGACACCTTCTGAAGAGAATGTGACATAAGAAGAATCAAAGGGTGCATAGAGAGTTGCAGTGGCCAAATCACTGTTGCCTATCACAGGAGCTCATGGCATGAACAATGCTGCAGTTTCAACAGTATGTGAAATGAGGCAGAGGGATGTTGGGGGGAGTGGGTCTGTGCTCCCCTGTTGACATCAATGCATTGGTCTGTATCTGAATGGCATCAGGGGCATTCCTACAACAGACTGTGACTGGTAGGCACCGGTAGTGTTGCCAAGATCACCTGGGACATGGCTGTCATTTATCTCTCTCTCCCCTCCATCCCTTTGCCTCTTTCTGTGTGTGTTTGCTTGCTTGCTTGCTTACTTACAGTGTGTGTGCCTTTACCCCATTCACATCTTGGAGCTGAGTGCATATCAGTTACGGTTGCTATTGATGGGTGTACCACTGGTATATGTAGTGCATAGCATTGTACTAGAAGGCAGTTTAACATCTGCTGTAATAGGTTTCAAGAGGGACCAGGTGGTTATCTGGCTCAGAACAAGGCTGTAATAGAAATCATGTCGATTAATCCTGCTCAAGCTGTGTGGCATTGCCGTACATGGGAACTAAATGAAATGTCTGAAACAGTTCTCTAATCCAGTTTCAATAACTCATACAATAGTGCTCTGAACCATCAGCAACCAACTTAATGAGGTAAAATATTTATTTTAATCCCCAAAGCAATCATCCTAGGTTTTGCTCCCCATGCCAAACAAAAACAGATCTTAAAGAGAAGGAATAATGGGGGGAGCACTTTAGTGAAGCTAACTGCTTCTTACTTGTGAGGCTATCCATCAAATTATTTTAAGGTGTCAGTCACAATAAATCCAGTTCTTAGTGACACAGTCTTTGGCAAACAGCTGCAGACCTCTTCTAAAATTGGCTTGAGGAATACACCTCTCTCGTCTCTTTACAGGAAGAAAAGAAATGAAGGAGGTGTATATCTATCCTCTGCAATTTCCTCTGGCTTCACCCTTGTAAAATTTGTTGTGTTAAATATTTGCACTGGATTATACATACCTACCTTCATATTTTTCTTGTAAAAAAACTGATGTACTTTACTGCAGACACTGGACTAAACTGCCACTCTTTGAAAAGACTGGGCCATATAGTCTCTAATTTTGTTTAATGATCAAAAGGAGTAATATGAAGCAAAGATTTTCTATTTTCTTTTAAAAAAACCTTTATAAATGAGAGGGAAATCAACTTTTTTAAAAAAATAGCTAATATGGGAGAATGGGAGAATTGTACACCCCTAGGACTCAAGCAAGAGCTGGCATGGTGTATTGTCTTGAGTGCTGGACTAGGACTGTGTAGACCAGGGTTCAAATCCCCGCTCAGCCATGGAAACCTACTGGATGAACTTGGGCAAGTCACACTCTCTCAGCCTCAGAGGACAGCAAAGGTACCCCCCCCCAACATATATTGCCAGGAAAACCCTGCCTTAAGGTCACCATAAGTGGCACACAACAAGATCTGAAGCAGGAAGCTCATATTTTGGGTTTAGCACCTAACCCTTTTGAACCATCATGATCTATGTGAACAATGAACTCAGATCATTGTTCAGACACAAGAAATATGGCAGGGATACAAAAGCAGACATTGAGAGTGGCAAACAATATGAAGTCTCTGACCAGGCCATATAAAAATGTAGGAGATAGGTCATTTGATTAAAATAGAAGTATTGACAATATGTTAAGCTAAGCTTGATCATTTGGTCAAAAGAGAGGTATTGAGTACATGCTAAGGTCATCTGGTCAGCAGAGAAGTATTGACTATATGCTAAGCACTTGCAGTCTTAGAGATCTGAGATGGAGAAGCATGGATACCTTTAGCAGAGAGTTGAAGGACATAGTATACACTGGGACTGGTAATATAGCAAACTATTATCTTTGAAGATATCAATATATACTTCAGGTTCTGAATTTCAGCTACTATTCTATTAACTCTTCTGCTTTCTCATCGTGGGACTGAGGAGTTCTACAATGTTTATTAAGACTTTAAAACAGAGCAAAACTTGCTAATGACACAAGAACAGCCAAGCCATGTAGCCTCCAACCAGCAACAGAGGATTTGCTTGCAAAGTGGGTTCCACTAAAATGATGAACTACATGTTATGATTCTATGGAATGGGGTCAGTACTGTGGGTATGACTTACTTGGATTTATGCAATAGATCCCACCCTAATAAAAAGATATAAGCATGTTGATCTTTCCCTTCTGCATTTGTGGCATAAATATGTAAATAACAATAATAACCCTTCATTTAAAAAATTCAACTTGTATGAATTGCATATATTGAAGGGCTTAATTTCCAGGGATTTATTAAAAACAAATCCCATATTATATGGTTTGATATTACAGCAATATTAAAATTGCTAGTCATAATTTCCAAAGAGATTAAGGAAGGGACAGGGTGCAGAATGGCTTTCATCCTTGAGGAAGCCAACATAGTGTCGATTATTGGTTCTGTAATTAAAAGAAAGCTACTTACAAGACCTCTGTTCGTATCTTATGTTCTTCTCCCTTGGGATGATTTAACTGACTGTTCTGGACAGGCCAGACAACAAAAGAAGACCAGTTCTTCTCTCCTTCTACAACCCTGTAAACATAATCCCAGATTGATTAGTCTCTAATACATCAGGCCCAAATTAAAAATTAATTAGTTTGGCTGCAGCCCCACACTGAGCACTTTAGCATCCTCTTGTTTTGGTCATTGGATCCTTTGATTTATGGGTAAAGTGCAGGATATGGGGGTGGGAGGGATTAGCAACTAACCCTTCACAGGCTCCAGGCAAGTTTCCTTGTAATTAAGGGTGTGCAGGGTGCTGGTATGGAAATGTGGTTCTCTTAAGTCAAGGAATGAATTTAGTAATGCTAAGCAGACATCTGCCAGCTTTGATTTTCATCAACAAAAAGTGATTGATGGGCTAACCCCTTAAATCTTCCTTTCCTGTTACTATTCAGGAGTAAAAAAGTGATTGATGGGGTAACCCCTTAAATCTTCCTTTCCTGTTATTATTCCTGTTATTATTATTACTTTCTCAGCCACTGTTTTTCACCTCTGCTTCTACTTTGGTGATCATTTTCCTATTTCATTCCACCTGCAATGGCTCTGGTTAAAGAGGAACTGCAGGGTGGATGTGATTTTGATGGCATTACAGTGCTGTATGTAGCCAATTGGATTTCACAGTAGGATATCACTGAGGTCATTAGAGAGGACAGTGATTCTTGAGTTAATTAGGAATGATCCAGTCCAATCCAACAGAACTGTAAATACTGAACAATTCCTCACCTTTTCACAATATTTCAATCACCCTGTTCAATATTTACAGTTTTCTTTCAATTCTGATAAAAGCATGTCTTTTTTCTGCAAAACTGTGACTCTGATAGTTTAACTGTTTTAATTGATCAATTATACATTGCCCAGATAATTTGTATAGAATTATTAGACCATATAATTAAGACAGTACATTATTCTTTAAAATTGTTCTTGCATATTTGTTAGGCTTTATGCACCCACAGTTTGTTGTGGTTTTTCATTCTCAGTCCACTTCCACTGCAGGTTTGGGACAACAGTGACAATGCTGTGAGGATCTGTGGTGGCAGTTAACTTCCATGTCACTGGGGGGCGAATCCAGGTTTCAGTTTGGATTTTAAATGAGGTATCCAAGGCATTGAACCCTACCTTTCAAATAAGTCTATACCTTGGATAGCTCATTTAATGTTCAGAGTAAAACCTGGAGCAGATTCACCATCTTTGGAATCACCAGTTGCCACTGGAAAAAAACCTGTATTAGTGCTGGAATTAATGGAAACCAATGGCCATTAAAAGATAGGGGTGCCACAATGCAATGCAGTGTTCTCTACATGGAGGCAAAAATAAAAATGCACCAGTATGTTTCCTTTCATGGATAGATTGCCAACTGTTCAGTTTTTGTTTTTCAAAAAGTTCTATGGGAGTTCCTTCAACTGAATGATGGTATATACAGGATTAAATAACTAAATTAACAATAGCAGTATGTGTGTGTGAGGCTGCTTAACCTCTTTCCCTCCATAATTTTTTTTCCTATTTGAAATAGTTCCTTCCCCTATGTTTTTTATCCACAAAGTAGAAGGTACTGTCAGGTATGCATGGATTTTTATTCTCCTGTGGATGGAAAATTATTTTTAGTGTGAAAATTGTGGTAGGGGAGTGTTTAAGTAGCCCTGTCTGCTATTTGTCCACTCTTAATGCTAGGTTGTCAACAGCAATACAGTTTGAGACACAAGATTTTGCTTGGCACTTAGGGAAAAATGTCGTCTAGAACTTGTTTTCCTGACATGTTAACTTTTTCTATATTTTTCTATACTGGTAGATTTCCTGGTAGTGGGGAGTGTTCAAATATGCAACTTTTACTTGCATTCTGAAGTGACAGTAGTAATAATAGTAGTATATGCCTTCGGGCAGCTCCTTGAATTTCATAAGCTTTTCTTGGGCAATGAATATTCAGAGGAAGTTTGCTGTTGGTCTCCTCTGAATATAGTCTACAGCACCAGGTATTATTCCCTGGTGATCTTCCTTCCAAGAACTAATTTAGCTTCTGGTGCCTTGGGGGTATTTAGTTTCTGTGTGTTTATGTGTATGTGCATGTGCATGTATGTGTATGTGCCATCAAGTCACTTGTTATTGTTTATTATTATTATTAAACTTTATTTCTAAAGCGCTGTAATTATACACAGCGCTGTACAAAGTAAAAAAATTACAAATATAAAATATAAAATATATAAAATATATAAAAAAGCCTGCCCACGGCATACACTCTAAGAAATAAAATAAAA